>JAUIMM010000137.1:16235000-16835000 GCA_031769625.1 Taudactylus pleione | reverse complement strand
CACATCAGTTGGTAAGTAGCCAAGGCCAGAGGAGGAAAAAAACAGAGAAGGAAGACTGGAACACACAAGAACCATACTCACAGAAAGGGAAATGGAAAACCGGTGACCAGCCACACAGCCCATATGAAGCCAGGTGCATCAGGGCCGGCGCCCTGTAGACCCTATGGACTTCATAGAAACACAGATAACAAAGGTAAGTTCTTACCTAATCTCTCGTTTTCTACTTCAGGGTCCATAGAGGGTCCACAGGGTTGACCTTGGGGATGTCCCAAAGAAGTTCTACTAAGGACGAGGGTGCTCCTGTGCTGAAAGGAGAATCCGGCACCTGAAGCATGCATCCTTAGAGGTGAAGGTGTCAAAAGCATAGAACCTCAGAAAGGTTTGGATGGAAGACCACGTGGCCACCTTACACAGCTGAACAGCCGAGACGCCACGGCTAGCAGCCCACGAGGGACCCACAGACCGAGTAGAATGAGCCTTAACAGAGGCCTGAACAGGCAAACCCTCCTGTGCATAAGCCTCACGAATAACCAAACAAAGCGGGCAAAAGTTTGTTTGCTGGCAGGCCAACCCCTCTTGTGAAAACCAAAGAGGATGAACAAGGAATCCGACTTCCGAATGGAACTGGTCAAGTCCACATAAGCTGAGAGCACGGACCACATCTAAGGAAGCCTCACCAGTTAAGAGATCAGGTGACTGAAGTGCCGGTACAACAATTTCCTGATTAATGTGAAACTTAGAAACCACTTTAGGTAGAAACCCCGGGCGAGTGCGAAGCACCGCCCTGCAAAAAATCAGAAAAGGAGGACGACAGGAGAGCTCCCCCAATTCTGACACCCTTCTGGCCGAAGCATTCGCCAGGAGAAAACCGTCAACCATTTGAGATGCACCGAATCAAGAGGTTCAAATTGAGTACCCTGCAGGGCCCGAAGCACCACCGCCAAATCCCAAGGAGCAACTGGGGGAACAAAGGGAGGCTGAATCCTGAGAACACCCTGGAAAAAGGTGCAGACATCTGGTAGAGTAGCTATCCTATGCTGGAACCACACAGAGGACCTGATTCAGAGCCGGACACTCTTTCAGTGCGCTCGCTCTGAATCAGGACCCTCCTTTCTCTTTTTTAGAGCGGCCTCCTGGCCGCTCGCATAGCTGTGGGTGACCACCCACAGCTATAGCGAGCGGCCAAAAAAATGGTCGGGCTTGCGACGAGACCCTTGTGGTAGGGTCTCGTTGCCGCAAGCCCTGGAGTGCTTTCGGCTCTATCAGAGCCGAGAGCACTCCCACTGACATCACTTGTGATGTCAGTGGGGCCGGCCCCAGACGGTAGGCATTCCCATGGGAATGCCTCAGTCTGGCCAGCCATGCCCCCAGCACGCCCACCAACTCACCAACGACAGCACGCCCCCTTTGTAGTGAGACCCATAGCGACGGCTTGCCCGTCGCTATGTTGTCTCGCACATGCGCACGACGGAGCCGGCTCCCTCGTGCGCATGCACACTGCCCCAGCGCTCGCGAGCGGGTCTGAATCAGGCCCAGATAGTGCAGACACATGAACTTTTAAAGAAGCTAGGCATAAGCCTAGGTCCAAACCAGACTGAAGGAATGCCAAAACTCTAGAAACACGAAATGCCTGAGGATCATAGTTTCTGTACTCACACCACTGAAAATAAGTATGCCACACTCTATGGTATATCCTGGCGGAAGCAGGCTTGCGCACCTGTAGCATCGTGCTGATGACTGAGCTGGAAAAACCCTGGGACCTTAATACGGATGTCTCAAGAGCCATGTCGTCAAATACAGATGACCCAGATCCGGGTAAACACAGGGCCCCTGAGACAACAGGTCCCAACGTTGAGGCAGAGGGAACGTAGCATCGTTGGAGAGGCTCCGAAGATCGGAGTACCAAAGACGTCTGGGCCAAGCCGGAGCCACCAGCAGAAGCATGCCAAGGACCCGAGGCAGCAGGGATATCGGAGGGAATAGATACGCCAGCTGAAATGTCCATTTCACTGACAGTGCATCCACGAGGCTTGTGCCTGCGACTCTTGTCCTGGACCCGTACAAGGGCAGCTTGCGATTGTGATGGGAGGCCATGAGGTCCACCTCCGGCAGTCCCCACCTGTCCACGAGTAGTTGAAATACTTCTGGGTGAAGCGACCATTCCCCGAGATGCACTTCATGATGGCTGAGGAAGTCCGCCTCCCAATTGAGGACTCCTGGAATGAAGACTGCCGACCGCCGGAAGGTGGCACTCCGCCCAAGACAGGATGCATGACACCTCTGACATCATTGCTCGACTGCGAGTTCCCCCTTGATGGTTGATGTACGCCACCATGGTGGCATTGTCAGACTGAACTTGCACAGCCCTTCCTTGAAGAGCGTGACCGGACAACTGGAAGGCCCTTTACACGGCCCGAAGTTCCAGAATGTTGATGGGAAGAACCGCTTCTTCTGCAGTACAATGGCCCTGAAGTGAAAGGGGACCCGTCACTGCACCCCAAACCTGGTGACTGGCATCTGACATGAGCAGAACACAGTCCGAGATCCAAAAGGGGCAACCCTTGATGAGATGTGAAGTCTGAAGGCACCAAGCAAGCGACAGGTGCACCTCCGGAGACAACACCAGCATCTGAGTCCTGATCCGGTGTGGTAACCCGTTCCATTTGGATAGAATCAGCCCATGCAGGGGCCTGGAATGAAACTGGAATGAAACCATGTCGAATGCCGACACCATGGACCCCAGAACCCTCATTGCCGAGTGAACCAATACCTGGGAACTCCTCAGACAACTGCTCACTAGCAGTTATAGGGAGGAAATCTTTTCTGGAGTCAGAAAGATCGTTTGCTGACGAGAGTCCAGAAGGGCTCCCAAATGAACCATCCTTTGTGACGGAATCAGGGAGGACTTTTTCCAGCTTATCAGCCACCTGTGCACTTGCAGACAAGCGATCGTCAGGTGCAGATGTTGTAGAAGTACCTCCGGAGAGCCTGCCAGCAAAAGGAGGTAGTCAGATGGGCAGCCATGACAGCCACAATTTGGTGAACACCCTTGGAGCTGTGGAAAGGCCAAAGGGCAGAGCCTGAAATTGGAAGTGAAGCTGGCATATAGCAAACCTCAGATACCGCTGGTGTGAAGGTGCTATAGGATCATGGAGGTAGGGGTCCTGGATGTCCAGGGAGACCGTATAATTCCCCAGTTCCATAGCCAGAATGATGGAATGCAAAGTTTCCATCCTGAATTTGGGCACTCTGAGGAACTTGTTCAGTGACTTCAGGTTGAGGATAGGCCGATGTGACCCATTGGGTTTCAGAACCCGAAACAGAGTTGAGTAGTAACCCATCCCACGATGAGAAAGTGGAATGGGAACAATGACCCCTGCTTTCAGCAATGACTCTTTGGCTCCCTGAATCTGCAAGGCCTTGGTCTTGTCCTAAGAAAGACTCGTGTAGAAGAACTGTTGGGGGGGGTTCTGTGATGAAAGGAAAGGGCGTACCCTTGAGAGACCACTTCCAGTGCACCAGCACTGGGCGAATTGAAGAAGTCGGCCTCCCACTCTGGGATCCCCCAGAGAGAGGCCCGTCCCATCAGGCTGAAGGCTTATCCTCTGGCTTGGAAGCAGGGCATCTAATGCTCCAGGCCTGCTTCTTTGGTTTAGGGGCAACCTTGGTTGACGGCTGCCTCGGGAAGGACTGACCCTTGGAATTCCCCTGAGTACGAAAGGAGCGAAAGGCCGAGGTCCTAGCCTTAGAAGGTGCAGCCGCTGATGGCTGAACGCAGACTAGACTTTGCCAAGGTATCAATAATTTTGTCCAGGTCTGGGCCGAATAAAATCTCCCCATTAAAAGGTAAGGCCTCCAGGCCTTTCTTGGAATCGGCATCTGCTCTCCAAGAATGGAGCCACAAAGATTGGCGAGCAGAGACCGCTGCTGCCGAAACTCTGGAAGTCAGAAGACTGGCATCCAAAGTTGCTTCTCCAATATAGGAAGCGGCATCCCTCATCTGTCCCACTAAAGCTCTCTGAACCTCCGGAGCTTCCTCAGGAAAAGTATCTTCCAGTACATTGGCCCAGCTCTCAATGGCTTTAGCCACCCAAGAGATGGCCATGAAAGGACGGGCCACCACCCCAGAGAGAGAGAGTAAATGGATTTTAAACAAGTCTCCACTTTCCTGTCTGTGGAATCCTTTAGGGATGAAATGGAAGGCATAGGCAAGGTAGCACTCTTGATTAAGTGAGTAACATGAGAATCCACCACAGACGGGGTTTCCCACTTTTTGCAATGACTTGCAAGAAATGGATAACTAGACGAAAAACGTTTTTGCAGCTGGAACCTTTTACTAGGTAACTGCCAGGCCTCCGCCATATGATCAGTCAGCTGGTCAGACAGAGGAAAAACAGCCAAAGTCACTTTTGCCTGCTTAAAATTTGGATACTTGGACTTAGGGGCTGGTGCGTCATCCTCTATATCAAGAATGGACCGCACCGCCCGCACCAATGCCGGCACATTAATGGAAGATTTTGTATCCACTTCCCGGGCGGGGGAATCCGAATCAGAGTCCTCAGGCAATTTCCCCTCATCCGAGGACGCATCCAAGTCTGATAGTTGGATGACATAACAGGGCGTTTAGACGCCTTCTGAGGCTTGTCACTCCTTCACATAGTTTGAAAGGCTGAAGATGAGGCCGCCAAACTCTGGACTGAACTGGAGAACACATCCACCCATGGTGGTTGACCCGCCTGCGGGAGACCCTGAAATGGAATGACTGACTGCTGCGTCACTGGAGGAGATTGAATATACATAGGTAATCCCGTATATGGATTAACAGTCTGAGGCTCAGGGGGAGACTGCAATAACTGTGGCATACCCTGAGAAAGGGGGGTGGCTGATTGGGGTAACCCCTTATGGGTGAGAGCAGTCGGGACAGCCAGACGGTCCGTGATGGAAGCCAGTACCTGAGAAAACACCGCCCATGGAGGGTCCTGTCCCGAATTTGGGGGGTTAGAGGGAACAGGTAACTGACGGCAACTCACACACAGCCTATCCTGTGATAAATCCTCCATATTTACCGTCTGCAGGAGAGCAGAGTGGGAGCCGCGGTTCGCTCAACTTCCTCTTCAGACATGATAAAATCTATATATAAACAGATATAAATATCAACACAATAGGGAAGTCCAGTGGTACACTCCTGGCGCACCCACAAGCATGCAGCACACAGGTCCACAGATATGGTACCGTGTAGCACGCAACTGTATGTTACCGACCTCACAAATACATGAATTTATATAAGTGAGGTCCGACAAATGCCCTTCCCCCATACACCTGCCAGGGCTGTAGGAGAAGGAAAGGGATAGGTATAGACTGACAGTAAGTAAGGTGACCCGCGTCTTACCTGATCCCCGGCGCTCCCGCAGCAGTCGTGGGATTTCGTAGAGCCCGACTAGTACAGACTCTGGGGTCCGCCGCGATCCCCAGATCTGCACTGGCGTTGCGGCAGCTTGGACGTCCAATGGACAGTCTGACGCCGACGCTCTGAAGAGTCTTAAAAGTAAAATTAAACTATAAAACTCATAAAATAAAATAATCTTAGGGATTGCTAATCTGCCTCCCTGTGCTAACGATATCCCGACTCCAACTTAAACTGAGGTGCCTGTGGTTCCGCTGCGGGGTATAGAGGAGGATGGACACAGTGCATCCTGGAAGCAGCAAAACTTTAACTGCGTGGTGCATGTGTATCCAGATCCAGCTATACCCCAAGGTCAACCCTGTGGACCCCCCATGTACCCTGAAGTAGAAAGTCTCTTTACTGGTCTTCCCCCTAAACAGACTTTCACCCCTATGATCTAATTTGAATACAGCCGCTAGACTGATTTTGCTCGCAAAAAGTTCTTCTCAGGGCCTTAACTTGGGGTGTGTGGGGACGGCATTGTCACGCCATGGCACCTGCATGTGGCTTGCAGGGTGCCATAAACTGCAAAGACACCCGTAGCATCTAAGGGATGCTCCAGGTAGGCACCCTGCAGCCTGTGGAGCTGCCCAGAGCGCCCTTTGGACACTCCACTCAGGGTAGTGTTCTACTTACTATAGCTGGCCTACCCCATAGGCATAATGTCTCAGGTTTAGGGGGCCCGTTTCTTCTACTTTTGTTCCACTTTGTCGGTCCCAACATTGGTTTCCTTCATTTTACCAAATCCAATATAAAATGATTCTACTAACATACAAGGCTATCAACAAAACTGCACTAACTTACATCTTTTCACTAATCTATCTCCCAACTTGCCCATTCGCTCTGCACAAGATCTGTGTATCTTAATTTATCCACACTCATTATCTGCTCCCATTCAAAGTTACAGGACTTTTTATTCTACCTCACACAAGAAAACTTCTATTATCCAAACCTTTACGAGTTCCCTGACAACTCACCACTTATCTTATTCCTTCTTAACTCTCCCTACACTATTCTAATCAGTTACCCTCTCTACACAGTTCACTCAGCTTTACATTTATTCTACTTCTATATGCAGCCCCCTCCCTAAATCCAGACCAACTTAACTATGTGACTGGGTGGGATGTAGTCGGCATCCCGGCGTGCAAATAACAGTTATGGGGAACATGTATATTGTACCTGTATCTGGTCTGGCTGAGCGACAAAAGCTGTCTGGAAATAAAACATAAAAGTTGAAGAATAAAAATAAGTTATATTAATCATAGCAAAATGTTTCAGTTATATATATATATATATATATATATATATAGTTTAGATGATTTGATACAGAAATAACAAAAGAATACTTGAGCAGTCTAAGGAAATAAAGGGAAAGGAATAAGGGGGTTATGTAAGGATACGTGGAACGGTAAGGAGAAGGGAAGGCATCACCCAAATAATAATGTCAACAGGAGTGAGAATGGTAAGCTCAGTCTTGGAGAGGATAGGCATCCAAAATGCTTAATCCAAGAAGCCAAAGTACATGAGACATGATTCAGAGTGTTGTGAATAAAGCTAGTGATGTATTGTAAGTGATAGATCTGCCATATTCTATTTATTATCGAGATAAAGGATGGAGGTTTCCATTTTTTCCAATATAAAGCTATTAAGTACTTGGTAGGTAGCACTCAAAATATGTGTTATGAGCTTCTGGGTGTACTTAGTAATATCAGAAATATGATGAGATAAAAGGAACATAAATGGGAGTTGGCAATTGCATAACCTGTAAGAAGAAAATAAGACAATAAACTTCTGTCCAAAATGGATGCAATTTAGGACAGTGCCACAAGATGTGGGACGGGGGCCCTGATTCAGAGCCGGACGCTCTGACAGAGCGCTCGCTCTGAATCAGGGCCGTCCTTCCTAATTTTAAAGCGGTCTCCTGGCCGCTCGCATAGCTGTGGGTGACCACCCACAGCTATAGCGAGCGGCCAAAAAGATGGTCGTGATGGTCAAGACCATCGTGACCATCGGGCTTGCGACGAGACCCTTGTGATAGGGTCTCGTTGCCGCAAGCCCTGGAGTGCTTTCGGCTCTATCAGAGCCGAGAGCACTCCCACTGACATCACTTGTCAGTGGGGCCAGCCCCAGACGGTAGGCGTTCCCATGGGAACGCCTCCATCTGGGCAGCCATGCCCCCGGCACGCCCACCAAAGCGGGCGTGCTGTCACTCACCATCGACAGCACGTCCCCTTTGTAGTGAGACCCATAGCGACGGCTTGGCCGTCGCTATCTGGGTCTCGCGCATGTGCACGACGGAGCCGGCTCCCTCGTGCGCATGCGCACTGGGCCAACATCGACCCGCTTGCGAGCGCTCAGCGCTCGCGAGCTGGTCTGAATTAGGCCCAGAGTTCCCTCAAACCAACAAAGTCTCCAACATAATGGTGACATAGAAGGAAAAAATGTATGCAATTGTTGAGGTATTAAAGACCAACAATAATAGATATTAAAGCATTTTCACTAACTTAAACGCTAATGGATGTTTTTGAGAGGTTATCTGTAATTTTGATCCAGTTCTCTTGAGATAGAGTTTCCCCTGTATCCTCCTCAAACTGCAGCTTATGGGATTCTTTCAATGGTCGGTTATGCAATAGTATTAGTAGAAACTTGATATGAGTTTTTTTGTTGAAGATCTATTAGCACAAAAACTTTCAAAGGGAGAAACATGTTGGAGACCAGTACGAGACTGACAAGAAGAAGTGTAGAAATGTCTAAGTTGGCGATATTGGTAAAAGCAGAAATTGGGGATGGGATATATAATGTGAAGATCAGCAAACGATAGGAATGAATGTAGGGTAGTGAGCTCTGTTAAGAATTTAATATCAATTCAAAACTGGTCTGAAGGGAGAAGAAGGGCATTGACGTGGTGGGAATGATGGATTATTCCATATTAGGGTAAGACCTCCAAAATGCGGGTTTGACCATATTTCTCATATGCACTAAGCCCCAGAATGGATGCGGGGGTTGGCGCCATTTTCTATTGGCATTACCCTATAAAAGCCTATCAAGAACTCCTCGTGGTGTGTGTCATTCTGCACATGCGCAGAATGACGCCAGGGGGACTTTTGGGTCATAGACCCGGAAGTCCTTCATTCGCAAAGGACAGCTCTTACCTTTGTGATTTTGTTCATGCATACCGGCATAACTAGGACAGCTCTTACCTTTGTGATTTTGTTCATGCATCCAGCATACATGCATAGAGTGGTGGGATGCATCGCACCCGAATGCGATGCCTCCTCATCCCACCCATAATAATTGGTAAGTAGTAATGACTTTGGACCATATAAATAAGAAGAAAGCTAGTGTGGGAGGTAAGATAATTAAAGTAGATCTATTTAATAGATGTAATTAATTTTGAAGCTAATTATTGTAGAGTTTTGAAGGTGTTTGCAGGAACTCGCAGTGGAAGTGTTTGAAAGAGATGTAAAAGTCGGGGCAAAACATTCATCTTTAAAGGTGTGATTCTACCAGTCTAGGATATGAGAAGTTTATTCAACCTTGTAAGGTCATCTTACAAGTTATGTTCAAGTTTAATTACTTTGATTAAATTATATATCTAAGTTCGATCTTCTATAGGGAGAATCATTTTTTTCTCAATAACAACATATATTCTGCCCAGAATTACTAGAACTAGTTTTTATGTATAAATGTAAATATTATAGATCAGGTCATCATATTAGTGTGTCAATAATCAACTTTTGTGTGTAAGGACTCGGGCCCTCCATGAACAGTGGAACTACACATCCCAGCATGCAGAGCCACAGTTTTGCTATTAGGACTTGCTAAAAGTGTGGCAGGGTATGCTGGGATATGTAGTCCCACAAAAGCTGAAGGGCCTGAGTTTGACACCACTGGTGTAGAATATACTTATTATGTTTGTAGTACAATATTTAAAGGTACATTAAAAAAGTTAGTGTTTAGCAGCAGAGCAATAATCAGTAGCAGATTTTATCTAGGGGCTGCAGGCCCCATCAATAAAAATCTGCTGCCACCAGTGAGCCCCCAGTAATTGGACAGGCATCCTGGACTGTGATAGTGCTTCCATTGGGAAGCCACTCCTCTGCTTTCTGCCAGCTCTGAGGCTTTTAGGGGCTGCAGCTGATGCAGTCCCTAGAAGCCATGGGGGAGAAGAGGGTTGGGGGAGCAGATGCACAAGTTCCCCTGCCAGCCGTAATGTGCTTCAATTCACTGCCATGGTGCGACTTGTGCACATGCACAAGCCTTGTTCTTTTCCTTCCCTACACTCTCGGTGCTGCTTAGGTGGGCAGTGCAGCGGCAGCAAGAGCCACCACTGGCAATAACTGTGCCCACCAGTGTGGTCATTCAATTTTAATCATTGTGATTCAATTGTAAATCTTAATGTCTGTGGAAGACATACAATCTACCAAATCCAATTGACATTATACAATAAGAATATCAGAGCCGTAACTAGACTTTTTGGTGCCCTGTGCCAGAAAGAGCATTGGCGCCCCCTTAATTTTCAAAGGGACATAATGCACCCAAAAAAGGGCCATGGCTTCATGGGGAAGGGCCAGGGAAGATATAGGAAAGGCCAGGAGAAGCTGGGGATGAAATAAGGGGAAGCTACAAGCAAGAATGATAATAAACAGACATTTGACAGGCCCAAAGAGCCCCCTGACCTGTGGTGCCCTGTGCGATGGCACCGGCTGCACTACCCTAGCTACGGCCCTGAAGAATATACAAAATTCAGATTTTGAGAGAGATGTAATATATATACTACACAGAGGACAAGTGGAGAAGTATCATTTTGTCTAAAGAAGACAAGTTCAAAGCAACCAATCAGATGCTACCTATCATTTTATAGAAAGTAGTAGATAAATGATAGCTAGAAGCTAATTGGTTGGTATGGGCAATATCTCCACTTGTCCTCTTTAGAATGTTTCATACATCTCTGTTTGCTTCCCAAATAATGCTCAGTCAAGGTTTATATTGTATATATTGTGTAACCAATTGTTTTATGTATTTTAATTAATGCCTAATTGTAAATCATATAATCTACTTGTACTGAGTAAGGGGATGCAAGCCATTTAATACAATCATCATTCAAATTAGTTTAAAAAAAAAAATATATATTATGTATTAAACCTCAGATACTAACTTTATGGCTTTAGGTTCAATATATCTTCTGTAACTTTGTGGGATAAATCGCACTTTCATTAAAATACAAACTAATGGGATTGTAGATAAAATCACTAGATGCAAATTTAATATAACTTGATATCAAGTGAAAAACCTAATAATATTTTACAGCAACCAAAGCTCAGACTTTTCTGCTGCAAAACCAAAAGGTTTCTACATTTTGTTTGCAGATCTATTTAGTAATAAAGGATAAATTATTGATAACGGCCATGTTACTGATCCATCACCAAACAAATGCCTGATTCAGAAAGGATCGCAACTGCGACTACGCACGCAATTGGCTGCTTGTTGCGTTCCGCCATTGCGTATGCATTGTAGTGTGCGTGCGCGAACCGGCCACTGCAATCGGGTCTGTGATCACAATGACTATGCACACCCATCGCAGAATGATTGACAGGAAGTATTGATTGTGGGAGGTTATGGGGGTGGTCGCGAAACGCAGGTGTGCCAGGGCTTTTGAACGCCGTTGCTGGGGCGTACATAATTAGGCACTGCGATGCCATACACAGCTCGAGGTTAGCAATTCCTGAGTAAGGTCTGACCTTGTGCAAGTGTGCGTGAGGCTCCGATGGTACTCGATGTTGTTGATGGTTTCATTATGGATGTGTGTAAGGTAAGGTGGGCGTCCCTATGTAGTAAGACGATGAAATAGCGATCGCAATGGATTAGCATTTCATCGCAGTGAGACTGTGTGTGTAATCACAGCCATGATCGCAATTGCGATCCATAGCGAGTCAGGCCCATAGTCCATATTTCAATGAGTGTTGCGAAGATGGAAGTTCTTGCACTGCAAATATAGATATAGATCGCTCCCTGTTTATATGAAGAAGAAAATCACCACTTACAAAATCGGAGTTCATTCTTGTTGCTTGTAGAGTCCATCTGGATCCCTGAAACATCAAACAAATTAAACAGATTAATATATTCTTTGCATTAGAGCTATGGTTGAATATTTGAGAATCCTACTAGGCAGGTGGATTTTATAGAGCCAAATACAGAATCACTTCTTTTTGAAATATTTTAAGCAACTGTTCGCAATCAAAATAACAATATTCTCTCAGTAAATCATTCTCATTCTTATAGCAAAATGACTAATCATTTATTGGAACTGTAATTTTTAAGTGAAAGATGAAGCTGCCATGTACCATGGGGCAGATATACCACAAACTGCCAAGTGAACACATTGACTATCCATTCATTTAAACTGCTCCATAGTTTGTCATTTTTCCAGTTACCTGCTGGTCAAACAGTGCCCAGAACATCGGCAGCGGAATGTAGAGGAAAAGGACCTTCGTTACCATTTTCACTTCTGTAATCAGCTTTTTCTGTAAGGAAAATTCCAGCTTGTCAGATGTATCCAGGAAAACAGTGATAAAGGAATTTAAACATGGCTGCTACTTGGCCAATCAGCACATGAGGAGGCACATTACACTTACTAAGAGGGCAATCATTATTTACTAAGAGGCAAAACAATAATTATCTAATATTTTTATATGAATATATTATGGGTCCAAATTAATGTATAATAATATTAAGAGGGCAATATTAAGTACTAATTCGTTAATGGGGGCAATGCAAATTCATGATGAGAGCAACAATCTTATTATTATATTATTATTATCTCAAGATGTAGGCACCGTTTATAATGGCATACAATTAAAAAAAAAGTATTACCTCTATCATAAATTTGTGTTTTTACTATGGAAAATTATCAAGAAGGTAGTTTTTAATGTGGTGATTTGCAAAATGTTTATTTTCTGATGGTTTTCCTGCAGTTTGGTCTAAAATAAATTATGAGGTTTCAAATAAAAAGCCAAACAAACAACATTTTCCATAAACCATCTGTTAGCAAATATAACATGTATTCTTAAAAACATTAATAAATAGATTGATACTGTATTCATTTATTAGAAGAATGAGGTTGTTATGGCTGAATTGAAAGATGGTCATTCATCCATCCAGCAATATTTAATGTTTACTGAATGTTAGACTGTTGCAATGTTTGTTCTTTATCTTTAAACAGTCCAATCCACCCTCCCTCATTGTTAGATTTCCAGTTTAATCAGATAAAAAATCCAATGATCAAATGATTCATCTATGTGTCAACGTCTAAGACACGGTAACTGTTCGATGTTGTGTTCTCACCGGATAATTCTCAGTTGCCCAGTCCAGCCAGTGCTCTCTCTTGGGAAATGCTTTGGAGCGATGATTATATCGGTTCTTTATGGCATACTAATACAAACAAGAAACACACAGAGCTCATACTGACTGTTCTGTTTTTGCAGGTAGGATTGAAATGGATTTAATTTTAGAAACAATTGTTTATAATAGTGACAATAAAAAAGGCAAACTAATATACTGTACCGGTTACTCTATATGAGAAAAAGAGCTACTGGTAACATTTATAGGTATATACTGTCAGTAAAGGATATGAGCAGTGGTAAGAATGAAAAAACTGGTGTTATACAAAGGAATCAGTTCCTTTATACAAACCAAAAGAAAGGAGTTCAGAGAGGTACAGAAGAACAAGTACAGGCAGGTAAAGAAGGAATTAATATAAAAAGGTATGGAAGGTAGAAGTACAGAGAAGTAAGGTAGGGAGTATGGAGAGGTACAGAAGGGAAGAGTACCGAGAGGTACATAAGGAAGGCAAATGAAATGGTACAGAAGGAAGAGGAAAGTAGATGTACAGGAGGAAGTAGTATGGCGAGGCACAGGTGGAAGGAGTATGGAGAGGCACAGAATAGGTGCAGTGGAGAAGAGAATGGAGAGGTACAGAAGAGAGGCGTATAGAGGGAAGGAATATGAAAAGCCATGGAAGTAAGGAATACAGAAAGGCACATAAGGGGAGAGTACTGAGAGGTACAGAAAAAAGGTGTAGGAAGAGGTATAGAAGTAGGGAGTACTGAGAGGTACAGAAGAAAGGTGTAGGAAGAGATATAAAAGTAGGGAGTACTGAGAGGTACAGAAGAAAGGTGTAGGATGAGGTATAGAAGTAGGGAGTACTGAGAGGTACAGAAGAAAGGTGTAGGAAGAGGTATAGAAGTAGGGAGTACTGAGAGGTACAGAAGAAAGGTGTAGGAAGAGGTATAGAAGTAGGGAGTACTGAGAGGTACAGAAGAAAGGTGTAGGAAGAGGTATAGAAGTAGGGAGTACTGAGAGGTACAGAAGAAAGGTGTAGGAAGAGGTATAAAAGTAGGGAGTACTGAGAGGTACAGAAGAAAGGTGTAGGATGAGGTATAGAAGTAGGGAGTACTGAGAGGTACAGAAGAAAGGTGTAGGATGAGGTATAGAAGTAGGGAGTAATGAGAGGTACAGAAGAAAGGTGTAGGAAGAGGTATAGAAGTAGGGAGTACTGAGAGGTACAGAAGAAAGGTGTAGGAAGAGGTATAAAAGTAGGGAGTACTGAGAGGTACAGACGAAAGGTGTAGGATGAGGTATAGAAGTAGGGAGTACTGAGAGGTACAGAAGAAAGGTGTAGGAAGAGGTATAGAAGTAGGGAGTACTGAGAGGTACAGAAGAAAAGTGTAGGAAGAGGTATAGAAGTAGGGTGTACTGAGAGGTACAGAAGAAAGGTATAGGAAGAGGTATAGAAGTAGGGTGTACTGAGAGGTACAGAAGAAAGGTGTAGGAAGAGGTATAGAAGTAGGGAGTACTGAGAGGTACAGAAGAAAGGTGTAGGAAGAGGTATAGAAGTAGGGAGTACTGAGAGGTACAGAAGAAAAGTGTAGAAAGAGGTATAGAAGTAGGGAGTACTGAGAGGTACAGAAGAAAGGTGTAGGAAGAGGTATAGAAGTAGGGAGTACTGAGAGGTACAGAAGAAAGGTGTAGGAAGAGGTATAGAAGTAGGAAGTACTGAGAGGTACAGAAGAAAGGTGTAGGAAGAGGTATAGAAGTAGGGAGTATTGAGGCTATACCTTAGTTACTTACTCCAATACAATTGAAGACTGAGGCTAAAATATTCCCTTGCGGAGGATATTTCTTATACATCCCACTCCCACTAACAAACACAACTAGGGGAAAACAGAGAGAGAACAGTGTCAATGATCAGAAGATGGCCTAAAATGACCCACATCTTGTCTGCATAAAGGAAATGATTAACAAAGGATGCATTCATCTGCTCAGTGTTTTGGAAACAGAACTGAAAAAGGCAAGTGTGTTACAGTAACATTAGCACAATTATAAGGTCCTGCACATACATGGAGGAGGGGTTAGTTTAGTATACAAGTAATTATAAATTGTGATTTTAAATAGAATTTAATGTGATATGAATCTGAACTATACAGAAAATCTAATATGTAATGTAAAGTATAATCGTCACCTACGTACAGCGAGGGCAGGTATTGTTTTATGCTGAGTCCATAATCATTAGAATGCAGTCTTTCAGATTAATAGGCACCAATGACATTGCTGATATACTGAGGCATCAAGTACCACAGAGATGTCAATGGCTCCAAGCAAGGAAATGGAAAATGGCATTCTTTGAATGGATGCACATTAAAAGGGAATTGAACATCTAAGTTCAATTCAAGGCCTTAAGCGAGGGCAGAGCCAGAGATCCTGTCTTACCAATCAGCTGGTCTGGTGGCCCAGGCAGGAGAATTCAAAAGAACAATCATTGACTCTTCATGAACAAATTATACTAGGAGATGAGTTATCTGCTATGCAAAGACACAAGAGCTGCACATGTGTACATAGCTGCAGTTGTGGATGCCTAGTTAGGTATCAGATGATGTACCATCCTCAATGCTAATTTATATACTTTATGTTGCATGTGCTAATAAGCACTTTATTTAGCACATGGCTTTAAATAAAAGAACAGAGACCTAGGGGAATATTTACTAAAGGTCGATTTCAAGTCGGTCTAAATCGATGTTGTGTTTCTGGGGCTAAATAACACATTTACTAACATTTAAAAAGACAAATCAAAAATTTGTTAGTAAATTTAGGGCCTGATTCAGAGTTGGGAATAGAGAGAGATCTATCTCTCAATTGATCATCTTGGTAAAACCATGCTGCACTGCAGGTGGGGCAGATTTAAAATGTGCAGAGTCACCACTGTGAGTGCAGGTCACCACTTACAATAGGTCTACTTACTGAGTGCTACGAACATCAAGGCAGCTGGAACCCCAAATGCTAATGCATAACAGTCTGTGCCAAAACACTGGACACCTCCTGCAAGGACAGACAGTAAGTATACATTATAGTTCATAACAAGAGATGTCTTTTTACAGCTTCATGTACAATACAGGGAAAAAAGTTCCTGGAAATTTGGGATAAAAGTTGATGGTATTGTCCAAGCATTGAAAGAAATTTGCTTGTTGCCATTCAGCAGCCACAGGCGTAGGTAGCAATACTGACCTCGAAGTACCGGGGTCACAAAGGTGGAGATGAGACTCCCTGCATTGATGGACAGGTAGAAGATGGAGAAGAACTTGCTCCTTTCTTTAGTCTAAAAATCCAGAATCACAAACATTTTATGTGTTACTGAGAGATAAAAGTCACATTTGGGCTTGATGCAGAGTTGGAAATCTGCCCCACATTGTGTGTATGGGAATAGATATGCCCATAAAGTTGAATGCATCTTTGTGTACGCTCGACCCTTATTCAGATGCCCATTAGAGCCTGGTTACACCGCTTCAGTTGTACATGTAGATGTGCATGACCCATACTTATCTAGGCCTGGTGCAGTGCAACAACATGCAAGATAGGGACCACAAACAGGCGTACATTGTACTACATTCAACTCTGCATCAGGTCGCTATCCTTCCTACTACTGCAAGCATTCATCCATTATTTCAGTCAATAAACATGCGCTGTACAGGGAGAAGATGTCATACAGATAATTATGTTACATTATAATAATAAATATCGCCAAAGCACTTGGCACATTAATGCCTCTGATGTTTGCACAATGGTGAATAAAGTGGATCTGTGGGATGTGTATTCATGAAGACAGATTAAATAATTAGATATTGCTTTTCCTTCTCCCAAGAAGAATTATTTTATAGACATAAAATCTTACATGATGTTCCTCAAACTGGTCTCCTCCAAAGGCAGCCACACAAGGTTTAATGCCACCTGTGCCAACGGCAATAGAGATCAGGCCGATCATGGATAGAGCTCTGTGAAATATAGATTGTTGGGTTATAATGCTGTTATACCACAGTGACCACATTCACTCTTCTGGGAAAAATAATCTAAATCTCACACCAGTTGAATGAACCAATACTGAATTGAAACTATTTGCTGGATTTACTCAAACGTATGCTTGTTTATACAAATCCAGCTATTTTAGAGAAAGTAGCACAGGTTTGAAAACCATTTTGTACAGCTGAAATGTGTTCAAACTTAAATTGATACATTTAATGGCAGGTGTCAAACCTCAAATGCAAACAGCAAACAGTACAAATTTAAAAAAGGTTAACATGGTTTTTAATTGTTTAATGTCATTTAAATAGTGTTTAAAATAGACGGGATGTACTAAGCATTGCATCTGCATTCCGCCAATTATCTGGGTACATAACGGCAATAATTTTGCCGGTATGTATCTAGAAATGCGCAAAGAACAGCTCTCCTGATAAGAGCTGTCTTTTGCGATAGAGCGACTTCTGGGTTTATGACCCAGAAGGCCCTCTGGCATCCGATTGCGAAAGCACAGAATGACGTGTGTGCAGGGATTCAATTGGATTCCCCTTGGGGGGAGAAGCGAGAAGAAGCCCATAGGCTCTTATTGGGTAACATCATCTAAAGATGGCAGTACCCATCACATCCGGAGCTTGGAACATATGTAAATGCACCCAAAACTCAGAAAATAGGGGCTTTCAGAGTTTTGACCGCAATTCAGCCTGTAGTACATCCCAACCAAAGTATTTTAAAACAATTTTAACTTTCAGTCACATACTGCATATGGTGAACCTTGAAACGCAAACAGCAAAGCTTGGACATTATCTGCACTCTCATAACTAAATGTCAATCAAAATATGTTAAAACATAACCTTTATTAATTTTTGCAAGGAAAAAAGATTAAAATGGACTTACACAGATTATTATCATTATTATGAAATTATAACAATAAACAATACAACATTAAACATATATGATAATCATAAAATGAAAACAAGCTAATCTCTGTGATCTAGCCTCCAGGCGAAACGTACGTCGGAACAGATACAGGGTGCCCCGTGACTGTGCAGTGCGGGACACCCCTACACCAGGTCTTGTTGTTATATGCACCATTTATGTATACCTATGCCTTTTTGAGAAAGTTCAGCAGTGGGTCGCTATGATTGTGTAGAGGTGGCTCATATTAGAAAGGGTAATTTAACCCTCCCAGTACCATAGGCTAATTGACTCTCCTACTTTTGGACCTTAACTGCACTGTTTATATTCATTATACCAAGTGACCCTGCTCAACTACTATTAACCCTGTAATACTACACTAATACAGTACTCTGAGTATGTCAGTTATTGAATATTGTTTTGTCATACACTGTGTACCTATACTCAGGCTGAATTATTTATGATATAGTATTGTCATTGCTATCTTTACTGCATGTAGTAGACCTGAGGTCACAGGTCCTATGTTTCATTTGTATTCAAGTAAAGCTCTCATTACAGGTACTAAGTAGCTGATTTGAAGTTACTATTGTGGATGTTGCAACACAGTGTTTCCTCTATTGTACTATTTCTGTACCCTCCCAGTAGTTCCCATGCCAGCCTTATAATTCTATCATTGGTTGTCCGATACCGCACGGCCAGACAACTAACAGCAGAAATTGGGGTTGGTGACGACAACCACTGCTTGGCTTTTGTTTCATGGGAACACTGCAGTAGCAGATCTCTCACTCTCTCTGCTCTGCAGCTTGTATGAGACTGAGCAGCAGAGACTATGTGCAAACTGGTTATCCCCAATTATCTATATCTTTCTCTAAATCCTAATCATCATCACATGACGATGTTTGAACATCGATTACCTTTACCTTTGTGAGGATTTTAGAATGATATCATTGATATGTATACCCAATGTATAATCATCCTCTTTTAAGGTGATCTCTTACCGTATTCACAGTGATTTAGGTACTTGTACCAGCATCCTGTCTTTACATTCCCAGTGGTTTTTCATACCAACCAATTTAGCAAGACAACCGATAGTAGCAGTTAGGGTTGATGACGTTGACCACTGTTGACTGCTACTTCCAGGGGTTACAGCACTAGCAGATCTCTCACTCCCTCTTCTCCACTCCTTTGTGTGATAGGGAGCAGCATAGCCTAGCTGCAGTATCTTACATCCCCTTACTCCTCTCCATTATTCACTGTCTTAACCTTATCATGCTGGGTGTTGATACTCTAGGTCAGTGATTCCCAACCTCGGTCCTCAAGGCACACTAACAGTCCTGGTTTTAGTGATATCCATGATTGTGCACAGATGGTTAAATCAATAAAGCTGAGGTACTAATTAAGTCACTTGTGCTGAAGTATGGCTATCCCTAAAACCTGGACTGTTAGTGTGCCTTGAGGACCGTGGTTGGGAAACCCTGCTCTAGGTTGTCACTCCATGTATCTATTGAATATACTCAGCAACATTCTGACCTGGTGTTGTTATGATTATCATACATATTTAATGTTGTATTGTTTATTGTTATCATTTCATATCTCGCCTTTCCATCATACCGAGATAACAATCTGTGTAAGTGCATTTTAATCTTTTTTCCTTTCAAAAATTAATAAAGGTTATGTTTTAAGATATTTTGATTGACATTTAGCTATGAGAGTGCACTCCTATAGAGTCTTTGGGTTGAAGTTCTCACAGAAATGTTATACCCTTCCTTTTTTGTCCACTTGCATTTACTCTGAGTAAGCACCACCACCACCAGCCACAGTGGTGTTTCATTAAGACACAATACAGTTTAGGTGGATATAGCTTATTATATATACCTCTTATAGATTCCAACAGACATATGTGGATCTGTGCGGTGATTCTCAAATCCCTCTTCCCCCATCCAACATCTTACATTATCTACAAGCTCAAGGTGGGAACAATCAATATGAACAGCAAATTTCAACCAAAAATTTGAATCAGGAACCAAGTGGTAAAATTTGTTCAGATTTGTAATTTTCTAGCATTTCGACTATCTAGACACCTGACTGCCTTTAAAACTCTCCAATATCAACTACTGGAGCTTTATTTACTAAAGTGCAGGTTTTTAGAAGTGGAGATGTTGCCCATAGCGACCAATCAGATTTTATCTTTTATAAGGTGCTAGATAAATGTTAAGTAGAATCTGACTGGTTGCTATGAGCAACATCTCCACTTCTAAAAACCCGCACTTTAGTAAATATACCCCCTGGAGAGGCAATGGCCAGTAATTTATCTTCCAGATGGCAATATATCCACCAGCCTGTGACTCAGTTGGCAGACCTGTAATTCTCCACTTGATCTGCTAACTGGGTAATTTACAATTTGATACCAAATACATGAGCCTACAGGTATCTGAGGCACAGGAGTACCACAGGCAGGAGACTTTGGGGGAGATGTATCAAACAGAGATAAAGTGGAAATTTGCCCATAGCAACCGCTTCTAGCTAACATTTATATGATACTGCCTGTAGAATGACAGTTAGAGGGTGGGATGTACTAAAGTGAAAAATGCGTCAAAACCCCCGAAAATGCAGTTTTCTGGGGTTTTACAGCATTTTGCATCTGTACTAAGCACCGGAATGCATCGTCCCAGTGGGTAACGCCATCCTCAGGTGGTGATACCCAATTGAAGCCTAGGGGCTTTTTATCGGGACGCTCCCTGAGAGGGATCCAATCAGATCCCTCCCATCTTCCCCAACGAAGTCCTTCTATCCAAGGGTTTTGCAAAGGACAGCTCTTATCGGGAGAGCTGTCCTTTGCGATTTAAATCACATTTCTAAGTACATACCATGGTGATCAATTACTCTACTTTATTTCTCTCCAAGGTTCGATACATCTCCCCCTTTAACACAATTCCCCACATAACTGTTTTGCTATGTACAAATGATAGAAACAAGGGGAGGAACACATGAGCCTAGTAAACTTATCACTTGACTCTTTTCACTAAAAAACAACCGGGTGATGGTAGCATTAAATGTACCAGTGCCCTGGGGGAGGGGCAACGGATGGACAGACAGAAACAATGTCTCAGTCATAGACTGTGAGTGGGAGGTCGCACTGGGAACAAGGATAGTGCAGGATGAGGCCTGCTTGGAGGGGAGTGAGGAGTAAATATACTTTTATATATGACCCTAACCTAAGGTTACAGTACAGTGGATAAGGACTGTTATTTTACTTACATATGCAGGTCTGCGTTTCCGATGGTAGGAATGGCACCCACAGATTTTATTACGTGACCGATGACGTACAAGATGGACAACCAAAAGATTGTGCTGTAATAACAACAATTGGTCAAAGCTCAAGTTGACATACCCAGCTATGTAGTGAAAATGTGATATATTTTGTCTAAGAATAATGTGAACAATACATACACAAAATACACATAACGACTATCGTTTACAGTACAGGACAACATCAAAAATTCTAAATAAATCTATCTATCCACAGGCATCACCGGGTGTGGTGACACTCTGTGCAGCACCTCCAGACCCCTCACGTTTGAAGCGGGGCGTGACCTCGTGCCCGCGAAGTCACCCCTCTGTTTTGTTCTGTTGGTGTGATGCTATGGGCTTGCCCCACTCTCCGGGGGCTGCTGTGAACCCCTTAGCCTCTTCAGCACAATTGCTCCCTGTGCTGGCCCCCTTTCCCTGAGTCCTGTCATGACATTGCGCAAATAATGTCATTAGGTCGTGCAGAAGGGAGCGTGACCAGCAGCTCCTCAGGATGCCAGATCGGGTGCATATACTGTGCAAGGTGCCCATCTGGAGTGGCCACAGGATGCTCCGCGGGTGCTGCAGCAGCAATCCTGGCTGCAGAGTGCCATTCCAGGCCATTACTAGCCAGGAGCAAGGGCCGTGGGGGGTGACGGTGCCATCCACAGAGCCTCTGCGCTTTGTGCAATGGCACCGGTTGCGCATAGCTAGTTATGGCCCTGCACATCATCCATCACCACTGCTCACCATCTGAGGGGGTGACACCAAAATAGCCAGCACCCCCTTAGTGATGCCACTGTATCTATCTATCTATCTATCTATCTATCTATCTATCTATCTATCTATCTATCTATCTATCTATCTATCTATCTATCATGAAAATCAGCTCTTCATTATATTTAGGAACAATTTAGAACTGAAGATTTTTGAGATAAGGCTTTAGTCCTAATGAATCAGGAGTACTTTCTGAATAAAATATCCATTAATTCAGCTCATTTGCTAACATATTTATAAATATTATACATTACAAATCTACTTTCTAGATGTGATGTCACAGTACCAACCCCAGTCCTGGATTCTGTGACCAACAAGGTGACTTTGGTAAAAGATAATGTATTTTTTTTATCCCACAAAACAGACAAAGCAGAAGGATGAATAAGAAATTTGCGCTGTCAAGAACCAGTCTTACCCATTTACTCCTGGTATTGCCCGAAATACAAAAATCTGATTTTTTTTTTAACAACTTAATTGATGATTTTTTTCTGGCAACACCGGTCAGAAATTGTTGCTTTTTTTATTTAGTATAGTATAAAAAGTATTTTACCCTCCACACCCTCTTAGTAGTAACAGAATCACTGTTTTATAAGCCAACCACCCCCCTGTAAGGCCTTGTTTTTTGCACCCCCCCTTCTCCTCCCCTGTGATCAGTGTCATTTCTTTCTTTTTTATTATTTTACCCCCCTCCGCTCCAGCTACACATTTCTTTATTTCACCCCTTCCCCACCCCACTGACAAGTACATCCCCCTGGTGTTATTACACCCCCATGAGCATTACACCTCCCACCCCCACATGCAGAGCACAGCTGAGCATTTGTAATGGGGGACTGATGATCAGTCCCCGTGCTGCATCTGATCTCTGCACTTGAAACCGTCTGCACAGAGGTTAAATCCCAGGCTGCAGAATGGGACTGTGTATCACAAATTTCTGCCAACCGGTTACACTGTTTGTCTACACCATTACTAGTATGTAAGTAACAATCATACAGAGCAGTTTGATGTACAAAACAATCAATTGTGCAAGAGGCTGGGGAAAACCTTACTTGAATTTCCCCAGCCAGGCGTCAGCGATGGGGGCTCCGATAATTGGGGTGAAGTAGCAGAGACCAGAGAAGGCATGGTAGATTGTGGTGGACATGTTCTCATCCCAATGGAGATAGTTGAGGAAGTACAACGTGAGGACAGCTGGAAACAAATAAAACACTTGTTACTTCTACAAACTCAACAATATTGGCACTCTAACATATAAAAAGTTTTTTTACTGTAATAGACAGATACTGACTGTAAGTATCTATCTATCTATCTATCTATCTATCTATCTATCTATCTATCTATCTATCTATCTCTCTCTCTCTCTCTATATATATATCTATCTATCGAATTGCAATGCTCTAAGAAGAGCAGGGGGTATGTTGACATTTATAGGGCGGGATGCACTAAAGGGGAAAATGCTGTAAACACCCCTAAAATGCAGTTTTCGGGGGCTTTACCACATTTTCCATATGTACAAAGCACTGGAAAGCGATGCATTCCAGTTCTTCGTCCCAGTGGGTAATGCCATCTTCAGATGACGTTACCCAATAGAAGGCTATGGGCTTTTTATTGGGACATTTTCCATGAGAGGGATCCAATCAGATTCCTCCCATCTCCCCCCGCAGCCCACGTCCTTCTGTGCATGCGCACAAGGATGCCAGAAGGACTTCTGGGTGTTAAACCCGTAAGTGCCTCTGTCCGGGGAATCGCAAGGACAGTTCTTATCGGGAGACCTATCCTTTGTGATATTCTAGGTAATCAACCACAGTATGCACCCGATAAGAGGCGGGCTATACCGCATTGCAGATGTGATGCTTAGTACATTCCACCCACTATGTTGATACCTAAATGTTGACAGTTATGATGTTGATGTATGATGTTGAAATGGTTAAAATGTCTACATCTGGAAAATATTGACATGGACAGAATGTCGACATATGAAATGTCGACATATAAAAGATTTTGCAGTTAACATTCAGGTTGGGGATACCTTATAAATGTAATGTCAACATTCTGATAATGTCGACATTTCATCAGTGTCGACATACTGAATGTCAACTTAGCGTAGTGATTGTCGACATAATGAACAGGTTGTCATGTTACCTGACAACATTTTTAACATGTCGACATTCTCATGCTGGCATTATGAATGACGACATGGCCAACGTCTACATAATATACTGAACCCGAGAAGAGAGTCCTAACCTGTGCATCAAGGTCAAAAACATCATTAGGGTGTCTTGCCATTATCCTTATGCAAATAATTATAATAAACCCATTTCTCATCATATTAAAATATTATTGTTCTGTATCCCATTTCCTACTAGGTAAGACAGTGAAGTAACTACAGTAAAACTAAAATGCTATTTTAATTTAAAAAATACTATAGTTAGCATGTGGTGCCCTGTTCTGTATAACTTGGCAAACAGACCAGCTCTACATCATTGCGGAATCTATAGTCACTAGAACTGAGAGATAAGCGATTCGGTTATCCAGAAATTAGAATCAATCTGAATTTTGTAAATCCAGACAGATCAAAGTCGCAGTTCTGATCTCATGAGGAGATTCAGATAGATCTGAGTTGCGGTTTTGATCTTCCCGGTTCGGATTTCGGATTTTAAATCTGAATTTCGAGTTTTGGATTACAAAAATTACATGATTTTAGCTTTTTAATCAGTTGTTTTAAAAAAAAAAAAAAAAAAAAAACACTTGAGGGTGGTTTTGCAAAACCAACACCAAAACTTGAAGATGAATCCAGATTCAAAACCAAAACAAGTTGGGCAGCGCACATCTCTACTAGAAAATGAAATTGTAGTTTAGAACAATCAGAGTAATATTCCTTTGTGCAAACATTCACTCTCATTAAGAACCTGTCACTAATAGTGTAATATTGTATACGACACTGGTATGTTGCCATGCCCAGCTCTTAAACAGGTTAATTTCTAACTATATCATGGATGTTTCATGGGATAATTTTTCATTAGGGGGGTGTCCAAAGGGTTCTGAAAGAAATCCCCACATTTTTAGCCAAAAATAAGGATTTTGCATTTTTTTTTTCGCCTGGTCTGTGGTGGAGAAAACGTATGTCCATTTTTTTTTGCCAATTGCGTTTTCGCCTGTTTTTGGTGAAAAATGGGCATTTTCGCCTATGGCAAAAAAACATCAGTTTTCGCCGCTAATTGAATACAGCCCTTAATATGTCTGTGAACGACATTGTTCACAGACATATCGGGTATACACACCCGCCGGCGCACTCACGATATATCGCTCATCGATAGAAGAAGCGATATACTTCTAAGTGTGTACCCAGCCTTACCCCTTATGTCAACACATCACTAAAAGTAAATCAACTTTATTAATAGCCTACCCTCCAACATGACCCCTTCCACCCGGTACAAAATGCTCTGTTCCTGGATTTCCCACCTAATTAATGATTGCAGCCACCTCTGTTAAGCAAGTTAATAGATGAGACAGGTGTGTCATCACAGGTGGCTGCAATCATTAATTAAGAGAGAAGTCCAGGAGCAGAGCATTTTGTACCGGGTGGAACGGGTCATGTTGGAGGGTCTGTAATAGTCTTTTCGCTTTCACTGAAGATTGAGATTTCAGTTGACACTTCACAGCTGAGGCATCTGTTGTATTATTTGTTAAGATTATTTTTGTAGGTGGGAAAATCTGGAAATTGTCCAACTGTGAAAATGCCAGCCATCGCTCAGAGCAAACTGGTATACTGATGTAACAGGCATGCCTGGCAATTAATAACCATCATTGGAGCTTTCAGGAACTGTAATATACAACATGTACTCTGCAGTATATAGAGTTCATGTCTCAGCCTGTTCACAGCAATCATGGAGTGCAAGTGTGACATGATTATGAATAGAACTCAAAATCATTGTACTACCAGGACTGTAGTAAACTCTACAGCAGAGAAATTAGTTATACTGAATAAAACATATATGGCGGAGGTTCCCAAATGCGGTTCTCAAGGCTCCCCAACAGTTCAAGTTTTAGAGAATTATTCATGGTGTAGCACAGGTGGTTACATCAAATTGTCTGAGGTACACTACTAATTAAGCCACCTGTGCTCAACCATGGATATCTCTAAAACCTGAACTGTTGGGGAGCCTTAAGGACCGCTTTTGGGAACCTCTGATATATGGTATCTGCTATGAGGCAGCACTTTGGGACAATAGATAGTCTTGCTTCCTCATTGCACTTCGGACATGACCATGATACCAACCATGGACTTAACTGTGCGGCGTTTGTATGTTCTTCCCATGTTTGCATGGGTTTCTTCAGGCTCTCCAGTTTTCTTTGGCAATTCAAAAATATACTTACAACTTAATTGGCTTCTGATATTTGTGTGTGGGGTATGTGATAAGGGAATATAGGGCCTGATTCAGAGATGGACACAATGGTAATTACGAACGCAGATCGATTAATTATTTGCCATTGCACATACGCTTAAGCCACACTGCGCATGCGCAGCGATCGCATTGTGATTACTGATGCACAGAGAAATCCATTGCAACGTGAGTGACAGGTTGTCAGCATTTGGGGGTGGTAACGGGGGGTGGTCATAAAAATGCAGGCGTGTCTGACCATTTGAACGCCATTACATGGGTGCGCATAAATTAGCCTTTGCAATCTCCTACACAGCATGAGAGCCTTCTGCGCGTCGGGAGAGCTGCCGAGTCTGCGGTTGGACAGATCTGTTGCAAGGGCAAGATAGCCGCTCCATGTGCATCAATGTTATTGTTATTTACACAGGTAAGCAGTGGTGGATTTTATATAGGAGCTGCAGCCCCCCCCATTAAAATCCGCCATCTCAGTGTGCCAGTTGCAGTCCGTGACTGCACTGGCTACACTGTGACTGGCAGTGGCTTCCCATTGGAAGCTCTACCTGCCAGTCACATACACAACAGGCAGCCCAAGGGGGAGGAAAAGACGCCCAACGCCAGCAGAGTAGCACAGGACCTGGCGGCTCACTCACGCCAGGCATATAGCGCTGCGTGGTGTATTGAAGCTAGATGTAAGATGACACATCTGTACTAGCAATCCGCCCCAGCTTCGCTCAGGAGCAATATTGAATTTACAGCTAAAGTCTTTTATAATTGAGATCTTATGAGATTGCCTTGTAGAAGACATTAGTCGTTTTTCCTCCTAATGTCCAAACAAAACGATTTAGTGATGACGTGACACGCATAAGGGCCACATGAAGGTGTCCATGAGAAAAACAGTCTCCACTTAGGTCTATTCCAGCCACGTTAAGTGTCTGTCCCTGTGCTTTAGTTATTGTCATGCCAAAGCAGATTCTTACCAGAAATTGGACTCGTTTGAATTAAATAATCGTTTTTCACATAAATGAAATAGGAATGGTAAACAAAGGAAAAACTCAAATTCTGTATCAGTAAACAGGGCTTACATACATTTTCTGGAGAAATCAGATAATTCGTATCAATCTATACATGGTATAAAATAAAGTCCATTGTAGTGATACATCTTTAACAGTTTAGGCAGCATAAACCAAGAAAGCGCTCGGACGTCCGTGACCCGCTTCACTAAAATCGTCACTGCTCGGTTCCCTTTTGTCAGACATTAATGTTTCATACACTTAAACATTCTTCATCAAATGCTCTATAGCACAGGTCCTCAGGACCCCAAACAGTGCATGTTTTCCAGGTCTCCTCACGAATCACAGGTGAAATAACTAGCTCCAACTGTAGATCTTTTAACATGTGTCAGTGAGTAATGAGTACACCTGTGCACCTGCTGGGTAACATGGAAAATGTGACCTGTGTGGGCTCCTGAAGACCTAGTTGGAGAACCACTACTCAAGAGAATAGTGAAAACTGCATCACTGCACTGTTTACAACATGTATAAATGATGTTAGCGGTACGGCCACCAATGCCGGCAATGAGGACCCAGCAAAAGCCTTTCTGGCTTTAGTAAAGTCTTACAGTCTTTACTGAGTCAATGGTGGGTGGAATTGCAATGCACATATGCAGACGGCTGTCGTGTGTGCACATTGCTTGTTAGCATGTAGGCTGCCAGCAGCACAGTGGAAGACACCGACTAGAATGGGCACACTGTGGGATCTCTCCGGAGGGTTAAGTGCCAGCTGCATATTTGTTAGTATCACTGTGATGCTAACTGAAATATGCACCTGCCAAAAAGTATCGGTAATAGATGGAGTCCTAAAAGTGGACCGGTGAACCCTATGGTTGGACGGCAGAATTGTGCTCAAGTTTAATGTATAAAAGATGCAAGCCAGCTGGGAAAGATTAATTGGCAGATCGCATTAGCAGGCAACTTATAAGGAACAAGCAGCACCAAGATCTGATGCCAAGGACCTCTAATATCTTCTGGGTGCCAGGTAGAAGTTCTCCATACTCACCGCACACAAAAAGTAGCCACAAAAAACCCCATAGCAGAATCTAGCTTGCTATTGAGAGGGAGAGATAGCAGAGAAATAGTGCCTATGCCGGTACAATACAGTGCCTATGCTGGTACAATACAGTGCCTATGCTGGTACAATACAGTGCCTATGCTGGTACAATACAGTTGGAATACTTAATACTCCAGAGGCAGGACAAATATTATCTATATATATATAAATATGTCTATCTTCTTTCTGTTTGTAACTTGTAACTTTAGGTGAGTGTTGCCACTTATTATTTTGACAAATGGTAGCTTGTGTCTTTTAAAAAAAAAAAATCGCTATAAATCAGTATAAAGAAATATTACTCACACTGTGACAGTACTGTACTAAAGAGATATTGTGAAAGCCCGGAGACAGCATCAGCATTAAGTGTACAGCTGACTGATTCAAAGAGCGATTATTGCAGCAGCTACCACAGGGTAATAGTGAGCTGTGGTGCGACAGATTAGGGACATGCAGTAAGAAATGCATTGCTTTAACAAGGCTCTGCCATTTATATCCTGATATATATATATATATATTATATATATAATATACACACACACAAATAATGTTATAATATGACTGTTTATCTGTCTACTCATTTACATGCCAAATGTCTCTACAATATGTTTTTATGACCAATAAAAATACCAGTAAAGATAAACAGATATCCAAGGTCAAGGATGAATTATATTTTGTTTATATTATAGGACTCTCTGTGGTACTTTGGACAGTTGGGCTGGTTCCATCTATGCATCTTTAGCATACCATCCTAACATGGAGAATTATTCACATTACAGTAAATACATGCATGTCTGATTTAGCATGGAACCTGTGGCTGTACATGTTGGCTATCTGTGCTGTAGAAAAGGCTAGTATGGTCTCACCTTTCATTCCATAATAGGAGAACCTCTCGCAGAACTCGTTGACAATGATGAACATAATACTCAGGGGGTAGTTGGTTCCACATATTGTCTGTAAAAAAACAAGACATACTGTATGTGTTAGTTACTATTTATTTTATGTGACATGTAACGTAAGTACATTTGGTGAATGTATAACTTAGAAGCAGGAATTTTGTATAGAAAACTGTCTTAAATTTAATGAAAAACATTAAGGATTCCAAAACACAGAGGTGACACTTCCCATATTGTTGCCACCCAATTTTCGTTATGTGGCAATATGTTCTGTTCGTGTTTACCCCAAATCATTTTCAATTATAAAAACCTAGATTGAATTGATGCCTGATGAGATTATTAGTGTTAATGTATTAGGTTGTAATGCTGCTCCTGACACAGAACGTTTCAAAAAGAATAGGAAAGACCCATGGTAATATTTCACTATAAGGCCATACAGTACATTCTCTAACCAGACTGCAGTGCTCCTTGGTATGAGATATTACCAATTTCCTCTGGATTGGCAGAAATGTGCTACAGTAAGCCCCATAATTTCAGGTATACTGTACTGTGTGTTACTGTATCAGTACTTTGTCCATGGTATAAAGGTTTTCCCAGTAGTATTAGAGAAAGTACACCTGGACTACTAGGAGTACAGATACACAGTATAAAGGTACTCCCCAGAGTAATAGAAACACAGTACACCTGTACTACTAGGAATACAGATACACAGTATAAAGGTACTCCCCAGAATAATAGGAACACAGTACACCTGGACTACTAGGAGTACAGATACACAGTATAAAGGTACTCCCCAGAGTAATAGAAACACAGTACACCTGTACTACTAGGAATACAGATACACAGTATAAAGGTACTCCCCAGAATAATAGGAACACAGTACACCTGTACTACTAGGAGTACAGATACACAGTATAAAGGTACTCCCCAGAGTAATAGAAACACAGTACACCTGTACTACTAGGAATACAGATACACAGTATAAAGGTACTCCCCAGAATAATAGGAACACAGTACACCTGGACTACTAGGAGTACAGACACACAGAATAAAGGTACTCCCCAGAGTAATAGAAACACAGTACACCTGTACTACTAGGAATACAGATACACAGTATAAAGGTACTCCCCAGAATAATAGGAACACAGTACACCTGTACTACTAGGAGTACAGATACACAGTATAAAGGTACTCCCCAGAGTAATAGAAACACAGTACACCTGTACTACTAGGAATACAGATACACAGTATAAAGGTACTCCCCAGAGTAATAGAAACACAGTACACCTGTACTACTAGGAATACAGATACACAGTATAAAGGTACTCCTCAGAATAATAGGAACACAGTACACCTGTACTACTAGGAATACAGATACACAGTATAAAGGTACTCCCCAGAGTAATAGAAACACAGTACACCTGTATTACTAGGAATACAGATACACAGTATAAATGTACTCCCCAGAATAATAGGAACACAGTACACCTGTACTACTAGGAGTACATATGCACAGTATAAAGGTACTCCCCAGAGTAATAGAAACACAGTACACCTGTACTACTAGGAATACAGATACAGAGTATAAAGGTACTCCCCAGAATAATAGGAACACAGTACACCTGTACTACTAGGAGTACAGATACACAGTATAAAGGTACTCCCCAGAATAATAGGAACACAGTTCACCTGTACTACTAGGAATACAGATGCACAGTATAAAGGTACTCCCCAGAATAATAGGAACACAGTACACCTGTACTACTAGGAATATAGATACACAGTATAAAGGTACTCCCCAGAATAATAGGAACACAGTACACCTGTACTACTAGGAATACAGATACACAGTATAAAGGTACTCTCCAGAATAATAGGAACACAGTACACCTGTACTACTAGGAATACAGATACACAGTAAAAAGGTACTCCCCAGAGTAATAGAAACACAGTACACCTGTACTACTAGGAATACAGATACACAGTATAAAGGTACTCCCCAGAGTAATAGAAACACAGTACACCTGTACTACTAGGAATACAGATACACAGTATAAAGGTACTCCTCAGAATAATAGGAACACAGTACACCTGTACTACTAGGAATACAGATACACAGTATAAAGGTACTCCCCAGAGTAATAGAAACACAGTACACCTGTACTACTAGGAATACAGATACACAGTATAAAGGTACTCTCCAGAGTAATAGAAACATAGTACACCTGTGCTACTAGGAATACAGATACACAGTATAAAGGTACTCCCCAGAGTAATAGGAACACAGTACACCTGTACTACTAGGATTACAGATACACAGAATAAAGGTACTCCCCAGAGTAATAGAAACACAGTACACCTGTACTACTAGGAATACAGATACACAGTATAAAGGTACTCCCCAGAATAATAGGAACACAGTACACCTGTACTACTAGGAGTACAGATACACAGTATAAAGGTACTTCCCAGAGTAATAGAAACACAGTACACCTGTACTACTAGGAATACAGATACACAGTATAAAGGTACTCCCCAGAGTAATAGAAACACAGTACACCTGTACTACTAGGAATACAGATACACAGTATAAAGGTACTCCTCAGAATAATAGGAACACAGTACACCTGTACTACTAGGAATACAGATACACAGTATAAAGGTACTCCCCAGAGTAATAGAAACACAGTACACCTGTATTACTAGGAATACAGATACACAGTATAAAGGTACTCCCCAGAATAATAGGAACACAGTACACCTGTACTACTAGGAGTACATATGCACAGTATAAAGGTACTCCCCAGAGAAATAGAAACACAGTACACCTGTACTACTAGGAATACAGATACAGAGTATAAAGGTACTCCCCAGAATAATAGGAACACAGTACACCTGTACTACTAGGAGTACAGATACACAGTATAAAGGTACTCCCCAGAATAATAGGAACACAGTTCACCTGTACTACTAGGAATACAGATACACAGTATAAAGGTACTTCCCAGAATAATAGGAACACAGTACACCTGTACTACTAGGAATATAGATACACAGTATAAAGGTACTCCCCAGAATAATAGGAACACAGTACACCTGTACTACTAGGAATACAGATACACAGTATAAAGGTACTCTCCAGAATAATAGGAACACAGTACACCTGTACTACTAGGAATACAGATACACAGTATAAAGGTACTCCCCAGAATAATAGGAACACAGTACACCTGTACTACTAGGAATACAGATTCACAGTAAAAAGGTACTCCCCAGAGTAATAGAAACACAGTACACCTGTACTACTAGGAATACAGATACACAGTATAAAGGTACTCCTCAGAATAATAGGAACACAGTACACCTGTACTACTAGGAATACAGATACACAGTATAAAGGTACTCCCCAGAGTAATAGAAACACAGTACACCTGTACTACTAGGAATACAGATACACAGTATAAAGGTACTCTCCAGAGTAATAGAAACATAGTACACCTGTGCTACTAGGAATACAGATACACAGTATAAAGGTACTCCCCAGAGTAATAGGAACACAGTACACCTGTACTACTAGGATTACAGATACACAGTATAAAGGTACTCCCCAGAGTAATAGGAACACAGTACACCTGTACTACTAGGATTACAGATACACAGTATAAAGGTACTCCCCAGAGTAATAGGAACACAGTACACCTGGACTACTAGGAGTACAGATACACAGTATAAAGGTACTCCCCAGAATAATAGGAACACAGTACACCTGTACTACTAGGAATACAGATACACAGTATAAAGGTACTCCCCAGAGTAATAGGAACACAGTACACCTGGACTACTAGGAATACAGATACTATTACACAGTATAAAGGTACTTCCCAGAGTAATGAGAACACAGGGCCTGATTCAGACCAGTTCACTAGCAAGCAATCACTCGGAGCTAGCGATGTTTTGCAATGTGCACATGCGTATGCATCGCAGTGCACATGCGCAAACTAGTCCGAGCGATCAGGAAGCACACACTCGCCCAGCATAGACAGTCCAGCTGAATGAGTGACAGGGTAGCTCGTTTGTGGGTGGTAACAGGGGCAGGCCACTGGAAATGGGGGAGTGGAGGTGCGAGCGCAGGCGTGCCTGAGCATCTTAACGTCGTTTCAGAGGCGTGCATAATTAACAGGCAGCATCATAGTACATGTCACCTTGTTGAATTATACACTGAAGTGCTCGCAGTGCTTGCGGTAGGGTATAGTCAACCTCAAGCGCTGCGTTCACTTCCAATGGAACCCGATGTACAGATAGTTGCATACACTTCCTGGAGATGACGTGCGCTAGTGAGCATCTAAAGACAGGCTGGTGGGCGTCTGCATACACACTGGGATCACACGCCAAGACATAGTGGGCGTGCGCATGCCTTGCTGTGCAATCGCCTACCTTGCCGTCGCCTAGCTGAATTTGCATACGCTGGGAGCGAGCGTACGCATCTAGCGAACGGGTCTGAATCAGGCCTACAGTACACCTCTACTACTAGGAATTAGGGGTGAGCGGGTTCGGATTTCTGAAATCCGAACCCCCCCGAGCCCCCCCGATCCGAGTCCGATCCGAGTCAGGCTCGACTTTTCCCGCCTGACTCGGATCTGAAATCGAGGCAAAACGTCATCATCCCGCCTTCCGAGTCTCGCGGGTTTTGGATCCAATATAAGGTACCCGCGTCGGCGCCATTTTCTCACTCGGCTGTGGACAGTGAAGAGGGAGGGTGGGAGTTAGGGCTGTGTAGTGTAGTGTAGTGTAGTGCTGCTGTTGTCCACTACTTCAAAGTCCATAGGGGCTGGCTGTGTTGTGCTGTGCTGCTGTTGTTAATAGGGGCTGTGTCCACTACTTCAAAGTCCATAGGGGCTGGCTGGACTGTGTTGTGCAGTCAGTTCTCCATAGGGGCTGTGTCCACTCCAAAGTCCTGTGCAGTGTCCCAGTCCTAAAGGGTTGCTGTAGTGTTGTCCAGGGGGTGCTCTGTCCATCAGGGGTGCTCCCCCCAAGTGCTTAAAAAATGATATATTTTCTGTGTTTGTGAATTGTGTGCGCAGTAGCCGCACGTGCATCAACAAAGTAGTGCCAAGCGTGCGCCTGTGTCATAAGTAAAGGGCCGGCTGGCTTGACCGTTAAAGGGTGCTGTAACCCCCGAAAGTACACTCCAGTCCAAACCAAAAAAAAAATTATTTTCTGTGTTTGTGAATTGTGTGCGCAGTAGCCGCACGTGCATCAACAAAGTAGTGCCAAGCGTGCGCCTGTGTCATAAGTAAAGGGCCGGCTGGCTTGACCGTTAAAGGGTGCTGTAACCCCCGAAAGTACACTCCAGTCCAAACCAAAAAAAAAATTATTTTCTGTGTTTGTGAATTGTGTGCGCAGTAGCCGCACGTGCATCAACAAAGTAGTGCCAAGCGTGCGCCTGTGTCATAAGTAAAGGGCCGGCTGGCTTGACCGTTAAAGGGTGCTGTAACCCCCGAAAGTACACTCCAGTCCAATCAAAAAAAATAAAAATTTTCTGTGTTTGTGAATTGTGTGCGCAGTAGCTGCACGTGCATCAACAAAGTAGTGCCAAGCGTGCGCCTGTGTCATAAGTAAAGGGCCGGCTGGCTTGACCGTTAAAGGGTGCTGTAACCCCCGAAAGTACACTCCAGTCCAAACCAAAAAAAAAATTATTTTCTGTGTTTGTGAATTGTGTGCGCAGTAGCCGCACGTGCATCAACAAAGTAGTGCCAAGCATGCGCCTGTGTCATAAGTAAAGGGCCGGCTGGCTTGACCGTTAAAGGGTGCTGTAACCCCCGAAAGTACACTCCAGTCCAAACCAAAAAAAAAATTATTTTCTGTGTTTGTGAATTGTGTGCGCAGTAGCCGCACGTGCATCAACAAAGTAGTGCCAAGCGTGCGCCTGTGTCATAAGTAAAGGGCCGGCTGGCTTGACCGTTAAAGGTTGCTGTAACCCCCGAAAGTACACTCCAGTCCAAACCAAAAAAAAAATTATTTTCTGTGTTTGTGATTTGTGTGCGCAGTAGCCGCACGTGCATCAACAAAGGAGCAGCGCCAAGCGTGCGTCTGTGTCCCATAAGTAAAGAGCCGGCTGGCTCATTTCTTAAAGGCTGGTGTAACCCACAAAGTGCACTACTCTCCAGCAAAAATAAAAAAATATTTTCTGTGTTTAGCCGCACGTATATATCAAATCGATATAACATAAATGGAGGACCAAACTTTCTCCGATAAAAATAAAATAGAGAAAGATCAAGAACCACTTCCTCCTAGTGCTGAAGCTGCTGCCACTAGTCATGACATAGACGATAACATGCCATCAACGTCGTCTGCCAAGGCCGATGCCCAATGTCATAGTAGAGGGCACATACAATCCCAAATGACAAAGTTCAGGAAAATGACCTTGAAAAAAACATTTAAATCATCTGAAGAGAAACGTAAACTTGCCAATATGCCATTTACGACACGGAGTGGCAAGGAACGGCTAAGGTCGATCCCTAGTATGTTCATGACTAGTGGTTCAGCTTCACATGACGATGGAAGCCCTCCTCCCACTAAAAAAATCAAAAGAGTTAAGCTGGCAAAAGCACAGCGAAGAACTGTGCTTTCTAAGAAGATATCACAAATCCCCAAGGAGAGTCCAAGTGTGGTGGTGGTTGCGATGCCTGACCTTCCCAGCACTGGACGGGAAGAGGTGGCTCTTTCCACCATTTGCACGCCCCCTGCAAGTGCTGAAAGGAGCATCCACAGTCCACTTGCTGATATGCAAATTGAAGATGTCACTGTTGAAGTACAACAGGATGAGGATACTGGTGTAGCTGGCGCTGAGGAGGAAGTTGGCGAGGAGGATTCTGATGGTGATGTGGTTTGTTTAAATCAGGCTCCGGGGGAGACAGTTGTTGTCCGTGGGATGAAAAAGCCCATCACGGTCATGCCTGGGCAGAAGACCAAACATTCCACCTCTTTGGTCTGGCAATATTTCTATCCAAATCCGGACAACAACTGTCTTGCCATATGTACCATATGTAAAGGTGAAATAAGTAGGGGTAGGGACGTCAACCACCTAGGAACATCGTCCCTTATACGGCACCTGCAGCGCGTTCATAAAAAATCAAGTTCAGAAACTTTGGCTAAGACCATAAGCAGTCCAGGGACACCTAAATCCCGTTGTCCTGTTGTATCCAAGCGCCTGCAAACCACACCGTCAACTCCCTCCTCGTCAATTTCCTCCTTAGTCAGGATCGGAAGTAGTCCTGCAGGCCATGTCACTGGCATGACTGACTCTCCTATCCGGGATTCCTCCGGAGGATCCTGCATTGCTACGCCTACTGCTGCCGCTGCTGCTGTTGCTGCTGCTGGGAGTCGTTCATCATCCCAGAGAGGAAGTAGGAACACCACTACTTTTACTAAACAATTGACGCTCCAACAGTCCTTAGCGAGGAGGATGAAGTACGACAGCAGTCATCCTGAAGCAAAACGTATAACTGAGGCCTTGACTGCTATGTTGGTGTTAGACGTGCGTCCGGTATCCGCCATTAGTGCAGTGGGATTTAGACAATTGATGGAGGTAGTGTGTCCCCGGTTCCAAATCCCGTCTAGATTCCACTTCACTAGGCAGGCGATACCGAGACTGTACAGAAATGTCAGAAAAAGTGTCCTCAGTGTCCTGAAAAATGCCGTTGTACACAATGTCCACTTAACCACGGACATGTGGACAAGTGGAACAGGGCAGACTAAGGACTATATGACTGTGACAGCCCACTGGGTAGATGTATCACCTTACGCAGCAACAGCAGCAGCGTCACCAGTAGCAGCATCTCAGAAACGCCAGCTCGTTACAAGGCAGGCTACGCTGTGTATCACCGGTTTCAGTAAGAGGCACACCGCCGACAACCTCTTAGAGAAACTGAGGGAAATCATCGCCCAGTGGCTTACCCCACTTAGACTCTCCTGGGGATTTGTGATATCTGACAACGCCACCAATATTGTGCGGGCATTACATCTGGGCAAATTCCAGCACGTCCCATGTTTTGCTCACACAATAAACTTGGTGGTGCAGAATTTTCTGAAAAGCGACAGGGGCGTGCAGGAGACGGTTTGGGTGGCCCGAAAAATTTCTGGCCACTTTCGCCATTCAGCGACTGCGTGCCGAAGACTGGAGCACCAGCAAACACTCTTGAACCTGCCCCGCCATCACCTGAAGCAAAAGGTTGTGACGCGGTGGAACTCAACCCTCTATATGCTTCAGAGGATGGAGGAGCAGCAAAAGGCCATACAAGCCTATACATCCACCTATGACATAGGCAAAGGAGGGGGTATGCACCTGACTCAAGCGCAGTGGAGAATGATTTCCGTGTTGTGCAAGGTTCTCCAGCCCTTCGAACTTGCCACACGTGAAGTCAGTTCAGACACTGCCAGCTTGAGTCAGGTCATTCCCCTCATCAGGCTTTTGCAGAAGCAGCTGGAGAAAGTGAAGGAGGAGCTAAGACGGAGCGATTCCGCTCGGCATGTGGGACTTGTGGATGAAGCCCTTCATTCGCTTTGCCAGGATTCCAGGGTGGTCAATCTGTTGAAATCAGACCACTACATTTTGGCCACCGTGCTCGATCCTAGGTTTAAAGCCTATGTGGTGTCTCTCTTTCCGGCCGATACAAGCCTGCAGAGGTGCAAAGACCTGCTGGTGAACACACTGTCAGCTGAAGCGGAACATGATACGTCAACGGCTCCTTCTTCATTTTCTCCCGCAACTGGGGCTGCCAGGAAAAAACTTAGGTATCCTAAGCAACCCGCTGGCAGTGATGCAGGGCAGGCAGGACCAAGTTTGGACATCTGGTCCGGACTGAAGGACCTGGCAACAATTTCTGACATGTCTACTGTCACTGCATATGATACTGTCACCATTGACAGAATGGTGGAGGATTACATCGGTGACAGCATCCAAGTAGGCATGTCAGACAGTCCATACCTGTACTGGCAGGAAAAAGAGGCAATTTGGAGGCCCCTGTACTAACTGGCTCTATTTTACCTGAGTTGCCCCCCCTCCAGTGTGTACTCCGAAAGAGTGTTTAGTGCAGCCGGGAACCTTGTCAGCGAAAGGCATAGGAGGTTGCTTCCACAGAATGTGGAGAAGATGATGTTCATCAAAATGAATTATCAGCTCTTCCAGGGAGACCAGCCTCCAGAAGGTACAGAGGGACCTGTGGTGGTGGATTCAAGTGGGGACGAGTTAATACTTTGTGAGGATGAAGATGTACACACTGAAGAGGGTGAGGAATCGGTGGATGAGGAGGATGAGGATGACATCTTGCCTCCGTAGAGCCAGTTTGTGCAGGGACAGATTAATTGCCAGCTTGTTTTGTGGGGGCCCAAACGAACCAATCATTTCAGCCACAGTTGTGTGGCAGACCCTGGCGCTGAAATGATTGGTTTGTTAAAGTGTGCATGTCCTGTTTATACAACATAAGGGTGGGTGGGAGGGCCCAAGGACAATTCCATCTTGCACCTCTTTTTTTTCTTTGCATTATGTACAGTTTGGGGCCTAGTTTTTCAAACTGCCATCCTGTCTGCCACTGCAGTTTCACGCCTAGATGGGTCACGTGTTTGTGCCGCCCACTCGTGTCGCTTAGCATAGTCATCCAGCTACCTCGGTGCAAATTTTTGGACATAAAAACACTATTGTGAGGTGTGAGGTGTTCAGAATAGACTGGAAATGAGTGGAAATTAAGGTTATTGAGGTTAATAATAGCATAGGAGCAGAAAAACCTACAAATTCTGTGATTTTAGCTGTTTTTATGCTTTTTTTCAAAAAAATACAGATCCAAAACACAAAACCCAGAACCCAAAACACGGAAGGGTGGTTTTGGCAAAACCAATCCAGATCCAAAACACAAAGAAAGATCCAGATCCAAAACCAAAACACAAAACACGAAAAGTTGCCGGTACACACCCCTACTAGGAATACAGATACACAGTATAAAGGTACTCCCCAGAGTAACAGAAACAGAGTACACCTGTACTACTAGGAATACAGATACACAGTATAAAGGTACTCCCCAGGGTAACAGAAACACAGTACACCCAGGGCCGGCGCTACCACTAGGCAAACTTAGGCAGCTGCCTAAGAGCGCCAGCCACTGCAGGGAGGTAGTGTGGACCGCACATAAGTGCAGCGCCGGCAGCTGTGTGTTTGTTTTAGCAGCCGATGAGAGTCAGACAGACTCTCATCGGCTGCTGCGTCCACTGCCGGAGCTGGGCTGGAGCTCACTCATGAGCTCCATTTTCTGGCTCCCGCAGTGAGTGATGGGAGCAGTGGCAAACGCAGGATTTCTAGAGGGGGGTTTCCAAATGCTTGATTTTAGAGTGAGTGTGGCCAGTCCATGAAGAGGGCATAATTAGCACTTAACCAGCTTTAATATGCGTCATACAAAGTATATTGTGTGTCATAATTCCAGCATATAGAGGAACAGCAATCACAGTAAGCCTGAGCTGAATGTTTTTATTTTAGATGTGGGCATCATTCCAGACTATTGCAGCAAGTCCAGGAGCCTAGAGGAGTAGCAGAAGAACCTAGCACTGCCCTGGACATATATATTGGGCTCTATAGCAGTGCATCCCTACAGTGCATGTTTTCCAGATCTCCTAGTTGGTGCCCAGGTTATTTATCACTGGCTGACACATGTTAAAAGATCCACAGGTGGTGCTAATTATTTCATTTGTGATACTGAGAAGAACATGCAGCACTAGTACAGTTCTATTATATTACTATTTCTATTGTGGTCATTGTGTGGGCTGGGGGAGGGGGGTTTCCAGGCAGCCGGAAAACCCCCCTGTGTTTGCCTATGGGGAGAGACGTCATGACGTCTCTCCCATCATGAAGAGCAGGCCGGCCGGGGGAACAGAGAAGCAGACGCCGGAGCGGGGATTAAGGTAAGGGTAGTGTTTTGTTTTTTCTTCCGTGTTTATCTTTCTGGGATTACTGCTGGAGGGGAAGATCACTACTGGGGGCACTGCTGGGGGGAGGCTACTACTGGGGGCATGACTACTACTGGGGGCACTGCTGGGGGGAGGCTACTACTGGGAGCACTTCTGAGGGGAAGCTACTACTGGGGGGCATTGCTGGGGGGAGGCTACTACTGGGGGCACAACTACTATTGGGGGTACTGCTGGGGGGGACTACTACTGGAGCAGCTGGTGGGGGACTACTACTGGGGGCACTGCTGGGAGGTGATTACCTCTGGGGACACTGCACTGGTGGGACCACTACTTGGGGCACTGCAAAGGTGGAGATTACTGCTGGGGGCACTGCATAGGTGGGGGACTACTACTGGGGGCACAGCTGGGGGGGAGACTACAGGAGGCACTGCTACTACTGGGAACACTGCATCGAAGAGACCACTACTGGTGGCACTGCACTGGGGGGGTTAGTACTGGGGGCACTATATAAGGGGCACTGCACAGGGAGGGACTACTACTGGGGGCATTATATAAGGGGCACTGCGTAGGTGGGACTACTACTGGGGGCATTATATAAGGTGCACTGCAATGGGGGACCACGACCTGGGGCACGATATAAAGGACACTGCGTAGGTGGGACTACTACAGGGGGCATTATATAAGGGGCACTGCATAAGGGAACCACTACTGGGAGCACTGCATAGGGGGCCACTACTGGGGGCACTGTATAAGGGGCACTACTGGGGGCACTACTGGGGGCACTGCATAGAGGGGACCACTGCTGGGGGCACTGTATAAGGACTTGTGTAGCTATCCGAGGATGGGGTGGGGGGCAAGGCTAAAAATATGCCTAGGGTGCCAAGAAACCTTGCACCGACCCTGAGTACACCTGTACTACTAGGAGTACAGATACACAGTATAAAGGTAATAGGAACACTGTACACCTGTACTACTAGGAATAAAATACACAGTATAAAGGTACTCTCAGGAGCAGTAGAGCTATAGTTGAACCGTACTAGTAGGATTAAGATATAAAGTATAAAGGTATTCCCAGGAGTAATAGAGAAACTGTACAACTGTATGGAGTTTTCACTTAGGTGTACTGGGCCATAGGTGCCAGCATTCCGACTGTTTCTAACGCACCTAGTGACCACCATCATCGCAGATTTTTTGTCGAAATCCAGGAGTTCAGTAACTATAGTTAATGGTGATGTGCAGCCGCACATCACAACTACACAACACCACTAGTACATAGCCCCAATGTGAGTGAAGTAAGATATGCTGGACTATGGGTTTATTAATGTAGTAGTCAAAAATAAATATATATATATATATTAAGGGCTGTATTCAGCAACAGAGATGATGTTGTCACGAATATTTTCGGACAACATTGACAAAAATTTTTTTCTCTATTTTATTCTCTACTATTCAGGAAAAACTTCTTCGGGACAGTGTTTGCATTAACCGCTGTCCCTGCGAAGTCCCCTTAGCAGTCTTTTTAGTCGTCCAAAAATACTGCCTGCTCTGCACATGCCTCATCTCTGTATAGCATATACGAGGTATGTGTATAAAATAACGAGACTGTGATTCCATGACAAGCAGCAACACTCTATGACGTTCAGTTGATTGTGAGGCGCCATTTAATTTGGTTGTTTTTTTTGTAGAGTGCCGAAAAAATGCTAAGTTTAAAAGTTGAACGACGTGTCAATTTTAAATTTTTAGTAAAGTTCAACAAAACACCAACAGAATGTTTTCCAATGTTTACTACGGCCTATGGGAATGACTGCCTGTCTCGTGCGCGTGTGTTTGAGTGACACAAAAGATTCAGCGACAAAACAGTCAATGCACTGGAAAACACAGTCATCACCAAGAATGAAAAAAGCAAGTAAAAATTCAAAGCAATGCTCATTGTTTTTTTAGATATCAAGGGTGTAATTTTGCAAGAATGGGTTCCAGAAGACACAACAGTAACCAGCATTATTATAAGGAAGTTTTGAAAAAGCTGAGAGAAAGAGTCAGAAAGAAACGGCCGCAACTGTGGAAAAATGGTTTCATTCTTCACCAGGACAATGCGCCTGCTTACAAAGCACTTTCTGTGAAGCAGTTTTTGACCGATAATCACATTACTACACTTGAACATTCTCCATATTCGCCCGATTTAGCACCTTGCAACTTTTATCTTTTCCCAAAAGTTAAATCATTGATTAAAGGGACACATTTTAAATCAGTTGATGCTGTAAAGAAGAAAATGGCAGATATGTTGAAACAACTAACAGAAATTGATTTGCTCCATGCTTTCGACCAGTGGAAAGCAAGACTACAGCTATGTATTAGTACAAATGGGGACAGACATTAAATTTGTAATACCAATAAATAAAGATGAGTTATTTAATCAGTCTCGTTATTTAATAGATATACCTCGTACATATATAACTCAAAAACACACAGGCTAACCAAATTTGCCCAATCTGTGTCTTTTAAACAGTCCAGAAAGTATACATATTCATGGTGCAACACTCCTGATAAGCCCTTCTTTCATAGGGTATTGCACTGTATGAACAAAGATAAATGGAGGCGCACAATAGTCATGACAATTTATCTGCCCGTGAAAGGGTAGAATTGAAGCGCTTATGTGAGGATAATAGCTTGGTAATTAGACCAGTGGACAAGGGTGGAGCGATGGTGGTCCAGGACTGGGTCGATTATGATCATGAGATCACTAGACAAATATTTGTGGGTAATACCTATGAAAAATTGTCATCGGATCCTGTTAAAGCAATCAAGAATAAAATCAACTCGATGCTTTCTGTGGGCTTGTCGAGCGGTTGGTTGGATGAAACCATTTTCCAATTTTTGACTGTTCACCACCTAGTTAGCCCTATAATGTACACCTTGCCTAAGATATGCAAAACACTCACTAGACCACCAGGGAGAACCATTATCTCAGCTTGCAGATTATTGTTACAGCCCATAGCAAGATTTATAGACCAGATATTATAACCTCTGGTGGCTGACACTCCTAGCCACATCAAGGACACTAGTGACTTTCTTGCCAAACTAAATTTAATTGAATACTCTGGTGATGACGTATTGCTAGCTACTATGGATGTGTGCTCACTTTATACAATCATACCTCACAGTGAGGGGCTGAATGCACTGTGAAACTCTGATTAAACAACCACATACCCCCATTCCGGCTGAATATATTTTTAAATCTAGCTGAGTTAGTGTTGGACAACAACTACTTCAGGCACAATAAGACATATTACATGCAATGCCTGGGTACAGCGATGGGATCCAACCTGGCACCCTCATATGCAAACCTAAACATGGCGGCACATAAGCCGAATTACATCATGCCATTGTATGGATCGAGCACCATCTTTTTCAAGTGTTTTATAGACGATGTGTTCCTGCTTTGGAAAGGGAGTGTTGAAACTTTTAATAACATGGTGGATACCCTAAATGGATTGCCCCATCCGGTGAGGTTTACATCAGCTGTTGATACGACTGAGATACATTTCTTAGATGTGACAATCTTCAAGTCTGAAGGAAAGTTATAATCAACATTGTACCAAAAACAAACAGATCAAAACACTATCCTACATGCACAGAGTTTCTACCCTCCAGCGTTGAAGAACAGTCTCCTGAAATCGCAAATTTCTCCGAGTACTTCGGAATAACTCGAATTGTGTGATCGCAAACAAGCAACTCAGGGAGATGAGTGAGAGATTTATTGAGCGTGGATACACACGAAGGGCAATATGAAGGAGTCGTGAAAATGCTAAAACAACATACAGTATATGTCGCCTGACCCAAAGGGAGTACTAAAGGGTGGAAGTATGATCTTCTCCACTAAATTTAATGATAGAGCAAATCTTACAAGGAGGACATTAAACACGAGATGGCCACTATTCACCACTGACGCAACATTAAGAATGAAAGGGGCACGACTGCCAATGGTGGTGTTCAAAAGGAACCCTAGTCTGAAGCAGCTGTTACTAAGACCGATGCTGAACCCTGACCCCCCAAAAGGAGTTGATTGGTTATTGCAAAAAAATGGGATGTGTTAGTTGTGGTAACTGCACCACATGTAGGAGTTTATTACAAGGACCCTCTTTCCCGCACCTATACACAGGAAAACAGATCAAGATAAGATACTGTTTACACTGTTTGATGGACTGTGTATATTCTGATGTGTCCGTGCACCCTCTATGACAGTATGTTGGGTTAACATCATGCACATTTAGAGAGAGAATGGTGAACCATAGGGCATAGATTCAGGCAGCACTACAATCACGGGTGTCTGATAAGCCTGTAGCCCGACACTTTATTGAGAAAGACCATCAGATATCGTCACTCAAGTGCAGGATTACTGGGTACCTCCCCTGGTTCATGTAGATGATCACATAAGGATATTGCATCAAAGGTAAAGTGGATGGATCAGTCGTCTTGACAATGTTTCACCTAGGGGTCTTAAGGAGCTTAATCTCCTATCAGTTTTTCTGCCATAGAGATACAGTATGTATATAGTCTATGCAAGGATGGCATTGAGTTTTTTTTAGGTCTTTTGAACATGCATATTCCACTGTTATGATAAACAATGGCCTCTGAGAGGAGGTGAATAGGGTGGTATTTGATGGGTATCTTTGCATATAGTCTAATCTATGCTCCTTGTCTAGGTGATACCAGTGAGTAAGTATGAGTTTGAGATGTGTAATAATAGTGGTCCTTGCCTCATGATGATGTGGATGAGGTTGCCTTAGTGATTTACTATATCCTCAGGTCAAGATTGTAAATATACAAAATATTTGTTCTGTTTTCCGTTATTGTCTCTCAGGAATTTTTATTACATATGGTGTCTATATATCACTTATTGTACTATGATTATTGGAATTGTTGGTATATTATCACTGACATGTGTTACGATGGCTGGATCCCTAGGCATTGATTACCCTAAGAAAAATTATTCTACACAAAATAATTATATATTGAACGCATCATTTACTGCACATAAACCTGGTGCTATGTGCCAATCGGAGAGTCCTGTCTTTGCTACCAAATATCTCTTACTGATACATTGTGTTCTGGTATAATGAAGTGAGGTGGACTGCAGTGTGCATGTCCTGTGGTCTGCGTTCCAGGGATGGGATGTATGGTCACCAGGCATGCATGGCGGTCACAAACCAGATATTTGATATGACGATGTTGGTGTCTAAGCTCAGTGGTCCAGGGATGGTTCGCTATGTTGAGACATCACAGGCTTTCTAATAACGTCCCTATGATTTTCTTTCAATACTCTCTACTGATAGACTGCAGTGCACATGCCCTGTGGTCTGCGTTCTAGGGATGGGAAGCATGGCCACTTCACATGCGCGGCAGTGGTTGTTGTACTGACGCAGGCGTCTGAGCTCAGTGGTCCAGGAATGGGGCACTGGGCTATGACGCTGCAGGCACTCTGGTGACGTTCCTATGGTTTGAGGACGAGCTGTGCATGTTGTGGGACTGAGGGTGGCGGACAGGGAATCTGGAGCAGCACATGGCATTTGGATGTAGTGTGAGTACATTTTTACTTTGTATATATATATGGATTGATGTCCGTTTTTCTTGTTTCACTAACATTTAGAATTGGAGGAGGGGTATTAATATGTGGGACCTGGCCTGATGCATTTGATGAAGGTTGTTGCAGACTGCTGTTGATATGACTCTTGGTGAATTTATAATATGTTAAATATGGATTGCAAACCTTGAAAAAGGTCTATTCTTAGAACTAAATGTCGGTTTTCTTCAAATGCAACTCGGATCTACATTTTTGTTTACAAATGAAAAATAAAAAATATTGATGTTTTTCAACTAAAACTGGAGAGTACCCTTGTGATTACGTGACCTAATATGTAGTACATTTCTACGTGTTGATATTTGGATTTAGTCTAAAAAGGGAGCACCCCAGTGACGGAGTTTCAGCCAGCGGAAGGGGCAAATTGGATGAGATCCCTCTTTCCCTGCAGTTTTCGGCTGAAAGAAGGACTTATTTGTAATACACAATTCTGAGATGGCGTTATATAAAGTAAGCTTTTACACATTTTTTTACGTGCTCCTGCTCCTCTGTATAGCAGAATATGTTAGTGCTGTAGAGAGCAATGGCTTGTTGTAGGAATCTGGCTTTAAAGTAGAAGATAATTGTGCTGTCTTCAACGTTAAACCGTTCCTGCAGAGCATTCCTTTCTGCATGATTTAAGTAAAATGTTGCTTGCTGGAAAGACCCCTTAAACTGTAACTGGCAAACTACTGTACTTTCTTCTAGAATTAAGTAATAAAACTTAAGCAGGAAATACAAGTAGAAAATCTGATCTTGTTGGATGCAACACAAGGTGACTTATCAGATTTTGTACTTATGAAGGTGGATATATTGTTTTCCACATCTCTGTAAGGAAATGGTAATGCGTATGTCTACTTACCGGCACTTTCTTAGTTGGTGTTGACTCTCTGCTGAAGAACCCTTTCACACCAGACTTGTGTCCTGATGGGGAGAAAAGATACAGGTCAGCTGTGGTGTCCACCATGGTGCTACAGAAATGTTCCTAACTCCTTTTCCTTCCCATCACTCCTGGGTACAAATAACTCATACTTCCTAACCACTTTGTCTCTTGGCAGGTACCTCTCCCCCCTCTTATAGACAATGTTCTAGGGGAATCTGTCATACTACAGGGTTTGGCACCTTCCCAGCTTCAATCCCAGTAGTCAGAGTTCTGTTTGATTTCAAACTCTTGAGAACTAGGCTTATGAATGTTGTGGGAAACCCAGCCATCTGCGCCATTTACATAGTGTCCATTCAAATCTCATACCCAGTGATCTCATATATCTTTGTACACAGCCCTGTGGGGTTGTGCAAAAAAATCTGCAAGTTTGGGGTTACCGTAAGTGCTGCTTATGTGCGCACTTACTCACAGGGTGAGAAGAATCATAGCTAATTGAATGGACCCCATATTTAATTACAATCACAACTATATTGTGAAGTTGTAGCTGTCTGTTCTGATTTGTTATGTTGTCATTTACATTGGGACAGTTGCAGGAAAATTTTATTCTTATTGGAATTTTTAAGCAGTAATCGACTGATGTGGAACAGTTTGTATTTCATTTTATATGAAGAATGTTATCTCTCTCTCTCTTAGGAATCTTTATACCAGGCTTTCGATACACCTAATAAAACAATATTTGAGGTACGACCAGATCTCAATATGTTGCATTTAGAGGGAGCTTTTTGCACTTTCGTGTATGTCATTAGTGTACTCAAGGGTTATTGTCAACAAATCTAAAATACACAGAAATCTACATAAGTATGAATTTCGGTATAAATGTGTAGTATAGAAATACATATATTTACAGCCCTCACAAAAATAACATACAACCAACTCTAATCATGCTAATCAAATTATTAGCCAAAGTGCAAGACTTATGTGTAACTTTTGGGAAGTAGTGATGGTGATGCCTGCAGCTAGAATCATTTTACATAAATAAGTTAAATCTTTTTTTCTTTTTTCTTATTGAAGCATTATATGCATGAGATGCTTTAAACCTAGTATAAAACAGCCCAATCATATGAATATTGCATCAGAATAAAAGACTGGTATACAGATCATAAATATAGAAAAAAAAAAGACAAATTACAATTTGGATAACAGGCCTCTCAAGACATCACGAGGCATATAATATAGATCTGTATTTAAGATACAATAATTGTCAGTATATGGTACAAAAGCAAATTGTAATAGTAATAACCAAAGAAAAATAAAATGCTATGTCAGGCATTAGTGGAATCAATCTCAATGGGTGGGTCATTTTCTAGTACACGCAATAAACCCTGCACTCATATTTTTAATACTTACCTCTCCGGAGTCCCACGTGGGAGGTATCAGCGCTGAACAAATCGCCTGGAAAATTGCTGCTGCCACCATTCTCCCAATGTTTTGCGCATGCGCAGTAGGGAAATCACAGTAGATTAGTGCCCAGAGTCTACTGCTGCGGCGCTCAGTGCGCTGCCGGCTGCCTGAGTGGGAGGAGGGGGCCCCGGACAGAGAGACTGCACACGGGCCTCCTCCGCTCTTAACATGCCCCTGGTTATCCCGTAAATGTGACGGCACCTACTGATCATGAAGGTGGAGGAAGGAGAGCAAACTGCACTGTTCTAGAAACTCTCTATCAAGGGAAGTATTTGCATAGTTGTCACAGTCATGGAACAACTCAGATAGGTATCTAAACATTGCCGCTCTATTATACATTTGAATATCAGGGAATCCAATCCCCCCATTTCATTTAGACTGTTGTAATTTTAAAAGGTCTGTTCCTGGGCAAAATCAATTTACTTGAAGGTCTTGTATAGGTTTTGTAAACCCTTCAATGTTATATACAGAGGAAGGGCTTGGATCAAATACATGAGTCTTGGAAAGGAGATCATCTTTATCATACTGGATCGGCCCAGATATGAAAGTCCCTCCAACCCTCCAGCTCATCTGAAATGTTCTTGATTTTGGGTGTGTAGTTAAATGAATAGAGGCTTAACAGACAGCAAGGTATTTTAACTCCCAAGTAAGTGAACCCTAGCCCATCTGAGTGGTATATCATCAGGAATCTGGGGTGGTGTGGCTCGTGGGCCCAAAAAAAGTGCAACTGATTTACCTGAGTATTCAGTAACTGTTTTGCCTGCAGGTATGCCTCATGACATGCTGTATGTAGGGTTAGTAATATAATCGTGTAAAGCCGAAGATAAAGCCAGAGACAGGGACTGATAAATACCAGCATCTTCCTTACACAGTCGACAAACACAGTCAATGATATACCCTCTTAAAACCGCCTTTGATGCGCCCCAAAATGTTGTTGGGGTATCCCATGCTGTGATATTATCAATTATTTCTATTTTTAACAGTCATTTATACACAACCAGTGGTGAAAATACAGCTGGTCCGGGCTGTAGGTGAGGGGGACCTGCTCAGGAGGGATCTGCTGGATGGCTAAGCAGCACCGCTGGTATTTCCACTTATGTCTCCTGGCAATATATTGTTCTAACTCTAGACATAACAGTATGTGATGGATTAAAGACACTAATGATTTTTATGCGGAAATGACAGTTCACCCACTTAAGGGACCTATCTATTAGCAGATGTTTTTCTGAAAAATGAAAGACAAAAGATATCTATTGAAAATTCCGGTGGCTGTGCTGAAAGATATCTGTCATGTACATGACAGATTTTGGCAAAAGACGAACGATGAACGATTTCGCATGACATCATTCAGGGAGTGGATTATTTTCTCTGCAGCACTGTAGCTGCTGTTAACATCTTTCATCGTTCGGCGTTTCCCGCATATAAACTGGCAGATATTTCTAATATCTGGCAGCGATATGCGATAATTGACCAACATGTTCGAGAGATGAAAGATTCAATTTATCGGCCGCGGGAGTGCGCATCTGTCATTGTTCAGACACTATCCATAGCAGATAAATTGAACGACTGAACGATATATCATTCAGTCGTTCAATTTATCTGCTAATGGGTAGGCCCCTTTACTTTGCTTCTCAGTTTCTTTTTCCACTTAGTGCAATCATTAGAAGAAAAACATCTCATTTGTTTTCATATGACTAAGAACAAAACATTTCTACATTGTTTTTTGGAGATAACACACTTCCCAACAATTCTGGGCAAAAGTAAACACAAACATAAATGTATGTAGGACTCTGAGTTGTGGATCCCCTGACCCTGTTGTAAGTATAACGTTGATGATTGTATATGATTGGTCACATGTGGTGATAACTCATCCATTCAAGCAAAGACCCTAAAACTGTTGCAACAGTATTTAAAAAGTTATTTTATACTGCCGTGCTCATTCGTATTATACAAATAAACCATGCTACATACTCAGTTGGGGAAGAGGAACCCTGTACATACATATTAAATAATGTCATTAAAAAAAAAAGTAACTTACTATTTATAAAAAAGGAAAGGAAGAAAGAAAGAAGTCTAACTGGCAGTGCACCTGGGCTAAAATTACTTAAAATATAAATTTTATTGGTATTATTAAAAATACATATATTGCATTAAGAGGTAAAAATACCCTAAAGCTGGCCTCACACTAGACCAACTAACATCCAACCAGCCAACTTGTTGATTGGTTGTAATGAAAATCTGATAACGTATAGGAGTAACTGATGATCAGCAATTTGCTCCTAAATGCCAGAAAACAGATGAAAATGGTCGTTCAGACAAGTTTGTTAAATGTTTGATCTAAACAATTTGTTCAAACAACAGTTTTGGTCCATTTTCCAGTGTTTGGGAGCAAATTGCTGTTTGTATTCCTTACCAGATTTTCATTCCAACCAATCAACTAGTTGGCTGGTTGGACAGATAATCTTTAGATGTGTGGCCAGCTTAAGTGAAGTATTGAAAAGTGAACATATACAGTGAGACATACAGGACATATGTGAAATAATTGTGTAAATGCATAAAAATTATTGCCATTATGTTCCACTTATTAAGCATAAGCAAAACACGCGTTGGCGTTACGTTATGTACCACTATGTAATAACAAAGTGATGTAATATTTGTATCTATAATTCCTGTGAATTACATTTGGACTTTATATATCTCAAACTCACTCGACAACCGGCAGCTACTAACATATGTAGTGAAATTGATTTAGACTGACAGCCCTGTGTTAATGATTTAGGCTGACAGCCCTGTGTTAATGATTTAGGCTGACAGCCCTGTGTTAATGAGCGGCAGTAACCGGCGATGGCTCAGAACGGATCTAAATGAAATGATTTTGGCCGACAGTCTTGGGGTCTATTTATGAAACAGTGAAAAAGTGTCAAGAGTTAAACCAGTGGAGAGGTTGCCCATAGCAACCAATCAGCTTTCAAGTAGCATTTATCAAGTACAGTCTATAAAATAATAGGTAGGAGCAATCAGCTCCTACCTATTATTTTATAGACTGTACTTGATAAATGCTACTTGAAAGTTGATTGGTTGCTATGGGCAACTTCTCCACTGGTTCACTTCTCCACACTTTTCACTGCTTGATAAATAGATCCCTTGGTCTACTAAGTGGCAGTGACTGGGATTGGCTGCAAGCTTGCAGTGAAGATACATAAGTGTCTATCGAAAATCCTAATTGTACGGTGTGGACTAACTATAATTTAAATCACACATAATCCAGAATGGCACTGTTCCAATAAATGCTGAATGGAGATTAACATGTGATTGAGCCATGACATGCCGGGAACTGTAATTACATTGATTATTGCAGTGGTGAATATGAATGGTAAATGCCAATATAGATGACACTGTTATGAATAAATACAGTTTCAGTTATATATAATTAACAACATTTGTTGACTCTGATAACAACTTATGTGTATGTTAAAACAAGTCTAAATGTTGACAAAACATCTGATTGATTAATAACACACCAACAGCCTTTATTATAACGACCACAGTTATTTATGCAGTGAAGTCATTCTATCAATAGCAACCAAAATCTCGTATCTGCTTAATTCGCAGTGAATGTATCTGTGTAAATAGATATCTAGAGAAGAAAGTATACACATTTTAGAGGCAGGGGGTATTCCTTGGAACTAGAATATCAGTAGACGGTATTAATCGGCTACAGCGTCTATAACATTATATCCCGGGTGATAGCGAATATGTAACGGAGACATCTGTGGAGAGGGGACATAGAATTAATAAATACACCACCCTTGATAATCATAATAACATCAAGTGCTACAGATACAACCAGGAGGGTTCATGCACTATAAATTGTGATTAATAATACTATCGGTTTTATTGTCTTATTAGTAGCTTAGGAGAATGTATACTAGCAACTGATAAATCAGTAGCTGGGTTTAATACCAACGACTGATACGGAGTACTGATATTGTATGAAATCCTGCTGAATCCAGAAATAATACACAGATACTATGACCAAAGCTGGAATATTAAATTATTTCATTCCTGAGCAGCCAATATAGTAATAAAGGACTTGTTTGGTGGAGTTAAAAATAAATATAAGTTTGAAACATTAGTAACAATATACTCCTTGAGAACTCAAAACAATTTATATAACTGAATAACATACAGATACAATTATCTGAGGGCCTGATTCACTACCGATCGCAACTGCGATTACTGCCTTCTGCGCATGTGTATGCATTGTAGTGCGTGTGCATGAGCCGGCCACTGAGACCCATCGCAGAGTGATTGACAGGAGGTGCCGTTTGTGGGAGGTGACGGGAGATGGTCGGAAAAACGCAGGCGTATCAGTGCATTCGAACAGGGGCGTGCATAAATTATCCACCTCGATGCCTTATGTAGCCTGAGTACTCACTGCGTGCGATGAGGTTAGCAATTCCTGAGTAAGGTCTGACCTTGTGCAAGTGTGCGTGAGGCTGTGATTGTACTCGATGATACCGATGGTTTTGTAGTCTTGCTAAACAGTACAGATGTGTGTAAGGTAAGGTGGGCGTCCCTATGTAGTGCTGCAACGGCATATTGATCACAATGGATTAGCATATCATGTCAGCCAGACTGAGTACGTAATCGCAGCCCCGATCGCAGTGGCGATCCATAGTAAATCAGGCCCCCAGACTGCAGGAAAATATTCTTTATTTTAAAAGCAATCAAAAAGAAAGTTCAATTGATCTTTATTATCTATAGATAGAATTTGTTTTGAGCCAAGATAGTCTTACATATATACAAACAGGAATACAGGCAGTAACCACTATATAAGTTGAATTTTATCTGAAAATAAAGAAAATAATTTGATTATAGGTGGAATATAATGGCAAATAATATTTATGCATTTACACAATTTTCTCACATATGTATGTCTCACTGTATGTGTTCACATAATCTGATGAGTTTTTTCAATACTTCGCTTATGGTATTTGCCTCTTAAAGCAATATATGTATTTTTAATAATACCAATAAAAGTTATATTTTAAGTAATTTTGATCCAGGTGCACTGTCAGTTAGGTTGCATACACACCAGGACAATATTGGCACGATTTGTCGTATCGGCATGACAAATCGTGTATATCGCCTAGTGTGTATGCACAATTGCGTGCTCCCACTGGTCGCATGCGTTATCATATGATTGGCTGTAGTGCACAGTCAATCACACGATATCGCATGCGGCGCCATACATATTAATGAAGGACGGAACAAGTAATCGTTCCGTCATTCATTAAATCGTGTAATGTGTACCGGCAATCATGCGATGTCCAGGGTGAAGGCAAATCGCCATGAACATCGGCACGATTGCCGGTCGTTTAGGTGTGTACCCTGCCTTAGACTTTTCTCTTTTCTTTCTTTCTTTTTTCTAGATGATAATTTGGGGATTATTGGATATTTGATTATTGGGGATTATTGGAAATATTCACATATTCAGGCCATCTATCCTGTGCAGAGAACATATTATAATATATTTTAACTTACTATTTGTGTCTTATTTACTTCACATTTTACATGCTCCAAACCACTTACAGATATGTCCACATACATCTATCCTCCGGGCGCTATAAGTCGCGCCACACATAGGGCTTTATTCAGAGGCGGCCATACGGTCTACGACCGCACGGCTGCCTCGATGTTTGTCTAGTGCGCATGCGCACGAGGGAGCCGGCTCCTTCGTGCGCATTCGTGAGACCCGCTACGACTGACAGCGCCGGTCGTAGCGGGTCTCTTTCCAGAGGGGGCGAGCTGTCGATGTTGATTGACAGCTCGCCCCATTTGGAAGGCGGGCCGGGGGGGTGGCAGCCCAAACGGAGGCGTACCCATGGGAACGCCTACCGTCTGAAGCCGGCCCCACTGACATCACTAGTGATGTCAGTGGAGAGATTCCGGCTCTGACAGAGCCAGAAGCTCTCTGGGGCTTACGACAAGTCATAAGCCCCGATTGTCGCGATGGTCATTGACCATCGCGACCATCACCCTAGCGGTCGTTAGAGCTGTGGGTGTTAACCCACAGCCTAACGACCAAAACAGAGGGGGCCGGTCAGGATGCAAGCGGCCGCCCAGTTTCTGAGCGACCGCTTCCATCCTCCGACCGCCTCTGAGTGAGGGCCATAATGTAGGAGCTCAGTGTGACTTTGTAGCGCCGAGCGTCTTTTTACCTTCAAATGCGGCTTATTCGCACAACAATACGAATAGGACGCACAAGCATGCCTATGTTCTCTGAGTGAGTGCTGATGTATCTGCATGCGAAATGCTACATTACAGTGTCAGTGGCTGTAACACTGCAACGTAGCATTTCTCATGCAGATACACCCACAGACACATAGAGAACACAGGCATGCTGCATATCATTTTAATCAGCAGAAGTTGCTTGTGCTTCCTATTCACATCGTTGTGCGGTTAAAATGCATTTGAAGGTACAATGACACACGAAAAGACGCTCGGCGCTACTGAGTTACAACACGGCATGGCGCGACTGTGTAGGTTTTTAGAAGTGGAGATGTTGCCCATAGCAACCAACTCAATTCTAGCTATTATCTACTAGAACAGGGATGGGGAACCTCAGTGCTGTCTGTACACAACTTTCAAATAAATTTTATTTATTATATATCTAAAAAATTCACACTGCTGCCCTTACAGCTCCCCGCAGCATCCTCAGGATGCTCCAGGCATTGCTGTAATCACCGGCGATTGTGGCCTTGCCCCTTTGTGATTTGTGGGCCTGCACTGGGCCCACAAATAATGTTATATATATCAAAATGTTCCCCACCCTTGTTCTAGAAGGTACTAGGCAAATTAATAGAATCTGATTTTTTGCTGTGGACAACATCTCCACTTCTAAAAACCCGCACTTTAGTAAAGATATCATTTATTATCCACACAACCTGACCATTAAATGTAATATGGTACATTAGAGGGAGGGAGCGGCAGACAAAGGCCGGGATGTACTAAACAGAAAATGCGGTAAAGACCTCGTTTTCTGGGTTTTACCGCATTTTCCATATGTATCATCACCTGGCCGCCGAGGCTCTGATGCGGAGGGTAATGCCAGCTATTGCTGGCGTTACCCTATAGAAGCCTATGGGCTTCTACTGTATCGCGCTGGTATAAGGGATCCGATCAGATCCCTCCCAGCATGCCCCGCGGCTGCTGCGTCACTCTGCACATGCACAGATGCACAGATGGACTCCCGTTTCATAAACCCGGAAGTCCACGGCGCAGTGCTGATCACAAAGGACAGCTCTTATCGGAACAGCTGTCCTTTGCGCTACTAATTGCATATGTTAGTGAATATGCGATCAGTAGGTATGCGAAGCATGGCAGGATGTGTTCCGCAAGGTTAGTACATCCCGCCCAAAGGTAGGAAACTGCAGCTCTAGGTTTATGCTGTGTACACACTGGCTGACATATCAGCCATTCAATTGAACAGTTGATATATTGTGTGTGCGTTGGCCAGTGTGTACAGATATGTCTGTGAACAACGTCATTAACAGACATATTACGTTGGCTGTGCAGCACAGCCGATGGCAGATATATCTGCACATCATATTGTGTGTATAGGCAGTCAGACAACCGCCTGTATATTGGCTGCACAGGCCACCGGGGAGGAGGGGCCACTAAGCAACCCCTGCCCAGTGGGACTCCCGGCCAAATGGCAGTGATGGTTGTTCAGTGTGTATGAACAACCATCATCTGCAGATATATCGTCAGACCAGTCGGTCTGCAGATATATATTTCAGGTGTGTACCCAGCTTTACACTTGCGACCAACTCTGACTAGGCGGCAAAAGTGTGAACTTTTCCAGACGCATTTTGCGATTCTCAATGTGTCTTTAGACTGATTAAAGCCCAGTCTGTACAGATAGCGCCCTGATCTGCAGAGATCACCCCACTATTTACAGATGTCACACTCAAATTGAGTAAAAATTACTCCTTCTAGACACTGATACACTACAGAACAGGGGAGCACAATTTCAGCAAATTCAAGCAAATTAATTCCCAGCACCAGCAAGAAGTCTAATATCTGCACTAATTATTCCCCCTAATCCCTACACAGTAATCAAAGACAATGGTTGCTGCAAATGACTGTTTACTTACCAGCATAATGGTATTTTACTTGCTCTGATTGTAGCCAAGTTATCTTGTACATTCAACATTGCTAATTGTGTCAGTGGCTCATTATCTCTGATTATTTGGAAAAACTTATCTGGAAGAATGTGAAGACTGTGATAAAAATGTATTCCCAGATTCTATAGGTGGGTACACACCTGACAGATATATCTGCAGATGATGGTCGTTCATGCACACTGAACGGCCATCATCTGCTTGTGCCCTCGGGTCCTGGCGGCCGGGGGCGGGACCCGGCGGCCGGCGGGCGGGTCAGGGGCATGTCCCGCCCCCCTCCTTGCGGCTGCTGCTGCAGACCGCTCGTACACACCTGCCGATGGACAGATATGTCTGCAGGCATATCTGTCCATCGGCTGTGCGGCACAGCCAATGCAAAATGTCGGTGAACGCCAACGTTCACCGACATATCGCGGATACACACTGCCCGACGGGCAGCAGATACATTGGCTGATCAATTGATCGGCCAATGTATCTGTCAGTGTGTACCCAGCTTAAAGGTGCGTACACACTACACAATTAAAATAAGCGATTGAACGACATCGTAATCGTTCAATCACTCAATAATCGTTCAGTAATCGTGCAGTATAATGTCAAAAATGACCAGAGATGCGCGCTGTCATTTTCAACAACAATCATCCCCTGAACATGCAGGCCAACCTGCTGATAACGACAGGTTGGGCATGTTCGGGCATATATCGTTCAGTATAGGCACATTATCCCACTGCACAGGATGATGAACGATTTTATGATTACAATGTTGTAATCATACAGTCATTCCTGTATCATCTAGTGTGTACGCACCTTTAATATAAAACAAATTACAATATTGTCTCAGTATCCTCTATGACTTAAGTCCAACCTGTGTACAGGTGGCACATTACAGTTGCAGTTGGCCCATTATGCGGGTGTAAAAAAATTCTCACTCTGACAGTAAAGCCACCTTGAAATGCATGGTCATCTACATAGTACTGCTCTTCCTCTCTATCTTGTTCCTCCAGCCTCTTCAACTGAAGCAATGGGCTTGATTCAGAGTCGCATGCAATGCCAATGTTCACTTAGTTGAGTGATTCTTTGCTACTGCGCATGCATGAAAATGCCTAAAAACTCCTACGGCACATTCGATCCACAGAGTGTACTCACAGAGGCGCAGCTGTGATTGAAATGCATGGTATCAGAAATGTCTTGGAAAAGTGCTGGGTTGTGACTGGGAGGTGGCTAAACAGATGCACAGAGATGGTCAGTCTTATGGGCTTGTTCTGGGAGTGTCACAGCCGTGTTGCTGAAGTGCTTACGTACACAGATGCTTAATTGTTCACACTGGAGACCTTACTCAGAGGAAAAATCTGCACCTGCCATAAGGCTGGGGCAAATTTCGATGGTGTAACTAATGATGGCGTCTAACGGTGGTATTACAATATCTACAAATGATGAACGTGCACGGGCAAAACTAGGATTTCTATAGGGGGTTTCCAAATGCTTGATTTTAGAACGAGTTTGGCCATCCCATAAAGAGGGCATAATCAGCACTTCGGAAGTTTCGGAAACATTGATCTATAGTGTAGGCTGTAGGGGGAGAGTCTATCAAACATATTTAGTTCATATAAGTAACATAAGTTTACAGGACAAGGTTAAACATCTCATAATAAATATACATACATAATAAAACCAGATCACATTTTCACACCTCATGTACGCCTGTCTCTTCATGCCAGCAGCTGCTCTCTCGTCTGGTGCGCTGATTGACCACTGAGATCCACACACAAAGAAGACTTAATAGGATAAACTTCCACTGGGCATGCACAGATGCCCTGTTCCGTCCATTATACTGCACGTTGTGGCTGTAGCTCTTTTAAAAACGTATTATATACTACTACTATTGTGGTTATGATTCAAGCTATTGGCTGGGCCAAAGGAGGTTTTCCAGGCAACTCGAACCCCCCTGCGTTTGCCTATGAAGTGGATTTCTCAGTACTTGCACAATCTTAAGCATGCATGTAATGGTGCATACACACGATCAGATTTTTCCTTCAGATATGAACGATAACGATTTAAAAATCGTTCAGTCGTTCATATCTGAAGGAAAATCGTTCATATCTGACATGCCTGAACGATGGACGATCAACGATGCGCGTTCCCGATGGTCAGATAACGATTTCTGATATCTGATGTGTTTGCAGTCAGACTTGGACGATTCCATTCATTTTAATGCAGTCAAAAATCGTTCAATCGTTCAAATCGTTCAAACCGTTCAAAACTTTGGTAAAATCGTTCAAATCGTTCAAATCGTTTAATCGTTCAATCGTTCATCTGACAAATCTGACAAGTCTGACAAATCTGACCGTGTGTACGCTCCATTAAACAGATAAGGACTTTGCAGCTGGAAAGCCCTTACCTGTTATTGATGAGGGGTTACACTGTGGGATGAAGTACACATCCAATCTCCTGCAGTCACACACTACAGAGATCTGCTTAGCAGAAATGGTTTAAACTGACAATTACACATGACTTCATATAGTTAATTTCCAGGCTTCCAAAGCAGGATCAAATAGCGTTATGCGTAATAGTAGGTAACTGGGTGTAGCATGTGAGGTTGAGAGTTTAATTATGGCATGCAGAAAAAAGTGTGTTTTAAATACAGACGGATTTAACTGAATGACAAGGTGCATACAAATCACAATATTACTGATACCTCACAAGTTAAGCGTATGGCAGTGACGTAACTAGGGGGGGTCAAGCATGGCTTGTGCCCCTGGGCACCATCGGACTGGTGGTGCGCCGCAGGCCGCGATCCAAGACACTGTGGTCAGTGAAGTGCTGACCGGACCAGCACAAGCTCTGTCTCTGCATGCAACATTTCATACATACATTACATGTCATGTATTCGAATATGCGATGTTGGGCGAATTCATCGTATAATGACCTTACAGTTTCTAGTGATCGCCGGGGGGAGAGTGAGCCAGAGGCGCATGCGCATACACCTTCTACTGTGGACCTTATTCAGGTTGGATCGCACGGCTGCGGATGACGTATGCATCACAGTGCGTGTGCGCAAACCGATCACTGCAAACGGGCCACGATTGCAGTGAGCACGCAGAGACTTCAAAGATTGATTGACATGAAGTAACCATTTGGGGGTGGAGAGGGGGGTGGTTAGCGGAATGCAGGTGTGCCTGTGCATTTGAACGTCTTACAGGGGCATGCATAATTAAGCCCCTGCGATTGTATACGCTGGCAGAGGTCTAGATGGCAGTTTGTGAGGTAGGGTCAGGTCAACCACAACTGTGTGAATGGTTCTGTTCTTACTCGATGTTACCGATGTTTTTGCTGACTTGCGGGTGCATGTCATGGGAAGTGGGCGGCTTTATACAGTGATGGGCATCTTGATATAGTGCTGCTGTTGCCGTGCGATTGCAATCATTAGCATATTTTTGCAGCTAGCGGGTGCGTGCGAATGCAGCCGTGCTGAATCAGGCCCTCTATTTTCTGCAAAACATAAAGGGAGAAGTGAGTGACGTGGATTTGCAGGGACAGGGGCCTATTCATCAACACTAAAATAACGTTTTTAAGGACATTTTCCTTAAATAACGTTATTTTGGTATTCATGAACAGACTTAACACAGGAGATATCACAGATATCTCCTTGCTAAGTTCCCCTGCGTTAATTTCCATACTCCCCATACATTAGTATGGGGATGTGGAAATTATGGTATTCATCAAATTCTGAAAATTATAAATTTTCGGAATTTGATGCAGTTACTATTCGCCACTGTGAGGTGGCGAATAGCAGGTGAAACTTACCTGTATCAGCGTGTGCAGGTCCCCCGACGAGTCCCTCCGGCGCTCTGCTCCGTCCTCAGGCTCCGGAGGCTGGTCGGACATGTGTGCTCCCCAGCAGAGCACAAGAAAGTTTAGAAAAAGAAAAAAAAAAAATTTTTTTTTCTAATCTGTCATGTGGTCTGCTGGGAAACCACATGACAGACCAGCAGGACGGAGCCGGAGGCTTCTGCGCGGACAGGTAAGTCGGGGGGGGGGGGGGGGAGGTGAGCGGAGGGGGGTGGGGGGGGGGTCGGGGTGGTACGAAACTTAACGCATCAGTAGGCAGTGCTGCGCATGCGCTGGTTTTACAGATGTAACAGCGCATGCGCAGCACTGTTTCCAGATGCGATAAGGTAGTGTAGGCAGGGAAAAGTATCTATTTCCCGAAAAGCTGTCATCGCAAAAATGACAGCTTTTCGGAATAGATACTTATGGAGAGGTGGAATGATGAATTCCACCTATAATTAGCTAGAACTCCATGAGAGTTCTAAAGCTAATTATCTCCATTGAATTTTTATGTTTAATGAATAGGCCCCACAGACCTTTATCGCAAGCCCTGTCTCTGCATGCAATATTTCATACCATGTCATGTATTGGGCAAATTTATCACAGCCAGTCCGCATCTGAGATGTGGATTGTGATAAATTTGCCCATATATGGTGTGCTGGTTTCAGGGCATGTCACTAGGGTACTGTGGCCTGTGCCATAGCACAGTGCACCGCAGGACAAGGGGCGCTGTTCAGGCTGGCAATTTTTTGTTTATTATCACACTCATTTGTAGCTTCCTCTTATTTTATCCCCAGCATCTCCTGGCCTGTCCTATCTCTTCCGTTCTCATTCTTGCGTTATGTCTCTATTTAAAAAATAGGGAGGGCTCATTCTGGCACAGGACACCAAAAAGTCTAATTACGGGTCTGGCTGGTTTATCTGGGCTTTGCTGTATTCAGATGACTGTATATGTTGTTTGATTCTGAATCGGTCTCTGAGTGTCGCTTACAATTTTTGGTTATTTACCCATGGAACTTGGATGTTCTTAATTACGAAGGCAATGGAGTCAGTGTTTGGCTTTTGTTTAGCCAGTTTTTTGCTTGCTAGCAGTATGGCACAGGCGGAGCATACTTTGAGGACTTTGAACTCCCCCCAGGATTTGTGGTTGGAAAATCTTCTGCGGTGGTGCCGAGCTTTCCAGCCCGGGACCCATTGGCCATTATAGGGCTAGCCCACCGCAGCAACAAAGAGGGGTGAGATACATAAACTATCCATCTATTGGAACTCATATCTTTTCAAAGAGACGTTCCTTTTCATTTGCACGTCGTCACTTTCAATTAAAATATCTGTGACGCTTATGGGAATCATTTCCCTTCCATTGCACTATGTTACTTTGATATGTGTATGTTTTATATATTAAATTGTTTATTTTTACATTATTCATATTTTGGCATCCATCTTTCATAAATTGTGCGCCGGTGCCTTTCTATGACCACAGATTTACAAGCTGTTAAAGTCTTAAGGTGGGTATCCACTACCCGACAGTGTAAAGACTGAACTATAATGATATCGTTATCGTTCAGTCATTTACTTACTGCACAGTACCCACACTGAACTATATATCGTTCAGTGCAGGCACCCACCCTCATCCCCGAACATAGTCAACCTGACTATATCGTCAGGTTGACTAGCATGTTCGGGCAATGAGCGATGTCGGCAACGACCAGCGTGAATGTGCATCGCTGGTCGTTGACGACATTTTGCTGCCCGATCTGTGCATGATTAGTGGACAACTGAACGATAACGATATCATTATTGTTCAGTTGTTCATTAATATCGCATAGTGGATATGCGCCTTTAGTAATACCATAAAAGTATTATAGTGGTTGTATGATAATGTTACTATACCAATGACTACAGTAAAATGAAAAGACATGCCTATTACTACATGTATTGGGACATATTTATTACTAAAATGGATGGTTTCTGTTTTGTTACTAGATTAATAATGTCCCCTTATTCTAGAAGCTTGGGATAAGGATAAGGTAGGCAGCAGCCTGTGAGTAAATTAGTGATTATTTTCCTTTGTGAGATAATATTATCAGCAACAAAACACATGTTGCTCACATGATACATATGTCACAGGGTAACATCAGTTTATGTTTCAATTGCTGTATACAGGATTGTGTATAAGATGCCCAGAGGCAGCTGTCAGTTTGTGTTACTGCAGTGCAGTGCTGAGCATACTTGCCATTAGCAGTACAGCGTGTGAGATAGACTTCAGCCCAAAGAGAGATGCATTAACTGTCATGTCATAGATAGCTGATATCCCATTATCTTACAATACATTTCAGTGTTTGTAAATCTCCTATAATATGTATATCTCCAATATGTGTATGATCAGTGTCAGGTCCTTGCTGATGGTGGTAAGGGGTGATAATTGCTATTATGCAAGTCTGAACTCCACCACCATGGTTTCTATGTTGCTCTGCAGAGTGACCACAATAACAATCAAACATACATGTGCACAATTACTAGAACTGTACAAGTGATAAACCCTCATAAAGGTTCGTGTACTGTAATACACTGATTTGCTCTTAGGAGGTGCGAGCAAATTTGAGCTAATAAGCCACATTTGCTGATATGATTATTACCGCAGGTCTAGTAAAATTAATTGCACTACAGTAGCTTACACTTCATGGGGAAAAATAACATAAAATGCAATTTGAATTTGAATTGCCTCCTATGACTTTATGGTGCAGATTCAATTAGTCATGAGGTTCCAACACTAACAATTTGCAGGGTATTAAGGCAGGAAAACCTTGTAAGCTCTAACGAGCAGAGCCCTCTTCACTCATGTGCTTTTCCTTCTCTCACCTATACCATAATCTGCTCCAAACTGCCATCAACGGCACCAAACCTCTGGGCTCAGTCTGAACTGCATTTGTGGGTATTATGATGTATGTGCAGCAGTGGTTATATAGCTCGTATCCTATGTTCTGCAATGTTTTATACTGTAAGTCTTTTGCACTTTATTCTTGTTTTGATTATACTGCTTCTGTTTATGTAAGGTGCTGCGTAGCCCTTGTGGTGCCATATAAATAATTATTATTAATAATAATAATAATATTTTTACTGGCATACCATAATTATGTGAGCAAAACACAAGCAAGGTTTTCTTACCGTGTAAAACAGTCGCACATTGCGTGAGGTACTGATGAAACTATAAGGTAAACTAAATTTGTCCGTATGTGTGGTTATAGCATGACACATCAGCCTATTTTCAAACATCTGACTTTTCATTGTTATATTTTATAAATCATCTTAGTACATAGACACCAAATTGTGCTCTAAAGTTTCTCAGAATTCTTTTATTTACAGCTCACAATTTTCCATGTTTGACATAGTTCTACTAAGCTGCTGAAGATATCTTAGGGTTAAATGTATCAATCTGAACCAACATCTACTGTATAAATATAGTCCCCTCTTCCTGAATACATTTGCCTCATTTTCCGGTAATTGGTTATGTGAGATCTTCTTCCTCTCAGGCAGAACTGGGAATTCAGCATTATATCTCATTTATCAAATATGACAGCTCTATGAGACCTGTAAATATCAGGAGTCAGAGCAAAATATAGGAATAAGCATCAGCATGTTACTTTTAGTCTGTTGCACCTCAATTGTTAACTATTATTACATTTCAGGAAGTTATAAATGAAAGCTTGTGATACATTCTGAACAGGGACATTTTAAGAGAGGAGGGGGCCCGTGTGCACTCCTCGTGCGGGACCCCCTCCTCTCTCCCTGGTGGCTGGCAGCCGACTGACGTGGCTGGCCAGCCACCGGAGCATTAGCAAACTCCGGGCACTAGAGTGTGCCCGGAGTCTACTGCACATGCGCAGAACACCGGAAAATGGCCACCGCGCCTATTTTTCCAGTGTTCTGAGCAGCAGTGACACCCGACGCGGGATCTCGGACAGGTAAGTTTAAAAAAAATATTTGTGCAGTGTTTTGCTCACTTCTGTAGCAGTGAGATTATAAAGGGGCCTATCCAGTAGCAGATAAATTTGAACAATGAACGATTTATCGTTCAGTCGTTCAATTTATCTGCTAATGGATAGGCTGTGAACGATTAAAATGCGCACTGCCACGGCCGACAAATTGGGTCTTTTGTCTCTCCAACATGTTGGTCAATTATCGTTTATCGCTGACAGATATTAGAAATATCTGTTGCGGTAAACGACGAACGATTTTTTAATGAAAATGAATAGAAACATTAAAAAAACTCCACTCCCAGAATGATGTCATGCAATATCGTTCATCGTTTGCAAAAATCTGTCATGTACATGACAGATATCTGTCACAGCAGCCCAAGGAATTTTCAAAAGGTAAATCTTTTGTCTTTTGTCTTTCAGAAAGATCTGCTAATGGATAGGCTCCTTAAGAAAGATTCTAGATCCCAGATGTTATTAAAATATAGAGACATGCCAATCAAGTTAGGTTTAACATTCCAAATGAATCACCTACAGAAACAGAATATTTTAATTGGAGAAATAGGATTCCTTAACTGGTTACATAGATGACATATTAATGCTATTTAGTGTTAGTTTATGTTATATACTCTATAGCACCTAAACAAATACTGAGATTCTCATAAAAATGTCTCCTGGATGCAGAGTCACCTTTAGACAGCAGAAAATAGTTTGTTGTATTAATACTTTTCTTATTAATGACTCAGTTGTAGCAAAAAAGATTTATGTTGAGAAAACTTCTCCTTTAGTCCAACATCTGCAATGACTTTACGCTGCGGCGGAACGATTATACAAAGTTGTACATTGTATACTCCAAACGTGTTTACTTAGGATTATTTGCTTTGTTCACTATCTTACTGTAATTCAATGATTTCAGAGCACATAGTATATGAATTATGTGACATGTTTTACCTGAGGGTTTGCTGTCGTCCTTCCCACCTTCTCCCATGGTTGCAACCTGTGTCCAAACTTCACACACAGTGTCCTGGAATCCTAGAGCATCTAATTTTCCTTGTCTCCTAAACTCTTGTCAATGATTCAACAGCAAAGTCTTGCCCTTTCTCCAGGCTGCCAATAAAATTTCTTTGCATTTTTTTTCTCTAAGATGAGATTTGAGCAGTATTATTGTTAACCTTTGGACCAGGCCGAGCTCACAGACAAGTTCTCTGTGTTTCTGAAGATGGAATCATGGGATCTAGGCTGATTCTTTTGAAATCTGTGGAATAGGAGTTTGTGATAGATGTGGTTATTTGTTTACAGTACACACTGTTATATACGGTATATCTTGTGTTCCTGTGATACAATTCTCTGTAACAAATTCAATACAAATATTGACACTGTTTTGGATGAAACAATGAGCACAGCATGCTGTCAGGTTCCTGGGGCTGTATTATATGTGACTGTCTTGGTTCATCAAATAGGGAAATAAAAAAATAAGCTGTAAGGAAAAGTGTTGATGTTCTGTAGCTTTTTAGTTACAAATAAATGAATAACAGTCTGACTTATACAGTATGATACAGAAAAGCTCCCAGCTTATGCCAGGCATATATCACACCTCCACCAGGGCTGCCGTCCGAGATTGTGGGACCCAGTACAGATGAAAAAGGCAGGGAACTACTCATCCTCCCCCTGTTGCATGCAGAGGTCCAACAAGCCCTGACACCCAGAGCAGGCACATGCAATGATGCCCCTTCCCATATGACATGTGAGAACCTTTCCCACATGACATATATATACGTACATACACACATACATTCTAACTAATTATAACTATATGAAGCTAGGTGTAATGGTCAATATCAGGGCTGTAAATAGTGGCCCTGTGGGCAGCACCATTCCTGCCCCACAGCACCTGCATGTGGCTTGAAGGGTGCCTAGAACCGCACCCTGCAGCCACTAGTGTGACTGCAGAGTTGCCTGGAGCATCCAAATTACATTTTGGACTGACACCCTGCAGCCCTGCCTCCTGGGCGTGATGTCATGATATCGCAGGTTTAGGGGGCAGGGCCGGCACAGGGCAGCATAGAGCATTGTTACAGCACTGCGCCAAGTAGCTTCATATAGTTAGAAGGTGTCTGACTGCAATGTGTGGGTTTTAATCCCGGGTATGACATTACTGAGAATGTGTTTTTTAAGTAACAGAGGATGTAACTGAAAGTGCACACATAAAACAGTACATCCAGGAACCTACCTGCCCACCCTCCCAAACAACAGCAGAACATTGGACAGAGGGGCCGATGATTCTCACAGTAAACTACTCCTTAGTCATAGGCAGATATCTACATGTGCATAATAAGCAGTTCACAGGCAAGATCATCAGCACACTGCGAACCTTCCTTCGTGCCCAGTACATCAGCACCGGCTGTACACCCCTGATGGCAGCCCTGCTTACGCTTAGGTTTTAGTTATGCTGGCATATATCACGGGGCCTTTGATTCATCAATTAGTATTTGCAGGATATCTGTATCCCCTGATACCGCAGCATCTCTGTACGTGATTTCATGTAGGATATGCTGCAAATGCTGGCATAGTTCTCATTCTGCATCGGCCTCTATGTTGGCATACCTCTTATCTACTGCTGCACAAGGTCAAGGCTCAGAGCCATAGCTAGACTATTTGGTGCCCTGTGCCAGAAAGAGCATTGGCGTCCCCCTCATTTTTCAAAGGGACATAATGCACCCAAAAAAGGGGAATGGCCTCATGGGGAAGGGCCAGGGAAGAGATAGGAGAGGCCAGGAGATGCTGGGGATGAAATAAGAGGAAGCTACAAGTGAGAATGATAATAAATAGAAATTTCACAGGCCAAAACAGCGCCCCCTGACCTGTGGTGCCCTGTGCCATGGCACCGGCCGCACTACCCTAGCTACGGCCCTGTCAAGGCTATTATGATAGACTTAAACTAGAGTTTGGCTTGAGTTCTAGATTGAACCTTTGGGACTAGAGATTGCATTTCTAATATCTCCAACCCCACTATTTACTCTCAGAACTACCACAGAATGACATACTTGCCTACCCTCCTGGAAAGGCTGGGAAGCTCCCGAAAATCATTTGCTGCTCCAGGCCATCTGGAAAGGCCTACAAGTATCCCGCAGTGCCCCCCATCCACCTGGCGCCGCCCATTTCCCCAAGTAAAGTGAACGGGCCGAGCAACAGATGATGAGATTTGTGCTAAATCGCATCATGCCCCAGCTTTAAAATGCTGTTAATATCGGCATTGTATAGCAGGGACTTAGCCATGATGACAGGATCATGCCGGCATGCCCCCTCACTCTCCCCCGTTGTGCTGACCTGGTTTCCTTTTCCCGGAGGGGGCAGCCAAATTGTCGGCAAGTATAGGAAGTATAATAGTCGACAGGAGGAAGGAGTCCCAGCTCGATGATTGCATATATGCACATGACACTGAATCAGTTGCAAAAATGTGAATGTATTTGCGGATACATTTTGCAAGTCCATATGCACCTGACTCTGAATAAGACCCTGTATGTGTTACTACAGTATATATAGTTATTGTGTCACTGTATATAGCACTGTATTGTGTCACTGTATATAGCACTTTGTGTTACTGTATACAGTTATTGTGTCACTGTATATAGTTATTGTGTCACTGTATATAGCACTGAATGTGTCACTGTATATATATATTGTATCACAGTATATAGCACTGTAAGGTGTCACTGTATATAGCACTGAATGTGTCACTGTATATAGTTATTGTATCACTGTATATAGCACTGTAAGATGTCACTGTATATAGCACTGTATGTGTAGCTGTATATAGTTATTGTGTCACTGTATATAGCACTGTAAGGTGTCTCTCTATATAGCACTGTATGTGTCACTGTATATAGATATTGTGTCACTGTACATAGTTATTGTATCACTGTATATAGCACTGTATGTGTCACTGTATATAGTTATTGTGTCACTGTATATAGCACTGTATGTGTCACTGTATATAGATATTGTGTCACTGTATATAGTTATTGTGTCACTGTATATAGCACGGTAAGGTGTCACTCTATATAGCACTGTATGTGTCACTCTATATAGATATTGTGTCACTGTATGTAGTTATTGTATCACTGTATATAGCACTGTAAGGTGTCACTGTATATAGTTATTGTGTCACTGTATATAGTTATTGTATCACTGTATATAGCACTGTATGTGTCACTGTATATAGTTATTGTGTCACTGTATATAGCACTGTATGTGTCACTGTATATAGATATTGTGTCACTGTATATAGTTATTGTATCACTGTATATAGCACTGTATGTGTCACTGTATATAGTTATTGTGTCACTGTATATAGCACTGTAAGGTGTCACTCTATATAGCACTGTATGTGTCACTGTATATAGATATTGTGTCACTGTATATAGTTATTGTATCACTGTATATAGCACTGTATGTGTCACTGTATATAGTTATTGTGTCACTGTATATAGCACTGTAAGGTCACTGTATATAGCACTGTAAGGTGTCACTGTATATAGCACTATGTGTCCCTGTATATAGTTATTGTATCACTGTATATAGCACTGTAAGGTATCACTGTATATAGTTATTGTGTCACTGTATGTAGCACTGTAAGGTGTCACTGTGTATAGTTATTGTGTCACTGTATATAGCACTGTAAGGTGTCACTGTATATAGTTATTGTATCACTGTATATAGCACTGTAAGGTATCACTGTATATAGTTATTGTATCACTGTATATAGCACTGTAAGGTTTTACTGTATATAGTTATTGTGTCACTGTATATAGCACTGTAAGGTATCACTGTATATAGTTATTGTGTCACTGTATATAGCACTGTAAGGTGTCACTGTATATAGCACTGTAAGGTGTCACTGTATATAGTTATTGTGTCACTGTATATAGCACTGTAAGGTGTCACTGTATATAGTTATTGTGTCACTGTATATAGCACTGTAAGGTGTCACTGTATATAGCACTATGTGTCACTGTATACAGTTATTGTGTCACTGTATATAGCACTGTAAGGTATCACTGTATATAGTTATTGTGTCACTGTATATAGCACTGTAAGGTGTCACTGTACATAGTTATTGTGTCACTGTATATAGCAGTGTAAGTTGTCACTGTATATAGCACTGTAAGGTGTCACTGTATATAGTACTATGTGTCACTGTATATAGTTATTGTATCACTGTATATAGCACTGTAAGGTGTCACTGTATATAGTTATTGTATCACTGTATATAGCACTGTAAGGTGTCACTGTATATAGCACTGTAAGGTGTCACTGTATATAGTTATTGTATCACTGTATATAGCACTGTAAGGTGTCACTGTATATGGCACTGTAAGGTGTCACTGTATATAGCACTATGTGTCACTGTATATAGTTATTGTGTCACTGTATATAGCACTGTAAGGTGTCACTGTATATAGCACTATGTGTCACTGTATATAGTTATTGTGTCACTGTATATAGCTGGGCCGTAACTAGGGTAGTGCGACCAGTGCGATAGCACAGGGCACCGCAGGGCAGGGGGCACTGTTGGGGCCTGTCAATTTTCCTGTTTATTATCATTCTTACTTGTAGCTTCCTCTTCTTTATCCCCAGCATCTGCTGGATTCCCTTATCTCTTCCCTGGCCCTTCCACATGAGGCCATCGCCATTTTTTAGGGGCACTATCTGATGTTCCTTTTTAAAAAATAGGGGGGTGGGGGCGCCAATGCTCTCTCTGGCAGAGGGCACCAAAAAGTCTAGTTACGGCTCTGGTATATAGCATTGTAAGGTGTCACTGTATATAGCACTGTATGTGTCACTGTATATAGTTATTGTGTCACTGTATATAACACTGTATGTGTCACATTTTCTTATTGAGAAGGATAATTACTGAGCATGAAGGGGTCATGGCAACTATACTTTTTAATTTAACGATATTAGGAATATTAAATATACTTAAGTATTGTACATTATACTGCTGCATCTACTACCCGCTCAGTATAGATTCAGGTTCTTTCACTGCAGCTGCATCATTGCAGAGCCATTATGTACTGAGGGCCTGATTCAGACCCGGACGCAAGTGGCCATTCGCTCGTCCGCCGTACGAGCGAAAAAATGTAAATTCAAGCGCTCGCTCGTATGTTCGCTCGCAGCTAATCTTCCGCCCCATATTCTCACAACCCCTCCTCTAGCTAGCGAACGTTCGAAATAGCGACCGTCCGTCTCCTCTTTGGTTGCAGGGAACGCTCGCACAAGTCAAATCCGGAAGTGGCCCTGTCAGTTTTCTATTGCCTGCTATTTCATTCAGCAAACATACTTGAATCGATTAATAGCAATCACTATATTAATTACCTTAATTGTTATTCACATGTTTGCAATCCTTTTTATTTTTCAATGTCAATAAACTTTATTATTGTTAGTGTGTGTCATTGCTTCCGCAGAATACGTACGGTTGGACCAAGGGGATGGTTTTTCAAAATTAAAAGTTTGTTTGAATGCTACTATTGTTTTGCATTTTTTTTCTAGCCCGATTTTTCATCTTTTTTATTAATATTTAAATTAGCTTACGCATGTCACTGCATCAAGCCTATCATAACTCACATTATATTTGTGAGGGTGTAGGTCACATGACTCATACAATAACCAATAGAATGCTTTTTGTTAATTTACAAAGTACATTAGCCAATCAAATTTTTTCTAGGACCTTTATTAAAACTGTTTTGTGTAAAAAAAATCATTGCCATCATGAGAGCTGCAGCTTTTTGTAGACGTGAGCTCCTGGTCCTCACTGATGTGATGGACCGGAGAATCACACACCAGCCGCACCCCATCACTAACCTCCGCAAGCGGCTGGCCTACGCGGAGGTGAGGCGCCGCCTGCGTACGATCGGCTACCGCAGGAATATCAGCCAACTGGAAAGGAGGTGGTCCGATCTGGGGTGCAGATCCCCACGCCTGTTGGCCAATTTGCGTCAGCAAATAGAGGAAAGTAAGTGTTTTTTTTTATTATATTTAAAATGTAAGCATACCTGCGTGTTTACTGTATAGCCCTGTTTCTTTATTTTGGCCATACCTGCGTGTGCATGTTTACTGTATAGCCCTGTTTCTTTATTTTGGACATACCTGCGTGTGCATGTTTACTGTATAGCCCTGTTTCTTTATTTTGGACATACCTGCGTGTGCATGTTTACTGTATAGCCGTTTTTTTTTTGGTGTGTAAATTGTTGAAACAAAAAATGAAATATGTAATAATCAAAATTTTTCAACATCATTTAGGGGCTGAGCACAGACTACAACGTCGCCAACGTCAGCGACGTCGGGCACGTCCCCTATCCCCGACTCCCACCTAAACCTCCTCTGCCCATTCTTCCCCAAATTCCCCCTCCAACCCAGACCTGGCCGACCGTGAGGCCCCTCCCTCTTCTCACATTCCCATCCCTCCCAATTCACACTCCCCTCAACCCCCCCCTCTCTTTTCCTCACCCTCAACTTCATCCCAAATCACCCCTCCTCCATCCCTGCTGCACTGGCCCACCTCTGATGAGGACGATTTTGGGGCTCCAGGACCAGGCACCATTAGGACCGGTATGTTTCGCTTTAAAACTATGACTGTTTTTTCATTATTTTGATTTTGGTTGATGTTGTCCTTTTGCCTGTGCATTTCAAAATTGTAAAGTATTTCTAATGTTTTTGATATATATCTTTGTGAAACAATGTCTAGGATGTTTTCCCCTTACACATATGACACATGTCCAAACACTCATACTTGTGTCTTTCTTGTTTACGGTACCAACAAATGTTGTATTTTTGCGTAGTTGTAACTCTCTTTTGTGTTATTTTTGCCATAGATTTTTTGGCTTTGTTTTTCGACAATCTTTTCGTTTGGCATTCCTTTTGTTTTTTTGTCACCTTTTTTTGTATAGTATGATTTTTTTGTTGTTTTTTCACATATAAATTAAGGTGCCATTTTAGTAATCTGCCCATTTTTTTTACCCACAGAGGACCAGAGGCGTAACGCTGAAATTTATGCAGGCTTGCTGAATTCGAGGTGCCATGTAGTTGCCATCCTTGTGGCCTTGGATCACATTTTGGCGCGCCTGCGCCACTAATTATTTTGTTTCACTCCAAAAATGTCTAAAAAAATAACATTTATTTTGATTTATTTAAGTCTCATTCCTTGTGTGTAAATCTTAGATTGTTGAACCTTACATTTAGTCTACTATTTGTCCATGATTTTTTAAGAAATGTAAATGTGTTTGTCGAAAGCTCAAGTAAGTATGTAAGCTTGCACATTAAACACATAACAATACCAATAGGTTTGGAGAAGTAACCTCAAAATGTGATATTTTTTTTTGGTGTGAGTAATGTTAAATTTAAAGGTACCTGCTTAGGCCTACAATTGCAAACATACTGATTCACCATAATACCTTTGGTGTTTGTTTTTAGCAACAAAGCAGGGTACTAAACTTTTACAAATAAGAACTTACAGTATTAGGCATTAAGCAACTTTGCATTTTTAGAAACAGGTTACACTTGGTTGTAATTTACGATGGAAATCATTGGTGAACGTAAAATAAAATTTAATACACACAAATAATAAACACCAAGTGAATACACACAATAAATACAAAAATTCAAAACACACACACACGTCAAAAATACACCAAAACCCCCCAAAAAATAAAAACAGGAACTGTTTGAAGAAGGAGCATGCCAACATGAATCCACAAATGAGGAGAAGAAATCATTGTTCCCGAAGTTATATCCAATGTGTCCACATAAAGTCATTTGTGTTGATCAGGTAGTAGGCATGGTTTTTTATGGTCATTTTAGGGATTAAAAACAAAACAAAAAAAAATCAGTTAAAAGTGTACTTTAAAATATTACATGTCTACATTGTGGCATTTTTAAACATTATGAGGAAATAATTACCTAAAAAATCTGGCCACAACTTCATTGTGTATGGCCCCCCCCACATACTGAACTCCGACCAACCTCGGGGGGCTGTCCTGAGGCAAGGCATCCTCTGGCTGCATTGGGACACCACTCCTTATGGTGATGTTGTGAAATATCCCACACAGGACCACAATTTTCGAAACCATAGCCGGCAAATACATGAGGTTGCCACCAGAGAGGTGGAGGCATCTGAATCAGCCTTTTAAAAGGCCGATACAGCACTCCACCACCTGCCTAGTGGCTGTAAGTGCGGAATTATACTCAGTTTGTGGCCCTGGTGTGGGAGCCAAATAAGGAGTGAGCAGCCAGGGCGTGCAAGGGTAACCACTGTCTCCTGTGAAAACAGATAAAAAAACATCAGGACCATTGTGTAACAAGCTTTGCATTGGTTTCAACAGAAGGTGTCAACTTACCCAGAAGCCACGCATCACCAGCTTGTAGGTTGTTTAATTTGTGCCAAATCCCTGATTGCCGGATGACGTAGGAATCATGTGCACTGCCGGGGAATTTGGCATTCAGGGACAGGATCTGGAGGGAGACATCACATACCACCATTACATTCATCGAGTGAAAGTGTTTGCGGTTCCTAAATATAGCCTCCAGCCTTGCTGGAGGCTGAAGTGGTATGTGAGTGCCATCCACAACCCCTATGATGTGTGGGAAGCCAGCTATTTGATAAAAATTAGCCTTCGCCACATTAAGGGAACCCATATCCAATGGCATTTTAATAAAATGATGGAGGTGTTTGAAAAGGGCCTCCATCACTGCCCTCAGGATCCTTGAAAAGGAGGATTGGGAAATTCCAGCAACTATTCCCACAGTGGTTTGAAAGGATCCTGAGGCACAAAAATGTAACACCGACATTAATTGCGTAAGTGGTGGTATTGCTGTAGGACTGTCAATTTGCCGTTCAAGATCACTCTCTATTAATGAGAGAGTGTCTATGATGAGTTGTGGCGGAAGACGGTAGCGCCTCAACACCTCATCATCTGGCATTGCAAAAAGGGTGACACGTGTTCTATATATCTGGGGCCTTGCATGCCTACGAGGCCTACGCCTGGGACTCAGTTGAGGTTGGTCGGGTTCTGGAACCATGGCCAATATAATACGACCAACATCAACCTGAAATGTTAAGCAAGGTAGTTATAGGTTTAGACACATGTGTTAAGAAAAATATACTTATCTTATCCAAGAAAACCAAAGATGCTTACAGGCCTGGGACGTGTCATGGGCAAATCAACCTACATTTCAAAATTAGAAAATTTTACAGATATTAATTTCAAAAACTAGGATTTTTAAAAAAATTTGTATTCTAAAAAATAGAGAAGGGAGCACACATTAGTTCTCAAAATAGTATGCTACATTTAGTTGGAAGACATGATTTTACACAGAAAAATTGAAAAAACATTAGTTCGCTAAATAGTACGCTTCTTTTACAGTTAAATAAGGATACATTTGTTCGCTAAATAGTACGCTACTTTTACAGTTAAATAAGGATACATTAGTTCGCTAAATAGTACGCTACTTTTACAGTTAAATAAGGATACATTAGTTCGCTAAATAGTACGCTACTTTTACAGTTAAATAAGGATACATTAGTTCGCTAAATAGTACGCTACTTTTACAGTTAAATAAGGATACATTAGTTCGCTAAATAGTACGCTACTTTTACAGTTAAATAAGGATACATTAGTTCGCTAAATAGTACGCTACATTTAGTGGTAAGACATGATTGTTCAAAGAAAAAAAACAACATTACTTAGCGAAACATATGCTAAGACCAACACATCGAATTTGTAAAATCATGAAACCAAAAACACCAAAAACAGACAAATATCCCAAAGTTCAAAAACTTCACTCGATCACTGCCAAAATAACTGTAAAAGAAAAAAAAAATTGAAACAAATGTAAACTATTTACTATTATTTTTTACGGTGGATTTTTTAAATACTCAAAAATGCAAATCCAAAAAGCCGAAAAAGATAAAAAAATGCGAACGGAAAATAACGAAGAAAAAAAGCCAAAAGATCAAAATAAACCAGTCCTCCTTCTCCAAACCAATCGCCAACAATCAACTCCAACGCTAAGCCTCCAACAATCAAAACATGCCACCTCGACTCGAGTCACACCAAGCCATAAATAGGCTTTATTTTCCCGCTCAAATTAAGGACGGACAATAGGAGCGCACAAGGAATGATGCGGCCAAATAATGCTGACGCATGTATGAAAACGTCACTGAAGGCCGAAATCGGTCTGCTACATTGACTGAAAAAAATGAGTACAGAGCAGCAAAGTACTAGCCAACAGGCACCATGTAAGTTTTTTTATTTTTTATGGGAAAATGCGTATGTTTAACATTACATTTTAAAACATTTTACTAAAAAACATTTTTAACATTTAAAAAAAACGGTGTGGAGGATGCCATGGAAGAGGCTGCTGGCCCTAGTAGGCAAACTAGGGCCAAAAAAACACAATTCACAAGGAAGGAGATGGAGGTTTTGGTGCAAATGTGCAATGACAACCCGGCACAGGCACCAAGGAATATGGGTGCAACCTAGAGATGGAAACTGTGGGACGACATAGCCAGTGGTGTCAATGGTGTGGGTGAGTTTGAACGTTCAACCCGGGAGGTCAAACGCCGGTACGTAAAAACAACATTTTAGTAAAAAGTGTTTACAGGTCCAAATACTGCAGGAATAATGCCAAATTTTAAACCAACAGATGGAGCGACGTCAAATATCGGCTTAAACAAAAACTGGCTGATAGGGCTAGGCATGCAGGGGGGACAGGTGGGGGTCCCACCCCTGTGTCACTTGAGCTCACAGATTTGGAGGAGCTGGCCCAGGGGTGTGTGCAGGATGAGGAGGTGTTTGGCGTGTCAAACATGGATACCGACATGCCAAACTTTGCGGCTCCTCATGTTGCCCCATGTAAATGTTGTAAGGTTACCTACTCAGAAATGTGTTTTTGACAATATCTAGATTATAATTTTAATCTTTTCTCTTTTTTCTCACAGAGACACAGGCAGATGAGTCTGCTCAAGAGGTGAGCTTTGGCCGCAGAATTTCTGCTGGCTCTGCAGGGGAGGAAGCAGTAGATCCAGCTGGGGACCCTGTGGCAGATAGTCCAGGGCATTCCCCCTCGCAGGCATTGGCCCTCCTCACTGATCTTAATGGTAAAACGGATCAGCAGACCGAGATTCTGCAGAGGATGGACGCCAATCTGCTACGGGTGGCGGATGCACTGGAGCAAAGTGCTGCTGCCAATGTAACCATTGCTAAGGCCCTTGCAGAAAATACTCGGGTCAACGTACGAATAGCAAATGCCCTGGAGCAGCTTGTTCGCCAACACATGTTGTAGCTGGCCTCCCTTCCTGCTGGAGCATCAGGACCCTCCACCTCTGGCACAACAACAGCCATCCCTCCAAATGTGCCTAGCCCTATGCCTAGTCCAGAGGCCACAACATCTGCCTCTGGCCAGGCCAGCCGAAGGACTTCCCGGACCCGTTCAGGCTCCCTCCAACCCCCGGCCAAACGGCCTAAAAGGCGATGACAGCACTGGCTAATTTCCCCACAATCCATCTCTGTGTTTGCCCCATATTTCTGCATGGCAAAAACCTCCCTCTCCTTTCTTGTGAATTGTTTTTATTTGTTTTATTTGTGTTCAAATGCCACTTATTTTGTTGCTGTGTGGGCAAAATGATTTCTAGATTTTGGCCCATGAAAAAAAATATGTTTACTTTAAAAAAAACTTGAAACAAAAAAAAACTAAATATTAATAAACTTTGGAAACAAAATGGCAAAATTCTATTGTTGATTTATTCACAAACTGGTTAAAAGGTAATCCCTCTAACAAACTTACAAACAGTACAACGGAAATAGAAACATTTCATATTTTGCCTAAAAACAAGGGTTAAAATCAATTTATGAGTTTTAATTAACAATTATCAAAAAACAAAAGGACGATTGGTTTCTTGGTCAAAAAATAAAATAGAAAAAAAACCAAACATGCATACAATATTGTTTGCCTACAAATTAAACACTTACAAATATGTAAAAAGCACTCAAAAAACCCAAACATTTGTTAGCTAATTGATTGTATGCCCCAGAAATTAGCAGCTGAGTAGTTCACCTGCGTTCGGTTTTTAGCTACTAAAAAAGGTCTATTTGCTAAACACCTTACAAGCTGTTTAGCAATTAAAAGTTAATTGTTTTTGTTGCCTCACTTGATTAATCGCAACACCATCGATGAGTCCGAGGAAGTACGAGGAGACCATCGTCATTGCGGTAGACTATACCAGACACAAAGCTGAGCGAGTAGTCTTAATGGAAAATGGATCACACAGTGACGTGTACAAAATAGCGTCCACATTGGACGTTCGCACAAGATAATACATGTACGCCCCAAAAACGCCTTGCCACGCCTGCGTTTTCTCATCTCCACCCCCGTTACCACCCATAAACTGAACATTCTGTCAATCAAATGACATAGGTCACTTCCTGTTTGCTGTGTATATGAGCGATCGAGAAATGACCGCAAAGATCCGGCCGCACATGAGCAATGACATCCGGACGCATGCGTGGTTTAAAACAATCGAATGCATACGAGTAAACGGCTAATAGCGTCTGGCTCTGAATGAGGTCCTGAGCTCCTCCAATGAGAGCTCAGCATATTCTTGTACATATACAGTCAGGTGTATAAATATTGGGACATTGTCAGAATATTCATATTTTGGCCTCTATTCACCACCACAATGGCTTTGAAATGAAACAAACAAGATGTGCTTTAACTGCAGACTTTCAGATTTAATTTGAGGGTAATTACATCCAAATCAGGTGAACGGTGTAGGAATTACAACGGTTTCTATATGTGCCTCCCACTTTTTAAGGGGCCAAAAGTAATGGTACTATCAACTCAAAAGCTATTTCATGGACAGGTGTGGGCTATTCCCTCGTTATTTCATTATCAATTAAGCAGGTAAAAGGTCTGGAGTTGATTCTAGATGTGACATTTTCATTTGGAATCAGTTGCTGTCGACTCTCAATATGAGACCCAAAGAGCTGTCACTATCAGTGAAGCAAGCCATCATTAGGCTGAAAAATCAAAACAAACCCATCAGAGAGAAGGCAAAAACATTAGGTGTGGCCAAATCAACTGTTTGGAACATTCTTAAAAAGAAAGAACGCACCGGAGAGCTCAGCAACACCAAAAGACACGGAAGACCATGGAAAACAGCTGTGGTGGATGACAAAAGAATTATTTCCCTGGTGAAGAAAAACCCCTTCACAACAGTTGGCCAAATCAAGAACATGCTCCAGGAGGTAGGTGTATATGTGTCAAAGTCAACAATCAAGAGAAGACTTCACAAGAGTGAATAAAGAGGGTTCACCACAAGATGTAAACCATTGGTTGAGCCTCAAAAACAGGAACACCAGATTAGAGTTCGTCAAACAACATCTAAAAAAGCCATTACAGTTCTGGAACAACATCCTATGGACAGATGAGACTAAGATCAACTTGTACCAGAGTGATGGGAAGAGAAGAGTATGGAGAAGGAAAGGAACTGCTCATGATCCAAAACATACCACCTCATCAGTGAAGCATGGTGGTGGTAGTGTCATGGCGTGGGCATGTATGGCTGCCAATGGAACTGGTTCCGTTGTATTTATTGATGATGTGACTGCTGACAAAAGCAGCAGAATGAATTCTGAAGTGTTTCGGGCAATATTATATGCTCATATTCAGTCAAATGCTTCAGAACTCTTGGACGGTGCTTCACAGTGCAGATGGACAATGACCCGATGCATACTGCAAAAGCAACCAAAGAGTTTTTTAAGGCTAAAAAGTGAAATGTTATACAATGGCCAAGTCAATCCCCTGACCTGAATCCGATTGAGCATGCATTTCACTTGATGAAGACAAAACTGAAGGGAAAATGCCCCAAGAACAAGTAGGAACTGAAGACATTTGCAGTAGAGGCCTGGCAGAGCATCACCAGGGATGAAACCCAGCGTTTGGTGATGTCTATGCGTTCCAGACTTCAGGCTGTAATTGCCTGCAAAGGATTTGCAACAAAGTATTAAATAGTGAAAGTTAGATTTAGGATTGTTTAGTTTGTCCCATTACTTTTGGCCCCTTAAAATGTGGGAGGCACATATAGAAACCGTTGCAATTCCTACACCGTTCACCTGATTTGGATGTAATTACCCTCAAATTAAAATTGAAGGTCTGCAGTTAAAGCATATCTTGTTTGTTTCATTTCAAAGCCATTGTGGTGAATAGAGGCCAAAATATGAAAATTCTGACAATGTCCCAATATTTATGCACTTGACTGTATATATATATATATATATACATATATATATATATATATGTATAGGAATGTGCTGGAATATATAGGGATTCTCTTGACTGTGATGACAAGTATGACAATATGCAGTTTGAAAACGCTGCATATCAGGCTCTCCTGTGATGAGTTCCTCCAATGAGACCTCAGCAAACTCATTTATCTGACCTCTGTTGCAGAGTCGCTCCATGCAGCACAGCCATAAAACATATGGTTTATGACTATACACTGTGCTTCCATTTTGTATCGCTATAATAGCATATTCTGTCCTGAATCTGCTGTAGGTGGAGTTGCTGTATTGCTAATTTGTCTGATAGCTATATATCTTTGTTGACTGTACCAGCTTGTTGTAATGCCCACAGAAAGTTCTGGAGCCAACAGAGGATCTGTGAGCACATCATGCTCTTGGAAAAATGGAATGCTTCAGGTTATTGTAAACCTAGAAGCTCATTCTATTGGTTTGCACAATTTCAGTACTTGATGCAGTCACCCCATTATAGTCCATCATACATACTAGTTGACCAATTACAAGTCCTGATTCATATGGTCCATTATTTGTCAGTCAGAGTTACTGTTTAGAAAGAAGTGGCCAGAGATCCTCATATTCCTGTATCTAGTTCCTAGAACCCAATTGAATCTTCCTGATAGATTCATGAGTGATAGAAAGAAGTTTATAAACTTTAAAGAGAGCTATAAACTTTATTTAAAACTAAAACATCAGTCTTCTGGGTCTGAGCTGCAAAAAAATAGGGACAGTTATATCCTTCCTTCTTTGAGATTCTCAGTACTGGCCTTTAGTTTAGACCTGCAGAATAATGGGAGGGAGAGAGATTTACTAAGGCTTGGAGAGAAATAGAGTGGAGAGAGATAAAGTACCTACCAATCAGCTCCTAACTCTCATGTTACTGGCTGTGTTTGAAAAATGACAGTTAAGGGCTGATTGGTTGGTACTTTAGGGTCTATTTACTAAGCTTTAGAAGGAAATAAAGTCAACGGATATAAGATAGAAGCCAACCCGCTCCTGTCATGTTGTAAAACACAGCCTGTGATATGGCAGCTAGAAGCTGATTGGCTGATACTTTATCTCCATTGACTTTATCTCCATCCAAGGCTTAGTTAATAATGAGAGTTAAGGTAAGAACTTACCTTTGTTATCTCTCTTCGAAGTCCATAGGGTCCACAGGGAGACCTTGGGGTGTAGGTGATGGGAACTAATCCGAGCACAATGCAATTAAAGCTATGCAGCTCCCAGGATGCATTGGGTCCACTCTCCCTATACCCCGCCCCCAAGCCAGAGGCACCTCAGTTGGTAATAAGCCAAAGGCTGGAGGAGGAAAAGAGAAAAGGAAGACTGGAACACTCAAGAATCACTCTCACAGAGAAGGAGATGGGAAACCCCGGGAAAGCCCATATGAAGCCAGGTGCATCGGGGTGGGTGCCCTGTGGACCCTATGGACTTCGAAGAAAGAGTTAACAAAGGTAAGTTCTTACCATAACTCTCATTTTTTTCTTCAGGGTCCATAGGCTCCCTAGGGAGACCTTGGGGAAGTCCCAAAGCAGTCCTTTTAAGGGTGGGGATGGTCCTGTGCTGAGAGGAGAACCCAGCGCCCAAAGGAAGCATCCTGAGAGGCGAAGGTATCAAATGCATAGAACCTTAGAAAGGTCTGGACAGAAGACCACATGGCCGCCTCACACAGCTGAACAGCCGAGGCACCACGGCGAGCTGCCCATGAGGGACCCACAGACCGAGTAGAATGAGCATTAACAGAAGCCTGCATGTAAGCTTCTAAGATAGTCATACGAAGCCATCTAGCCAATGTTTGTTTATTGGCTGGCCATCCCTTCTTGTGAAATCCATAGAGCACAAACAAGGAGTCTGATTTCCGAAGAGGACTGGTACAGTCCACATAAATTCTGAGGGCGCAGATCACATCCAGTGAGGCCTCACATACCAAGAGGCAAGGAGACAGAAAGGCCGTTACTATAATTTCCTGATTAATATGGAAACTAGAAACAACCTTAGGATGGAACTCAGGGCGAGTATGAAGTACCGCCCTGTCCTGGTGAAATATCAGAAAAAGAGGATGACAGGAGAGCGCTCCCAAATCTGACACCCTTCTGGCAGATTCAATGGCCAGAAGAAAAAGAGTCATAGCTGTTAACCACTTAAGATCCACTGAATCTAGTGGTTCAAAGAACTACTGCCGGATCCCAGCCACTGGTGGGACAAGGGAGGTTGAATCCGGAGGACACTCTGGAGGAAGGTGTGGATATCTGGAAGTGAAGCAATTCTATGGTTGAACCACACTGACAGTGCAGAGACATGCAAATTAAAGGAGGCCAGGTGTAGGCCAAGTTCCAATCCAGCTTGAAGGAATGCCAGTGTTCTGGAAATTTGAAATACCTGAGGGTCGTAAGCTCTGGTATGACACCATTGGAAATATGTATGCCACACTCTGTGGTAGATCCTGGCAGAGGCAGGTTTACGCGCTGTAAGCATCGTGTTGATGACCGAGATAGAGAGTCCTTTGGACCTTAGGAGGGATGTCTCAAGAGCCACACCGTCAAAGACAGATGATCCAGGTCCGGGTAAAAAGGCAAGGACCCTGAGACAACAAGTCCGGATGTTGAGGCAGCAGGAACGGAGTGTCGATGGAGAGACTCCGAAGATCTGAGTACCAATGACGTCTGGGCCAAGCTGGAGCCACCAGCAGGACAGTGCCTCTGTCTTGCTTGAGCTTCCGAAGAACTAGAGGAAGTAGGGAGACTGGAGGAAATAGGTACTCAAACTGGAAGGTCCATTTTACTGACAGAGCATCCACTAGGCTTGCTTTGGCATCTCTTGTTCTGGACCCATATACTGGTAACTTGTGATTGTGTCGGGAGGCCATGAGGTCCACCTCTGGGAGACTCCACTTGTCCACTAGGAGTTGAAACACCTCTTAGTGAAGAGACCATTCCCCTGGATGCATGTCATGATGGCTGAGGAAGTCCACTTCCCAATTGAAAACTCCCGGAATGAACACTGCCAAAATGGCCAGGAGATGAGATTCTGCCCATGTCAGAATGCGTGACACTTCTGTCATAGCTGCCCGTCTTTGAGTGCCTTCTTGATGGCTGATGTATGCCACTGTGGTGGCATTGTCGGACTGAACCTGCACAGGCTTTCCGTGAAGAATATGCTTTGCCATCATGAGAACCCTGTAATACAGCCCGAAATTCCAATATGTTGATGGGCAGAGATGCTTCTACCGTTGTCCACCGGCCCTGAAAGGAGTGTGGACCGGTCGCTGTGCCCCATCCCCGGAGACTGGCATCCAGTTCAGGATCCAAAAGGGGTGACCCTTGGTGAGATGAGATGTCTGTAGCCACCAAGAGAGGGACAGACACACCTCCTGAGAGAGCACCATCAACTGAGCTCTGATCTGGTGGGGTAATCCATTCCACCTGGAGAGGATCAGCCCCTGCAGGGGCCTGGAATGGAACCGAGCATATTCCACCATGTTGAATGTGGATACCATAGATCCCAGAACCTGCATCACCGTGTGGACTGACACCCGGCGATTGCGGAGACATCTGCGTACTCACAACTGCAGCGTGGAGATATTTTCTGGAGTTAGAAAGATTCTCTGCTGGTGAGAGTCCAGAAGGGCTCCCAAATGAACCATCCTCTTTAAAGGAATTAGGGAGGACTTTTTCCAATTGATTAGCCACCCAAGTGCCTGCATGCCGGAGACCTCAGAGGGGGCGTGTCCGGAGGAGGAGAGCAGCTCAGGGAGGCCAGACCACAGTGGAAAGGTGCACTGATCTGAGGGGAGGAGCCGCTTAAACAGTTATTAACCCCAGGGATGCTGGTTTCCCACAGCAATATGTCCCTGGTGGTCAAGTGGAGTGCAATGGTCGGAACCTTTGTCCACACCCAGCACCTCCGGTCTGTCCCCTGAGCCCGGAGGTATCGACTGCCATTACACGTGACCCACCTTACCTCTCACCTGATGTCCAGGTGCAGTCTTGGTCCTCCACCCGCTGAGATCCCCAGATCAGTATTGGTTTCGCCACACTGGAAGGGTGGAGGAGCAGCAGCACAGACATCCCTTGGACAGTCTGCTGCTTCATGCTCTTCTTTTGTAAAGTAAACTAAATAAAATAAAACGAAATAAGCTTTAGGGGCTAATGAACATCCCCCCTCTAAAATGGTGACCCAACTCCGGCCAGGCACCAACAAAACTGAGGTGCCTCTGGCTCGGGGGTGGGGTATAGGGAGAGTGGACTCAATGCATCCTGGGAGCTGTAAAGCTTTAACTGCGTGGTGCCCGGATTGGTTCCCATCATCTACACCCCAAGTTCTCCCTGTGGAGCCTATGGACCCTGAAGAAGAAAGACTTAATACATTTACCCCTCTTTTTGAGCAAATGAAATACTTCCTTTTATAATACGCAGTTCTTGTTACTGTGAAATCATTAAAGCATGTGTTTCTATATGATTTTACAGGTGCATTAAAGACAGCAAACTAGAACAGGATCTTTACTTCATGACCAGTGGTGGAATTAGTTTGTGGGCCCAGGTGCGACAATATGATTTGGGCCCCCCCTGGCCACCAACTTTAAATCAAGACCTCTTTGCATGTGCCAAGGGTGCATGCCGAAAAGCGGTGTGGTCATGTGGGGAAAGGGGCATGGTCTCTTCTCCAATTACTAGACAGCATTAGTAACCCTCATATAATACAGACAGCAGTAGTGACCATCAAGTACTATAGACAGCATTAGTGACCGCCATATAATACAGACAGCATGATGTGATGATCAACACATGGATGTCACTGGAGTAAAGTGTTGTTGACATCGGGATCTGGAAGAAAGTACAGTACAGTTTCTTTGAAATAGTCTATTTATATATTTTGAAACAACCCAACCAAAGTAATCTGGGGGACCCACGCCCCAAAAATCAACCCATAGCTGCACTACAGTATAACATTTTTTAGGACTTACCTAGATTGTGCATCTTGTTAAAGTGCAGTCAAAATGCCAGATCCCTGCTTAAAATCAATAAGGGACAGGTGGGAAGGGGTGCTAGCCTAGATTGAAGGCATCTCATACCTTCAGGTGTGCATAGGAGCACACTAAATGGAATATGTGGAAAGGGGGCCCTAGACTGCACACCCTAAAAATATATAATGGGAGGTGCTACCTATGGAGACTATTGTTGCAAACATACAAAAAAGAATTACAGATGCACAGCTCCAACATTACTCATTATATATATAATAATACATTTTGCAATAGAACTTTGCAAATAAGAAAAGATGTTTTGGCATAATCATGGCCATGGTTATGGGCCTACCCACCGCTCCCAGGTAACCTCGTAGGTCCTTTTAAAATCTCCAGAATCACAAATCCACTGACAATTCAATTGGAGTTACCTATATCTATGAAAATCCTGAGATCTTTTATTGACTTAAATTTGAGAAGGTTTCTATTAAAACTACCCTTCTTATTATGGATGGCAATGAAGAGTACAAAAATGAAAGTATTCTTACCTTTTGTTGGTCCAGAGGACAATTGCAATGTTTTGTCCATTGGAACGGATAAGGTCAAGAGTATAGTCCAGAGTAAAGTCATGAATAAACAACAAATCTATGCATTCAGACATTCTTAAGAGAATATTCCATGTTAAATGTCTTGAGAAAACGCAATTTAGGGGTCATCTCAGCTCTTCTCGAGGGCAAGGGTACTCTCAGGAATAGTCAGACATAGAGACAATACTATTTATTTTACCATTTTTTATAAGGTGCACACATATTCTGCAGCGCTTTACAGAGAATATTTATCCATTCACATCAGTCCCTGCCCCAGTGGAGTTTACAATCTACAGTATATTCCCTATCACATGTTTACACACACACACATACACACATTGTTGGGAGCCAATTAACCTACCAGTATATTTTTGGATTGTGGGTTTAAACCCACGCACACACAGGGAGAACATATAGACTCCACATTTAGGGCCGTGGTGAGAATTTAACCCAAGACCTCACATGCTTGCACAAGCTGCTGTTTGCTCTGCATTTTTTGGCACTGGCTTATTTCAGTCAGTCTTAGGTAAAGTGCTTGGATTTTCACAGCCCACTTTCAGTAGGCACCTCACCCAAGTGCTGGCTGCCTTTCTTCCCCCCCTGAAAAACCTGTATCTGCTTTCCCAGCTAGGAGTCACAGTGGCATAAAGTCAGGGTACCTTTCTATAGTCTTGCAGGCATGTCTAATATCCTGGGACCTATAGATTGAAAGCACATAGGTCTGAAGCCACCCTGAAAGGCTATACATTATATATAAATAGACCTCATGCCTATTTCATGAATGTGCAGGTGGTCTGTGATGCAAAACTAAAATCATGAGTGTTGTAACTGGCTATACAGGTTCCTGCCACGATGCCTATATCCTCAACAATTCATCCCTGTCAGCAAAATTTGAGGCAGAACAAATGCTTGAGGGATGTATTGATTCCTATAAGTCGCTATTTAGCGCTGCAACTCGCTTAAGAAAGAATTGCTTTTCCGGTTCCAAAGCACAAAAAGTTATTTATGTATAAAGGGGTAACACGATGTAAGATTTAACAATTAGAATAAAAAGCCATGAAAATAGTACAGCCCGATACATACGCGTGCGCACTGGTCCCAGTATACAGTCATCAATCCTGACGTCTGCGGTCGCAAGAAGATACCTGTACACTGAGGTCAGCCCACAGCTAATATACCTTACAGGTTTCAGAGTTAACAAAGAGACAAATTGACAGGTTCTTATTGGTTCTTGCTCCTGGTCAATCTGGTCATTGGTCAGTTCATACGGTGTCATCAGGGGTATGGCTCAATCCAACGGTCACATTGTGTAGTTTCCCACTGAACAACTGGTTAAAACTGGCTACAACACTGCATAATAGTAATAACATTCTATTCAATAACTCCCTATCATCCATAACTAGCGGACGCATGATGTGACTTCTTTGCCGATAGAAACGGATGTCTGCAAATAAACAGGGATTTAGTATGATACCAAACATGACTATATTCTGAACCTTAGATCTCATTTAAGTACATCTTACATCATAATTATTAGCTAATGAATACCTTTAATAACTCTGGTTATTAACTATAATGTGTGGGAACCATTTTATATGTATGCGTTCGCATATGTGCGTCTGTGTATTGAAATAGCAAATATGCGTCTATGTGTATGTACGTGAATATATACAGATGAGTGCCCATGTGTAAGTATGTGCATCCGCATATGAGTGTCTGTGTGTATATGTATAGATATGTGTGAGTTATGTGCATCAGCATATGTGTTTTGTGGATATGCATTTTAGCGCATCGGATTGCACCGATGCAAAGTAGCGTCCTAGTAAAATGTCATCAGACCATAGACGACTATATCGTCAGATAATAATTGTACAGAGATCATATCCAATTATTTGACTTTGACAGTCCACCCTTTGATAGCAAACATAAACTATCACATTCTATTCTTAACCTACTTAGTCATGCATAGTAAATTATTATCTAATGTTCTATACAATATGACACAATTCGGTCATTGAACCATCAATAATGTGCTTCGGGAAAGGGTAAAACAACCCTTATACGCACTCAGCGGATCTATAGGGGACCATTGGTAGGATGTGGGACCTCATCGAACCTATAAAGGAAGTTTGTGGGAATTGAGACTACATTATCTATATATTTTATTATACATGACCAAGCCTATTCACATGTTATTATCTGATGGTACATTCAATTTCAGGATTGTAATGCAGTTCTTCATCAACCTTAGTACCTATACCACCACCACTCACCACCATCATGATCTCATTTTCATGATTTACCTTGGTGGTACATTTTCCACACTTTAATACAGTAGGAACACATCTGACACATAAACCAATTACTAAGATGACAACAAGTATAAGAATAAGAAGCTTACCTACACTAGCAATCATCTCCTGTACCCACTCTCCCAGACCGGAGAACCATTTTTTTTTTTTTTTTTTTTAAACATATGTTTATTGGTTTTTCAAATAGAAATAACATATATCACATAAGGCAGACATACATGTTAGGAGAAAAAAGAGAAATAATCTCTTGCATTTGTTTCTTGGTTAGAACAAAATCCAATAATCAATTGACTGTGTTATATATACGCTTACATTCCAACATGTATATCATAATCAGATAACTTGTAAGTAGATAGTATGGGGGAGACACCGACAAGGGAAAGAAAGGGAGGTTAAGGAAAAACAAACAAAATCAAAAACAAGGAAGGAAGACATTAAACATAGTCAAAGAATGTCTAGTCAAATTTCTTGAGTTTCTTCATTTGGAGCAGTCGAGGCATTCCTGTCTAATTGTCGAAGCAAGAACCATTCGGTACTCTCAAAAACCCTAAACACATCGGTTTGCGTGTCTGGGTCTAGCGTATCTATAAAGACTCCCCATTTACGGTAGAAACGCAAAATCCCAGTTTCCATTTCTGGGATAGAGGAGTATCGATCAAAATACATCAGCTGAAGTAGGATTTGTTTCACCTCTGAGAGAGAAGGTTTGGATCTAAAAATCCAATGTCTTAAAATCACTTTTTTTGCTACCGTTATTGCGGTAGTGAGAAATGGTATTAGATGTGTAATAGCTGACCTAGAGACCCAGGAAGTAAAGTTAACAAACAAAAGTGCGATTGGGTCAGGGGTAAGCTTCAAGTCAAATAATCCATTAAAATATGAGATGAGCTTGTTCCAAAATTTCTTTATCACCCCGCACTCCCAGAAACAATGTATAAATGTTGCCCTGGAATGAGCACACTTCTTACAGACTCCAGATTCGGAGGGAACCATAAATGAACGTTGATGAGGAGCAATATATGCTCTGTTAATAACTTTAATATGTATTTTTTGTAATGAGGATGAGTTTAAAATTCTCAATGTGGTATCAATCCTATGAAGCAAAACATTCTCAGAGTCAACAACAGCCAAATCCGAGTTCCAAACTTTATTGATTTACTCCAAACTTTTGGAGATAAAGTGGTAATCAGCTCTTTATATAAGCTGCTAATTTTATAAGTCATTTTGGTCGCAAGCCTAATCAGTAACATCAAGGCATCTGAACTCCCCGGGGTCTCAAAGGGGGGTGTATTGATTGTACGAAGTGTCTGATCTGAAGAAAACTGAAGAAACAAGATTGGGGAAGCTTGGCCCTGTCCCTTAATTCTGAAAAAGTAAATAGACTGCCCCCAGGATCAAACACATCCGCTGTCGAACGTATCCCCTTAGTTTTCAGACGAAGGAAGGACGCATTTTCCATGGCTGGTCTAAATTGTGGGTTTCCACAAAAAGGGATATAATCCGAGTGTCTAGGATTATGTTTAAGAATTCTATTAATTGCCCACCATGCTAAATAAGTGTCATGAAACATTATGTTTTGTAAAATATTCGGGGGTTTACTTTTCTTGGGAGAATGTAATAATGCTCCCGGAGAGTAAGGAGATAAGAGGGCACAGTCTATGGGGGAGCATGTATAAATGTTGCGATTGAGTAACCAGTCTAGAATATACCTAAAATGAATAGCATTAGTAAACGGAGTCAAATCCGGGAAATTTAGCCCGCCCCGTGTTTTCAAAGATCGTAATTTATAAGATGATATCCTAGGTTTTTTTTTTGACCATATAAATTTATTAAACAATTTAGAGAGGAACAAGGTATCTGTTCTAGTTAACCTAATAGGGAGCATTTGAAGAACATATGAAATTTTCGGGAAAATTACAGTTTTTATTAAAGCTACCCTTCCCAACAACGAAAGAGGTAATAACATCCATCTATCTAAGATGTTACTTATTGTTTGAATTAAAGGAGAATAGTTTAGAGAATATAACTTAGAAAGATTTGCCGGGATCTGAATTCCCAAATACTTAATATGGGTCGACAAGATTTGAAATTGTGTTAGCGAGGGATTTTGCGATATAGAGGGTATATCACCTGAAATAATCAACAGCTCTGACTTGGAAACGTTTATTTTATATCCTGAGAATATTCCAAAGTCCGAAATTATGGACATAATTATAGGAAGAGTTATGGATGGGGAAGACAAAAAAAGCAACATGTCGTCCGCAAAGAGGGCAACTCTTAGATCAATGTTACCCACCATTAATCCCCTAAACATGGGAGAGTTACGCAGCGCAATTGCAAGTGGTTCAAGAGCAATTGCAAACAATAATGGCGATAGTGGACAGCCTTGTCGGGTACCCCTTTTAATGTGAAAAGGGTTTGATATATACCCATTCAGAGCAATCTGAGAGCTAGGATTGGTGCAGAGTGTTTTAAGTGTTCCTATGAATTTGTCCCCAAAACCAAATCTTCTCAAAGTTTCAAATAGATGGGGCCACAAGACCATATCGAAGGCCTTCTCGGCGTCTAATGATAATATTGCCTTATCCAATAAATCCTTCGACGTATTTGCAGCTATAATAGTTGACAGGACTCTGCGGATGTTAACCACCGAATGTCTGCCAACTATGAAGCCAGTTTGATCTTCATGGATCACTAAGGGCAGGGCCTGTTTCAGACGTTCTGCGATTATTTTAGTTAAGATTTTGTAATCTAAGTTTAAAAGCGATATGGGTCTATAAGATCCTGGATCACTTAGGTCTCGATCCGGCTTTGGTAACACCTTGAGAATGGCTGAATTAAAATGGGGGGGCATAAGATCAAAATGTAATATATGGTTTAACGCTCTTGTGAGCGACGGATACATTTTTTTATTTAAAATGTGGTAATAGTCCGCCGATAAGCCATCCGGGCCTGGGGCTTTACCTTTTTTCATAGCTCGAATAGTTTTCTCCACCTCCAATTCAGCTATAGGGGCTGTCAAAAGATCAACAAAAGTCGGGGCAATTTGTGGTATAGGCAGCTCGTCCCAAAACGTATTAGACCTTTCCGAGGAACTAAGAGGAAGGTTGTCAGAGTACAGCTTCTCATAAAATGCTCTTATCAGTTCCACCACCTCGGCCCCACCCGAGGTAAGAGACCCGCTGGGGAGACGGAGAGGATGGACCAGCGAGGGGGGTCTACTACCGTTAAGTAGATTGGTCAATAGCTTGCCCGACTTATTCCCAAATCTATTGAATCTGTGATGTTTTTTAAACGAATGTTTACTTTCCATTTTAGCAAGAGTACCCTCAAAATGGATCTTAGCCTTCAAATAGTCGTTTTTAAGCTGGGGAGATGGGGCAGAAGAATAAGCTTGATAAGCGTTAGTAAGGGATTTTTGGGCCTCTAAAAAATCTTTGGCTATTTGTTTCTTATACGAGATAGAGTAAGAGATGATGAAACCTTTAAGTATTGATTTAGAAGCCTGCCAGAATAATATCGGGTCTGTTTCCATATGCTCCAAATTATTTATTCTATATTCTTCCCATGCTGCCCCCAATTGTTCTCTAAATTTCGGGGATTGAGCAAGATATGATGGGAACTTCCAAACAAAATTCCTACCTTGATCCCGATCAGATTTCATATCAAACCATATCAGAGCATGATCCGAAATGGCAATCGATTCCATTTCTGTTTGCAATATTTTGGGAAGTAGAATAGATGAGGCTAAAAGATAATCTATCCTCGAGAGAGATCCGTGTGCTGCTGAAAGGCATGAGTAAGATTTCTCTAGAGGATGGAACACTCTCCACACATCTATCAAATTGAGGCTGGAAGCAAGCGAGGGCACCCCAAATTTTGGCGGTTTGCGCATCCTCCCAGTAGTACCCATAGAGTCCAGACTCCCCGAAGATATCAGATTAAAGTCTCCACATACTAACATAGGATCTCCCTGAAAAGGGGTAAGCAGGGCCGTAAGTTGTTGCATGAAAGACCTCGAGTAAGCATTTGGGGCTTATACATTACAAAGGACATATTTTTTTCCGGCTAATAAGATCTCACAGAGAAGATATCTGCCCTCTGGGTCACTTTTCGTGGATATTAATTGAATCTGCAAATGTTGCTTGACAAGAATGAGTACTCCCCTAGCTTTGGAATTATAGGGTGCTGAGGCCAGAACCTTCCACTTTAATGTGTTTAATTTTTCTATCTCCGAGGGAACCAAATGAGATTCCTGTATAAAGACCAGGTCAACTTTTAATTTATTTAAATATAAAAGTATTTTTTTTCATTTCTGAGGTGACCTAAAGCCTCCGACGTTCCAAGAACCTATCCTACATTCCGAACCCATAAATCATTAGAAAATGCTATATTACATATTGTCTCCTTCGCTTCAAAATAAACATAAAAAATTAGGGATGGACAGGAGGATAGGAAAAGACACCAACAGGGGAAACAGGATGTAAAATTACAAAAAATGAACATAACAGCAAGACTATGCATATAACGCAATGTCACATTTTGGGATATTGAAACCGGTGCAAGAAAGCACCAGCTGCAATATAGACTTCCTAAAATTGAAACAAGATTATAATTGAGCATAATATAGACGTTCAAGCTCCTAACCGGACCCGACCATGACATAATAAAGATATTATATGCAGCACCCCCCATCCCACTCCAACAGAAAAATAACAATAACAGATGCCAATCCCAAACAGAATGACGGTCAAACAGTATGAGGCTATACATCAAGTGCATTCCCTCCCATTCCACTGCATATGGCGTAACATCATAAAATAACAATATAGATCAAATCACGTGTAGAAGACAGATCTCTGATCCATACAACCTGACCCCAGGGACCCAAAATCAGATTCCACCGCCAGGCATTCCTAGAGTCACTTTAGTAAAGAGACCATATTAAGACTGTGGCTAAAGTCACTCTCCGTCATCCTGGGAAGAAGATCTCTCTTTATTTTTTCCTTGCAAGAAGCCTTCTGCCTCGGATACAGACGTAAAATCTTTAAACGACATCCCATCAAACAGGCGTAGATGTGCAGGATAAAGTAAAGCGAATTTCTTGCCATCCTTTGCCAATCTGGAACATAGTGCAGAGAAGTTTTTCCAGGCTCTTGATGATTCAGGAGAATAGTCCTGGAAAATAAATAGCTTATTGGACTCCCAGGTTAGGATTTTCTGCTTTCTATATGCCGACCATATGGATTCTTTATGAAGATAATTAAGACATCTGAATATGACCACACGTGGGCGCATCACTTCATCTGCGCGCTGGGGGCCTATTCTGTGAGCGCGTTCTATGATTAATCCTTGGCACGCGCCTTGAATATTTAGTAATGACAGAAGGGTGTTAGAAGCAAAGTCGTATAGCCCCGGTCCCTTAATTGTTTCCGGGAGTCCTACTATACGGAGATTATTCCTCCGTGACCTATTTTCAAGGTCATCCATTTTGCTCCAAATGTGATGACGTGACTTCTCCATCTCTCCCATTGACTTTTTAAGATTAGCTACATCGTGAAAAATCTCTCCCAACCTCTGTTCAGTGTGAAGCACTCTGTGGGTTAACTGGGATATCTGTTCTTTAATGTCAGCAGTCTGGGCTTGTAGTAATGGTCCCATCGCTTCTCTTACAGCCTGGACCAGGGCACTGTAGGGTACAGAAGCTTCACTAACAGCATGGTGATCAGCGCCATTAGCATTTTGTGAAAGGGAAGCGTGCTCTGGGGAGTGGTCGCGGTTCTCCGTTATTTGCGTGGAGGTATCGTTTGCAGTCTCCGCTTCTCCAGTATCCCCGCTCATGGGAGCACCAGAGTCCGGGAGTGTAGAGGCGTTGCCTGTAGCAACTGGCGCCATGTAAGCGTCCGGCGTGCAGCGGTCTGTGCGCTGTTTCTGTGTTTTTCCCGGCACAGGCGGCATAATAAACCTCCCTCGGTGTGTCCGGATATACACCCGATGTTGGAGGGGGTGAGGCGCGGCTGCAGTGAGGCTAAAAATAGCCGTGAAAAAGAGAAATGTCGGGGGGGATATGGAGCAGCTCTAATCAGCGTCCGCTCATGTCCAAGCCGGAACCGGAAGTCCAGAACCATTTTACAGGGTTTAGCCATGAGAACCATTCCTCTACCTTTACCTCAGTCTTATACAAGGAAGTATTATGGTCCTTCCGAAATTTCCACTTCAGTTGTAGGATTTCATCCATTCTCAGGTCGATCACCTCTTTGGGGTCATTAGTATTATTAGTGATGTACATGCAACATTTGACACCAAATTGGGAAGCCAAAGTCACACAATATCCACCGGTAATAGCTGTCAGGTAGTTTAACACTAGCCTATGTTGTACCAATTCCTTTTTATAAGCCAGTAGCTCCTTAAGTGTCATCATACATCTCGGTGATGTTGTCTATTAATTTAGTCAGGTCTTGGATGTATCTAAAATTTAAAGTTCCCCGGGTGATCGTGGTGGGATCTAATGCTACCAAAATATGGAAGCCAATTTCACTAATCAACTGCGTGGGTATATATTCTTCACCAGGGATCATATTTCTTTTGTCACGATGTTCATACTGTGTATGTATGGAGGTGGTGCGGTTTTATGGATACCAATCATTTCATCATGTGCAAGGGTCATGATTTCTGGTAGTACCTTTCCAAGATAACATAAACCTTCAGAGCTTGGAGAGAGCCACTTGTACGCTTTCCTTCCACATATGAAATACACATCATCCGGGAGAATGTAAGGAACAGAATGCATCATTATCATTGAACACATTATTCTGACAAAGAATCCTGTCCCCATTTCCCCCATTTGACACGTTTCTGGTTGTATAATATTTGCACAGTACCCTAGTGATACTCTGCCAACCACTACTGTATTGTATCTACGTGTGTACCTATACCGGAATTATCTCCCGCTTGCAATAATTCTGCGTACAAGTTCAGAATCGATAGGCTCATTATCAGCTCAGTGTGAATAGGTCACTGTCTGATTGTTCCAGGTCACCTCCCAATTTCCCGGTTTTCTGAAATTTGTGATATTTAAGCATATCAGGGATCTATCTACCTGGTACTGGTGGAGCTAGAGACTAGGGTGTCTAGATATATTATATTTCTTGTCCACCGGTCTTCCCCCATGTAATTCAAGTACCTCTGCTAACTTTAATAGGTATGGCACTAATCCCGAATTACTCTGTCCTTGAGGTACTTGTGAGCACACCCAACATTCAGTCTGGTTTAAGACCTTACCCACTAAGGAATGGTAATGATCGCCCAAATACAGATTACTCTTGGACTGGCATCGTTGGATGCATTTCTTATCAACTAGGGATCCACAGTACTCACAAATACAGTATTCCTCAGACAATAACCCCTCACACTGTCTCCGAGTTTCATGGCTAACAGATCTCTTAACAATCCCTGAACTGAGTTTGACCATAGGTTGCCCTGATTGTTCTATTGTTCTCTCCTCTGACTCCACTCTATCGGCATCACTATCGGCCTCCCTCTCCATCATCTGTCCTTCATCACAGAAATAAGAAATCCTGAAACAAATAAGAATGAGAAGAACCCTGGAACAAGAAGAAGACACAGAAACAGATCGCCACTCCATTGCTGGAATAGTAATCTGTACACGTCTCTGGCTCAGGTGTTTTCACTGCAGTCTTTAACTCTCCTGGAACAGGCTCACAATAGACAGGTCCACATTGTCTGTCTTGACTTCGCCTGATACCTCCTTCGGGTGGTTAACCTTTCTGCAGGGAGTGGAATGGACCCAGGTATCCCTTTCTGCTACCTTCAACGATGTGGTACTTGTCATCAACACCTGGTAAGGACCTTCCCACCAGTCTGTCAAACAACCTGAGTGTAAGAAATTTCAGATCATAACATATTCTCCAGGTTCTACATCATGACAGTTTGTTTATGGCATATCAGGTAACAACATCTTCAATTTCTGTTGTTGTTGTTTCAACTCTCTACTCATTTTTATAAGATATCTCACAGTAACCTCATTATTACTCTTCAAATCATCCTGTGGATTTATAATCAAATGAGATTGCCTCCCAAACAGTATCTCAAAGGGGCACAGATTAAGAGGAGATCTGGGAGTGGTTCTGATGCTATGGAGGAAGAGCAGTAAGGCTTCTGGCCATCCTAATTCAGTTTCAGCCATGATCTTACTCAGTTTATTCTTAATAGTATCGTTCACTCTCTCCACCTTCGCACTGGCTTGCGGTTGGCAAGGGGTGTGAAGTCTACTATTAATTCCCATTAGCTTACACATGTTCTGGAAAACATCACCAGTGAAATGAGTACCCCTATTACTTTCTATGATTCTAGGGATACCATATCTGCATACAAATTCCAGAACCATCTTTTTAGCAGTAAAAACAGCAGCATTAGTGGCATCTGGATATGCCCTTACCCAATTAGAAAATACATCAGTACAAACTAATACATACTTGAGATTCCTGCAAGGTGGTAATTGAATGAAGTCAATTTGTATTACCTGAAAAAGATTATCTGTCGGAGGGATATGGGATGGCTTGGTTGGTATTGTCTTCCCGACATTTTTCCTCAAACAAGTCAAACAGGACATTGCTTTCTTTTCAGCTTGAGAAGAAAAGCCTGGTGCACACCAATATGCTCTGACCAACCTGCACATACCTTCTTTTCCCAGGTGAGTCAGACAGGGCGCTGCCTCAGCCAAGCTTGTGTAGTATACCCTGGGAGCAACAGGTCTACCTTGTCCATCTCTCCAGAGTCCTGAGGACTCCTGACCACATCCCTTCGATCGCCAGACTGCCTTTCCCTGTAGGGAACACAAATCTTGCATTTCAATTCATTTCTGTGTGTCTATTGTCTGGAAGACCATCACTTTGTTAGGTCTTATGTTTATGCATAACCCTGCTGCCCATTTGGCAGCTTCATCTGCTCTGTTATTGCCCATTGACACCGGGTCTTCTTTGCATGTGTGGGCTTTACATTTGATGACAGCTACTGCCTTTGGTAATTGAATTGCTGCCAGAAGTCCTTTTATGTGTTGTGAATGTGCTACTAATGTGCCTGTTGCTGTCATAAAGTTCCAAAGACGCCAAAGAGCCCCAAAATCATGTACTAGCCCGAAGGCATACCTAGAATCAGTGTATATGTTAGCTGATTTACCTTCTGCCAACTCACATGCTCTCCTTAATGCCACCAGTTCAGCCACCTGGGCTGAGTGAGGTGGACCAAGTGGTTCAGCTTCTACAACCTCCTTGTCATTTACAACAGCATAACCTGTGCATAATTCTCCTGTGTCTGTCTGTCTATGACAGCTCCCATCCGTGTAAACTGTCAAATCTACATCTTCTAATGGTGTGTCACGTATGGTCTTGCAATAAAGGTGTGATTCAAATATTCCATACAATCATTTGTATCAGTGTACCTGCAAAACTCACCTTCTTATGGTGTGTCACGTATGGTCTTGCAGTAAAGGTGTGATTCAAATATTCCATACAATCATTTGTATCAGTATACCTGCAAAACTCTTCTTCTTATTATGGTGTGTCACGTATGGTCTTGCAGTAAAGGTGTGATTCAAATATTCCATACAATCATTTGTATCAGTATACCTGCAAAACTCACCTTCAACCAGAAACTCACCTTCCTCCACCCTTTGTGCATCTCGAGGCACATATGGTAAGTACGTTGCTGGATTTAATGTATTGCACCGTTTAATGGTAATATTTGCAGGTGCCATCAGAGCTAGTTCCCATTTTGTGAACCTTGCTGAAGAGACATGTCTGGTTTGGGCAGAATTTAACAAAGCAGATACTGCATGCGGTGTATAGACAGTTGTATCATGCCCTAATACTATGTCCTCCCTCTTATTTACCAGAAGAGCAGTTGCAGCTACACTTCTTAAACACGTAGGGAGTGATCTTGCCACAGTGTCCAATTGTGCACTGTAATAAGCTACAGGTCTGCTAGCATCACCATGTTTCTGTGTGAAGACACCTGCCGTGCAGCCATCAGCTTCTGTACAATATAACTCAAAGGGTTTTCATAATCTGGTATTCCCAAGGCAGGTGCTCTCGTCAGACTATACTTAAGGTTAAGGAAAGCCTGCTCTGTTTCCTCAGTGTGTATGACACGGTTGGGTTTTGAGGATGAAACTAAGTCCTGCAATGGTAATGTCAAAATAGAAAACCTGGGATCCACATTCTGCAGTATCCACACATGCCCAAGAAGGTACGGATTTGCTGCTGGTATTGCAGCAGTGTCATGGTCTGTATGGCCTAAATTCTGTCCGTTGCCAAGTGTCTTGGCCCCTTGGTTAGACAGTGTCCCAAGTATTTGTCCTTAGTCTAGCATGGCTGTAATTTGTCTTTTGCAACCTTGTGCCCTGTTTGCGAGAGATGAAGCAACAGTAGTTTAGTATAAATCATGGTATGTTACTTATTACGATTTCTTAATTTTTGGTATCGGCTGTACTTTCACCTGCAGCCGCATATGGCGACCGAGGTGTGCATGCGCTATCCTTTTTATGTGCGTTAATGCTACCCTGCAGCATGGGTATGCTACCTGGTGGTGTGTTGCTTTGTGGCATAAGTACGCTGTTTTGCGGCATGCTACTTTGCCACGTGTGTACGCTATTTTGCGGCGCACCATTTTGTGGCGCAAAATTTTGCCACGTGTTCCCCTCGTGCAGCCACAGCTTTAAACATTCATTATACTTTACTCTCTTCTTCAAAGATTTGACTAAACATATGTTGTCTCTAACAATACTCAGTACCTCTGAATTGAAACTGCCAACTTTGAGAAAGGGTTTCATACTACCTTTGGTCATCTTGACCCATATGTCGCAGTACGCTGTAGCATAAGCACCATACTTCACATTCATTATATACCTTGCGATCCAATTGGCCCATTCATAAGCAGCACATCATCGACCATCCCTAGCGACTGCTTAGCACCCATCTGGGACAACGCTTTGGCTACTTTTGCTAGAGATTTTGACCGGTGGACAAATTAAACAAGCTGCGTCCACTCACTTCCACCCGTTGTGCACCTTCGACTGCTAAGCATTTTTCTGTTAGCGTACACAACGAGGAAACAGAAAATAGCCTATGCAATTATTTTGCTTTCCGGACAAATTATACCAAGCTTTGTCCGACCGCTTCCTACTTTGAGTTACTCTCCACTGGTAGAATTCAAGTATTCCAATAACACTTACCCTTGCCAGTGATTTCCTCCACCACAACCAATTCACAATCATGGTTCACACAACCATGTGGTCCGATCGCATTGCCCAGAGATGCTAACCTATCAATAGACTTTGCGGTTACAATTGGAAGTCGATCGAGAAACAACCTCCGGTTTCTCGCCAAGTTATATCTGCTATGTATACTGCTACGGCTGTCCTACCCGCCTTTGGACACCTTGCCAGCCTTGTCTATTTTCAACAGTTCAAAAAGCAAAAACCTTTTCCGTTTTTCTTTTTCCTTTTCACATGACAAACACACGTTCACAGTCATATACATTTGTTTTCTGGCCAGAAAAATGCTTTCCCTCCGTGACAATATCTATTCAGAGGTTTTAACAAGTGGTACAAGACTATATCAAAACGATTGCTTAAACATGTGGCAGTACTACAGGGAAGACGCATACGCTATTTGCGAACCACAAAAGTGACAATAAAAGAAACTGACTTTTCTCTCTTGTCCCTGGATTCTAATCAGTGCTCCTTAGATCACACAAAAACGGATATTCGGTTTCACAACATAAAGTGCTAAACAGGCTTTAAACAGATTGGTTCTTACCCGTATATGACGCGTCCACCCTTTGTTGAGGAATCGAAATCCGTAAGCTATGCGTGATCTCCGGTAACGTGATATCAGTCGCGAGCCCCCATCTATTGATTCCTATAAGTCGCTATTTAGCACTGCAAGTTGCTTAAGAAAGAATTGCTTTCCAGTCCAATTGTGTGGTTCCAAAGCACAAAAATGTATTTATGTATAAAGGGGTAACATGATGTAAGACTTAACAATTAGAGTAAAAAGCAATGAAAATAGTACAGCCCGATACATATGCGTGCACACTGGTCCCAGTATACAGTCATCAATCCAGACATCTACTGTCGCAAGAAGATACCTGTACACTGAGGTCAGCACACAGCTTATATACCTTACAGATTTCAGAGTTAACAAAGAGACAAATTGACAGGTTCTTATTGGTTCTTGCTTCTGGTCAATCTGGTCATTGGTCAGTTCATACGGTGTCATCAGGGGTATGGCTCAATTCTCCAATGGTCACATTGTGTAGTTTCCCGCCGAACAACTGGTTAAAACTGGCTACAACACTGCATACTAGTAATAACATTCTATTCAATAACTCCCTATCATCCATAACTAGCGGACGCATGATGCGATTTCTTTGCCGATAGAAACGGATGTCTGCAAATAAACAGGCATTTACTATGATACCAAACATGACATGTCCACTATATTCTGAACCTTAAATCTCATTTAAGTACATCTTACATCATAATTATTAGCTAACGAATACCTTTAATAACTCTGGTTATTAACTATAATGTGTGGGAACCATTTTATATGTATGCATTCGCATATGTGCGCCTGTGAATTGAAATATCAAATATGCGTCTATGTGTATGTACGTGAATAGATACCCATGTATATAGTATGCGCCCATGTATAAGTATGTGCATCCGCATATGAGCGTCTGTGTGTATATGTATATATATGTGTGCATTATGTGCATCAGCGTATGTGTGTTGTGGATATGCATTTTAGCGCATCAGATTGCACCGATGCAAAGTAGCGTCCTAGTAACACGTCATCAGACCATAGACGACTAAATCGCCAGATAATAATTGTACAGCAATCATATCCAATTATTTGACTTTGACAGATGGTTGCTGGGTAAGTGATGTGAAAGTGTTGCGAACTAGATATGTAACAATATCATGTATTCTAATTTTAGTTTTTTGTCTCTTTACAACACACAAGAGATTAGGGGGGTCATTCAGTCCCGCTCGCGAGCGCAGGACGCTCGCAAGCTGGTCAATGTTGCCCCACTCCGCATCGCACGACGGAGGGAGCTCCGTCGTGCGCATGCGCGAGACCCGGATAGCGACGGGCTCCCCGGTGGGCGTGCCGGGGGCGTGGCTGCCAGACGGAGGCGTTCCCATGGGACTCTAAAATCACTCCTGGGCTTGCGGCAGCAAGACCTTACCGCATGGTCTCATCGCAAGCCCGATGGTCGCGATGGTCTTGACCATCGTGACCATCTTTTTGGACGCTTTTTGGTCACCCACAGCTATGCAAGCGGCCAGGAGGCCGCTCCATTTTCAGGGAGGAGGGCACTGATTCAGAGCGTTCAGCTCTGAATCAGGGCCTAGGACTATGGCTGTTGCTCCTGGTTTCTGACTCCATTGTCGCATCCACAGACTCCTGCTGAGCAAAAGTATAATGAGTCACATATAACCACTAGATCAGTGATAGAGCACACCTTTGGCCTGTAAAAATCTTGGTTTAGGTGCCTCGATAAATCTGATGGAATTTTGTTATATCCTGTTTTCAAAGTGTCTGACATTGTGCTCTGCTGCTATTGCATAATCTGACAATGCGTCTTAATACCGCCGAGTAACTTCCACGGACAGTGGAAGGTAGATGAGGGATTCCATTGTTAATAACTATTTCATATGTAAGTATAATTAATGCATGTGTAGTCTCCTTTATTGCTTAAAGCACTAACCAGCATTCATGCAGTACCTTGCCAACTTGGACCTCAGGAGTCCAAACAGTTCATGTTTTCTAGGCATTCTCACAGAATCAAGTACATTAATTTGTTCTACCTGTGGGCAGTTAAAAATGATGCAGTAAGTAATGAATACACATATGCACCTGCTAGGTTACCTGGAAATTGTCAACTGTTTGGTGTTATGTGGATCTAGCGTGAGAACCACTGTTCTAGTATATATTGTTTTTAAATTAATTTGACTGTAACATATAAAGATGTGACTAATGACATTTTTCCTAAAACAAAATTTTTTGCTTTTGTTTATTTTTATCTAATACCCATCTTGTTAGTAACTAACATGCAGTTTACACAGAAAACACAACAATGGTTGTCATAAATAAAAGGTAATTATTTTTAATTTAAAACAACAAAAAACAAATCAAATTAACTTTTGTGTTTTTGCTTTCTTTTAGCATGTGCAGCAGGGGGTGGCACATCCTCACTTCTGCTATTGAGGCCATCGTGGGTTCTAAGCCCACACCATGCGTGGTGTTGGGAGAGGCAAACTAGGGGCAGGTGTGCTACTGGCCAGTGTTTTATCTGGTAATGGTGGGCATACACTATACTATACTATCTGTCAGATATCTGTCCAATCTGGCTGGTTGGAATGAATACCTGGTTTTCATTCCAACCTGATTTTGGTGTAAACATTTTTCAAACATCTGCTTCACTGCACATAAGTATATGGCATAGGTGTGTGCAGATGCTGGCACAGGGGGTGCCTCTTTGACACTTCCCCCTCTGCCGGGTCATGGACTACCCCATCCCCCCTCCCTCTGGGATATACACGTCTCACTTGGACTCACCTGGCCGTCAAGGTGAGTAGTCTATGTCCTGTTGGGAGGTATGGATGGGGTTGTCCATAACCCGGCATTGGTGGAAGTGCCGAAGTGGCACCTCCTGTGCTGGCGTCTTCGCACGCCTATGCCATTTATTTATGTGCGGTGAAGCAGATGTTTGAAAAATGTTTACACCAAAATCAGTAAAGCAGAGTCTCTATACTACAGTCCAGCATTATTAGTGTGCCTGTATTAAATGACACTTTACATTTCTAAATTAGGGGGCGATGTATCAAACTTTGTAGAGAAAGATAAAGTGAAGAGAATTAAAATTACATTTTGTCACATCAAATGTCAACATCTCTTTTCACACTTTACAGGATGGTTGTCTCTTAACAATAACCTGTACAGGAGGTTGATTCAAAAAGTCAACAAACGGCGTGTGAACCTCGCCCTCACTTTCCGACTGACAAGATGGAAGTGGATATGAGGGCTGCAGTCTACCTAAACGTGACGCCCTTGGATACATTTAAATTGATAAAAATGTTTGAACATATGATTGATGCAAATCTAGGGTGGGATGTAATAGGGTGTGAATATTTGTCCGGGATCAAACTTGCACCTTCTCTTACATTTGGAAGGTACGAGTTTCCATTACAAGGTGCAAGCTACACAAAAGCCTTCACAGATTCTGTGTGTGTAAAAACCAAGTAAAATGAAAAAAAATAAATAAAAATGACATGCGGTTCACCCCTAAAAGCACAACCAGCACCAAGCTTTTTGAGCTAGTCCTGGTTGTGAAAATATGGGGGAAAAAGACATAGGGGTCACTGTATTTTCAACAACCAGCACTAGGCTCAGTGAGCCAGTACTGGTTGTGGAAATACAGGGACAAAATGAGTAGGGGTGCCCCATATTAGCCACAACCAGCACTGGACTCTTTCTAGTGGGGGTGTAATGCTGTAGTCATGGGACTCAGCCTGGGACTATCCCTGGCACCCCTGGGAGGTGGGTGCCGGGTTGACTGCGTAAAAAATAGAATAAATAATATTGTCCTTAACGGGAGAACTAGAGGTCCAGTGCAAACCTCCCTGCATGCTGGTATTTGTGGCCTGGGGTACGCTGGAGAGGGGGTACCCCTTTATTGGGAGTGTCCCCACCTCCCCTGGGCTGACTAGTGTTGGGTGTGAATACTTTGGCCCGGGGGACCCCGTGAAGCTGTTGCATTACACCGCCGCTAGTAAGATTCCGGTGCTGGTTGTGGCTAATAGGGGAGATCCATACTCATTTTGTCCCTTGTATTTCCACAACCAAGACTTGCTCACTAAGGGCCTGTTTCAGACCCGCTCACTAGATGCGGCCGCTCGCTCCCAGTGTATGGAAATTCAGCAAAGTGATGTCAAGGCAGCTGCTCGCACGGCAAGGCATAAGCACGCCCACTATGTCTTGGCGAGCAATCACTTTGTGTTTACAGACATCCACCAGCCTGTCTTTAGCCGCCCACTAGCGTATGTCATCTCCAGGAAGTATATACAACCATTCGGTACATCGGGTTTCATCGGATCTGACCGCAGCGCTTGCGGTTGACTGTACCGCAAGCACTGCAAGCACATCAGTGTATTATTCAAACAGATGACGTCTACTATGACGCTGCTTGTTAATTATGCACGCCCGAGAAATGGTGTGAAAACACTCTGGCACGCTTGCGTCCGCAACTCCACTCCCCCGTTACTACTGGCCTGCTCCTGTTACCACCCACAAATGGCCTCTCCTGTCACTCATTCAACTGGGCTATCTTTCCAGGGCGAGCGAACACATTCCGATCGCTCATACTAGTTTGCGCACGTGCACTGCGAACTACACGCATGTGCACATTAGTGAACATCGTCTGCAGCGAGCGGCCGCTTTCTAGTGAGTAGGGCTGAATCAGGTCCTAAGCCTGGTGCTGGTTGTTGAAAATATGGTGTAACCCTATTTCTTTTCCCCCTCGTATTTTCACAACCAGGACCGGCTCAAAAAAGCTTGGTGCTGGTTGTGCTTTTTGGGTGACCCCCACATCATTTTTTTTAACACTTTTATAGGTTTTTGAACACAATAACCTTCTGACCTTACTCAGAAATTTCTAACATCGATGCACACCATCAGCTGCTTATGACCACGCAGTCGGTAATTAATGCACGCCCCTGCAACGGCGTTGCAACGCACTGGCACGCCTACGTTCATCCGACACCCCCCGTCACCACCCACAAATGGCACTTTCTGTCAACCACTCTGCTCTGGGTCTGCGTAGCCTCTGCAATCGCAATTCTGTTTGCAATTGCTAGTACACGCATGCGCACTATGATGCATGGGCAGAACGCACCAATCGGCCGATTGCACGTGTCTTTGCAACTGAGATCCAAGTTGAATCAGGCCCTCAGTTCCTGAATTTCCTGGGTCAAAACGTAATTTCCATAAGATAAGTATTATTTTAAAGTTTTCTATAGCTCCACCTCCAGTAGCTCCACCCACAGTTCCTGAACCTATTTTTCCAGAAAAATAGCCCTGGTGACACTTGTATATCTCTGTACGACTGAGGACCTTATTTATCAATGAGTTTTATCACTCAAAATGAGTGATAAAACTGGCTGTGTGTGAGATAATGGTCCTCCAGCCAATCAGCTCCCAACTGCCATTTGTGTTGAAAAATGACAGTTGGGAGCTGATTGGCTGGAGCACCATTTATCATATGCAGCGAATTTCATCACTCGTTTTGAGTGATAAAACTCGTTGATAAATAAGGCCCTGAGTGGGAGATGTATGAAGCGTTGAAGCGGTATCAACGCACTTTATGTGTGCTGATATCACTTCTCCCCGATGTATGATTGGGGGGTTTGGAGGTAAATTACATTATCAGCGCTGCTATCTACAAGATAGCAGTGCTGATAGTCTGGGCAATGTATGAATGGTCAGTTTGCCTGACCATTCCGCCAACTGCAGCTGTCGCTATCGACAGCTATAGCCTGTGAATGCCCTATCCCCACAGCAGGGACAGCGCTGTCCCTGCTGCTGGGGCTGCTGGCTCCAGGGCTGCACGAGGGATCTTGCGATTCTTGCGAGATCCCGCGCATGCTCAGTGGAGTCAGCCGGGACTGAGACACAGCGCATAAGCACTAGGCTGATGCGCTGTGTACTCAGGCACGGTTCGCCGGAGGGGGGAAGTTAACACTCTCCCGCTCTGGCCGATGATATGTTTATACATCTCATCGGTACTGCTTCCTGCTCAGTAATGAGGCATCTACCCCTGAGTCTCTTAGTCAGCATGCGAAGTGCTACAATGCAGCTGCTGCAGCTTTTTTCAACTCCAAGTTCTGTTTATAGACTCAGTCGCACACAAATGAACAAGTGTCGAATATCCTATTAATCAGCACATTCTACTAGTCACATCGCATTGGAATTTAAACACATTTCGACCAAAAAAGATGCCAGATGCTAGCAGAGTTGCATGGGACCTGGAGGCTTACTCACGCTAGGCATATCACACTGCATAGCATATTGAGGCTAGATGAGCAAGGACACAGCTGTAATACTCATCATACTCTGTAGAATTTGATGGTTCATCTGTATCATGTACGTTTACCCCACACATCACTTCTTGAGGAATTAACAGCCCACACTGCCTCCTCAGACTCGACAAAATAAAGCAGCAAGGGTGAGCCACCTCCAGTTTGGCGTATAGGCCTCCTTTTCTCAGCCATTTTGACCATACTTGCCTACATTTATTATTTTCTCTCCCGGAGAAGCACGGAGAGGAGATACAGCTGACAGTTTTGGGGCGGGGAGGAGTTGCCACACCATTTTAGCTCTGCCTTCTCCATACGGACCGCCGATTTCCGGTATTATCTTCCCATCCTGCTCACTTCACTACATAGTGAGCAGGATGTGGGAGTTCTGCCCACTCTTCCGGTGGTGCGGAGGACAACCCAAAAAATCAGGAGCCTCCTGCACATTTCAGGAGAGTAGGCAACTATGAATTTGAAAATAATTAAATGGTTAACCCAACTGCTGAGCACAGACAGACAAAAAGATCAGCAGCTGCTGACAGATGGCTGCTACCACCTTAAAGAAAGAGGAATCCAAACATTGGGCCTGATTCAGAGCCGGTCGCTATTTGCGCTCGCTCGTCCAGAAAATAGGGGTGGCTATTCAAATGAACCGTTTGCTGTTTGCGGTCTGTTCACGCCTCTAGGTCAGAACGAGCGAACAAAACTTGCGGTCGTTTATTGGAAAACTACACCCCCTGGCCGCTCGCATCCTACGTCATATCCGCTATTTATTAGATTAATCGAGTACATCGAACAGGGTATGAGCTGCTCGCTATTCTTGTGGTTGGTTTTTGCTACCACAATTTTGCGAGCAGTTCTGGCTAAAAAAAAAACCAGTGACGTGGTCAATGACGCTGCTGTTTTAATTATGCACACCCATAAAGCGCCCATTTTGACCTTTAAGCACGCTTGCGATCGGATCTCCACTCCCCGTTTTCAAGCACCTTCCCCAGTTACCACCCACATACGCCTCATCCTGTCACTCAAATTATCAGGCATTCGCTATTTTGCGAGCACATGAATTTCGGCCGCACTGACTGGTTCGCGCATGCGTATAACGATCCGTACGCATGCGCAGTTGGTCAAACATTGCTCGAAGCGAACGAGCAGCCACTTGCGTCCGGCTCTGAATCAGGCCCATAGTATATACAACAGCGCTTAGTACTAGTCTATTGGATCTACAGATGTTACCATGTTATGTTAAAAGAATATGAGACCATAAGAAAAAAAAATTTATATACTGTATATATAATAAAAAATATAAAGTTAATAAAAAACAGACAATAAGTAGCTTAATCAATTGTGACCAAAGAAAAGTAAAAGAAAAAAAACATAAAAATTACAAATTAGCAACAAAGTATGGTAGTTGTTATTACTATAATAACTTTTCTTTTTGTTACAGTTCAATGATTATGTGAGATAGCTCTCCCCTGGAAATCAATACTTGATATCAATAACAAAAATCTCTAATTACTAAATGCCTCTGACCTCCTATTATTGGAAAACAGAGAGATAGGGACACAACCCCTCCACAGCTGAAAATTTACAGTTGGGTAATATCAATTGTTTAAACAAATCATTCAGCATAGGCTTTCATGTGACTATGGTAAACACCCACCCGCCCGTCAAGTCGATAGATACTCTCCTTTATGCCGTCACCTGTGTAGTTAGGAGCGGGTGCATGAGCCACGTCTGCAAGCGGACCACACCGGCCGGTTGTAATCCGCTGCAGGTATGTATGTCCCGTGTCTGTTTGGGAAATCCTTTTATTCAAGGCATCTCTATTCGGTTCAAGGCTCATGCAAACAGGAACCGGCGAGGGTAATTGATGCGGATGGCTATGGAGTACTCCGTGCAGTGGAGGGCTGCAGTCCTATAGTGCTACCTCATAGTTAGGTCACTAAGACCAAAAGCATTGGGTGCAGTAGGACTTCTAACGCGTTTCTTCGCACCTGGCGATTTCGTCAGAGGTGTGCTTAAACAATTGATATTACCCAACTGTCAATTTTCAGCCATGGAGGGGTTGTGTCCCTATCTCTCTGTTTTCAAATAATAGGAGGTCAGAGACATTTACTAATTAGAGATTTTTGTGACTGATATCAAGTATTGATCTCCAGGGGAGAGCTATCTCAAATAATCATTGAACTGTAACAATAAGAAAAGTTATTATAGAATCCCTCCTCCTCTCACCCTCCCTCTCCTCCTCTCTATCCCTCCTCCTATGTAACCCTCCTCCTCACACCCTCCCTCTCATCCTTTGTATCCCTCCTCCTCTCACCCTCCCTTTCCTCCTCTCTATCTCTCCTCCTATGTTACCCTCCTCCTCACACCCTCCCTCTCATCCTATGTATCCCTCCTCCTCTCACCCTCCCTCTCCTCCTCTCTATCCCTCCTCCTATGTAACCCTCCTCCTCACACCCTCCCTCTCATCCTATGTATCCCTCCTCCTCTCACCCTCCCTCTCCTCCTCTCTATCCCTCCTCCTATGTAACCCTCCACCTCACACCCTCCCTCTCATCCTTTGTATCCCTCCTCCTCTCACCCTCCCTCTCCTCCTCTCTATCCCTCCTCCTATGTAACCCTCCTCCTCACACCCTCCCACTCATCCTATGTATCCCTCCTCCGCTCACCCTCCCTCTCCTCCTCTCTATCCTTCTCCTATGTAATCCTCCTCCTCACACCCTCCCTCTCATCCTATGTATCCCTCCTCCGATCACCCTCCCTCTCCTCCTCTCTATCCTTCTCCTATGTAATCCTCCTCCTCACACCCTCCCTCTCATCCTATGTATCCCTCCTCCGCTCACCCTCCCTCTCCTCCTCTCTATCCCTCCTCCTATGTAACCCTCCTCCTCACACCATCCCTCTCATCCTATGTATCCCTCCCCCGCTCACCCTCCCTCTCCTCCTCTCTATCCTTCCTCCTATGTAACCCTATCCTCACTCCCTCCCTCTCATTCTATGTATCCCTCCTCCTCTCACCCTCCCTCTCCTCCTCTCTATCCCTCCTCCTATGTAACCCTCCACCTCACACCCTCCCTCTCATCCTTTGTTTCCCTCCTCCTCTCACCCTCCCTCTCCTCCTCTCTATCCCTCCTCCTATGTAACCCTCCTCCTCACACCCTCCCTCTCATCCTATGTATCCCTCCTCCGCTCACCCTCCCTCTCCTCCTCTCTATCCTTCTCCTATGTAATCCTCCTCCTCACACCCTCCCTCTCATCCTATGTATCCCTCCTCCGCTCACCCTCCCTCTCCTCCTCTCTATCCTTCCTCCTATGTAACCCTCCTCCTCACACCCTCCCTCTCATCCTATGTATCCCTCCTCCACTCACCCTCCCTCTCCTCCTCTCTATCCCTCCTCCTATGTAACCCTCCTCCTCACACCATCCCTCTCATCCTATGTATCCCTCCCCCGCTCACCCTCCCTCTCCTCCTCTCTATCCTTCCTCCTATGTAACCCTCCTCCTCACACCCTCCCTCTCATCCTATGTATCCTTCCTCCTCTCACCCTCCCTCTCCTCCTCTCTATCCCTCCTCCTATGTAACCCTCCACCTCACACCCTCCCTCTCAACCTATGTATCCCTCCTCCTCTCACCCCCCCTCTCCTTCTCTCTATCCCTCCTCCCCTAACACTTTCATCTCCACACTGTTAAAAATAAAAACACAAATTAAAAACAAGATAAACAAACCTAAACTAACACTAACAATTCCAATAGAGATGTGCGCCGACCCCCGCTTTTTTTTTTTTTCATCTGTATCTCCTTCTATTTGGATTTGGATCTTTATCCTTGGTGGTTTGTTTTTTGCTTTTTGTTTTGGATCTGTATTTTTTCCAAACCACATAATTTGGGACTGTTTTATACAGTATTATTAACCTTAATAACACTCTTATGTGGGATATTAAAAAGGACATGCACAGTTTAACAAACCAAGCACTTTAGCGACTAGGACTGACACTTTAATGGCTGAAGTCCTTGGTTTGTATGGGCCCCCACAAAACATTTTTTGGAAGGACTAACTTCAATTATTAAGGAGGAGGTTGATGATGAGGGTGTTGGTGGTGGAGATTGCATGTGCTGGTCCAAACTGCTGGTATCTGATACTGGACTGCTTGTTAATAATTTACAAATTATTATAATTTTGTTAAATAAATTGCATGAACTCGCTGCAAATGACATAACAGGGAGGAGGTGCCTAGATGGTTAAAGTCCCTTCCTCTACTAACTTTGGCTTTACAAATGGAACAGATGCCTTCACAACTGTTGCCAGAATTTAGATTAAAATAATTCCACACCCAAGACGTGGCTTTTCTGGCTTTCTTTTTATCATGAGCAAAAACTGCTGCCACTGATGGCTGATTTACACAAACAACATCCTCATCATCAACATCCTCATTAGTGTCAGATAGGACACAAATTTCCCCCTCATCCTCCTTATGCACTTCCTCCACACTACCATCCTCATTTTATATTATTTCACAATCTAATACTAGCATGGCCGTTATGGTATCAGTGATCCATTGTGAAACTGGGTGACAGCTATTATATTGACTTCCTCTATCAAAGGACTGTTTAATAGTCAATTGTTTTTTTAAATTACTACTAGTAGTAGTTTTCTTGGTCCCTTTTTGGGATGAAGATCCACCCCCAGCAGCAGCAACAGGCGTACCACTCAAGGATCCTTCTGAGGAACCACGGAGAGGAGTCAGTTATTCTTATGGAAATGGATGCAGGACTACTTCTGATTACTAATGAGGATGTTGATGATGATGCAGGTGTTGGTGGTGGAGATTGCAGGCGCTTGGATCCAGATAGAAGGGAGCAGCTAGGTGACACTGGACTGACTGTTGTTTGTTTTTTTGTCCCCAAAGTTTCAGAATTTGAAATACCCTTTCCAATTTGATGAATGCACTGCAAGTGACATAACAGGGAGGAGGTTCCTAGATGGTTAAGGTATTTACCTATACTCACTGTTACATGGCAACGGTTACAAATGGCTTGGCAAAGGTTGTCTTAATTTGGGTGGATATAATTCCACACATGAGAAGTGTATTTTTTGGTCCTTTGCCCAGGCATGGCAACAAATGGGATTTTTCCCACCATGGGCAACAACTGTTGCCTGATTTACAGTTTTTACACAAACATCCTCACCATCAACGTAAATATCCTCCTCATCCTCCTACTGCAATTCCACAGAAGCATCCTTGATTTTGATGTCAGCATGTCGATTTGTGTTGCTCATCCTCGCATTTGCAGAGGGCACACAAATGGTGGAAGGAGGATCCTCTTCAAGTACAGTATTAGAAAGGTCAGGCTCACACATGGCAACCACAGACACACTTGGACTCTCCTCGGGGATCTTTGACTTTTCGGAGCACACAATTGGTTCCGGTGTCTTACTCGCCTTAACAATTTTAATTTTTTTGTACCTCTCCTACAAGCAAAAGGGCTTAAACCATCACTAGAACCACAAGTCATAAATTAAGGCCAAAGCCTTATCCTTTCTTTGCCACTTCGTGTAGTGAATTACATATTGCCAATTTTTTGTTTCTCTAAAGCTTTAGATTTTTTTTCTCTAACAAGGTAAAAGTTGATTTTACATGGCCTGACTTAAGCCCTGGTGCATCAGCCTTCATAGATGAGGTTGACGGCCTTGAATCCTGCTCTCTTTTCATGTAACTGTCCTCCATACTCACTGTGGTCTTACAGCAGTGTCACCAAGCAATTATAGCGCAGCTAAGTTGCAGCTAACGCACACAAACACACAAAAAATATATATTTAAAACTGGGGTAGAACACCCCTGAATGAGGCAGCAGCCCCTTGATAAATGACACACTCAGCACCCCTGCGCAGCTACATTGCTGATAATAAGTGTAGCTAACGCACACACACATAAGGAAAAAAATGAACACTTTGATTTTGGGCACTTGGGGGGAGAGCATACCTGAACAAGGCAGCTGCCCCTTGATAAATGACACAGGTAGCACCCCTGCACAGCTACATTGCTGATAAGAAGTGCGGGTAATGCACACAAACACACACACACACACACACAAAGAAAAGATATAAACACTTTGATTTATTTATTTATTTTGGGGGGGCACTTAGTGGGAGAACACCCCTGAACGAGGCAGCAGCCCCTTGATAAATGACACAGGCAGCACCCCTGCGCAGCTACGTTGCTTATAAGTGTGGTTTATGTGCACACTCACACAAAGAAAAAAATATACACTTTGATTTATTTTTTTATATTTTTTGGCACTTGGGGGGAGAGCACCCCTGAAAGAGGCAGCAGCCCCTTGATAAATGACACAGGCAGCACCCCTGGACAGCTACATTGCTGATAATAAGTGTGGCTAACGCGCACACACACACACACACAAAGAAAAAAATAAACACTTTGATTTATTTTTTTATTTTTGGGGGGCACTTGGGGGGAGAGCACCCCTGAACGATGCAGCAGCCCCTTGACAAATGACACAGGCAGCACCCCTGCGCAGCTACGTTGCTTATAAATGTGGTTTATGTGCACACTCACACAAAGAAAAAAATAAACACTTTTATTTTAAAAATTTTTGGCACTTGGGGGGATAGCACCCCTGTATGAGGCAGCAACCCCTTGATAAATGACACAGGCAGCACCCCTGAGCAGCTACGTTGCTAATAAGTGTGGCTAACGTGCACACACAGAAATTTTTTTTTTTCACACTGGGCGTGAAGAGCACCCCTGATGGCCTAAACACCCCCTGGACAATACAGCAGCACAGCCAGCCTGCCCCTATGGACAACAGCCAGCCAGCCCCTATGGACAGTACAACAGCCATCCAGCCCCTTCGGACAACAGCCAGCTCCTAGGGACATTAAGCTGCCAGCCCCTGACAAGTGACAACAGTAGCCAGCCCCTATACACAGCAACAGCACAGCACAGCGTTCACAGCCCCCTCCTTCCTCTTCACTTTCCACAGCGGGAATGAAAATGGCGGCGATCGCGGGGAACTTTAACACAATCCAAAACCCGCAAGAATCCAACAGCGGGATGATGACGTTTTGCCTCACTTTGACATCTGAGTCAGGCAGGAAAACCCGAGCCGACTCGGATCTCGGCTCAGATTGCAAAGTTCGGATCTCTGATATCCCAACCCACTCATCTCTTGATTCTAAGGTCAAAAGCACTCCCTAGGTATGCAACACAGAAACACTGACAAGACTTTAAAAATAAAATGACACTACACTAAAAATGTGACACATTCATAAAGAACAGCAGACTACACAAAAAGACACAAGATAACTTCAACAATCGTTTTCTCAATCACCAACCTGCAGGTGTGTATCTAGGCAGGGCCGTTTCTAGGGTGGGCGAGCCGTGCATTCGCACGGGGCGCACAACCCCTGCGATTTCACGGTTCGCAAACTAACCCCTAGAAATGGCCCTGTATCTATGGATCTAACCCGTACAAACAGCCATGTATCTAGGGGTCCAAGAGCCCCTGGCAAAGTAAGGGACTGGCGCCCGCCCCCTCCCTCCCCTAATGAAATGTGTTTGCTGGGTAGGACAGGTGCTGTATGTGACACGAGATCAGTGGGAGGGAGGGCTCTGACAGACTGTCTGTCCAGCTGTGTGTCAAAAGTCTATGCTGCTGCTGCAGGACGCTCGCAAGCAGGTCGATGGTACCCAAATGCGCATGCGCACGACGGAGGGAGCTCAGTCGTGCGCATGCGCGAGACCCGCATAGCGACAGCCAAGCTGTCGCTCCGGGTCTCGCACCAAAGGGGGCGTGCTGTCGATGGTGAGTGACAGCACGCCCCCTTTGGTGGGAGTGCCAGGGGCATGGCTGCCAGACGGAGGCGTTCCCATGGGAACGCCTACCGTCTGGGTCCGGCCCCACTGACATCACTAGTGATGTCAGTGTGAGTGATTTGGGCTCTGATAGAGCCAAAATCACTCCTGGGCTTGCGGCAGCGAGGCCCTACCGCAGGGTCTCGTCACAAGCCCAATGGTCGCGATGGTCTTGACCATCGCGACCATCATCATGGACGCTCGCATAAGCTGTGGGTGGTAACCCACAGCTATGGGAGCGTCCAAGAGGCCGCTCCAAGTTTAGGTAGGAGGGCACTGATTCAGAGCGAGCGCTCTGGTCAGAGCGTCCGACTCTGAATCAGGCCCTCAGTCTTTTATCGGTTGGGCAAGCACTTCTGTATACTTGGATTTTCAACAGTGCTTTTATATCATCCTATTGTATATTTGTATTCTCCTTGAATACCTTTCTGATCAGCTCCAGTATAACTATTGACTCAGAGATCAGCAGCAGCCAGCAGCACAGAATTATAACAGACATAACCAGGGCCGGATTAAGGTCTGTGGGGTCCCCTGGGCAACAAACTTGTGGGGGCCCCTATATACCACAGTTTCTCGTCATCCAAGGAAATTTTTTTTTCTTTTTATTCACCTCAGTAGTAGTGCCCCTCTCGCAATGCCCACTGTAGTAGTGCCCCTTATGCAATGTTCCCAGTAGCAGTGCCCCTTATACAGTGCCCCCAGTAATGATCCCCCATATGCAGTGCCCACTGTAGTAGTCCCCCCTATGCAGTGCCACCTCTAGTAATGCCCCTTATGTGGTGCAGCCAGTAGTGGTCCCCCCCTATGCAGTGCCCCTTATATAATCCCCCCAGTAGTGGTCCTTATATAGTGCCCCAGACCTGCATAGGGGGGACCCCCAGTAGAGGTCCCCCCTATGCAGTGCCCCTTATATAATGCCCCAGTAGTGGTCCCCCTATAGAGTCCCCCAGTAGTGTCCCTTATATAGTGCCCCCAGACCCAGTAGTGGTACCCCCCAATGCAGTGCCCCTTATATAATGCCCCAGTAGTGGTCCCCCTATAGAGTCCCCCAGTAGTGTCCCTTATATAGTGCCCCCAGACCCAGTAGTGGTCCCTCTCAATGCAGTGCCCCTTATTTAGTGCTCCAAGTAGTAGTCCCCCCTATGCATTGCCCCCAGTAGTAGTACCCCCAGTAGTAGTCCCCATATGCACTGACCCTAGTAGCGCCCCCCAGTGCCCCCATGAAGCGCGCCCCCTCCCCCCATGCAGTGCCCTCTGTAGTGGCCCCCCCTATGCAGTGCCCTCTGTAGCGCCCCCCCCTATGCAATGCCCTCTGTAGCGGCCCCCTTACACACACACACACACACAAAAAAAAAAATCTCAACTTACCTGAATCGCCGCTCCTGACGCGACTGCCACAGTCAGCTCTGGGTCCCAGCTCTTCTCCTTCAGTATGGGAGAGACGTCAGCGTCATGACGTCTCTCCCATCACACGCTGCGGGGGGGAGCCGGAAGGCGGAGCTCATGAGTGAGCTCCAGCCGGCTCCCTCTGTTGTGCAGCAGCCAATGAGGGTCTGTGTGACTCTCATCGGCTGCTGTAACATACACACAGCTGCCGCCGGCGGCTACGTGTATGTCACTGTGTAGTGTGGACTGCGCTCACTGCGCGGTCTACACTACACTAGCGGAGGGAACACTAGCGGCGGGTGCAGACAGCACACCGCTGCTAGTGGGGGCCCCTCCGTGTGTGGGGGTCCAGGGATGACCGCCCCTGTCGCCCCTCCCTTAATCCGGCCCTGGACATAACTTGGCAAGCATCCCTAGCGAGTTCCATCCTGGCCAATGGGAAGATATGCCCCTGCCAACCTGTACAACTTGCTCTTTTTTTCCTGCCAACACTCCAAGCTACACCCTCAGTTTGCTTGGACAGCTACCTGTGTTTCTATAACGGCTTTGTGATACTTATCCATGTGGTATAATTTGCCCAATAAAAAATTAGTAGGAAGTGTTTGACGTTTGTACTATGTAGTCGGTTTTTGGTCGATTAGCAATCAGTTTGACATGTCGATTTGATATTGATTTTTAACGGAATCGAACAAAGCCGATCGATTTGACACAACCAAAACTGAACCAACATCCACGCCAATTTTAACAAGCGCTTAGTAAATCACCAATTTAAAAACTCAAAAACGATGGGGAGAACGACCAATTTTGGTTGATTTTAAAAATGACTCACAATCGACCCTTAGTACATTTACCCCTTAATCTCCAATTGCGGCCGAATGAGCAAATCTGGTTGCATGATATTTTTACACAATTCATTCAATTCTAATTAATTAATTAGCATATAAATGTGTTTACAGCGCTGTTATTATCTTTTACATATATCAAGTTACCATTCATTAAGGTCTGACTAACCTTAATCCAAACAGCTGCTAAGGGAACCACTACTTCTTGCAGCGTCTGAGTAGAACCATTTCTTAGTTCTCTATTCCTGCAGATATCTGGGTTACAACTGGGTGTTTGTACATAGGATAAGTTTAGTCAGGGCATATCATGGGTGTGTAGTCAGAAATTCAGGCTATGCTGAAATGTGCATACGCATAGATCCATCTGATATTGGATGGATCTCTTACACCAGATTTAGGACAACTATCAGCATTTGTTTCCATGCATGCCATCTTGCATGCATCTCTGGATCAGTCCCCATGGTATGTAGTCAGGAAGCCGGTGGTCGAAATGCTGACCGCCAGCTTCCTGACAGTGAAATCCCGGCATGGGACTAATGATAGGCCGATGCTTATCATTACCCCCACTCTGAAATCCAGACGCCCGGCATACCGATCGTAGGTAAGCCAGGCGTCGGAAGTAGATAGCCACACGGGGGGAGGGTTAGGTTTAGGGTCTCCCAGGGGGACTTAGGATTAGGCACCCCCTCAGGATGGTTAGGGTCAGGCACCCCCAGAGGGAGGTTTGGCTTAGGCACTCCCCCGGGAGGCTTATGTTTAGGGTGTGGGGAGAGGATGTTAGGTTTAGGCCCCCCTGGTTGGATTAGGGTTAGGCACTAAGGGAGGAGGTTCGGTTTCGGCACCCCCCTGGGAGGGTTAAATTTAGGGTGTGGAGGGGGTTTAGGTTTAGGCACCCCTGGTGGGAGGTAGGGTTAGACACCCCTAAGGGCGGTTTAGGGTTAGGGGGGGAGAGGGTTAGGGATAGCCTACTTACCTTCCCCATCGGGATCTTATAACATACCGATTCCAGTCCCCATGTGCTCTTTTGCTGATACAGTGGTGTTTCTCTCACTGTGGAAGTTGGGATCCTATTGAAAGAGCAGTGATTGGTTACAGGTGCTTTACATGATGATCTGTGGCACTCACAGGTTGTTTGTTGGTTATAGCATTTAGGGCTTGATTCACTACGGATCGCAACTGCGAATGCAATAGCGTTAACGCACACAGTTCAACTGCGATAGTATGCTAATCCATTTCGATCGTAAGGCTGTTGCAGCACTACATAAGGATGCCCACTTTACCTTACACACATCGGTAATGTTTAGCAAGACTGAGAAACCATCGGTACTATTGACTACGATCGCAGCCTCAAGCACACTTGCACAAGCTCTGACCATACTCAGAAATTGCTAAGTTCCATGCATGCTATGTGTCCTCAAGCTGCGTAGGCCATCGCAGTGGCTATTATATGCACGACTTTGCAGCGGCGTTCAAATGGAGTGGTACGCATGCGTTTCACCGACCATCCCCCCGTCAACTCCCACAAATGGCACTTCCTGTCAATCACTCTGCAATGGGTCTGTGTAGTCACTGCGATCGGTTTGCGCACTGCGATGCAACAATCGCCCAATTGCATGCATAATCGCAGTTGATAACGGTAGTGAATCCAGTCTATCAATGCTATTGTTCTAACCGTGCTTGTTTTGAACTATTCTGCCTGTTAAACAGGGTACACACCTAAAAGATATATCTGCAGATGATGGTTGTTCATACACACTGAACAACCATCATCTGTCATCTGGCCGCGGGTCGCACTGGCAGGGGAATGCGTTGCGCCCTCCTCCCCACGGCCTCTGCAGCTTACCACGGAAATGGATCAAATGATGCGTCACCACAAAACCACCATGCGCCAGCAGAAATTTAGCCACAGCAGCATTAATCTTCTTCTAGCCTCTTCCAAAGTCCTCGAAAAATGGGCACCATGCCACTCTTGCCTAGGAGTAATCTAAGACCACAGTACGGTACAGAATTGCCAAGCACCCATTATAAGTAGGAGGTCAGACATGATGTTAAGGCATAATTCAAGAGCTATCCTAGAGCCAAGGTCATTCCCACCTAGATGGATTACCATCACTTCTGGGACATCAAACTGCCACGCAGCCACTAACAACCTGGGTTTCAGGAATTCCCAACTTAGACCTCTGCAACCCAGCCATGAATCCTGGCTGACAAAGGACATTGCAGCCGCTCTCTAACCACCCAAAATACCAATGAACGAGCCACAATCCACACATCCTTAACGTCACATATCAAACCTATAACGGAGGGCGGGGAAGAAATTAGAAAGAACATCAATAATGCATTAAAGAATGTTATTAGGTAGGTTATATTAAAGAATGTTATTAGGTAGGGTATATTAAAGAATGTTATTAGGTAGGTTATATTAAAGAATGTTATTAGGTAGTTTATAGTAAAGAATGTTATTATGTAGGTTATATTAAAGAATGTTATTAGGTAGGTTATATTAAATTCGAAATTATACTAAAATTGAAAATCGAAAAACATTTTAATTTTAGTCGAGCAGAAAAACAGTGTTCTAAATTAGCCATTGAAAAATAACAAACTTTTAATTAGTCATTTTAATTTTAATAAGAAACCTGACAACAGTAGAGAACAAGAAGGGAAAAACCAGGGAAAAAAGGGTGAGGGATGGGAGGGACAGGGTGGGGATAAGAAAGGGGGGGGGAGTAGATCTGGAAAAAACACAATAACTCGGGAAGAGGTAAAAACAAAAACCTGCTAAGGGACTGTATGGTTGGGTCGAATTAAGTCCGTCTAGTCAGGTAAAAATAAAAATCCCTCAAGACGCCCACTGTGGAAAGTGGCGAGTATTACCCAAGTAGGATGGACAGGGGAGACAAAACGACAAGACAAACATGCAGACAGACCAAGAGGACTACAATGCAGACATTAAAATGCACAAGTGAAACAAAAACATCAATCAACCGACTTCCACTGACCAAGAGTTTTGATCTGTGGAACCGACAAGTCAGCAGACACAGCGGATGCAGCAGCGCCAATTCTGAATGAGCGCATGCCGTAATCGCTCAGGGAAAGGCCAATGCAGAGCAAACAGCGCCAAAGAACAAAACCAAAGTGGTATTTGGTTAGCGGTGTACCATCAGCATGCATTTGTCATGCTCCACCCACAGGCAGCCAGTAAGCTAAATAAACTTTGGGCAGGGAGACTGGACAAATATGTACATCGGTGCAAGCCATCAGGGAGACCCAATGGCAACGACCAGACTGGTCAGTCTTAGAATGCCTTGCACAACACTGCACCTTCCCTGTTACAAACGAATGGAGCATGGCAGGCAACGGAGCATGGCAGGCAACGCTAATTTAGCTGGAGCAACTAGGACGTCTTTTATCAACCGGGTGAGGGGTGGCATGAGCCCGACCCTAAAGAGTCCTAACAATGATAAAACTCTGAGTAAGGTCAGGGTGCCCCTGTAAATGAGTAAAGAAAAATACACCAGACAACAGACCGAGGCCGAGATCAACTGGAGACACGTAGACCCCATATAAAAAACAGCATTGAGCAATGCTCGCTCTCACCTCTATGTCTGTGGTGCTGGATGTAACTTTCCCATTCATTACAAGCATTCTGATAGGATCACAGCATTGCAGGAGTGAGGGACCACTCAGCTAGGCCCTCCATGCCGGCTCTATGACCTGCCAAACATAAGGAAGGCAAAGCTCACCTGCCAAAAACAAGCCTCGGGTGAAAGAAAGCTAAACTTGTCCCACTGAAAGTGCATCGGCAATCACGGTTTAGCACCAGAACATGTAGCGCTAGAAAAACAATGTTAAACTGCAGCGCAACACTTTCTGAGCAAGCAAACGCAGTGTCGGAAGCAAGGAGGCCTGCTGCCCATTAATAGCATGCACCACTCACAGGAAAGCACATCTAAAGAAAATGCACAGACCCTCAGCACTCCTCCCCCTCCTTTGCCTGACCACCCCTCCCCTTCTGCCTCACCAACTCTGACATCCTTCTCCCCTGTTTCTGGAGAGGAAGTCATGGCCCTCATCCGGTCCTCCCCTCCTTTCACCTCCCCTCTTGACCCTATCCCTTCCTGTCTCCTCTGTTACTTTTCTCCTTCTGCCTGTTCCCATCTTGCTCACCTCCTTAATCTCTCCCTATCATCTGGCACTGTCCCTTCTGCATTCAAACATACCCTTGTCTCCCCCATTCTTAAAAAACCTATCCTTGATCCTAACATACTTTCCAATTACCGACCCATCTCTCTTCTTAATCTCTCCCTATCATCTGGCACTGTCCCTTCTGCATTCAAACATGCCCTTGTCTCCCCCATTCTTAAAAAACCTACCCTTGATCCTAACATACTTTCCAATTACTGACTCATCTCTCTTCTCCCTTTTGCTGCCAAACTCCTTGAGCATTGTTTACAACCGCCTTACCACCTTTCTTTCCTCCGACTCCCTCCTTGACTCATTTCAATCTGGCTTCTGTTCTCTCCACTCCACTGAAACTGCCCTCACAAAAGTCAGCAATGACCTCCTTGCTGCCAAATCCAAGGGCCACTACTCTCTGCTCATTCTCCTTGACGTCTCTGCTGCATTTGACTCTGTATACCACCCTCTCATCCTGCAAAGCCTTCATTCTCATGGTTTACATAGCACTGCCCTCTCCTGGCTTTCCTCCTACCTCTCTGATCGTTCCTTCTCTGTGTCCTCTCATGACTCCTCTTCCCCCCCACTTCCACTAGCAGAAGGAGTTACTCAAGGTTCACTTCTTGGACCTCTCCTTTCTCCCTATATACGTCCTCTTTAGGTGAACTCATAAACTCCTTTGACCTCCAATATCATCTCTATGCTGATTATACTCAAATTTACGTTTCCACCCCAGACCTCTCCCCCTCGCTCCTTACCCGTATCTCCAACTGCCTCTCTGCAGTCTCTTCATGGATGTCCCAGTGCTTTCTTAAACTTAACATGTCTAAGACTGAGCTGATCATCTTTCCACCCTCTTCCACTACCTCACTTCCCACAATTTCATTATCTATTGATGGCACAACTATCACCTCTAGCCCCAAAATGCGCTATCTTGGAGTTATCCTAGACTCTTCCCTCTCATTTAAACCACACATTCAGCACCTCTCGCAGTCCTGCCATTTCCACCTAAAAAATATCTCCAGGATTAGACCCTTCCTCACCCAGGAGGCCACTAAAACCCTCGTCCACTCACTGGTCATCTCCAGATTGGACTACTGTAACCTTCTCCTAGCTGGCCTCCCAGTCTCTCACCTCTCTCCACTACAATCAGTTCTCAATGCTGCTGCTCGGCTCATCTTCCTCTCCAGACGTTCTACATCTGCTTCCGCTCTCCTTCAAACCCTACACTGACTCTCCTTCCCTTTCAGATGCCAATTCAAGGTTCTTACATTCGCCTACAAAGCCCTCACCAAATCCTCTCCCACATACATCTTCAAATGGGCTCTCAAGACCCACTACATCATCAAGGCCTTCCAGCTCTCATCCTAACCCACTTCACGCTCTTTCCTCCCTATCTTTCCCTTCTGTGTCACGCTTGTCTGTCTGCCCATCCCCTTTAGAATGTAAGCTCTCACGAGCAAGGACCTCTTCCCTCATGTGCTTCTCTTTAAATTTTCTTCAACTCTTTACTTCCCATAAGGGCACCTAACACATGACTGCCAACTCCCTGTTGCTTATTGTGAGTGTTTAGTCGCTATTGCAGCAATGTATATAAATCGTGTACTTGTCCTGAACTGTAATGTACTGTAAGTTACTTGTTTCTTGTTCACTTATTAGTTCTATGTACTATGTAAGGTGCTGCGGAATACGTGGCGCCATATAAATAAAGGATGATAATAATAATAATGCTCCTATCGCGCAACTCCAACGCCACCATAATCGGAAACAGTTCTCTAGTGAGGCCTCTGGAAAACAACTGCAGGCCAAGGGGCAGCGCACTAGGCCCCTTACAGGTAACAACAGAACCCAGATGAGCCTAAAGCATCAGTGAACAGCTGCAAGTGAGAGCAGGGGACCACTGGGGGCAATCACAGGAGCACACCATTAAATTCATCCAAACAAGAGAGCAAAATAGAGAGGTTCCTTTTGATTTAGGCAGAGAGACGAATAAAAATGGTGTGACCAATGAATGCCTGCAGTGGCCCACTCGAGTTTACAGGAGAAAAACCCTACCTATGAAAATAACTCGGCAGGTGATATTAAGCAAGCTCAAAAGAGACTGAGCCAGGTGTAGTGTAACTTTCTCCGCGGCCTAGTAAACCTGAATGGTATCTTTCAACTTGAGGATCTAGTCCGCTGACAGACGACAACACCTATGCAGGGTATCGATTTCGATACCCAAGTAGACCAACACAAAGAAAATCAGCGGTACCATGATCCACAGACCCAGACTCAATGCACCAATGCAAAATAAATGCTGAATTTTCAAAAAAGGCTCAGTACATGGAACACCCATAGGGAAGCACTTGTCTATGTAGTATGCGTTGTCCAAGCAAAAACCCCTGCACTTGTACGAAACTGGGTGCAAGGGCAGGAAAACGGAAAGCCAATTCAAACATCTACCTAACCCATCAAAGCACCGGACTATTGGCCTGGACAAGCTTCAGCACCCGTTCAAATGACTGATAAGCCGCAGAGCAAAGACCTGCGGGAAGGTATCATTAACCGATCTTCCGGATGGGCAAGATAGATGCTGAATGAACCTAAAAGACCCTGGTGTTTTGTTAGGGACAACACAACTGGAGGCAACACCATTCTGCAAGAGGTGGAGCAGAGAAAGGGCCAATCATGCAACCCAGCCGCATATCCTTAAGAACCTAGGACCTCATTCAGAGTAGGTCGTTGCGGCCGCTCAGTCGTACGCCACCAATGTTCGCTAAACTGCGCATACGTAAAATTCGCAATGCGCGTGCACAAACTAGCTATTACGATCAGAAATTTCTCTCTCCTTCAACTTGGCCAGGTCGTTAGTTTGAGTGACAGGATGAGGTGTTTGTGGGTGGTAACAGGGGAATGTGCTTGTGAACGGGGGAGTGGAGATCTGAACGCAGGCGTGCCTGACTATGCAAACTGCGTTTTATGGGAGTGCATAATTAACTAAGTAGTGTCATGGCACATGTGACATGGGAGGTTTTTACACTGACTTGATCGTAGTGCTTATGAGAGGGTATGGTCTACCTTAAGCTCTATGACCAGCTCAGATGGTTCCCGATGGTCTCAATTAATCTTTCTATGACCGGAGATGACGTGTATTGCGAACGAGAAGGGGGCGTATTTTTAGTCTTACGGCCGCATCCTCCCCTTGCTCATCCAGCTAACGATCCCAACTTAATGACGCAACTTGCGAGCGCTTTATTTGTATATCCGGCTCCTTTTACCTTACGACCGAGCGGCCGCAACGACCGACTCTGAATGAGGTCCCTTGTCCCTAACTATGAGCAGTAGCACCCATGCTGAGCAAAGGTTCTTTGGAGAACTAACTGGTACCTAAGATTCTTCTGGCAAAGGAAAACCAAACTCAAAATCACTGCGCAAAAATTGGGCTTCAACTCTGTTTGGATACCATGCCAACCACCTGGCCATGGCAACCAAACTAACCGGGGAAAAGTGTTAGCTAGCAGCCCCGGAAACATTTGGCTTCCGGGATGCAGGGGCAGCAAATGGTTTCGAGCAGCTGGAAGAGGGGTGGCCTTCTCCACATTTAAGGCAGAGGTGTGGAAAACGACACTGCTGCCAAAAGGAACACTGAGCAGAGTTAAAGGCTAAACACTTGCCCTATTTCTGGGGGAGGGTGAAGGGTGGCTTGCGCCTAATTTGCAACACTGATTAACTGCGGAAGGAGAAAAACTTTAACCTTGTGTGACTTCAAGCCACACCTGCAAGTCTTTATACCCGAAGTCAATATGAGCGAGCTTGTCCTGCCTGCTATTAAACATGCCATGCTCGTTTCTACCAGACCAATACATGCTAAGAATAAGATGAAAATATTTGATGGTATTCGGGTGCTTGGCAGGATGAGTCTCCAAATAGCATGTGCATACCTGCACTTGCGTTTCGCAGAATGCAAATCTTTCCTCATTTTCTCCGTGAGGGAGAACACAACAACATATAGGGGCCTATTCATCATAACTTAAAATTCTCTGGAGGTAATTAGGTTGAGAACTCGCATGGAGTTCTACCTAATTACCGGAGGAATTCATCATTCCTCCTCTTGATAACTATCTATTCTGAAAAGCTGTCATTTTTGCGATGACAGCTTTTCAGTAAATAGATAGTTTTCCCTATCTACACTACCTTACCGCAGCTGGAATCTGTGCTGCGCATGCGCTGTTACATTCGTAAAATCAGATCATGCGCAGCACTACCTACAGCTGTGGTAATTTTGTGTGTGTCCCCAACCCCTCCTCCCCTCTCTGAAACCTCCCCCCCCTGTCCCGCACTTACCTGCCCGCTGCAGCTGCCACCGGCTCCTGTGGCTGTGCAGATACGTGTTCCCCTAGCAGAACACTGTACAGTTTAGAAAAATAAATACATTTTCTTCTAAACTTTATTGAGTTCTGCTTGGAGAACACAGTATCCGAGTGGCCACCGGAGCCAGAGGACGGACCAGAGCACCAGAGGAGGATGCCGGGGGACCTCACCAGCTGGAAGCAGGTAAGTCTCACCTGCTATTCACCACCTCACAGTGGCGGATAGTAACTCCATCAGAATCCAAAAATACATAAATTTTGGATTTTGATGAATACCATAATTAGATCAGGAAGCTCACTGGGGCTTGCAGCAGACAAGACCGTACCACAAGGGTCTCGTCGTAAGCCCGATGGTCGTGATGGTCGCGACCATCACCTGGACGCTTGCAAAAGCTGTGGGTGGTCACCCACAGCATAGCGAGCAGCCAGGAGGCTGGCTAAAAAACAAAAGCGGCCGCTCTCATTCAGAGCGGCTCTGAATGAGGTCCTGACTTCACTAAAGCTGGAATGAAAGCTCAATAACAGCCCACCTGAAATCTGAGCTGGAGGATCCTCGGATAAACCCGACTGCAAACCTTCTGCGGCCTCCTCATCGTCAGCTTCCCACAAAGGGTCGCCTAAATCTGAAAGAGAAGGAAGAGGTCCCTACAAGGCTAAGACAGGGGGTAAATTTACTAAGATGGGAACTCTATTTAAGAAGTGATGTTGCCCATAGCAACCAATCAGATTCTACTTCTCATTTATCTAGCAACTTCTAGAAAATAATACCTGGAATCTGATTGGTTGCTATGGCCAACATCACTTCTTAATAGAACTCCCATCTTAGTAAATTTACCCCCCGGGCATGAACTCTCTGCAACACATAGAGCCGCCGCAATGCCCGCAGGTGCAGCCCCAGAATCTACGCCTGAGGACACAGAACCAACTGACATGTCATTGGAAGGGAAAGCTAAAGCCAGCTATGGACACAAACCCCCAGTAGGGAGCAAAGCCACCAACACAAGGGGCAAACACAGTGGCAATTGCTAGATATTAAAAGCCCATCAAGGCAGCTGGGTCCAGAGCTGGGGACACAGATGAGCCAGCTAAGTGTATAGATCGCCCAGCAGCAGTAGAAGCCTGTGGAGCACATGGAGCCACAGCAATGACAGGTTTAATGAAGAGGGCAAATTAGCCTGGGCTGCACTAGCAGTCGCAGGCAGTGAAGGGATGAGCCTGCAAGCGCCGGCTGTGTAAGCTCCACCCCCCCAGTGATTCCAAATATGGCGCCTGCCTCACCTGATAATGGAGGCAGGGCCACTAATATCCCTTATTCCCCCCCCCCCCACAAGGGAAGAGCCCAGGGACACTACCAGTGGATTCTGCACTTGCAGCAACAGAACGCCGGGAAAAACACAGCGCCCAGCACCTAGTAGCAGGCGAGAGCGGGCCGCGGCATGTGACATCACGGCCGCCGTGACACGCGATCTCCGCTGATGGAGGTCAGGACCAGCACAGGGCACATTAAAACCCTGCTAAAGTGTGCTGCACAGTAGAATGGTGCTAGTGGTGGCGGGTAGTCCACAAGTGGTACAGCTTAACCAGGTTATGGGTTTATTTAACCTGGTAGAACAACAAGTATCATAGAGATACAGTATCCACTATTTGGTGCAGCCTGAAGTTCAAGAGTATTGCTGGCACTGTAGTACGCCGGGCAGTAAGATGACAAATACCCTGGTGGCTAGTGACACAATAACCCAGGGCTGGATTATAGGTGAGCCGGATGGGGCGGTCATCCAGGGGCCCCCAAACATTGAGGGCCCCCACACTACCACAAGCATTTTGGGCCACTCTGGAGTTTGGACACTCTCTTGCCGGCTCCACCCAGCAGCAGACAGCAGTGACAGCTAAGCACACTGACTCTGTCACTGTTGGATCGTGACTGACGTTGGAAGCCCCGCTGCCCCTCATTGCCGTGATTCACGGGTAAATGGGTAGGGGGCGAAGCCTAATGATGTGACCCACATCATTTAGAAGTGCTGCCTACCTGCTGTCTGATCATGCAGCAGGTACAGTATGTGTGTGCACTCTGGGCCTGATTCAGAGCCGGACGCTCTTTGAGAGCTCTCGCTCTGAATCAGGGCATCCCTTTTTTTTCTTTAAAGACAGCTTCCTGGCCGCTCGCATAGCTGTGGGTGACCACCCACAGCTTATGCAAGCAGTCAGGTGATGGTCGCGATGGTCAAGACCATCACGACCATCGGGCTTGCAATGAGACCCTTGTGGTAGGGTCTCATGGCCAAAAGCCCCAGTGGACTTCCTGCTCTAATAGAGCAGGAAGTCCACCCACTAACATCACGAGTGATGTCAGTAGGGCCGCCCACAAACGGCAGTTGTTCCTTCGGGAACGCCTCCATTTGTGTAGCTACCCCCTCGCCCCACCTACAAAATGGGGCGAGCTGTCGATCAACATCTACAGCCGTCCCTTTTGTAGCGAGTCCCGGAGCAAGAGAATTTCTATCTCGCTCTGGGGCTCGCGTATGCACAGTGGGGAACCATTGACCCACTCACGAGCGCTGTGCGCTCGCGAGCGGGTCTGAATCAGGCCCTCTGTCCTTTCCCCTCTCTCTCTCCCTCCCTCTGTGTCTCTCTATCTCACTTTCTTCTCTCCCACTCTCTCCCTCTCTCTGTCACTTATGACTTCTCTGTCTCTGGGGGGTATCCAATTAGCCATGGCCTCTCTCTATCTCCCCCCCTCCCTTTCTCACTTCCCCTCTCTGTCTCTCTCCCTCTTCTTCTCTCTCTCTCTCTCTCTCTCTCTCTCTCTCTTGTTCTCCCTCTCTCCTTGTCTGTCTCTCTCTCTTTCTCCCTCCCCTCTTTCCCTCCTTGTCTATACCTCTTTCTTTCCCTCCTCTCTCTCTCCCTTTCTATTGCCCTCCCTCCTCGCCCCTTCTCTCTCTCTCACCCTCCACTCAAAATTCTGTGGCAGTATACTAGATCATGGGGGCCAATTTATTAATGAACACATTTGCAATGCGATCGGGACATGACATTACCGCCCATGATCGCACTGCAAGATGTGATCATACCGGTAGAATGTATCACTCCCCCTTTGGCATAGGAGACTGTTTGGGCTGCTGGTTTAGCGGCCTCGGACAGGCTCCCAGTATAGCCCAGCACACAGCAGCATGTGCTGGGCTGCTGTGGATGGGGAGCTGTGCTGGACCCGGGTAAGTAGTAACCACTTGTGGCTCCCCCCTCTCTGCACCCCTGATCACCCGTTCACACTTGCCGATGGACAGATATGTCTGCAGACATACAGTCAGGTGCATAAATATTGGGACATTGACAGAATTTTCATATTTTGGCCTCTAATCACCACCACAATGGCTTTGAAATTAAACAAACAAGATGTGCTTTAACTGCAGACTTTCAGATTTAATTTGAGGGCTATTACATCCAAATCAGGTGAACGGTGTAGGAATTACAAGAGTTTCTATATGTGCCTCCCACTTTTTAAGGGCCCAAAAGTGATGTCAGTGGGAGTGCCGTCGGCTCTGATAGAGCCGAAAGCACTCCAGGGCTTGCGGCAATGAGACCCTACCACAAGGGTCTCGTCGCAAGCCCGATGGTTGCAATGGTCTTGACCATCACGACCATCTTTTTGGCCACTTGCTATAGCTGTGGGTGGTCACCCACAGCTATGGAAGCGGCCAGGAGGCCGCTCTAAAAAAAGAGAAGGACGGCCCTGATTCAGAGCAAGCGCTCTGTCAGAGCATCCGGCTCTGAATCAGGGCCACTGTTTGTATTGGTGAAAAGAACAAAATCACGATGAGATCTGTGTTGGCTTTTGTCTGTATATTTAAAAAAAAATATGACATGCACCCCCTCCCCAAAAGCATAACCAGCCCCGGGCATTATAAAGCCTGTCCTGGTTCTAAAAATACAGGGGACAAAATGCGTAGGGGTCCCCTGTGTATTAAGAACCAGCACAGGGCTTTGCAGAGCCAGTCCTGGTTATGGAAAAACAGGGGACAAAACGAGTAGGGGTCCACTGTTAATTCCATAACCAGCACCAGACTCTTTCTAGTGGTGCCACAGCCAGGGAAAACCTTTCATCGTTTTCCTGGCAAACCATTACCCCTGACTGCTAGTCAGCCCAGGCCGGGGATCCCTGGGGAGTTGGGGATACCCCCAATAAAGGGGTCCCCCTCTCCAGGGCACCCCAGACCTAGACTGCTAGCCTGGGGCTATCCCCAGCACCCTAGGGCGGTGGGTGCCGGGTTGATAGTGTTAGTGTTTTGTGTAAAATAAAGGTTTAAATATTGTCTTTAGTTGTAGAACCACAAGTACCAGCAAGCCTCCCCCGCATGCTGGTATTTGGAGAACCACAAATGCCAGCATGCGGTGCATTATGGGCACGCTGGCACTTGTAGTTCCACAACTAAAGAAATACGTAAAAAAACAAACACACCATGAAAGTAAAAGTTTAATAAAACATTCCTGCACACTCACACACATACTCACCTAGTATCTGAAGTGATCCATAGGGGTACCTGGAAAAAAAATCCATACTCACCTCTGCTGTGTGTAGATCGCATCCACTTCACCAAGTAGGCATTCCAGGGGTTAAAACAACAAAACGAGGGTATACGATACCATGCCGGACTGAGCAAAAGTATGTGTTTCCACATACCTTTACTCCGCGCAAATGACCGTGGCACACGTGTGCCCCGTCATTGAACGAGCCGCGAGCCAAACAGCGGGCATCTCTGTCAGAGCAGCTCGCTGATTGGCTGTGTGCGGCCAGCCTGTGTTCCCCATAGACTTCTATGGTGAGACCCATGGGGTTGAATGTGGACAATTAAATTAAATCAGTAATTACGGGTTAACTGAGGCTTCATTAATATTAGACAACAAGTTCCTGCCCACATACCTTTGCTCAACCAGTATTTTTCATCTAAGGATGACACTTGAAATGGCCACTATTTAAACGGAATGGGTTCGATTCCCGTCAGCGGCAGCCCGACAGGAGCAGAGTTCGAAGCAGTGGAAGCCCGACAGCGCTGAAAATCCCGATCGTGGATAGGTAAGTATAGACTAACCTAACCTAACCCCCCTAACCCTAACCCTCCTTAGGGGTGCCTAACCCTAACTTCCCTCCCAAGTGCCTAACCCTAATCCCCCCTCTAAGTGCCTAACCCTAACCACCCCCTTCCCCGCTGCCTAAACCTATGTCTCCCGGTGGGGTGCCTAACCGTAAGTCCCCCCCGGGGGTGCCTAACCCTAACCCTCCCTCCCCCTAGCCTAACCCTAACCCACCCGGGGGGGTGCCTAAACCTAAGTCCCCCCGGAAGCCCTAAACCTAACCCTCCCCCCCCACGGCTGTCCGCTCGCGGCGCCCGGCATCACTATGATCGTGATGCCGGGCGCCGGTCTCCCAGCGTCGGGGAAATGCGGGCGTCTACATCTAGACGCCCGGCATTTCACCCATGCCGGGATAAGACGGTCGGGAAGCCGGCTGCCGGTATTTAGGCAGTCGGCTTCCCGATTGCTTCCCATTTAAACATATAGGGCCTGATTCAGACCCGGTCGTTCTAACAGAGCGCTCGCTCTGAATCAGGGCCGGGCTTTTTTTTTTTTTTTGGAGCGGCCTCTTGGCCGCTCGCATAGCTGTGGGTGACCACCCACAGCTATAGCGAGCAGCCATGATGATGGTCGCGATGGTCAAGACCATCGGGCTTGCGATGAGACCATCGGGCTTGCGACGAGACCTGGTAGGGTCTCGTTCATCGCAAGCCCCAGAGAGCTTTCGGCTCTGACAGAGCCAGAAGCTCTCCACTGACATCACTTGTGATGTCAGTGGGGCCGCCCCCAAACGGCAGGTGTTCTCATAGGAATGCCTCCGTTTGGGCAGCCACCCCCCCGGCCCGCCCATATTTGGTGCGAGACCCGGAGCACCTGTCGCTAGCTGGGTCTCGCGCATGCGCACGATGGAGCCGGCTCCGTTGTGTGCATGTGCTGTGGGCCACCATCGACCCGGTTGCGAGCGCTCAGCGCTTGCGACCGGGTATGAATCAGGCCCATAGTCTCAGATTAATACAACCATGATATTTTATTTTTCACCTGGATTAGTGAAGAATAACCTTAAAGTTATTGCTGGGTAAAGCACTTTTACCTGGTAATTTGCTGATAAACACAGGTTTTTTTTTTCTGTGTGAAAGGGTCAATCCGAGTCGAAATTGACAGGTCTACGACCCTGGTAAACACCAGGGCCGAAGTCCTGGGAATTACTTCCCGGGTTGACCCTTTCACACAGAAAAAATATCCATGTTGATGAGCAAATTACCTGGTAAAGGTCCTTTACCCAGTAATTTGCTTTTCTGTGTGAAAGGGATATTATGCTATTTTGTTCTAGTGTATAGGCGATAGTTACAGTAGCTGGTGTGCCAGTACCAGCAATCATGGATGCCACTGGCCTGCTGCAAATACTCAGCAGGTCACTGATTGCTGGTCTTCCCAATTAGAATCCTTAACAGAGCCCAGCTGGGCTCAGCCTCAGGCTAGAAATGCCATAACAACTCTATCAGGTGTTACCACTAACCTCCAGCACCGATGACTCATGCGTGGAATTACACATCAGCCAGCCAATATAAAAACCTGCTCTCCACCAGTGACTGAGTATCAATTGTGTTCTACATAGTCGCTCCCGCTCCAGAACTATACTCTCCAGTATAGTTTTCTGCAGTATGCGTTCAGCATCCCGCCGGTCTGGATGCCGACGCTCTTATTACTGGCGCTGAAATCCAGATGCTGCTCAGAAGCCCGGCTTCCACTTCCCAACCACTGCGATACCGAAGGTAAGTATCGGGGGGGGGTTAGGTTTAGGGTTAGGCACTAGGTGGAGGGTTGTGCACTAAGGGGGGAGGGTTAGGCACTAGGAGGGGGAGTTTAGGGTTAGGCACTAGGGATCAGGTTAGGGTTAGCCACTAGGGGCGAGGTTAGGGTTAGGCACCAAAAAGGGATGGTTAGGGTAGAGAGAGGGTTAGCATACTGTAGCCATATTGATATATGTCTAGAGTTTGTTATACAGGGAGTATAGGGAAATTGTGACAGATCTCTGAGATATGATATATCACAATTTATTAGGGAAAGTTGTTTTAGCGTATAAGATTAAATGTAGGGATGAATCTTTGTAAAATGTTATGCTTTGATTGTAAAAGGGCGAGACTGGCAGGGGTTAATGTTGGAACATAAGCATGCAGAGCAGGGGTGGCGTAATATAGGTGGGAGTGATTTGGTTTCAGTCAGGAAATGAGGATCCGTTTGCAGAGTAGTAGTTAAGTACTGTTAGCAGCAGCTGACAGTCGGGAGTTCCCCTCACCAGAGGCTGCCATTCATCACTCCACCGGTGCTCTGTGTAGGGAGAGCCTAGCAGCATCCGGGAGTGTGAGTTTGTGCAGGGCCAGAGTGAGGCTGGATGGGTAGCGACTTGGTCAGAGGTGACCACAGTTCCCAGCGGCTGTTCCAGTAGAAGGCGGCCGGAGGTGAAGAGTACAGTCGCATCAGAGCCGGGGCCGGTCAGTAAGAGAGACTGCCCATATTGAGATAGCTGACAGCCGTGCCTGAGTCCCAGCTACCGATACCAAGGCAAGGAGAGCCTGCATTATACAGGCAGCTGACAGCTAGTCTGGTAGCAGAAGTGAGTAAAGCTAACTAGTAGCAGTGGGAACAGCAGCAGTGCTGTACCTACAGTGAGTACTATTACACCAGTAACACACTCAGCTGGATCTCTTATACAGCATTAAAAATTGACCATAAACGTAAACAGCACAGCTAGGAGTTATTCTACCCCAGAAGTCACCTTGAGACTTATACTAACAGTATTATTTGGAATCCTAGTCAAACATATAGCAAAAAAGGAGGAAAAGTACTAGGGAGATAATCCTAAGGAGAGAAGAGCACCTGGAGTACTGCTTTATCCTGAGGTTTTGGGCAAGCAGCGACCTTCAAATTATCTACAGTATAAGTACTGATTGATCTCATCAATAATTGGGGACATAGCTCTAGTCTAGGTACAAAGAAAAAGGATTATATTACATCAATAAGATCCCCACTTCTGGAGGACTTATATATGACATTGTGGCTTAATTGGGGTACTGCTACAAAGTCTTTTCATAAAACTCCTTCATTGACTCCTGTCTCGCCTGCCCTTATTGTGCTATTTATGTTACAGAGGAGTGATAAATAGCTAGAGATACATAAACCTCCTTCATTGACTCCTGTTTCGCCTGCCCTTATTGTGCTATTTATGTTAGTTTAAGAAACTATTGGTAATACAAGAAGTCAGGTTTGAATGTTTCAAAGACATTGAAAACTGACCAATACATGGTGGAAATTGACAAGGATGTCTATATCAGGGCCGAAACTAGGACTTTTGTCACCAGGGGCAAGACAGTAATTTGGCGCCCCCCCCCCTGGTAATTCCCCCTGCAGCAGTGCCCCTATAGTAATGTCCCTTGAGGTAATGCCCCTGTAGTAGTGCCCATATAGTAATGCCCCTGTAGTAGTGCCCATATAGTAATGCCCCTGTAGTAGTGCCCATATGATAATGCCCCCATAGTAATGCCCCATAGCAATGCCCCTGTAGTAGTGCCCATATTGTAATGCCCCCATAGTAATGCCCATATGTTAATACCCCATAGTAATGCCCCTGTAGAGCCCATGCTCCCATATTAATGCCAATGTGGTAATGCCCATGCCCCCATTATAATGCCCCTGTGGTAATGCCCATGCCCCCATAATAATGCCCCTGTGGTAATGCCTCTGTAGTGCCATGCCCCAATAGTAATGCCCCTGTAGTGCTCATGCCCCTGTAGTGCTCATGCCCCAACAGTAATGCTCCTGTAGTGCTCATGCCCCTGTAGTGCCCATGACCCATAGTAATGCCCCTGTGGTAATGCCCATGCCCCCATAGTAATGCCCCTGTGGTAATTCCCATGCCCCCGTAATAATGCCCCTGTAGTGCTCATGCCCCATTAGTAATGCCCCTTATTGCCCATGCCCCCATAATAATGCTCCTGTGGTAATGCCCATGCCCCCATAGTAATGCCCCTGTGGTAATGCCCATGCCCCATAGTAATGCCCCTGTGATAATGCCCATGCCCCCATAGTAATGCCCTGTGATAATGCCCATGCCCCTGTAGTGCAGCTTATTAAAAAAAAATACTTACCTTGAACCCTGCTTCTGCATCCAGCGTCGCGTCCGGTCCGCCGGCTGCTCCTCAGAACCATGGGGGAGACGTCATGACGTCTCCCCCATAGTGCCCGTGGGGAGAGCCAGAAGCTGGAGTTTGGGAGAGAACTCCAGCCTCCGGCTACACTGTGTCGCTGCAGAGAAGGAGCCGGGCGCCCGCTGGTAATAAATATTACCAGCGGACGTCCGGCTTGGAGCCTCTCTGCAGCGCCGGGCTGGAGGTCACTGGCACCGGGTACAGCGGCGCACCCGGTGCACGTGCACCTCCAGCCTCCCCCTAGTTGCGGCCCTGTCTATATACAGAATTGATAGAGCACTTCATCAATTTGTATGTTCATCAAAGAGACAGTAGTGTTAGAGGAAAGTGTAACTTTGTTATTCTTGAACACAGTAATGTATATTGGTATATATGCATGTTCCCTAAATGTATGCTGAAAACTATGATGTGTTGTTAATATGTTTGCTCTCATTCTTTCACATCTGTTAACATAAAATAACAAAAGTCTATAATAACGTGTGTTTACTTACCTGGATTTGTGATAATTATTGTGTGCATCAAATTGCAAAATACACTTAAGTTTAATCAGGCTTACCCAAGCGAGCCTAGGTATTATACACACATATAATTAAGCTTGGGTGGAGGCACATTTTATTGACCCAGTAAGAAAAGGGGTTACAATACTGACTAACAAGTGTTGGTTTGCTAGCCATTTCAGGATGCCAGCATCGGGATTCTAACAGTTGGGACCCCGAGCATTGGCATCTCATACCGAATCTGTTTTCTGCCAGTGTTGTGTAAACTCTGGTGTTCAGTTTCCTCGACAGCAGAACAGCCCTAACTGCCTTTCCTTCTGCAGTGTTTCCAGGCCTCATACCAGCTAAGTACTCTGTTGTTTTCACAGTGGGAACCAACTACACTGGGCCCTGTTCTGGGCCCCCACTGAGTAAAGTCCATATCCTCTTGCGGGGATTCTTGGAAAATCCAGTGGTGTCTTAGACTCCATACAAGTGTATTTGGTTGTGCCAATTCCACCTGTTTGTATTAGGGGTGAGCGGGTTCGGATTTCTGAAATCCGAACCCCCCCGAGCCCCCCCGATCCGAGTCCGATCCGAGTCAGGCTCGACTTTTCCCGCCTGACTCGGATTCTGAAATCGAGGCAAAACGTCATCTTCCCGCCTTCCGAGTCTCGCGGGTTTTGGATCCTATATAAGGTACCCACGTCGGCGCCATTTTCTCACTCGGCTGTGGACAGTGAAGAGGGAGGGTGGGAGTTAGGGCTGTGTAGTGTAGTGTAGTGTAGTGCTGCTGTTGTCCACTACTTCAAAGTCCATAGGGGCTGGCTGTGTTGTGCTGTGCTGCTGTTGTTAATAGGGGCTGTGTCCACTACTTCAAAGTCCATAGGGGCTGGCTGGACTGTGTTGTGCAGTCAGTTCTCCATAGGGGCTGTGTCCACTCCAAAGTCCTGTGCAGTGTCCCAGTCCTAAAGAGGTGCTGTAGTGTTGTCCAGGGGGTGCTCTGTCCATCAGGGGTGCTCCCCCCAAGTGCTAAAAATATAATATATTTTCTGTGTTTGTGAATTGTGTGCGCAGTAGCCGCACGTGCATCAACAAAGTAGTGCCAAGCGTGCGCCTGTGTCATAAGTAAAGGGCCGGCTGGCTTGACCGTTAAGGGTGCTGTAACCCCCGAAAGTACACTCCAGTCCAAACCAAAAAAAAAATTATTTTCTGTGTTTGTGAATTGTGTGCGCAGTAGCCGCACGTGCATCAACACAGTAGTGCCAAGCGTGCGCCTGTGTCATAAGTAAAGGGCCGGCTGGCTTGACCGTTAAGGGTGCTGTAACCCCCGAAAGTACACTCCAGTCCAAACCAAAAAAAAAATTATTTTCTGTGTTTGTGAATTGTGTGCGCAGTAGCCGCACGTGCATCAACAAAGTAGTGCCAAGCGTGCGCCTGTGTCATAAGTAAAGGGCCGGCTGGCTTGACCGTTAAAGGGTGCTGTAACCCCCGAAAGTACACTCCAGTCCAAACCAAAAAAAAATTATTTTCTGTGTTTGTGAATTGTGTGCGCAGTAGCCGCACGTGCATCAACAAAGTAGTGCCAAGCGTGCGCCTGTGTCATAAGTAAAGGGCCGGCTGGCTTGACCGTTAAGGGTGCTGTAACCCCCGAAAGTACACTCCAGTCCAAACCAAAAAAAAATTATTTTCTGTGTTTGTGAATTGTGTGCGCAGTAGCCGCACGTGCATCAACAAAGTAGTGCCAAGCGTGCGCCTGTGTCATAAGTAAAGGGCCGGCTGGCTTGACCGTTAAGGGTGCTGTAACCCCCGAAAGTACACTCCAGTCCAAACAAAAAAAAAATTATTTTCTGTGTTTGTGAATTGTGTGCGCAGTAGCCGCACGTGCATCAACAAAGTAGTGCCAAGCGTGCGCCTGTGTCATAAGTAAAGGGCCGGCTGGCTTGACCGTTAAGGGTGCTGTAACCCCCGAAAGTACACTCCAGTCCAAACCAAAAAAAAAATTATTTTTTGTGTTTGTGAATTGTGTGCGCAGTAGCCGCACGTGCATCAACAAAGTAGTGCCAAGCGTGCACCTGTGTCATAAGTAAAGGGCCGGCTGGCTTGACCGTTAAGGGTGCTGTAACCCCCGAAAGTACACTCCAGTCCAAACCAAAAAAAAAATTATTTTCTGTGTTTGTGAATTGTGTGCGCAGTAGCCGCACGTGCATCAACAAAGTAGTGCCAAGCGTGCGCCTGTGTCATAAGTAAAGGGCCGGCTGGCTTGACCGTTAAAGGGTGCTGTAACCCCCAAAGTACACTCCAGTCCAAACCAAAAAAAAAATTATTTTCTGTGTTTGTGAATTGTGTGCGCAGTAGCCGCACGTGCATCAACAAAGTAGTGCCAAGCGTGCGCCTGTGTCATAAGTAAAGGGCCGGCTGGCTTGACCGTTAAAGGGTGCTGTAACCCCCGAAAGTACACTCCAGTCCAAACCAAAAAAAAATTATTTTCTGTGTTTGTGAATTGTGTGCGCAGTAGCCGCACGTGCATCAACAAAGTAGTGCCAAGCGTGCGCCTGTGTCATAAGTAAAGGGCCGGCTGGCTTGACCGTTAAGGGTGCTGTAACCCCCGAAAGTACACTCCAGTCCAAACCAAAAAAAAAATTATTTTCTGTGTTTGTGAATTGTGTGCGCAGTAGCCGCACGTGCATCAACAAAGTAGTGCCAAGCGTGCGCCTGTGTCATAAGTAAAGGGCCGGCTGGCTTGACCGTTAAGGGTGCTGTAACCCCCGAAAGTACACTCCAGTCCAAACCCAAAAAAAAATTATTTTCTGTGTTTGTGAATTGTGTGCGCAGTAGCCGCACGTGCATCAACAAAGTAGTGCCAAGCGTGCGCCTGTGTCATAAGTAAAGGGCCGGCTGGCTTGACCGTTAAGGGTGCTGTAACCCCCGAAAGTACACTCCAGTCCAAACCAAAAAAAAATTATTTTCTGTGTTTGTGAATTGTGTGCGCAGTAGCCGCACGTGCATCAACAAAGTAGTGCCAAGCGTGCACCTGTGTCATAAGTAAAGGGCCGGCTGGCTTGACCGTTAAGGGTGCTGTAACCCCCGAAAGTACACTCCAGTCCAAACCAAAAAAAAAATTATTTTCTGTGTTTGTGAATTGTGTGCGCAGTAGCCGCACGTGCATCAACAAAGTAGTGCCAAGCGTGCACCTGTGTCATAAGTAAAGGGCCGGCTGGCTTGACCGTTAAGGGTGCTGTAACCCCCGAAAGTACACTCCAGTCCAAACCAAAAAAAAAATTATTTTCTGTGTTTGTGAATTGTGTGCGCAGTAGCCGCACGTGCATCAAGAAAGTAGTGCCAAGCGTGCGCCTGTGTCATAAGTAAAGGGCCGGCTGGCTTGACCGTTAAAGGGTGCTGTAACCCCCAAAGTACACTCCAGTCCAAACCAAAAAAAAAATTATTTTCTGTGTTTGTGAATTGTGTGCGCAGTAGCCGCACGTGCATCAACAAAGTAGTGCCAAGCGTGCGCCTGTGTCATAAGTAAAGGGCCGGCTGGCTTGACCGTTAAAGGGTGCTGTAACCCCCGAAAGTACACTCCAGTCCAAACCAAAAAAAAATTATTTTCTGTGTTTGTGAATTGTGTGCGCAGTAGCCGCACGTGCATCAACAAAGTAGTGCCAAGCGTGCGCCTGTGTCATAAGTAAAGGGCCGGCTGGCTTGACCGTTAAGGGTGCTGTAACCCCCGAAAGTACACTCCAGTCCAAACCAAAAAAAAAATTATTTTCTGTGTTTGTGAATTGTGTGCGCAGTAGCCGCACGTGCATCAACAAAGTAGTGCCAAGCGTGCGCCTGTGTCATAAGTAAAGGGCCGGCTGGCTTGACCGTTAAAGGGTGCTGTAACCCCCGAAAGTACACTCCAGTCCAAACCAAAAAAAAATTATTTTCTGTGTTTGTGAATTGTGTGCGCAGTAGCCGCACGTGCATCAACAAAGTAGTGCCAAGCGTGCGCCTGTGTCATAAGTAAAGGGCCGGCTGGCTTGACCGTTAAGGGTGCTGTAACCCCCGAAAGTACACTCCAGTCCAAACCAAAAAAAAAATTATTTTCTGTGTTTGTGAATTGTGTGCGCAGTAGCTGCACGTGCATCAACAAAGTAGTGCCAAGCGTGCGCCTGTGTCATAAGTAAAGGGCCGGCTGGCTTGACCGTTAAAGGGTGCTGTAACCCCCAAAGTACACTCCAGTCCAAACCAAAAAAAAAAATTATTTTCTGTGTTTGTGAATTGTGTGCGCAGTAGCCGCACGTGCATCAACAAAGTAGTGCCAAGCGTGCGCCTGTGTCATAAGTAAAGGGCCGGCTGGCTTGACCGTTAAAGGGTGCTGTAACCCCCGAAAGTACACTCCAGTCCAAACCAAAAAAAAAATATTTTCTGTGTTTGTGAATTGTGTGCGCAGTAGCCGCACGTGCATCAACAAAGTAGTGCCAAGCGTGCGCCTGTGTCATAAGTAAAGGGCCGGCTGGCTTGACCGTTAAGGGTGCTGTAACCCCCGAAAGTACACTCCAGTCCAAACCAAAAAAAAAATTATTTTCTGTGTTTGTGAATTGTGTGCGCAGTAGCCGCACGTGCATCAACAAAGTAGTGCCAAGCGTGCGCCTGTGTCATAAGTAAAGGGCCGGCTGGCTTGACCGTTAAAGGGTGCTGTAACCCCCGAAAGTACACTCCAGTCCAAACCAAAAAAAAATTATTTTCTGTGTTTGTGAATTGTGTGCGCAGTAGCCGCACGTGCATCAACAAAGTAGTGCCAAGCGTGCGCCTGTGTCATAAGTAAAGGGCCGGCTGGCTTGACCGTTAAAGGGTGCTGTAACCCACAAAGTACACTCCAGTCCAAACCCCCAAAAAAATTATTTTCTGTGTTTAGCCGCACGTATATATCAAATCGATATAACATAAATGGAGGACCAAACTTTCTCCGATAAAAATAAAATAGAGAAAGATCAAGAACCACTTCCTCCTAGTGCTGAAGCTGCTGCCACTAGTCATGACATAGACGATAACATGCCATCAACGTCGTCTGCCAAGGCCGATGCCCAATGTCATAGTAGAGGGCACATACAATCCCAAATGGCAAAGTTCAGGAAAATGACCTTGAAAAAGACATTTAAATCAGCTGAAGAGAAACGTAAACTTGCCAATATGCCATTTACGACACGGAGTGGCAAGGAACGGCTAAGGTCGATCCCTAGTATGTTCATGACTAGTGGTTCAGCTTCACATGACGATGGAAGCCCTCCTCCCACTAAAAAAATCAAAAGAGTTAAGCTGGCAAAAGCACAGCGAAGAACTGTGCTTTCTAAGAAGATATCACAAATCCCCAAGGAGAGTCCAAGTGTGGTGGTGGTTGCGATGCCTGACCTTCCCAGCACTGGACGGGAAGAGGTGGCTCTTTCCACCATTTGCACGCCCCCTGCAAGTGCTGAAAGGAGCACCCACAGTCCACTTGCTGATATGCAAATTGAAGATGTCACTGTTGAAGTACAACAGGATGAGGATACTGGTGTAGCTGGCGCTGAGGAGGAAGTTGGCGAGGAGGATTCTGATGGTGATGTGGTTTGTTTAAATCAGGCTCCGGGGGAGACAGTTGTTGTCCGTGGGATGAAAAAGCCCATCACGGTCATGCCTGGGCAGAAGACCAAACATTCCACCTCTTTGGTCTGGCAATATTTCTATCCAAATCCGGACAACAACTGTCTTGCCATATGTACCATATGTAAAGGTGAAATAAGTAGGGGTAGGGACGTCAACCACCTAGGAACATCCTCCCTTATACGGCACCTGCAGCGCGTTCATAAAAAGTTACTGTCAAGTTCAGAAACTTTGGCTAAGACCGTAAGCAGTCCAGGGACACCTAAATCCCGTTGTCCTGTTGTATCCAAGCGCCTGTAAACCACACCGTCAACTCCCTCCTCGTCAATTTCCTCCTTAGTTAGGATCGGAAGTAGTCCTGCAGGCCATGTCACTGGCATGACTGACTCTCCTATCCGGGATTCCTCCGGAGGATCCTGCATTGCTACGCCTACTGCTGCCGCTGCTGCTGTTGCTGCTGCTGGGAGTCGTTCATCATCCCAGAGAGGAAGTAGGAACACCACTACTTTTACTAAACAATTGACCCTCCAACAGTCCTTAGCGAGGAGGATGAAGTACGACAGCAGTCATCCTGAAGCAAAACGTATAACTGAGGCCTTGACTGCTATGTTGGTGTTAGACGTGCGTCCGGTATCCGCCATTAGTGCAGTGGGATTTAGACAATTGATGGAGGTAGTGTGTCCCCGGTTCCAAATCCCGTCTAGATTCCACTTCACTAGGCAGGCGATACCGAGACTGTACAGAAACGTCAGAAAAAGTGTCCTCAGTGTCCTGAAAAATGCCGTTGTACACAATGTCCACTTAACCACGGACATGTGGACAAGTGGAACAGGGCAGACTAAGGACTATATGACTGTGACAGCCCACTGGGTAGATGTATCACCTTACGCAGCAACAGCAGCAGCGTCACCAGTAGCAGCATCTCAGAAATGCCAGCTCGTTACAAGGCAGGCTACGCTGTGTATCACCGGTTTCAGTAAGAGGCACACCGCCGACAACCTCTTAGAGAAACTGAGGGAAATCATCGCCCAGTGGCTTACCCCACTTAGACTCTCCTGGGGATTTGTGATATCTGACAACGCCACCAATATTGTGCGGGCATTACATCTGGGCAAATTCCAGCACATCCCATGTTTTGCTCACACAATAAACTTGGTGGTGCAGAATTTTCTGAAAAGCGACAGGGGCGTGCAGGAGACGCTTTGGGTGGCCCGAAAAATTTCTGGCCACTTTCGCCATTCAGCGACTGCGTGCCGAAGACTGGAGCGCCAGCAAACACTCTTGAACCTGCCCCGCCATCACCTGAAGCAAGAGGTTGTGACGCGGTGGAACTCAACCCTCTATATGCTTCAGAGGATGGAGGAGCAGCAAAAGGCCATACAAGCCTATACATCCACCTATGACATAGGCAAAGGAGGGGGTATGCACCTGACTCAAGCGCAGTGGAGAATGATTTCCGTGTTGTGCAAGGTTCTCCAGCCCTTCGAACTTGCCACACGTGAAGTCAGTTCAGACACTGCCAGCTTGAGTCAGGTCATTCCCCTCATCAGGCTTTTGCAGAAGCAGCTGGAGAAAGTGAAGGAGGAGCTAAGACGGAGCGATTCCGCTCGGCATGTGGGACTTGTGGATGAAGCCCTTCATTCGCTTTGCCAGGATTCCAGGGTGGTCAATCTGTTGAAATCAGACCACTACGTTTTGGCCACCGTGCTCGATCCTAGGTTTAAAGCCTATGTGGTGTCTCTCTTTCCGGCCGACACAAGCCTGCAGAGGTGCAAAGACCTGCTGGTGAACACACTGTCAGCTGAAGCGGAACGTGACACGTCAACGGCTCCTTCTTCATTTTCTCCTGCAACTGGGGCTGCCAGGAAAAAAGTTAGGTATCCTAAGCAACCCGCTGGCGGTGATGCAGGGCAGGCAGGACCAAGTTTGGACATCTGGTCCGGACTGAAGGACCTGGCAACAATTTCTGACATGTCTACTGTCACTGCATATGATACTGTCACCATTGACAGAATGGTGGAGGATTACATCGGTGACAGCATCCAAGTAGGCATGGCAGACAGTCCATACCTGTACTGGCAGGAAAAAGAGGCAATTTGGAGGCCCCTGTACAAACTGGCTCTATTTTACCTGAGTTGCCCCCCCTCCAGTGTGTACTCCGAAAGAGTGTTTAGTGCAGCCGGGAACCTTGTCAGCGAAAGGCGTAGGAGGTTGCTTCCACAGAATGTGGAGAAGATGATGTTCATCAAAATGAATTATCAGCTCTTCCAGGGAGACCAGCCTCCAGAAGGTACAGAGGGACCTGTGGTGGTGGATTCAAGTGGGGACGAGTTAATACTTTGTGAGGATGAGGATGTACACACTGAAGAGGGTGAGGAATCGGTGGATGAGGAGGATGAGGATGACATCTTGCCTCCATAGAGCCAGTTTGTGCAGGGACACATTAATTGCCAGCTTGTTTTGTGGGGGCCCAAACGAACCAATCATTTCAGCCACAGTTGTGTGGCAGACCCTGGCGCTGAAATGATTGGTTTGTTAAAGTGTGCATGTCCTGTTTATACAACATAAGGGTGGGTGGGAGGGCCCAAGGACAATTCCATCTTGCACCTCTTTTTTTTCTTTGCATTATGTACAGTTTGGGGCCTAGTTTTTCAAACTGCCATCCTGTCTGCCACTGCAGTTTCACGCCTAGATGGGTCACGTGTTTGTGCCGCCCACTCGTGTCGCTTAGCATAGTCATCCAGCTACCTCGGTGCAACGTTTTGGACATAAAAACACTATTGTGAGGTGTGAGGTGTTCAGAATAGACTGGAAATGAGTGGAAATTAAGGTTATTGAGGTTAATAATAGCATAGGAGCAGAAAAAACTACAAATTCTGTGATTTTAGCTGTTTTTATGCTTTTTTAAAAAAAAATACAGATCCAAAACACAAAACCCAGAACCCAAAACACGGAAGGGTGGTTTTGGCAAAACCAATCCAGATCCAAAACACGAAGAAAGATCCAGATCCAAAACCAAAACACAAAACACGAAAAGTGGCCGGTGCACACCCCTAGTTTGTATTTATCATCTGTGTGATAGCGTGTACTTTTGCTGTCTATTTTAAGCTCCAGGGCTATTGCAACCTGTGTATCTCATTGCATGGTACACGCTGTTCCCACAGTACCAACACAACCACGCATCTTATTGCACGCTACGTGCTGTTATTACAGTGCCAGCACATATACATGTATCTCATTACACACTACACATTGTTCATACAGTGACAACACCTCCATATAACCTATTGCATGCTACGCAAATTGCCTGGTGTGAGTGAGCCGCCAGGTCCTATGCAACTCTGCTAGCGTTAGGCACACCTAAGTCGCAATGCGATACGACTAGGATGCGCACGTACAGTTGTATGCACCAGCAGACTGTGCTGATTAATTTGATATGCAACACTTGTACTGTATATCTGTGTGCACCTGAGTCTGTATATGAAGCAAAACAGAACTTGTAATGAAAAAAGCTGTGTCTGCTACAGTATATTATAGCATACTTGCCTACTTTTGAAAAAACATTTGAGGGAGATTGTGAAAGCAACACCTACAAGCACTGTGGTAAAGTGGGTGTGTACTGCTACATCTAAGAGGCGTGTCATAAAATTGATTTACGTCGAAATGTAAACGAGCCTCAAAGCAGTTAGTAAGGTCTATTTGTTGATGAAAACACACTGATACTTTTCAGAAAATGCATGTAGCCATAGGGATAATTGTGCCTTATAACCAATGCAGGGAAATTATACTAATGATCCCATTTGAATGTAAATATATCTGTTTATTTTTATATATGACATCTTCATAATGGGGGTAAGGTGTAATGAGGGAGATTAATAGCGTCTTCAGGGAGACAGGGAGATTGCTGCTATTTCAGGGAGTCTCCCTGACTATCAGGGAGAGTTGGCAAGTATGTATTATAGCACTTCATATAAAGATTCAGGGACTCAGTCAAACACAGGTATACAAGTGTCGCATATTATTATTATTATTACATTTTATTTATAGGGTGCCACAATTGGTCCGCAGCACCGTACATACAGTGCAGGGTACACAGAACATTACAATACAGTAACCAAAATATAAACAGAACACAAGTAACAATTAGCAACACAATTCTCCATATACAGTACAGCTAGGAAGGTGAAGGCTGTCATAGAAGTGCTAGAGAAGAAGCCTGTGAGACAGTGGTAAGGAGGACGCTGATCCTAGGAGCTTACAATCTAGAGGCATATCGGAATAATCAGCAAAAAGATGGCAAATCGATGCCCAGCGCTAGCAGAGTCCCACGGGATCTGGCACGCCGACAGGGTCTTTTATGGTGCGAATGAAGCAAAAACCTCATGGCACGCTACCAAAATTCCACACTTTTTGGGGGGCGATTCAGACCCGGATGCAAAGCAGTGCACTTCCGCTGCCATCAAGGGCAGGGTATGCAAATTCTAGAGAGCGACGGCAGAGCGAACGCACGCCGGTCTAAAGATGCCCACTTTTCTTTCTTAGCACACGTCGAGAGCCATCGGAGCTGCTTGCAGCCCTTGAGCTCGACCCTACCCCACCGTAAGCACTGCGATCCCTGCAGGCTGAAATACAACCAACTGATGTGTACAATGACGCTTCCATGCTAATTATGCATACCCATAAAACACCGTTTTGATGCCCAGATACGTCTGCAGCACCACTCCCCCGTTCACAAGCACCTTCCCCTGTTACCATCCACAAACGGCACTATCTGTCACTGAAAGTAGCGTCCAGTCTGTGTACTACAAGCTCACAATTCCTGAGCGCAGTGAGTGACTCGCGCATGCGCATATTGACGCATGCGCATGCTCATCCGGGTGCCTATTGGTCATAGCGTGCGTTAGCGGCTTAGCGTCCGGGGTCTGAATCAGGCCCTTTGAGTACTAAGCTGTACCTTTGGCATTTGTACCTAATATGATAAATACCTCAGCATAGTCCGTGGCTACCACCTCTTGGAGTATTGGTGCTATACCTTTTTCGTGTGTTCCCCATAGAAAAAAAATCCCAAGGCTTCACAGAATATTCAGGCCATGACTACAGCTGGAACACCATCCCCAATGGATCTCCTGTAAAACCTTACTAGAAGGGTGGACAACCAAGTGAACAACCAAGAATTGATCATGCTATTCTGCAGGATGATGCCTGGAGGAATTCCACCAGCGCCTTCTCATACCCTTTGTGAATTTAACAGCCCATGGCAGAGTCTAGCCACCTACTAATCTCAAACCCCATGGTATATGGAGGGGGCCCCATCGGTTCCCGGGGATCATGGGCACGTTGGAAGGCAGGGTGCCATATGCCCCTTGGGCCGGTACACTTTTGCTTCAGTGAGGGACTGATGGCTGGGTGACAGACAGAAAGTGTTCTGTAGTTGCTCCGATTGTATTTATAGCAGAGGCTGTATTTAGAGAGGCTGGGCAGCATACTCTACCTGGTACCCAGCTGTCTGTCACATTCATGCAGCTTGTGGCTGCACACTGAACACTCCTTCCAAGTTCATCCAATTGCAGCACCTGTACAGTGAGCACTGGTACCTTCAGTCTGAGTCTGTCCCTCCCCTCCCTGCTTCAGACCCCGAGTCTCCACCCCTGCTATCCTCTATTTTGTCTGTCACTAGTCTGAATCAGACTCTACTACTGAATCTACTCCCTCCTGTCCCTGGTCAAGACACCACCCCCTTCTTTAGCCTCTCTGACTATGCTAATCCTATTGTACCCTGACTATTCTAATCTACTTTGTTCTGTCCCCGACCAAGATCCCACCCCCTTACCAGGAGTCCCCGCCCCCCTCTCTTACCCTCTCTGACTATTTTAATCTGCCTTCTCCTGCCCAAGACCCCGTCCCCTGACCTTGAGTCTCCACTGCTTCTCTAGTCTATCTTGTCTCTGTTAGGTATGGGCATCAATGGGCCCATCGGTGATTACCATCAATGGCACAAATGCCATCTATGGTGAACCAATGATGGTTTGCACCACCTCGATTCCCACTGCTGCAGGGGGCACAGCGGGCCAATAAAAAATGGAGGTGGAGTTTAGCAACCGTCGGGGCTAAGCTCCAACCATTCAAGGAAAAAAAATACATTGGCTCCCACTCATCCATCAATGGCGAAGAACCATTGGTTCTCTGTCAACGATGGCAACTAGTTAACATTGGGCGGCCACATTCGATGTTTTAAAATCATCAATGGCCATCCCTAGTGTCTGTTATCTCTTCCTGTACCCTGGAGCTCCACAGGGACCAGGCAGATCCTCCTTAAAGACAAGTAAGTGCCACTGGAGGTGTGAAAATGTTTACATTTGAGGGGGGTGGAATACTTATACAATGGGAAGGGGTGTATTTGTTTTTTTCTTGGGGGGAGGGGTGTTTTAATACTGTCGGTGCTGAGGGTGGTGTATTAATGTGTGTGTATGTGGGGGGTATTATTATTGTGTGTAAGGGGTATATACATAATATCTGTGTTATATGTGGGTCACTGGTGTTCTCTGCATTATCTAGTGATTACTGCGATGCTCTGCATTGTCTGGCAGCCACTGCAACGCTCCCTTATCTGGCGGCCACTGCGAACCTTTCTGCATTATCCAGTGGTTACTGCGATGTTTCCTGCATTATATGGTGGTCACTGCGAACCTCATTGCATTTTATGACAGTCACTGCGACTCTCCCTGTTCTGGCAGTGACTGCAAACCTCTCTGCATTATTCAGCGATCACTGCGATGTTCCTTGCATTTTATGGTGGTCACTGTAAACCTCTCTGCATTATATGGCAGTCACTGCGATGCTCCCTGATATGGTGGTCACTGCAAACCTCTATGCATTATATGACAGTCATTGCGATGTTCCCTGCATTACACGGTGGTCACTGCAACCTCTCTGCATTATATGGCAGTCACTGCAATGCTCCCTGATCTGACGGTCACTGTGAAACTCTCTGTATTATCTGGCAGTAACTGTAACGCCCCCTGATCTGGCAGTCATTGCGAACCTCTATGCTTTATCCGGCAGTAATGTACCCTTCATTATAGAGTGGTCACTGCAAACCTCTCTGCATTATATGGCAGTCACTATGATGATCCCTGATTTGGCAGTCACTATGAACCTGCCTGCATTATCCATTGGTTGCTGCGATGTTCCCTGCATTATATGGTGATCACTGCGATGTTCACTGCATTATATTACTGCAAATCTCTGTATTATATGGCACCCACTGAAATGCTTTCTGTATTATATGGCAGTCACTGCTATATTCTCTGTATTAAATGGCAGTCACTGCAATGCTCTCTGTATTATATGGCAATTACTGCAATGCATACATGCCTACCCTCCCGGTTTTCGCGGGAGGCTCCCGATTTTTCGGGTAACCCCCCGCACCCCCGGAAGGGTAGGCATTTCTCCCGCATTCTGCCCACTTCCTAGTGAAGTGGGCAGAATTAGGAGAATACCCGCGGCAATCGCGGGTCTCCGTGAAGGGGGCGGGGCTTAAGCTGTGATTCTGCATGAATCACAGCATTTGGCCCCGCCCCCTATGTAAATTGTGCCCAATCGCGGCAATTTTACCGTGAGGGGCGGGGCTTAATGACGCGAATCGTCAAGCCCCGCCCCCGTCGGCCCCCTGCTGCATCTCTTACCCGGGCTTCTCCTGGGAAGAGAATGTTAAAGGTAGGCAACCCTGCTGCAATGCTACCTGCATTATATGGCGGCCACTGCAATGCTCTCTGCATTAATCTTGAGGTTATTGTTATGATCTCTGAATTATATGGTGGTCACCGTAATATTCTCTGCATTATGGGCTCTATTCAGCAATGATTATTTTACTTAAAAACTGCGAAAATGATTTCCACATTTTTAATGTATTTCCACTATTCAGCAATGGGTTAAAGGAGAAGATAATGCAATTATCATCTCCATTAATTCCCATATTGCAAAGTATTACACTGCAGGGAGCAAACCACTGGTCTCTACAGTGCTTTAGCATTTTTTGCTATTCAGCAAAGCAAAAAGCGTTAAATTACTCCAAAAATCTTTACTTTATACAATGCCATCTCAGAATGGCGTTATATGAAGCAAATCCTTAAATATCCCAAAAACTGCAGGGACAGAGGGAAATTTTCCCATAAGTCCCTGCAGGATCTTGAAACTCCGTCCCAGTCTCTTTCTCTGTAGTGTGGTGATCACCGAGTATAAGTCCAACTCCAGCCTGCTAAAACAGTCTAAATTGAGTGACATTTGTACATTGGGCCTGATTCAGAGCCGGACGCAATTAGCGCTCGCTCGTCCAGAAAATAGGGGTGGCTATTCAAATGAACCGTTCGCTCTTTGCGGTCTGTTCACGCCTCTAGGTCTGAATGAGCAAACAAAAGTTGCGGTTGTTTTTTTTAAAAATATGCCCCCTGGCCGCTCGCATCCCACGTCATGTCCGCTATTTATTAGATTAATCGAGTACATCGACCAGCGTATGAACTGCTCGCTATTCTTGTGGTTTGGTTTTTGCTACCACAATCTTGCGAGCAGTTCTGACTATAAAATAACCCAGTGACGTGGTCAATGACGCTGCTGTATAAATTATGCACACCCATAAAACGTCCGTTTTGACCTTTAAGCACGCCTGCGTTCTGATCTCCACTCCCTGTTTTCCAGCACCTTCCCCTGTTACCACCCACATACGCCTCCTCCTGTCACTCAAAGTAGCAGGCATTCGCTATATAGCGAACAAACGATTTTCGGCCGCACTGACTGGTTCGCGCATGCGTATTATAAACCGTACGCATGCGCAGAAGTGCGAACATCGCTCGGAACGAGCGTACTGCCGCTTACGAGCGGCTCTGAATCAGGCCCATAGTCATTATATTAGCTGTATACATTAATAGTTGTTTTTATTTATGAAATGTATACATACATTTATATATAAATTTTAAATATAAAAGCACATAAATATAAATGTATACAGTAGGGGTGAGCGGGTTCGGATTTCTGAAATCCGAACCCCCCCGATCCGAGTCCGATCCGAGTCAGGCTCGACTTTTCCCGCCTGACTCGGATCTGACATCGAGGCAAAACGTCATCATCCCGCCTTCCGAGTCTCGTGGGTTTTGGATCCTATATAAGGTACCCGCGTCGGCGCCATTTTCTCACTCGGCTGTGGACAGTGAAGAGGGAGGGTGGGAGTTAGTGCTGTGTAGTGTAGTGTAGTGTAGTGCTGCTGTTGTGCACTACTTCAAAGTCCATAGGGGCTGGCTGTGTTGTGCTGTGCTGCTGTTGTTAATAGGGGCTGTGTCCACTACTTCAAAGTCCATAGGGGCTGGCTGGACTGTGTTGTGCAGTCAGTTCTCCATAGGGGCTGTGTCCACTCCAAAGTCCTGTGCAGTGTCCCAGTCCTAAAGGGGTGCTGTAGTGTTGTCCAGGGGGTGCTCTGTCCATCAGGGGTGCTCCCCCCAAGTGCTAAAAAAATAATATATTTTCTGTGTTTGTGAATTGTGTGCGCAGTAGCCGCACGTGCATCAACAAAGTAGTGCCAAGCGTGCGCCTGTGTCATAAGTAAAGGGCCGGCTGGCTTGACCGTTAAAGGGTGCTGTAACCCCCGAAAGTACACTCCAGTCCAAACCAAAAAAAAATTATTTTCTGTGTTTGTGAATTGTGTGCGCAGTAGCCGCACGTGCATCAACAAAGTAGTGCCAAGCGTGCGCCTGTGTCATAAGTAAAGGGCCGGCTGGCTTGACCGTTAAGGGTGCTGTAACCCCCGAAAGTACACTCCAGTCCAAACCAAAAAAAAAATTATTTTCTGTGTTTGTGAATTGTGTGCGCAGTAGCCGCACGTGCATCAACAAAGTAGTGCCAAGCGTGCGCCTGTGTCCCATAAGTAAAAGGCCGGCTGGCTTGTCCGTTAAAGGGTGCTGTAACCCCCGAGAGTACACTCCAGTCCAAACCAAAAAAAAAATTATTTTCTGTGTTTGTGAATTGTGTGCGCAGTAGCCGCACGTGCATCAACAAAGTAGTGCCAAGCGTGCGCCTGTGTCATAAGTAAAGGGCCGGCTGGCTTGACCGTTAAGGGTGCTGTAACCCCCGAGAGTACACTCCAGTCCAAACCAAAAAAAAAATTATTTTCTGTGTTTGTGAATTGTGTGCGCAGTAGCCGCACGTGCATCAACAAAGTAGTGCCAAGCGTGCGCCTGTGTCATAAGTAAAGGGCCGGCTGGCTTGACCGTTAAAGGGTGCTGTAACCCCCGAAAGTACACTCCAGTCCAAACCAAAAAAAAATTATTTTCTGTGTTTGTGAATTGTGTGCGCAGTAGCCGCACGTGCATCAACAAAGTAGTGCCAAGCGTGCGCCTGTGTCATAAGTAAAGGGCTGGCTGGCTTGACCGTTAAGGGTGCTGTAACCCCCGAAAGTACACTCCAGTCCAAACCAAAAAAAAAATTATTTTCTGTGTTTGTGAATTGTGTGCGCAGTAGCCGCACGTGCTTCAACAAAGTAGTGCCAAGCGTGCGCCTGTGTCATAAGTAAAGGGCCGGCTGGCTTGACCGTTAAAGGGTGCTGTAACCCCCGAAAGTACACTCCAGTCCAAACCAAAAAAAAAATTATTTTCTGTGTTTGTGAATTGTGTGCGCAGTAGCCGCACGTGCATCAACAAAGTAGTGCCAAGCGTGCGCCTGTGTCATAAGTAAAGGGCCGGCTGGCTTGACCGTTAAGGGTGCTGTAACCCCCGAAAGTACACTCCAGTCCAAACCAAAAAAAAAATTATTTTCTGTGTTTGTGAATTGTGTGCGCAGTAGCCGCACGTGCATCAACAAAGTAGTGCCAAGCGTGCGCCTGTGTCATAAGTAAAGGGCCAGCTGGCTTGACAATTAAAGGGTGCTGTAACCCCCAAAGTACACTCCAGTCCAAACCAAAAAAAAAATTATTTTCTGTGTTTGTGAATTGTGTGCGCAGTAGCCGCACGTGCATCAACAAAGTAGTGCCAAGAGTGCGCCTGTGTCATAAGGGCCGGCTGGCTTGACCGTTAAAGGGTGCTGTAACCCCCAAAGTACACTCCAGTCCAAACCAAAAAAAAAATTATTTTCTGTGTTTAGCCGCACGTATATATCAAATCGATATAACATAAATGGAGGACCAAACTTTCTCCGATAAAAATAAAATAGAGAAAGATCAAGAACCACTTCCTCCTAGTGCTGAAGCTGCTGCCACTAGTCATGACATAGACGATAACATGCCATCAACGTCGTCTGCCAAGGCCGATGCCCAATGTCATAGTAGAGGGCACATACAATCCCAAATGGCAAAGTTCAGGAAAATGACCTTGAAAAAGACATTTAAATCAGCTGAAGAGAAACGTAAACTTGCCAATATGCCATTTACGACACGGAGTGGCAAGGAACGGCTAAGGTCGATCCCTAGTATGTTCATGACTAGTGGTTCAGCTTCACATGACGATGGAAGCCCTCCTCCCACTAAAAAAATCAAAAGAGTTAAGCTGGCAAAAGCACAGCGAAGAACTGTGCTTTCTAAGAAGATATCACAAATCCCCAAGGAGAGTCCAAGTGTGGTGGTGGTTGCGATGCCTGACCTTCCCAGCACTGGACGGGAAGAGGTGGCTCTTTCCACCATTTGCACGCCCCCTGCAAGTGCTGAAAGGAGCACCCACAGTCCACTTGCTGATATGCAAATTGAAGATGTCACTGTTGAAGTACAACAGGATGAGGATACTGGTGTAGCTGGCGCTGAGGAGGAAGTTGGCGAGGAGGATTCTGATGGTGATGTGGTTTGTTTAAATCAGGCTCCGGGGGAGACAGTTGTTGTCCGTGGGATGAAAAAGCCCATCACGGTCATGCCTGGGCAGAAGACCAAACATTCCACCTCTTTGGTCTGGCAATATTTCTATCCAAATCCGGACAACAACTGTCTTGCCATATGTACCATATGTAAAGGTGAAATAAGTAGGGGTAGGGACGTCAACCACCTAGGAACATCGTCCCTTATACGGCACCTGCAGCGCGTTCATAAAAAGTTACTGTCAAGTTCAGAAACTTTGGCTAAGACCGTAAGCAGTCCAGGGACACCTAAATCCCGTTGTCCTGTTGTATCCAAGCGCCTGCAAACCACACCGTCAACTCCCTCCTCGTCAATTTCCTCCTTAGTCAGGATCGGAAGTAGTCCTGCAGGCCATGTCACTGGCATGACTGACTCTCCTATCCGGGATTCCTCTGGAGGATCCTGCATTGCTACGCCTACTGCTGCCGCTGCTGCTGTTGCTGCTGCTGGGAGTCGTTCATCATCCCAGAGAGGAAGTAGGAACACCACTACTTTTACTAAACAATTGACCCTCCAACAGTCCTTAGCGAGGAGGATGAAGTACGACAGCAGTCATCCTGAAGCAAAACGTATAACTGAGGCCTTGACTGCTATGTTGGTGTTAGACGTGCGTCCGGTATCCGCCATTAGTGCAGTGGGATTTAGACAATTGATGGAGGTAGTGTGTCCCCGGTTCCAAATCCCATCTAGATTCCACTTCACTAGGCAGGCGATACCGAGACTGTACAGAAACGTCAGAAAAAGTGTCCTCAGTGTCCTGAAAAATGCCGTTGTACACAATGTCCACTTAACCACGGACATGTGGACAAGTGGAACAGGGCAGACTAAGGACTATATGACTGTGACAGCCCACTGGGTAGATGTATCACCTTACGCAGCAACAGCAGCAGCGTCACCAGTAGCAGCATCTCAGAAACGCCAGCTCGTTACAAGGCAGGCTACGCTGTGTATCACCGGTTTCAGTAAGAGGCACACCGCCGACAACCTCTTAGAGAAACTGAGGGAAATCATCGCCCAGTGGCTTACCCCACTTAGACTCTCCTGGGGATTTGTGATATCTGACAACGCCACCAATATTGTGCGGGCATTACATCTGGGCAAATTCCAGCACGTCCCATGTTTTGCTCACACAATAAACTTGGTGGTGCAGAATTTTCTGAAAAGCGACAGGGGCGTGCAGGAGACGCTTTGGGTGGCCCGAAAAATTTCTGGCCACTTTCGCCATTCAGCGACTGCGTGCCGAAGACTGGAGCGCCAGCAAACACTCTTGAACCTGCCCCGCCATCACCTGAAGCAAGAGGTTGTGACGCGGTGGAACTCAACCCTCTATATGCTTCAGAGGATGGAGGAGCAGCAAAAGGCCATACAAGCCTATACATCCACCTATGACATAGGCAAAGGAGGGGGTATGCACCTGACTCAAGCGCAGTGGAGAATGATTTCCGTGTTGTGCAAGGTTCTCCAGCCCTTCGAACTTGCCACACGTGAAGTCAGTTCAGACACTGCCAGCTTGAGTCAGGTCATTCCCCTCATCAGGCTTTTGCAGAAGCAGCTGGAGAAAGTGAAGGAGGAGCTAAGACGGAGCGATTCCGCTCGGCATGTGGGACTTGTGGATGAAGCCCTTCATTCGCTTTGCCAGGATTCCAGGGTGGTCAATCTGTTGAAATCAGACCACTACATTTTGGCCACCGTGCTTGATCCTAGGTTTAAAGCCTATGTGGTGTCTCTCTTTCCGGCCAACACAAGCCTGCAGAGGTGCAAAGACCTGCTGGTGAACACACTGTCAGCTGAAGCGGAACGTGACACGTCAACGGCTCCTTCTTCATTTTCTCCCGCAACTGGGGCTGCCAGGAAAAAACTTAGGTATCCTAAGCAACCCGCTGGCGGTGATGCAGGGCAGGCAGGACCAAGTTTGGACATCTGGTCCGGACTGAAGGACCTGGCAACAATTTCTGACATGTCTACTGTCACTGCATATGATACTGTCACCATTGACAGAATGGTGGAGGATTACATCGGTGACAGCATCCAAGTAGGCATGTCAGACAGTCCATACCTGTACTGGCAGGAAAAAGAGGCAATTTGGAGGCCCCTGTACAAGCTGGCTCTATTTTACCTGAGTTGCCCCCCCTCCAGTGTGTACTCCGAAAGAGTGTTTAGTGCAGCCGGGAACCTTGTCAGCGAAAGGCGTAGGAGGTTGCTTCCACAGAATGTGGAGAAGATGATGTTCATCAAAATGAATTATCAGCTCTTCCAGGGAGACCAGCTTCCAGAAGGTACAGAGGGACCTGTGGTGGTGGATTCAAGTGGGGACGAGTTAATACTTTGTGAGGATGAGGATGTACACACTGAAGAGGGTGAGGAATCGGTGGATGAGGAGGATGAGGATGACATCTTGCCTCCGTAGAGCCAGTTTGTGCAGGGACACATTAATTGCCAGCTTGTTTTGTGGGGGCCCAAACGAACCAATCATTTCAGCCACAGTTGTGTGGCAGACCCTGGCGCTGAAATGATTGATTTGTTAAAGTGTGCATGTCCTGTTTATACAACATAAGGGTGGGTGGGAGGGCCCAAGGACAATTCCATCTTGCACTTCTTTTTTTTCTTTGCATTATGTACAGTTTGGGGCCTAGTTTTTCTAACTGCCATCCTGTCTGCCACTGCAGTGTCACTCCTAGATGGGTCACGTGTTTGTGCCGCCCACTCGTGTCGCTTAGCATAGTCATCCAGCTACCTCGGTGCAACCTTTTGGACATGAAAACACTATTGTGAGGTGTGAGGTGTTCAGAATAGACTGGAAATGAGTGGAAATTAAGGTTATTGAGGTTAATAATAGCATAGGAGCAGAGAAACCAACAAATTCTGTGATTTTAGCTGTTTTTATGCTTTTTAAAAAAAAAATACAGATCCAAAACACAAAACCCAGAACCCAAAACACGGAAGGGTGGTTTTGGCAAAACCAATCCAGATCCAAAACACGAAGAAAGATCCAGATCCAAAACCAAAACACAAAACACGAAAAGTGGCCGGTGCACACCCCTAGTATACAGACTGATAGAAAACCTATGTACACATTTCACTCAGTTTAGATAGTTTTGGTAGGCTGGAGTTGGACTTATACTCGGCAGTCACCACACTGCAGGGAAGGAGACTATTCACAAACTTTAATGAGCGCATGATAAGCATGCGCAGAAGAAGAAAATAAAGGTTTTGTTTTAGAAATCCCGAAAACAATGCCGTCTGCAAATTTGCTGGCACATCGTGTTAACGCAACTGCTGTTCCTGCTTAATAAAATGCTGAACAGATGATAAAAAATGTAATAGTTGGTAAAAATGTGTGACAATGTTGCCCGATAATATAAGGGGCAATATGATCACTCTTGCTGAATAGAGCCCTATATGGGTGTCACTGTGATGTTTTTGCTTTTTATGGTGGTCGCCATAATATTCTCTGCATTACAATAGTGGTCACTGCAATGCTCACTGTATATTTATACCTCTTTTCCACCAAAAGCTCGGGTCCACCTTCGATCTGGGTTATTCTCAGGTCAGCCCCGTTCACACTGAACCTGGGTCTGCCCTGCTAAACTTGTGAGGTCATAAAAAGTGGTGACTGCTCCACAACCAGCAATCAGCTCATTTTAGGCTTGACCCAGATCGGATAACCCGGGTTGCGCCGTTTACACTGCACCATTACCCAGGTCCATCCTGGGTCCGACCCTGGTAGCTACCTGGGTTGGATTGACGGGTCACTTGACACTGGTTATTTTTCAGGGACCCTTTTACACTGAGCTGCGACCTGGGTAGACCCAGGATAAAACCCAGGTTTTTGCTCTGGTGTAAAAGGGGTATAATATACCGGTTACTGGCTACTGTTTGAATCTAAATTCTCCTTGTCTTTATGTAAGAAAAATAAATGGTTGGATGATATTAAAGATGAATACGTAAGGACAGGTTGCCCAGGGTGCAAAACTGTCTAGGGACAGCTATGTGTATGACAGTGTTACTAAACAAAGGACATAGCACTGTTATAGAGCCAGACCCAATTCCAGGACCTTGGGTAGGCTGCTTATACAGTATTTACAATATTTTGCTAAAGTATTTTAAGTCGGTGAATGAGTAAAAAAAACATGTATTTCACACTTTCACTACTGCTGCCATTGTTGTGCTGAACTCTTCCTTGACTGTGGCCTATAAGTTCTCATATGAGGTTTTTAATTAATTGAAATTTGCTGTTCCGTCGCCTTTGAACTTATCAATGAAAACAGTACATGTGCTGAAGCTTCATAGCTTATTGTTCACTAATAAGTAGTAAAATACATTATTATGCCACATATGTAATGTTTTTATTTATTTTTTACTTATAGAATGGGATTTCATTAACCATATTTTTTATAAATGATCATAATCACGAGAATGGTTCCTGTATTGTATACCAGTCACCGCAATAGTCCCAGTATTAAATACCTGTTACTAGAATTGTGCCTGTATTATATATTGGTCACTAGAATGGTACATGCATTATATATTGGACACTAAAATGGTCTCTGCATTCTATACCAGTCACTAGACTGTCCCCTATATTGCATATTAGTGACTAGAATGGTCCCTGCATTCTATATTGATTACTAGAATTGTCCCTGCATTGTATATCTGTCATGAGAATTGTTCTTGCATTCTATATATTGGTCACTAGAATGGTCCCTTTTTTGTTTATCTGTCATGAGAAGGGTTCCTGTATTGTATATTGGTCACGAGAATAATCCCTGTATTGTAGAATGGTCATAGGAATGGTCCCTGTATTGTATATTGGTAAGAAGAATGGTTCCTGCATTGTATATCCGTCACTAGAGTGCTGTGCGCATTTTGTATATGTCACTAGAACGGTCTCTGGTTTGGGATGGAGATGATAGTTGTATTTGTTATCTCTTTAACATAACAATTTTCCATATATTTCAATGGCTATTTAAAGCACATCCACATTAGACAAACCTTACCTACAGAAGTTATTATCACGTGTATAGTTCCCCATTGTAATGCGCTGGTCAAAAAACAGGCCACTTACATGTGTCTGCCTCCCAGGCTAAAAGTTGCCAGTCAACCCCTGCCCGGGATTCCTCAATCAAGTATCGATTCACTGTGAATTACTTCCCAGTGATTATTTTTCTGAGGACCAGGGCAGCATTTAATATCTCACTACTAATGGGACTAAGGACCTCATTCAGAGGCGGTCGTTAGTTGCAAGCGGTCGCTGTGAATCAGGGCGGCCGCTTGCATCCTGAATGACCGCCTCCTTGTCGATCACTAATTAACAACCACAGCTCTAGCGACCGACATGGGTGATGGTCGCGATGGTCAAGACGATCGCGACCATCGGGGCTTACGACCAGACCCTAAGGTTGGGTCTGGGCACTCGTAAGCCCCAGGGAGCTTCCTGCTCTGATCGAGCAGGAAGCTGCCCACTGACATCAGCAATGATGTCAGTGGGGCCGCCCCCAAACGGCAAGCGTTCTGGTGGGAACGCCTCCATTTGGGCAGGCACGCCCCCTGCCCACCTCCCAAATGGGGCGAGCTGTCACTCACCATCGACAGCTCGCCCCGTCTGCTGCGAGACCCCTAGCGACAGAGCGTCCGTCGCTAGCCGGGTCTCGTGCATGCGCACAACGGAGCCGGCTCCGTCGTGCGCATGCCCAGTGGGGCAACATCGAGTTGGTTGCGAGTGCTCAGAGCTTGTGACCGACTCTGAATGAGCCCCAAACTCCCTTCTGAGAGCAATATAGTCCCCTTCTCCATAACTCTACAGCAATCATCAATGCCTTCCGTAGGATCTGTGATGAATTGGGAAGAGTTGTATCAGCAGCATACTCCATCATTCGGCTCCACCAAGGTTCCTGCACAATGGGCTATGCCATCCAATTGTGGACTCTGGGCCTGATTTAGCATTGCACGCTAGTGTTTGGGAATCTACGCAGGCGTATCACCCATTCTGCGCATGTGCAGAATGGGTATGCGATCCCGCTCGTAGACTGGCAGCAGCCTGTCAGTGATTGACAGTCTGCTGCCATTTGTGGGCGGGGTGGAGGCAACGATGCCCCCTGTTTCTTGAAACGGAGGCGTGTTGCCATGGGGGAGGGAAGAGGCCAGTATCTCTGTCAGCTGATGGAGATTTCCTGGCCTCTTCCTCTCAGCTGCGGCGGCCGGCTGCATGACCCCCATGGGTCACCTTAGCCGGCGAAGTTACACAGATTATGCGATGCTGCGTTGGACAACACAGCTCGGATATGTAATGCACAGGGGGCGTGATACCACCTGCTGCATTATCATATCTGCAATTGCAAAGCTGCCTGCGTGCATTCATCATATATCTATAGCCTGCGTGCATACATCATATCTAGAGCCTGCGTGCATACATCATATATCTATAGCCTGCATGCAGCTTTGCAATTACGATCCTTGCTGAATCAAGCCCTCTGTCCACATGGCTTTTTCCATGTATGATAGAATACATATGTTGTTTAAGCCTATTGTTCCCATGGGATGCAATCGGGAAACCAGCTGACATGATCCCGACAGCAGGCTTCCCGATTACATTATCCTGGCGTGGGTTAAATGACAGGCGTCTATATCTAGACGCCTGGCATTTTCCCGACGCCGGGAGACAGGCACCCGGCATCCCAATGAAAGGGATGCCGGGCGCCGCGAGTGGACAGCCCCGGGGGGGGAGGGTTAGGTTTAGGGCTCCCGGGGGGATTTAGGATTAGGCACCCCCCCCGAGAGGGTTAGGGTTAGGCTAGGGGGAGGGAGGGTTAGGGTTAGGCACCCCTGGGGGGGACTTAGGGTTAGGCAGCCCCCTGTGGGACTTAGGTTTAGGCAGCGGGGAAGGGGGTGGTTAGGGTTAGGCACTTACAGGGAGGATTAGGGTTAGGCACTTGGGGGGGAGGTTAGGGTTAGGCACCTCTAAGGAGGGTTAGGGTTAGGGGGGTTAGGTTAGGTTACTATATACTTACCTGAGGACGATCAGGATTTCCAGCGCTGTCGGGCTTCCGCTGCCGGGATCTTTCCATCTGTCGGGCTGCTGCTGCCGGGAATCGTTCCCATGGCTTTACTGTCTCTTTCTATTGGTCCCATGGTTCTTTCTTATTATGTAGGTTCGGACTGTCACCTGGGTCAACTGTAACTTTCCACAACCTTTCACGCTGTAACTGCACCTTCATTGCAAATTTCCTTGTAGTGTAAATCTCTGCACCTTTCAATTTAATGAAATGCATTATGGATGCAGCTTCTGTGTACTGACATAGTTATGCAGCATTACTGATTTCACTTTAATAACAATCTGTCTTGAACACAATGAGCGGTATCCAATTAGACCTGAACATTGTTCGGGCTCTAATTGACCCCCGTAATCGGCGGAAAACACTGATTTTTCGACGATTTTCGCCAATGTTTTTTTTGACCATATCCTATAATTTCAGTCGAAATAATAGGATAGTTCTCACAAAGACACATAGGTGCCGTGATTAGCTTGCGGTCCTATGTGTTTTCGCCTTTTTTCAGGTGATAAAACGGCAATTATTGTGGATTCTTTTTCAGGACACATCAGGTCCCGGAAAAAAAACCCTTATAAGTCCCGTCGTCAAGCCGACTTCGGGGCTCATTGGATGGCCCGGGCGAGGTAATTAGCCGTGGCTAATAGGATACCACCATCTATGTTAATCTCCTGCACTGTTTATGACATCTAGGCACACAGCTCTTGGGTGCATGGTGTTTAGGTGTCTGTGTTGTAGGTGTTTAGGATTTAGGTGTCTGGCATTTTAGGTGACTGGGTCCATGACCTGGTGATATGAGTGACTGGGCCCATGACCTGGTGATATGAGTGACTGGGCCCATGACCTGTTGATATGTGTGACTGAGCCCATGAGCTGTTGATATGTGTGACTGGGCCCATGACCTGTTGATATGTGTGACTGGGCCCATGACCTGTTGATATGTGTGACTGGGCCCATGACCTGTTGATAGGTGTGACTGGGCCCATGACCTGTTAATATGTGTGACTGGGCCCATGACCTGTTGATATGTGTGACTGGGCCCATGACCTGTTGATGTGTGACTGGGCCCATGACCTATTGATATGTGTGACTGGGCTCATGAACTGTTGATATGTGTGTACTATTTGGCAGTAATAAGCAGAGTAAATAGTATATACCAGCGGATCCACTGATTGCACCAAACAACTCAGGACAAAAGCAGAACTTTGGTAAATTGTATAGTGGTATGCTTGTACAGCTGTACTCACAGTTATATACAGTCAGAGTCCTGTATAGAATGGAGCTTGAGTGTAGCATACAGATCACCAGTCAGGGATGCTGGATAAACAGCGGTTATGCCCTTTTGTGGCTTTTAGAGGCATAAAAGTCAGGATCTCTCTGGAGCTCTGTGTTCCTCTTTGGCGCTAATACATAGTGACAAGATGGCACCACACATGTGTAGAAGATCAAATGGCAGCCATCTTAGTAAATAGAAAGATACTTCCATTAAAGAACAACATGGAAGCTGCATCGTAGAGCACCCCATATTTCAACACTATTACTATTGGTTTGGGTTGAGAATTAAAGCTACTGGAGGATTTATCACCACTTGGGAATCTATTACCACTGAAGGGGGGGGGACAAGTTTAATGTAACTATTGACATTTGGACTATGGGTCTTATTCAGCAGTCAGGAATCTGCGCAGGCACCGGACCCATACTGCTCATGTGCAGTACAGGTCCTGCGTGATCGCATGCAGAGCAGCAGCAGAATGTCAGTGATTGAGAGTCTGTTGCCATTTGTGGGCGGGAGGGGGCAGCGACAGCGTTGGCGGGAGTGAAGAGGCCAGGATCTCCTGGTCTCTTTCTTGTATTTGCGGTGGCCGGCTTGCATGACCCAATGGGTCACTCAGCCGGCCGATGTTATCGCAGATTATCCGATGCTATATCCTTGGACGCAGCTCGGATAAGTAATGCATGCAGGAGGCATGAGTCCTCCTGCTGCATTACCATAATAGCAAGGATGGAGTTGCAAAGCTGCTTGCGAACAACTTCGCACATCCATCCTGTGCTGAATCAGGCCCTATGTTACATGAGAATAATATTGCAATGTACACCGGATAATGGAGTATGGACAGTGGGCCTGATTCAGCTTTGGGTACAATATTGCTAGTGAATGTATACCTGGAAAAACCATGCTGCAATGCAAGGTGTGCAAACTGCAAATACAATAAAACAGTTTTGCATGTAGGATAAATACTGGCTGATTTTGCATAGAGATGAGCTGGTCCGGTTACCTGAGAACCGGACCCACCCGACTTTCGGGGATCCGAGGCAGATACGAGTCGGCTCTGGTTTTCCCGCCTGACTCGGATCTGAAAACGAGGCAAAACGTCATCATCCCAATGTCGGATTCTCGCGGGTTTTGGATTCTATAAAGGCCTCGTGATTCGCCGCCATTTTTCATTCCGGCTGTGGAGAGTGAAGAGAGAGGGAGCTGGGAGCTGTGCTGTGCTGTTGTTATTGTCAATACTTAATACTTGTTACTGACTGGCTGTTGTCTATAGAGGGGCTGGCTGGCTGGCTGTTGTCGTGTCCATAGGGGGCTGGCTGTTGTACTTGTCCTGTCCATAAGGTCTGGCTGGCTGTAGTGCTGTGTTGTCCAGGGGGAGCTCTGTCCCTCAGGGGTGCTCTTCACACACCCCTAATGTGAAAAAAATAAAATAAATAATGTTAGCCACACTTGTCATCAGTGCAGGGGTGCTGTGCTGCTGTCTGTCAAGTGGCTGCTGACTCTTTTCAGGGATTCACTCCAGTGTTAAAAAAAAAATAATTGGTTTAGCTGCGCAGGGGTGCTGTGCTTCTGTCTGTCAAGGGGCTGTTGCCCAAAATAATAAACAATTTTTTTGTGTACGTGTCAGCCACACCTGGCTATCACGGTCATTGGCGTAGCTGCGTAGGGGTGCTGTGCTCCTGTCTGTCGATGGGCTGTTGCCCAAAATAATAAACAATTTTTTTATGTGCATTTTAGTCACACCTGGCTTTCACTGTCATCGGTGTAGGTGCACATTGGGTGCTGTGCTCCTGTCTGTCGAGGGGCTGCTGCCCAAAATGAAAAATAAACAATTTTTTTGTGTGCGTGTCAGCCACACCTGGCTATCACTGTCATCGGCGTAGAGGGTGCTGTAGCCTGCCTAAATCATAACCAGTGAAGTGTAATAATCTGCCATTTTAATGTAGACAGCCAATCAGAATGGACCAGAGCATTTATATAGTATGCTTGCTGTAATAATTGCCATTGCCATCATAAGAGCCACATGCTTCAGCCGGTGGGAGGTGATGGACCACCATCTGGGGCATGCAGTGCCCTACGTGGTTAATGCAACCAAGGATGCAGCCTACCGGACGCACCTCGCCAGGTTCGGGAACTGACACACCATCCTGCAACTAGAGTGCGGGTGGAGTGACTTGCGGAGGCGTCAGCCTGACCTTCTGGCCCATCTGCAGGCCCTCATTAAGCGAAGTGAGTATGCATAACTGGTAAATGTATGCATTTAAGTATGTAGCATTATGCATGTATGTGCAAATGTTAGTGTGAACCATGCAGACGTATTGCAGATTGCCTGTGTATGATGCTGGAGCTGTTAATGTGGTGCTTCCATTTTATACTTTGTGTAGCCATTTTTAAATATCTTGTACCATGCATTCTCTCTCATAACACATTTATGTCAGCTACAAGCTGTATAAACTAAAGGTGAATATTTACACATACCTATGTGTATGTATACATTATATTGATCCTGCATGATATGTTAGTTTTTTTATATATGCGTGAGTGTGTATATATATATTAGGGGTGAGCACCAGCCACTTATCGTGTTTTGGTTTTGGATCTGGATCTTTTCTTCATGTTTTGGATCTGGATTGGTTTTGCCAAATCCACCCTTCCGTGTTTTGGGTTCTGGGTTTTGTGTTTTGGATCTGTATTTTTTTTAAAAAAAAGCATAAAAACAGCTAAAATCACAGAATTTGTGTGTTTTTCTGCTCCTATGCCATTATTAACCTCAATAACCTTAATTTCCACTCATTTCCAGTCTATTCTGAACACCTCACACCTCACAATAGTGTTTTTATATCCAAAAGGTTGCACCGAGGTAGCTGGATGACTATGCTAAGAGATACGAGTGGGCGGCACAAACACGTGGTCCATCTAGGAGTGACACTGCAGTGGCAGACAGGATGGCAGTTTGAAAAACTAGGCCCCAAACAGTACATAATTCAAAGAAAAAAAAAGAGGTGCAAGATGGAATTGTCCTTGGGCCCTCCCACCCACCCTTATGTTGTATAAACAGGACATGCACACTTTAACAAACCAAACATTTCAGCGCCAGGGTCTGCCACACGACTGTGGCTGAAATGATTGGTTCGTTTGGGCCCCCACAAAACAAGCTGGCAATTAAGCTGTCCCTGCACAAACTGGCTCTACGGAGGCAAGATGTCGTCCTCATCCTCCTCATCCACCGATTCCTCACCCTCTTTAGTGTTGTGTACATCCTCATCCTCACAGAGTATTAATTCGTCCCCGCTAGAATCCACAACCACAGGTCCCTCTGTACGTTCTGGAGGCTGGTCTCCCTGGAAGAGTTGATAATTCATTTTATGAACATCATCTTCTCCACAGTTTGTGGAAGCAACCTCCTACGCCTTTCGCTGACAAGGTTCCCGGCTGCACTAAACACTCTTTCGGAGTACACACTGGAGGGGGGCAACTCAGGTAAAATAGAGCCAATTTGTACAGGGACCTCCAAATTGCTTCTTTTTCCTGCCAGTACAGGTACGGACTGTCTGACATGCCTACTTGGATGCTGTCACCGATGTAATCCTTTAACAGACAGACGCACGCTTGTTGCTGCTGCTTTAAGGATGCAGGTGCGGCTACAGCCCACACAATTCACAAAGACAGAAAAAAAAGAAGAATATTTTTATTGTTTGTGGAGCGCACTTTGAGGGTTACATCACCCTTTAACAGACAGACGCACGCTTGTCGCTGCTGCTTTGAGGATGCAGGTGGAATCTAGACGGGATTTGGAACCGGGGACACACTACCTCCATCAATTGTCTAAATCCCACTGCACTAATGGCGGATACCGGACGCACGTCTAACACCAACATAGCAGTCAAGGCCTCAGTAATACGTTTTGCTTCAGGATGACTGCTGTCATACTTCATCCTCATCGCTAGGGACTGTTGGAGGGTCAATTGTTTAGTAAAAGTAGTGGTGTTCCTACTTCCTCTCTGGGATGATGAACAACTCCCAGCAGCAGCAACAGCACAAGGAGGAAGTGATTCTTGATCTTTCCCTATTTTATTTTTATCGGAGAAAGTTTGGTCCTCCATTTATGTTATATTGATATATACGTGCGGCTAAGGCGCACACAAACACAGAAAATATTCTTTTATTTTTGCTGGAGAGTAGTGCACTTTGTGGGTTACACCACACTTTAAGAAATGAGCCAGCCGGCTCTTTACTTATGGGACACAGGCGCACGTGCATCAACAAAGGAGCAGTGCCAAGCGTGCGCTTGTGTCCCATAAGCGCACGCTTGGCACTGCTCCTTTGTTGATGCACATGCAGCCACAGTGCACACAAGTCACAAACACAGAAAATATATATTTTTTGGTTTGGAGTGTACTTTGGGGGTTACAGCACCCTTTAACGGTCAAGCCAGCCGGCCCTTTACTTATGACACAGGCGCACGCTTGGCACTACTTTGTTGATGCACATGCGGCTACTGCGCACACAATTCACAAACACAGAAAAAATATAATTTTTTTAGCACTTGGGGGGAGCACCCTTGATGGACAGAGCACCCCCTGGACAACACTACAGCACCCCTTTAAGACTGGGACACTGCACAGGACTTTGGACAACTGACTGCACAACACAGTCCAGCCAGCCCCTATGGACTTTGAAGTAGTGGACACAACCCCTATGGACAACAGCAGCACAGCACAGCACAACACTACTCTGCACTACACTACACAGCCCAGCCAGCCCTAACTCCCACCCTCCCTCTTCACTGTCCACAGCCGAGTGAGAAAATGGCGCCGACGCGGGTACCTTACATAGGGTCAAAAACCCGCGAGACCCGGAAGGCGGGATGATGACGTTTTGCCTCGATTTCAGATCCGAGTCAGGCGGGAAAAGTCGAGCCTGACTCGGATCGGCCTCGGATCGGGGGGGGTTCGGATTTCAGAAATCCGAACCCGCTCACCCCTAATATATATATATATATATATATATATATGCACACACACACATACATACACACACATTCAGCCCGACACTCTGGATACATTTACTGGTAATCTCGAGGGTGCCCTCCTAGCATAATAAACAAATTCCTATACCGAGCTGAACAGCCTCTCAGGACAAAAACATGTGGCACTCCTCAGTAGTTGTAACTAAGTGATATATTGTCACAAATCACATAGGTTCTGTTGATGTTTCAAGACCCATTGGTTTTTTCATCATGACATGTCCTGATGAAAAGACAGATGGGTCTTAAAACGTCGACAGCACCTACTGAGGAGGGCCACCTCTTTTTTCCTGAGGGGCTGTTCAGCTCAGTATGGGAAGTTGTTAGGGGGCACCAGTCAAAATTTTGCCTAAGGCACCAAATGGGCTAGGGCCGGATCTGCTCGGATGAACATACATCTCTGAATCTGGCCCTTAGTCTATAGGCAAATCATAATTTAATTGTAGGGGCATCATTTATCACCAAGTTTAAAACATTCACAAGAAGTATTGCAAGGTCATATGTTTGCTTCTGCACCATTTAGCAAAAGCAATAAGTTTTGTCCATGCATGTCCGATGGGCAATGTTGCTGACACCGCGCAGGAGCAACCATCATCAGCGACATAGCCGGTACACACTGGCTGATGCAGACGTTATGTCCTCCAATATGCCAGATCAGACAACACATCGTCAGGTGTGCACCCAGCATTAGACTTATTTAATTTTTTTTTTAATAATCTTTACTATCATTTTGTGCATAAGTTTGTTTTTTATGTTAATGTTTGCATTTGTATATAAAGTGACAGAAATATGCAGATTTGCTTTATATATTTTTCATTTTCAGATGCAGAATGTCAGAGTGGAAACAGGCATTTTCTGGAAGTGGCAAGGCCAGGGACTGTGTTAACTGCGGCAAGCAGGAAGTTCTACAATTTCATCCTTTTAAATATGCAAATGAAGCAGGTGTCGGCAGGACCGTTAAGAGCCGGCCTGAGCCCGGGCGAAGGGAGCGTGGTCTAATCACAAAGCCCACCACAAATCCAGAGGGGGTGCAGCAGTCTCCTCTGCCGTGGCAGAGGAGACTGCTGCAGCATGTGCTGGGCTGCTTAGCTGATACGTAAGAGGGAGGAGGAGTGGCGTCGGTCCTGGGCCCCTCCAGCAATCCCAGGTAATTAGTACCCGCTCCCCCCCCCCTCAGCGCTACTGGGTGTCTGACATTCCCATACCCTCCAACATGTTACAGTAAGAACCCGGTACAGGGGCATGGCCACAAGGGGGCATGGTCACAGATAAAGGGGCATATCCACGGGGGGCTGGAGGCAGCTGGCGCTGACTGGTTTTATATATATATATATATATATATATATATATATACATACATACACACACCTATAAATATATATGCCTATATAGATAGATTCATGTAGAATTATAGAATATATATCTACATGAGTAGTTTCACTTGGGGTGTTTTTCATTTATTTAGATAGTGGGCGGACTACCTACCTTTCTAGGGGAACAAGTGCACTGTGAGCGTGTGCTGAAGATTCTTTTTACACTGCCACCGACATGAAGCAGCAGCCCTATCTCATCATCATTCCGCGAGACTTTGACTGGAGAAGCTCCTCGGTGGCCCGCTGTAAGAAACAGCTGAGAGCTGATTGAGAACACAGAGGACGGAGCCGCCTGTCACTCAGCAGCGCTGTGGGAGTCTGTGTCCCCGCAGCGCTTCTATAGAATTTGGGAGATAATGGAGTATCACTCCCCTGCTCTGCATTGTGTGTCAGATTATACTCACCTGGTACAATCGGTACAGACCATTAAAAAACGGTACTGTATCGGCTAAATCGGTATAGTTGGAGGCTCTGCATTCCTTGCTGAATTTGCGAGCCCAGCAATGTGTGCGAGGTAACAGGCTGGGATCACTATAGCGCCATGCTGCCAGCCAGCTGAGTAAGCCTCACCTTACTCAGGCTTGCCATCTTGCGAGACCCGGAAACTACGTCTCAATACACCCTAGGGGGGAAAAAAAAAAAATTGTATTTAGTTAATTGAAAGCAATAGACTTTACATTTTTAAAACTTGTACTTTTGTCTGTCTATCATCTTAGACTCATGTTGTACACATATGTTGTATACATTTGCACACAACAGATTGATAGGGAAAAAAATGCCTTTGTGTAACTACTCTTTCATGTAGGTCTTTAGAATAAATCAGTAAACTAGTCAGATAAAAGGTATAATTAGCATTAATTATGTGTGCACAACAAACAATTATTACAACAAGAACATCCAATGCTATGAGAAGACTGGTTCAAATCCTTAGCTATACAGATCTGTGATCAGTTGCAATCGCTCCTGGTTGCAATTGCGTTTGCTAACTTGTTAGCAATTGCGATTGTATACGCAACTGCATAGCGGTGGGTGTGTTCAAATTCTATCGCAGTTCTGTTATTGATCGCAATTTTGTGCGTACACTGTTGCAGTTACGATCCTTGCTAAATCCGGCCCTCTTTTCCCAAACCTGAATCTGGCCCATTGAGTCTACACATGCAGAGACCAGCAGGCATATACTGTATGTACAGAGCTTGGTACTTATGGGAGATGCATGCAGAGACCAGCAGACATACTGTATGTACAGAGCTTGGCACTTATGGGATATGCATGCAGAACTCCGGAAATAGCAGTTTGGCTGAATTCTACTTTTAGTACATCCCATCCTGTAGAAAAGAAGGCCTTGCTCGTGAGAGATTATATTTAGATGGAATATATGAGCAGACACAAAGATTTCATCAAAATACAGAGTGGCAGATACAGATACACATTAAGTTCAAATGTAATTGATAATTATAGCAGTGATAGTTGCAGTTTGTCAGTTGTCAACCAAAAGGAAATTCCTGTTTGGAAGTTATAGAAAATGTAGTAAAGTCCCTCCCAGCTGTTTTCCCAATCAGCTGCTAGAGAGGTAAATTCTTACTAGATGTCAGTCTAATATTGTTTTTCTTAGCATCTGTCTGCAGTTACATTATATGGGATTGTTAATTTTTAAGAACTGCATTTACGGTTATAACAGTCATAAAAAACAAAAGCCCCAGTCGATGAGAATTGCAATGACAGCTTAACTCCTTCAGTAATAGCATGGTATATATCTATATATATCTATATTAGCGTTCCCGCTAGGCTGTTATAGCGGGGCACCATGCCTTGCCCGATTTCAAAAGGGCAAAATGTGCCCCGCCCTTTTGGCGGTGCTCCGCTAAAACAAAATGGCAGTTGCTGTCCCCACCTGCGGGCCTCAGTGTCCTGCGGATGGGAAAAATTGCATGCGCCCGGCATCTATTCACAGAGACAGGAGAGCTTGGTGGCAGCCCGGCATAACCGTAAAGTGTCGGGCACACTCCCAAGAGTGATGAAAAGGGGGCGCATCTTTAAGACATGCCCTTTTCTCATGACCACGCCCCTTTTTTGGCCATGCAAAAAAATTATTATGGGTGGGTTTAATGCAAGTCTAAATGTAGGACAATTTAAAATCAGGTATTACATGTCATAAAATAAGAGACAGCCGTTTGTGACAGTATCTGATCAGTTGATATAGAGACATTGATTAGTAGATTTTCCAGTTCAACTTCTAACTTGATTCTGATCTTAAGTTCTTGTTAGACTCCAATCTGAATGCAGGATTCAGGGGTGCCGAGATGTAGGGGGATGGAGTGGGTACTACTACTCATTTTGGCCAACTGGATGGTCCTGACAGGGACTTGGGTTAATAACACATCGGCCAGTGGCCCTGATTCAGGACAGGGCCTGCAACAGAAATCATGGGGCCCAGTACACACATTTTTTAGGGCCCCCCCACCATCCCCGGGTTCCTAGCAGGGTGACAAGCAAAGGATTGAGAAAAGGTGACAGGAAGAAGCATAGGGGCAGTGGGTCTGTAGGAAGGAATAATTGGGGGGGGGGGAGGGAGAGGGGAGAGGGAGAGAGAGAAATAAAATAAAAAAATAAATGTATAAATAAATAAATCGGGAGGGTACTGACCTTTCTGCAGCAGGTAACTTACTTCCCGTGGCTGACACAGAAGGGCTTTAGTAATGGAGGAGACCAGGACCACATGCTTTACTATAGCTGGTCTAGGAATACAGCCACCGGAGCCAGTCACTAGAGTGATGTCAGGCCCCCGGCAACTGCAGTATCAGAAAGGCGAAGGTAAGAGGAGGGGAGGGGAGGGGAGGAGCCAGGAGGGGAATAGAAGGGAGGGGGGGGGGGTCGGATCATCTCCTTCTTTGCTACAGGTGGCTCGAGGCAGTATACTGTAATGAGTCAGTCTGACTGCGGGCACCCCTCCGTAAGTGATGCATGGTGCCTGCAGTGCACCCTGCATAGCAGCAGAGCAACCATCAGTTATACTTGTAGGTCTTTGGGCACCTCCGGGGCCCCTAGAATCTCGGGGCCCGGTACAGCTGTGGCCCTTGTCCCCCTCTGTCGCCGGGCCTGATGAGGGGAGGGGGGGCGATCAAACTGTTCCATGGGGGGACAAATCTGCCTCCCTTTCAAGTGTGCGGTGTGCAGTACTTTAAAAAAATAAATAAATTAGGGTGTGTGACCATAACTCCCTGATTTGGGGGCCTATGCATCAACACTAAATTAACGTTTTTAAAAGGACATTTTCCTTAAATAACTTTGTTTTAGTATTCATGAAGTATCTTAACGCAGGAGATATCACTGATATCTCCTGGTTAAGTTCCCCTGAGTTAATTTCCACACTCCCCATATGGGGATGTGGAAATTATGGTATTCATCAAATTCCAAAAATGATGTGTTTTCGGAATTTGATGGAGGTACTATCCGCCACTGTGAGGTGGCAAATAGCAGGTGAAACTTACCTGCTTACAGCTGGACAGGTCCTCCGACGTCTCCCTCCGGCGCTCTGGTGCATCCTCTGGCTCCGGAGGCTGGTCGGACACTGTGGGCCTGATTCAGAGCCGGACGCTCTGACAGAGCGCTCGCTCTGAATCAGGGCCGGCCTTCTGTGTTTTTAGAGCGGCCTCCTGGCCGCTCGCATAGCTGTGGGTGACCACCCACAGCAATAGCGAGCTGCCAGGAAGATAGTCACGATGGTCAAGACCATCGTGACCATCAGGCTTGTGACGAGACCTTTGTGGTAGGGTCTCGTTGCCGCAAGCCCTAGAGTGCTTTCGGCTCAAACAGAGCTGAAAGCACTCCCACTGACATCACTCGTGATGTCAGTGGGGCCGGCCCCAGACGGTAGGCGCCTCTGTCTGGGCAGCTACTCCCCCGGCCCGTCCACCAAAGGGGGCGTGCTGTCACTCAACATCGACAGCACGCCCCCTTTGGTACGAGACCCGGAGCGACAGTTTGCCCGTCGCTATCCGGGTCTCGCGCATGCGCACGACAGAGCCGGCTCTGTAGTGCGCATGCGCACTGGGCCACCATCGACCTGCTTGTAGGGCTCAGTATTTTTTTTTTCTAATCTGTACCGTGGTCTACTGGGAGACCACATGACAGACCAGCAGGACGGAGCGCGGACAGGTAAGTACGGGATCGGGGGGGGGGTGGAGGTGAGTGAAGGGTGGAGGGGGTGGGTACACAAAATGACCGCAGCTTTAAGTAGTGCTGCGCATGCGCTGGGTTTACTAATGTAACAGCGCATGCGCAGCACGGATTCCAGCTGCGGAAATGCAGTGTAGTGAGGGAAAACTATCTATTTCCCAAAAAGCTGTCATCGCAAAGATTACAGCTTTTCGAAATAGATAGTTATGGAGAGGAGGAATGATGAATTCGTCCTGTAATTAGGTAGAACTCCATGCGAGTTCTAAACCTAATTACCTCCATTGAATTTTATGTGTTACTGAATAGGCCCCTTGGTCACAACTCCTCCCCAGTACCCAGGCGCGATACTGTTCTCGACTGCCCTGGCAGGATCAGAGTTACAAATGAAATGCACATAGGAGATCTTTAAACCAGAAAAATCAATTGCAAAAATACATATGGATCCGAACCACTCCCTAACTCTGACCTGTGAATCATTGCCATTTTAATAGACCTATTTATTAAGGTGAATGGGTCAGTTATACATTCAGAAACAGTAGTATCTGTAGCTCGATGTGGCATGCCATCCCCATCATATGTATGAGATTGTAAATTCATCAAGCTGAAAAGTAAACATTTTCAGAGCTTGACTGTAGTTACTAATGTCTTCCTCAGATGGCGTTAATCCACTGAATGTTGCGCCTTCCTATTGGAATAAAGGGGGTCATTCAGACCCACTCGCAAGCGGCAGTATGCCCGCAAGTGGGTCGATGTTCCCCACGTGCGCATGCGCGAGACCCGGACTGCGACAGCCAAGCTGTCGCTCCGGGTCTCGCACCAAAGGGGGCGTGCTGTCGATGGTGACTGACAGCACGCCCCCTTTGGTGGGCGGGCCCGGGGCGTGCCTGCCCATGGGAACGCCTACCGTCTGAAGCCGGCCCCACTGACATCAGTAGTGATGTCAGTGGGAGTGATTTTGGCTCTGATAGAGCCGAAATCACTCCAGGGCTTGTGGCAGGGAGACCCTACCGCAGGGTCTCCGTCGCAAGTCCGATGGTCAAGACCATCGCGACCATCTTTTTGGACGCTCGTATATGCTGTGGGTGGTCACCCACAGCTATACGAGTGTCCAGGAGGACGCTCCAATTTAATGGAGGAGGGCCCTGATTCAGAGCGAGCGGCTCTGGTCAGAGCGTCCGGCTCTGAATCAGGCCCAAAATCTGGAATGTGAAGAGGGTTCTGTCTACTCTCTTGCCTAATCCAGCCCTCGCTGTGCACATTTATTTATTATCAGTTACTTTTATAGCAGCAGAATAATCTGTTGCGCTTTACAATTGGGAACAACAGTAGCAGAACAAGACTGGCTAGTAACAGACAGACATATAGGGAAGAGGGACCAGCTTGCATGCTTAAATGCATGACGTATTGTCATGCACGTCCCCTACCAAATAATTTCCATTGGGCCATTGAAAGTATCAATTAATAGGCTCTTTACTGAATAAATCCTCTAGTACAGTCTGTGCTTTCTTATTATGCAGTGAAATGCCTCCCAGCATCATAGATCTTGACATCGGGAAAGAGGGTGTGGCCAATTTTTTATGTCATACACTGTGGCAGTACAACATCTTTGGTCTTTGGTGAAAGTTGGACTAATAACAGCAAATGACTGTCTGCAGCTATAAGTTACAGTTACAGCACAAAAAGTTATAGTTGCAGATAAGAGTCATGAGTCATGACAATGCATTTGGTGTATCTCTCCTGAAACTGGACTTTGTGCCATTGCTTTATCTTAGGAGACAACTCACACTATATTATCTGTGGGATGCCAATGTTCATTATATATATATATAAAAATTTTAAAAAGCACACTCACACCCTCCTTCCAGAGAAGATTCCAGGACTTGCACTCCATCACAAAAAATGGGTTTAAACTTTAAACCAATATAAAGGTTACCTAATACAGACAAATGTGAAGGCCCAATAGTCTGTTTCAACTGCTCGCAGGCAGGGGCTAACGAAAACTGCCTGCGAGCAGTTGAAACAGACTGTTGGGCCTTTGCATTTGTCTGTATTAAGTAACCTTTATACTGGATTAAAGCTGTTTTTTTTTGTGGTGGAGTGAAAGTCCTGGAATCTTCTCTGGAAGGAAGGGGTGAGTGTGCTTTATTACTATACATATGGATCCTGCACCAGTCGAATGTGAATTAGTCTGGTTGTGTGCTTGCTCGGACTGAACACACATATATATGTGACAAGAATTACATAGACCGAGTAAAATCCATCAGTAGCTTTTATTGCTCACCACAGGCAGGTACACAGGATATGGCAGTTTCACAGGCAGGTTGTCATGCAAAGTCTTCCAATACAGCAATATTTCTTCAGTGGACTCGCAGGTCAAGGAGCCCTAACAGTAACAGTAACCCCCAGGCCTATAATCTGGGCGTCTATTTCACCATCAGGCTCAGTTTCCAGTGTCTCTGCAGTTCTTAAACCAGCTTCCCACAGGTATCTGTAATCAGCTGCCTTTCCAGGCACTGATTGAGGAAATACCTGAGCTGGACATATACACAATCCTAATGCCTTTGCTCTGCCAAACCTGGGAGATCTGGATATTCCACATTTACTTCATATAAAATTATGCTAACACACTCCTCCCCCCTTAGCTTCAACCACCCTGGTGAAGCTAAAACACTTTCAGGCAAACTATCCACCCCGCCCACATCTATTTGTGCAATCCGTCTGGGTACACAGCTCTCTGCCATTTTCCAGTTAGCCATCCTCACCCTCACCCTCACCCTCTTTCTCCTCCTCTAGCTTCATCATAGTGTTGCTTGGAAGATCGGGCCCAACAAACTTCCTGGAAAGGGAAACAGCATTGAGATGCTGTTTCCCTGGATGATGCTGCACCTCAAACTTAAATGGCAGCAAAGACCAAAACCACCGAGTTACACGAGCATTCACTTCTTTGTTCATGTGCATCCATTGTAAAGGGGCATGATATGTAACCAACACAAACTCCTGCCCCAACAAATAACATCATAATGAGTCTACTGCCCACTTGATTGCTAAGCACTCTTGCTCTACAGTGGAGTACTTGTGCTCCTTGGGCAGCAATTTCCAGCTGGAGGTAGAGGATGGGTTTCTCTTCCCCTTCTACCACTTGGGAAAGGACTGCTCCCAATCGCGTACCTGAGGCATCTGTCTGAAATATAAACTGCTTTTTAAAGTTAGGAGCCTGCAAAACAGGTTCTGCACACAAGGCGCGCCTTAAATCCTGCCATACAGCTTTTGCTGCTCTAGACCACAGTATCTTGTCTGGGGACTGTTTTTTAAGACACTCAGTTAATGGTGGTGCCCTAGTGGCGAATTCACAAATGAATCTGTGGTAGTAACCCACTAGGCCAACAAATGTTCTGAGCTGGGACTTACATTTGGGTTTAGGCCATGTGAGGACCGCCTCCACCTTACTGGGCTGAGGTTTTACCTGCCCTCTGCATACAACATATCCCAAATATTTTGCCTCCACCATTCCAATGGCACACTTCTCGGGATTAGCAGTAAACCCATGTGCCCGTTAAGATTGCAACACTGCTTCTACTCTTTGTAGGTGTGACTCCCAGTCGGGGCTATGTCATCTAGATATGCAGTTGCATGTTCCTTGTGAGGTGGCAGCAACCTGTTCATAGACCTCTGGAAGGTTGCCGGAGCCCCATGCAGACCAAACAGCAGCATTTTATACTGAAGCAAACCTTCTGGGGTAGAGAAGGCTGTTTTGGCCTTAGCAGCCTCAGTTAAAGGAATCTGCCAATACCCTTTTGTCAAATCTAGGTTGGTGAGATACTGACTGTTTGCTAAATTCTCCACCAGCTTGTCCACCCGGGGCATCAGATAGGAATCAAACTGTGACTTTATTTAATTTGCGAAAATCATTGCAGAATCTTAAAGCACCTGAAGGCTTAGGCACTAAAACTATAGCATTATTCCATTCACTATTTGATTCCTCTACTTCCTGTTTAACCGCTGCCTGCTTTGCCTCGGGTATACGGTATGGCCTCTGTTTTATTACCACCCTGGGAGGAGTAACTATATCATGCTGGATAATTTGGGATTTTCCCAGAATGGTAGAGAACACATCTTGGTGCTGTGCTACTAAACTCACCGCCTCCTGTTTCTGGCGGGGATTAAGGGTAACTTCAATGGGTACCTGACATTCTGGGGTTTTCTTGGCAACCAAAGAGAGCTGACCAGCGCTCTCTTTCCAGGGTTTTAACAGGTTTACATGGTAGATTTGCACCTCTTTCCTTCTACCCTCCTGTCGAACCTTATAATTAACAGGTCCCACTGCCTCTATAATTTCATAAGGGCCACTGGGCATACATTTTGCTTTCAGTGGTGCGTACCAGAACCAGTACCTTGTCTCCTGGTTTAAATGACCAATTAACTGACGTTTTTTGCCGCTGCTGTGCCCTATCCATGTGCTTATTCACAAGTGGCGCAATTTGCCTTAAACGCCCATACAATTGGGTCACAACTGAAAGATGTTAGGCTCTTGGCATGACTGTTGTTCCCACCCTTCTTTCAACAGATCTAAAATCCCTCCGAGTCAGACCCGCTCGCTGCCGGAGGCCGGCATTCTGGTCACTCGCTAAGCTGTGGGTGACCACCCACAGCTTTTGCGAGCGGCCAGGTGATGGTTTGCGATGGTCGCGACCATCGGGCTTGCGACAAGACCCTTGTGGTAGGGTCTCGTCTGCCGCAAGCCCCAGTGAGCTTCCGGCTCTAATAGAGCCGGAAGCTTACTACTGACATCACTCGTGATGTCAGTAGGTCCACCCCCAAACGGCAGGCGTTCCTTTGGGAATGCCTCCGTTTGGCCTGCCATCCCCCCTCCCCACCTACAAAATGGGGCTACAGCCGCCCTGTTTGTAGCGAGCTCCGGAGCTAGAGAATATCTCTCTCGCTTCGGGGCTTGCGCACGCGCAGTGCGCACGCTACGTGTGCGCACAGCCAGGCCATCGACCCACTTGCGAGCACTATGCGCTTGCGAGTGGGTCTGAATCAGACCCTAAATCCCATAGAGGATTGGGGCACCTCTCGCATTACAAACATTAAATAGGGTAGGAGTAAGTCCCAATCTCGCTTTTCCTCAGACACCCATCTGTTTGCCGGTGGTAAACTGAGGTAGTAATCCTATCCACCTTTAACAGTCAGCACATATCTTTCATTAGTTTAGAGACAATTGGGGTACCTTGGTCCGTTCCAAAGTGTGTATATAGCATCAACAATTCCCGGGCAATAGCGCTAGATTTCATGCTACATAGCGGGATGGCCTCCGGGGTACCTTGTGGCATAATCTACCACCACTAATATGTATTGATGCCCACGAGCAGATTTTTCCACCAGCCCTATCAGATCCATACCAATTCTCTCAAAAAGTACAGAAATGATGGAGGGGAAGCAAGGGTGCCCTAAACCCTGGCCAGGGTGCTGTCTTCTGACACACTGGACATTCCTGACAATACCTCTTTACTGCTGCATGAAAGCTGGGCCAGAAGAATCTTAACTGAATACGCTGGAGAGTTTTCTCCTCCCCCAAATGGCCACCCCACAGGTATGTATGAGCCACCATTAACACCAACTGCTCGTGTTTCCGGGGAACCAACAATTGGTCTACTATCTTACCCTGCAAATAAGTTACATGATATAACAAATAACTTTTCAATGCAAAGTATGGTACACCGTCTGTTGGTAAAGCCGTGATTACTCAACCATTTATCTCTACAACATTTTCAAATGCATTTATTAAGTTCCCATGATTCCGTTGATCATGGCCAAAGTCCTGCAAGGACATTTCCTTGCCAATGGGAACCCACTGTGTCTTTCCCACTCCCCTCCGGGTCGCTCACTGGCCAAAAAGGGAGATACAGAAACCAAACTTTGGGAAACAGCAAAGATTGGCTCCTGGGAGACCTCTGATCTGGACCTTCTGCTGTCATCATGCCAGGTAACCACCTCTTGTAACAATGGAAAGTCCTGACCTAGGATCAATGGGTAGGGTGGCCTGGCGGCTACCACCTTCATTGATCTCCCTTTGAACACTATTGGGAAGTGCACATAGAGGCATTCTTCTACATCCTCATGTACACCTATAACCTTTACCTGGGGCAGCACCTGATCAGCCCCAGGTGGAACCAGGTTGGGCAGAGATGATGGTTAATTTGCTGCCAGTATCCTCTAAGGCCCAGACCTCCCAGCCTTCCACTCATACCATCAAACGAAACAAGGTGGTGTGCGCCAGTGAAGTGCTTCCAGCAGCCATGCTTACCACTGGTCAAGTTTTTGCAGCACTACAATCCATCGGCTAACCCTGCTTTGGGCAGTGCTGGCGCAAATGACCAGGCTCGCCGCAGTCAAAACACACAATTGGAGGTGGGCTGTTGGCTTTAACAACTGGGACCTGGGTTCTAGGCTTGCCAACTGGCTGGAATCCCTGTTTGGCTTTGTTTAACTTCCCAAGAGTCAAGTACCATTCAATCACCACCGCTAACTCCTCAAACGTTTGAGGATCAGCCTGTAGAGCCCACTGTTGCACCACACAGTCTAGTACCCACTCAGCAAGGTTCAAAGTCACCATCTCTACTATACGCTGAGCAGAGTTCTTATCCGGCTGCAACCACGCGTTACTCAGCCTGGCTAATTTGGCCAGCTGGACCCTTGGAGCTTCAGATGAATTTAGCCACGATTCCCGAAACTACTGAGCTTTGCTAGGTCCATTCACTCCAACTCTGCTTAATATGGCCTTTTTCAAGTATGGATAGGAGTTTGCCTCAGTCACGTTTAAATGAACATACAGTCAGGTCCATAAATATTGGGACATTGACAGAATTTTCATATTTTGTCCTCTATTCACCACCACAATGGCTTTGAAATGAAACATACAAGATGTGATTTGACTGCAGACTTTCAGATTTAATTTGAGGGTAATTACATCCAAATCAGGTGAACGGTATAGGAATTACAACGGTTTCTATATGTGCCTCCCACTTTTTAAGGGGCCAAAAGTAATGGGACAAACTAAACAATCCTAAATCTAACTTTCACTTTTTAATACTTTGTTGCAAAACCTTTGCAGGCAATTACAGCCTGAAGTCTGGAACGCATAGACCTCACCAGACGCTGGGTTTCATCCCTGGTGATGCTCTGCCAGGCCTCTACTGCAAATGTCTTTAGTTCCTGCTTGTTCTTGGGGCATTTTCCCTTCAGTTTTGTCTTCATCAAGTGAAATGCATGCTCAACCGGATTCAGGTCAGGGGATTGACTTGGCTATTGCATAACATTCCACTTTTTAGCCTTAAAAAACTCTTTGGTTGCTTTTGCAGTATGCTTCGGGTCATTGTCCATCTGCACTGTGAAGCGCTGTCCAATGAATTCTGAAGCATTTGACTGAATATGAGCACATAATATTGCCCAAAACACTTCAGAATTCATTCTGCTGCTTTTGTCAGCAGTCACATCATCAATAAATACAAGGGAACCAGTTCCATTGGCAGCCATACATGCCCACGCCATGACACTACCACCACCATGCTTCACTGATGAGGTGGTATGTTTTGGATCATGAGCAGTTCCTTTCCTTCTCTTCTCATCACTCTAGTACAAGTTGATCTTTGTCTCATCTGTCAATAGGATGTTGTTCCAGAACTGTAATGGCTTTTTTAGATGTTGTTTGGCAAACTCTAATCTGGTCTTCCTGTTTTTGAGGCTCACCAATGGTTTAAGTCTTGTGGTGAACCCTCTATATTCACTCTTGTGAAGTCTTCTCTTGATTGTTGACTTTGACACATATACATCTACCTCCTGGAGAGTGTTCTTGATTTGGCCAACTGTTGTGATGGGGTTTTTCTTCACCAGGGAAATAATTATTTTGTCATCCACCACAGTTGTTTTCCGTGGTCTTCCGGGTCTTTTGGTGTTGCTGAGCTCTTCGGTGCGTTCTTTCTTTTTAAGAATGTTCCAAACAGTTGATTTGGATACACCTAATGTTTTTGCTATCTCTCTGATGGGTTTGTTTTGATTTTTCAGCCTAATGATGGCTTGCTTCACTGATAGTGACAGCTCTTTGGATCTCATATTGAGAGTCGACAGCAACTGATTCCAAATGCAAATGTCAAACCTAGAATCAACTCCAGACCTTTTACCTGCTTAATTGTTAATGAAATAACGAGGGAATAGCCCACACCTGTCCATGAAATAGCTTTTGAGTTGATAGTCCCATTACTTTTGGCCCCTTAAAAAGTGGGAGGCACATATTGAAACTGTTGTAATTCCAACACCGATTTGGATGTAATTACCCTCAAATTAAATCCGAAAGTCTGCAGTTAAAGCACATCTTGTTTGTTTCATTTCAAAAACATTGTGGTGGTGAATAGAGACCAAAATCTGAAAATTCTGTCAATGTCCCAATATGGACCTGACTGTATGCTCTCTGTGATTGCCTTGTGAGACAGGGAGCAAGTCTGGCAGCCCACTTCTCAGGCCATTTTAAACATGCAGCAGTATGCTCAAAGGTGCACAGAAAAGCTCCAATGTCATCAGATGGAGTAAACTTCTGTAACACCTCTCACTCATGCCCACCTTTCCTTATTTCAGTTAACTCTGTATGTAATAACTGAGTTTGAGTTTGTTGTCCTTGCATCTGTGCTTGATACTCTGCTGCTAGAGCTTGTTGCTCTTGCATCTTAGCTTGATGCACTGCTGCCAGAGTTTGTTGCCCTGCAGCTATTTCAGCAAAACTTTTCAAAAGCTCCTCCATATTACACTGCTTTATCCATTTATGAACAAACTTAGGAGGCTTTATAAATTCTCTTTTGGAAGCCAGATTCCCAACAAACTATGGGCCTGATTCAGAGGCGCTTGCTCTTTGCGAGTGCTCGCTCTGAATCAGGGCGGATTTAAAAAAAAAAAAAATCCGCCTCCAGGCTACTCGCATAGCTGTGGGTGATCACCCACAGCATTTACGAGGGCCTGGCGATGGTTGCAATTATCGCAACCATCGGGCTTGCGACAAAACCCTTGTGGTAGGGTCTCAGTTCCTGCAAGCCCAAGTGAACTTCCTGCTCTAATAGAGCAGGAAGTTCACTACTGACATCACGAATGATGTCAGTAGGGCCGCCCACAAACGGCAGGTGTTCCTTCAGGAACGCCTCCGTTTGTCCACCCCCCACCTACAAAAGGGGGCGAGCTGTTGATCAACAGCACCCCATTTTGTAGCAAGCCTCGGAGTGAGTGAAGTTCTAACTCGCTCTGGGGCTCATGCATTGTGCACGCCGCACGTGCGCACTGGCCGACCATCAACCCGCATGTGAGCGCTATGCACTCGCAAGCGGGTCTGAATCAGACCCTATATCAGCTGGCTTCTCTTAAAACTGCACCACATTCCCTGGCCATTCACCCATACACAGGAATTAAGCAGTTTATATGTTGTGCAAAACTTGCATATACACAGACATATCATAATAGTGAATAACTGCCGTTTTATGGCTGGCCTGCCGCACTCAACCATGCAGCTGCTAGTACAGCGACTTACTCACCAAGACCCTGCGCAGTGGGTAGTGTCCTGCAAAGCATCTCACTGCCGCTGTGGGTGGATCCGGTCACTGTATCTGGGCTCTTGCTGCGTAGCAGAATCCAGAAAGAGTCTCTGTTCAGGTGTCAAATGTGACAAGGATCACATAGACCAGGTAAAATCCATCAGTAGCTTTTATTGCTCACCACAGGCAGGTACATAGGATATGGCAGTTTCACAGGCAAGATGTCATACAAAGTCTTCCATTATAGCAATATTTCTTCAGTGGACTCACAGGTCCAGGAATCCTAACAGTAGTCACCCCCAGGCCTATAAACTGGGCAACTATTTCACCATCAGGCTCAGTTTCCCCAGTGTCTCTGCAGTTGTTAAACCAGCTTCCCACAGGTGTCTGCAATTAACTGCCTTTCCAGGCACTGATTGAGGCAACACCTGAACTGGACATTACACAATCCTAATGCCTTTGCTCTGCCAAACCTGGGAGATCTGGATATTCCACATTAATTTCATGTGGAATTATGCTGACCATGTCACAATATATATATATTATTCACTAACAGTTTCTTATATAGCGCAACATATTCTGTTGCACGTCACAATTGGAAACATTAATAGAACAAAACTAGGTAATAACAGACAGACAGAGAGGTAGGAAAGCCCTGCTCGCAAGCTTACAATCTATAGGGAAATATATTTATAAAGAGGGAGAGAGAGATGTGCGCCGACCCCCTTGTTTTGAATCTGCATCTCCTTCGTGTTTTGGATCTGGATTTGGTTTTGCCAAAACCGCCCTTGCATGTTTTGGTTTTGCATCTGTACTGTTTTCTAAAAAAAAATCATAAAACAGTTGAAATCACATAATTTGGCCCTGTTTTTGTTCCTACAGTATTATTAACATGTATGACCACCTCACAGCTCACAAAATTGATTTAATCCAGTTTAGGCCAAAAGGCTGCATCAAGCTAGCTGGCTGACTAAGCTAAGCGACAGCAGGGTACGCTACATGTGGCAGTTCAGCTTCCAACATGGTACATCTAGGAAACAGAGTGGCACTGCAGTGGCAGACAGGATAGCAGTTTAATAAACTATACAACCCCTTAGGAAGTTAAAACCAAGAATGTTTTCATTAATCAAGAACTAGGTCATAGGCCCGAGGGAGTTGGAGTATGTTTATGAAGTAGTTGAAGACAGGGAAAGGACTGATGGAGTTATTAGTTTGTAAATTTATTTATTTTATGATTCTAAAGAAATTTATGAGAGATGATCAATGTAGGGTCAAGTTCTTTAATTCATAAAAGACATCTTTGATCTGGAGGAGGTGCGGTATTCATGTGTGGATAGTTTGTCAGAAGATATTATGCAGTGTCTGCACCATTGCACAGAGATTCTTGGGGCGTATATGGGAGCAGGCTCACTGAAGCCCACTTGTGTCCTATGTGAACCAATTACCTAAAACCTGATCACTTGAGTGAGATCTGCAGAGCACCTTTTGTGAGCTGTGCTAACACAAAGTGAGCTGTGCTAACACAAAGTGAGGGCATCCATTTTGTGCCACATCCTCATTGAATATTGATTCAGTCCACATACACTGTAAATTTTTTACATCTAAAAGAATTGCTGTGGCCTTGCTTGTGGAGGTGCTGCTAAACAGACATTTACTTTGTGCTCAGGGAGATTGTTGGGGATAATAGGACTAAGACTTGCTATTTACATCAGAGGAAAGCAGTCTATAGCTCTCCGGCTGAACTACAACTCCCAGCATCTGTGTTGATTGCCGAGACAGCTTGTTTGTTAACAATGGGAGAAGTGCCTCAGGGTACCTCAGCCTGCTTTACGCACGGTATGTACCATGTAAATATGTATGTATGTGACCAATATGCACAACAATTTTTTGTATTAAATGTATTTGCACTTTATTGCACACATTCTGGCAGGAAGATGCTCTGTGCTGCTGATCATATTTCTGGTCTCTCACATGACACCCACCATCTACATTATCCAGTTATTCTGCTTAAAGTCACCTACATAAAAGGAGGCAGGTGTTTATTAAGCTGATTCGTTATTTATAACAGCCTATCATTTTACCAGGGTCCTGGGGCAACTGGTTAGGGTTCGGGGCAATTAAAAATCTACCATGTTTTGCACACCCAATTAACTTGGTATTTCAGATTTTTTTTTTTTCAAAAAATAAAAGGGGCATACAAGAGATGCTATCTATGGCCATAACAATTTCTGGGCATTTTTGGGATTCATCATGTACAAGACTTCAGTGGCTGTGGCAGTGCGACTTCGAACATGGCACATCTCGGAAACAAGAGTGGCACTGCAGTGGCAGACAGGATGGAAGTTCAATAAACTATAAAAAATGTTTGTCGTCTACACAAAACATCAGTCAGTAATGCCCCAAACAGTGCATAATGCAAAGAAAAGAGGTGCTAGATGGAATTGTCCTTGGGCCCTTCCACCCACCATTATGTTGTATATATTAAACAGGACATGCACAGTTTAACAATCCAATCACTGCAGAGACAGAGACTGCCAATTATGGCTGGAGTGATTGGTTTGTTTGGGCCCCCAGAAAACAAGCTACCAATGGACAGCTGACATTGCTGGCAATGATCTCTACAAACACAAATTGACGCCATCATCATACGATTCCTCACCCTCATCTCTCACACATCATCTTCCTCCAGTATTAATTTGTCCCCTGCTGCAATCCACCATTACAGGTGCCTCTGTATTTTTTGGATGTAATTGGTGGTAAAGGTCTTCCTCGTTGAATTTGTAGTTCACTTTGATGAACATCATCTTTTCCACATTTTGAGGAAGTAGCCTCCTACGTAGTGGCGTAACTATAAATGTACCTTCCCCCTGCCAAAATATTTCTGCTGCCCCCCTGCAATTGTTAGCGGTGGGGGAGAGTTGGAGCGGAGTGTGAGAGGTCCATGATATATATACTGTATATATAAATATATATATATATACATATATATTCATCTCATAATGCACTTCTAACGTTTACTGACTGACTTTAGGTGTGCGGATTGTCTTTTTTGACCTGCAATTATTGTTAAACCATTTAACCAAGCACCCAATATTTTTTAAAGTTTGAGAGTGCAGACTTGTGACATTTATTTATTTATTTATTTATATATATATATATATATATATATATATATACATAGTGTAAACATGAAAAACACATGTACATTACAAGTTGCATGTACAGTGAAGAGATAATATAGCCTTACTTGTCCCATACCTCCTCCTCCTCTTCTCTGCTGAGTGACACTGATAGGAGTGAAATGGGTACGGGCCTGGGATTCCAGCTGGACTTGGAGCGGTGAGGTGAGGAGGCTCTGCAATGGCCTGAAGTCTGCGGGGGCTGTTGTTACGCCACTGCTCCTATGCCGATCGCTGACAAGGCTCCCGGCTGTGCTGAAATCTCTTCTGAGGGTGGGTAGCTCAAGTAGAGCAAAGCGACTTTGTGCAAGGGCCTCCAAATTGCCGTTTTTCTCCTGCCAGTATTCAAACAGACTGTCTGACATGCCTATTTGGACACTATCATTATAATAGTCCTCATCCATTCTTTGAATGGTGACCGTATCAGATGAAGTCACAGTAGAGGTGTAATTAGTTGTAGGCAATTCTTTTAGACCCCGACCAGATGTCAAAACTTGGTTGTTTTGACTCATCTGCATCACCAGTGGGTCTTTTGGGAAAGTTAAGTTTTTTCCTAGCAGTCGCACTTGCTGTAGAAATTGAAGGAGTAACTATTGCTGCATCATGTGTCGCTTGATCTGACAATTTGCTTACCAACAGCTCTTTGCATCTCTTCAGATCTGTGTCCGTTGGGAAGAAAGACACGATGTATGACTTAAACCTAGGATCAAGCACGGTTGCCAAAATGTATTGATCCGATTGGAAGATCCTGACAACCCTTGGATCCTGGCAAAGCAAATAAAGGAATTGATCTACAAGTCTGACATACTTAGCAGAATTTCTTTGTTTCAGCTCTTTCTTCAATTTCTCAAGCTGCTTTGCCAACAGTCTAATTAGGGGAATTACCTGACTCAAGCTCGCAGTGTCTGAACTCACTTCACAGATGACTACTTCAAAGAGTTTCAGCACCTTGCACAACACGGAAAGTATTCTCCACTGAGCTTGAGTAAGGTACATTCCCCTTCCTCTTGATATGTCATAGGTCGTTGTGTAGCTTTGGATGATTTTTTGCTGTTCCTCCATCCACTGAAGCATATAAGGGGTTGAGTTCTACCTTCAGCCGGTTACTTCAGCTAGTGGCAGGGCAAATTAAAAATATGCACCATCTAAATGGCGAAAATGTCCATAAAGTTTTTGGGCCACAGAAAGCATCTCCTGCAGAGTAGACTGCCCCTGAATGCGCTGCTGGTACTTAGATGCTGCTGCTGTTGGTGCCACTTTAGGCAATACCGCCACCCTTGAGGTTGTTACAGTCATGTGATCTATAGTTTGCCCTGTTCCACTTGTCCACATATCTGTAGTTAAGTGGACAGTGGTTACATCAACATTTTGGAGGACACTAAGTTTTTTTAACGTCCATGTGCAGGCTGGGAATTGCTTTTCTAGTGAAGTGGAATCTAGATGGATTTGGTAGTGGGGACACAGGACCTCAATTAACTGTCTAAAACCCACTGCATTAATGGTGGATATTGGAAGCACATCTAATACCAGCATAGATGTTATGGCATCAGTTATCCATTGTGCAACTTGGTGACTGCTGTCATACTTGCTCCCCCTTGCAAAGGATTGTTTAACAATCAATTGTTTATTTAAACTACTACAAGTAGTCTTCTTGGTCCCCTTCTGGGATGAAGATCCAGCAGCAGCAGGTGTAGTGCTCAAGGATTCTTCTGAGGTATCCTGGATAGAAGAGGAGTAAGTTAGCCTTATAAAATTGGATGCAGGACTACTTCCAATCATGACTGAGGATATTGTTGATGAAGGTGTTGGTAGTGGAGATGGCACGTGCAGAGAGAAGACAGCTAGCTGATGCTGGACTGCTTGTTACTTTTTTTTGCCAAAGTTTATAAATTTGGCAACACTTTTGATAAATGCGCTGCAGATGATGTAACCTAGAGGAGGTTCCTAGTTGGTTAAGGTCCCTAACTCTACTTACTCTGGCCTTACATATGCTACGGATAGCTTGACAATTGCAATTGTTGTCCGGATATGGGTAGAAATAATTCCACACATAAGAGGTGGATTTTTTTGTCTTATGCCCAGTTATGAAAATTGGCTTTTTCTTATCATGGGAAACAACCTTTTCCACTGGTGCCTGATTTACAGAAACAACATCCTCATCATCAACATCCACAGCATCAGCATCCATAATAGCATCAGTTACACAAATATCCCCCTCATCCTGGTGCACTTCCACAGAATCATCCTCAATTTCTGTGTCAGGGAAGAAAAACTATAAAAATATACAGTGTAAGGGTGCTGTCATGTGTTGGTTATCCAAGCAGCTGCTAAATAGGAGGTAGTCGGCCTCCTAAACAACAATAGATAAACAATATGCAGCGCTGATAGTAAGTATAAGATAACAATTTAATAAAACATTAAAACCAATGATAGAGAGATTGCACTCTAAGAACCCCAATAATGAGTGGGTATAGTACGTACAAATATAAATCTATAGGCATAAATCTAAAAACCCTATAGGCACAGGATATCTCAGTATGGGAAAATATGTGCACTGGGCAGAAAGTCATTTTGGGTGGCACCAAATACCGGCCTGTATTCAGAGTGGTGAGGATTCCTTTAATTAGCGATGGTCTCACAAACAGCAATGTGTCCAACGCAAGCAGATGGAGCCTCGTGATGATCAAGCTGGAAATATTGCACAAAGTCCCAAGTTTTTAAATGCGTTGGTGATATTTACCCTGGCTCTTGGCACCTGTCACTTTGGATATCAGCACCTTATCATCTATTTGGGCACCATTTGGACTTGGGACTTTGTGCAATATTTCCAGCTTGATCATCACGAGGCAAGTATTGGTATATCTGTTGTCAGATATACCAATACTTCACGAATGACAGGAGACGGGCTTCTTCGGGAATTCCCATGGGCCGGCAGCCAATTAGAGGCCACTTTACATATTACGACCACTCATTGGCTGCGACCTGTGTATAACCGGCTAATGAGCGGCCGCTATATGTAAAGCGGCCTCTGATTGGCTGGCAGGCCATGGGATTCCCAAAGAGGCCCATCTCCTGTCATTCGCAAAGTATTGGTAAATGTGACAACACATATACCAATACTAGTCCGGCATGGATCGGGTCACTCGCTTTTTTGTTTTACCAAGTCCGTGGATTCTACGGAGACCGGTGCAAGGACAGAGGTGAGTATAGCATCTTCTTTTCAGGTACGCCATTGGATTCTACTAGAGAAGGGGACAGAACAGCTGGCAACAGGTAAGTATGTGTGAGTGAGGTAGGTAGGGGTATGTAAAAAAGTTATACTTTATACAGTGTGTGAGTGTTGGGGTTTCTTAACTATTTATTTTACAGTGTAGTTCCACAAGTGCCAAAGGGCAGGCATGCTGGCACCTGTAGTTCCACTGTAAAATACAATAGTTTATCACTATTTTCCTCACTATTACCTCTGAACCCACAGCCCAGGGGTGCAGGGAAGAGCCCCAGGCTTAAGTCTAAGCCTGGGGTGTTGAGAGAGGTGGAACCCCTTTATTGGGGGGGTCCCCATATCCCCTGAGAATCCCGGCTTGGGGTGCAAATGCTTTGGCTGGGGTGACTCGTTGATAGGGTTCCCTGGCTGGGCCATTACACCCCAGATGGATTTGATCCTGGTGCTGGTTTTAAATAGGGAAGCCTCTATGCAATTTTTATCCCCCTATTTTTAAAACCAGGACTGGCTCAGCAGCCAGGTGCTGGTTCCTAAAATACGGGGGACCATATTCAATTTTTCCCCTGTATTTTTAGGTACCAGGAGTGGCTGAGCAGCCTGGGGCTGGTTATGTTTTTTGGGGGGTGACCCTACGTCATTTTTTACAGGAATAACACACAAGCAGCCCTAAAATTAAAGGCTATTGGGAGAAAGTGCATAGGTTGATTCTACAGGTCACAAATGTTTCCATTCTCCCGTGCTTATCCTTTTCCCTCCTCTGTTGTGATAAACTCACCCAATCTCTTATTAGGCACATTCTCAATGCTGCTAATTGTGCTATAGCATCATCTTGGAAAAAAGTGGCTCCTCCGTCCATGGCTTCCTTGCAGGGCTCGATCTGGCATACTTATAACGTAGAATATATCACTAGTCAACTCCATGAAACTGTTATTAAGTTTTCAGAGACTTGGGCTCCTTGGCTAGCCTATCAGGAGACGCAATCCTAGCCTAAATATGGCCTTTCGGAGATGACTCCCCATGCCAACTTTTCCCTTCCTGTCCCTCACCCCCCTCCTTGTTCCTCACTAACACTTCCTCGCTTCCCCTTCTCTGTGTTCCCCTTTGCCTTTCTATCCTTCTTTTCTGATAGTGATATTTTTTACCACCTCTAAAATAATTGGGGATCAATCTGTTTTTTAACGGCGAAGCTCATCTGTGTTTTTGCTATATCTGATGTGGCTAGGAATATTTTTTCATTTATTGTCATTTGACTTTTCTATGCCAATGTATATGCAGATATGCCTTATTTGCTGTACCCTGAAAAACTCAATAAAATCTTTTTTTTTTTTTTTTAAAACCACACACAAGCAGCCTTCACATATCTCACTGATATGTGCAGGCTGCTTGTTCGGAAGAGTTAGGCAAAGAGAAGACACTGCAAACTCTGGTGAGAAATCTCCTTCAAAACTTGCTACTCAGAGGAAAAAAATCTCGATTTGCTTCACCATCGGCCAATTTACTCTCACTACTTAGTAAATTTGCGAGTTTCAGAAGCTTGAAATCACCCGAGTTTTGGCGATGCAAATTGAGTTGAAAAAAAACTTGATCAGACTCAAATCTTAGTAAATTTACCACCAATGGAGCATACACACGGTCAGATTTGTCAGATGTGTCAGATGTACGATTGAATGATTTGAATGATTTGATGAACGATTTGAACTATGGATGATTTTTGACTGCATTAAAATGAATGGAATCGTCCAAATCTGATGCAAACACATCAGATGTCAGATATCGTTATCTGACCATCGGGAACGCGCATCGTTCATCGTTCAGACATGTCAGATATGTCAGATTTTCCTTCAGACATGAACGATTGAATGATTTTTTTATTTTTTGTTGAGTAATTATTTTTATTAAGAAATTTTGCATATACAAAAACAAGAACATTAAAAAAAAAAAAAAAATTTACCAGCAACATATACAATTATTAATGACATAAAGAAACAAATTGCTATACAATCACATAAAATATGTGAAATAATATCAAATATATGGAACAAGTGGAAATTTGCATATCATTAATATACCAGAAACATTGTCACATCCCAGAACTGTTATATAGAACTCAGACAGATTAACTTGGGGAAGCATATCTTGAATCTAGCCAACCGGCCCAAATCTTTTCATATTTAGATTCTGCATTTCGTGTTATATATATATAACGTTCATGTTGCACAGTTAGTGCAACCAAGGACACCCAAGCCTGGAAGTCAGGACCAATAGGGGCCATCCAAAGTCTTGCTATACAAACTTTAGCTAATACACATAAATTTATCGCACATTGCAATTTATATTTATCATCGTCTATAATCCCAAGGCAACAGAATCTTGGAGTAAGAATAGAATGAGGAATACCGGTATCAGATACTGCACTGAGGACCCGACTCCAAAATAATTGCACTTTAGGACATTCCCATAGCATATGCCAAAAGGTTCCAGAGGCTGTACCACACTTTGGGCAAACATCCGAAGCCCTCCCTCCAAACTTCACCAACCGGGCTGGTGTGAAATAGGTTCTATGAAGTAGAAATAGCTGAATCTGCTGGAATTGAATAGAGGCAGTAGATACACGAGGACAAGCAAGTGCTCCACTCCACTCGTCATCAGTGAGACCACCCAACTCCAATTCCCAACACTGTTTCAAATGAGACAAATTAGAAGCATGATGATATGATATCAAAAATGAATATAAACAGGAGAGTGTCCGTTTAGGGCCTAAATGTACAAGAAAAGATTTTAAGGGGGAGTGTTGCAATGAGAGAGTCTTACTAGCAAATTGAGTATTCAGTGCATGGCGAAGCTGTAAATACCTAAAAAAATAAGTAGATGGGAGTTTAAATTCGTTCACCAGCTGAATAAAAGATTTAAGAATCCCATCTTGATACAGCTGATTAATCGTAATAATACCTTTACTACCCCAAATCTCTCTGGCATTAAGAGAAGAAAGTTCTGACAGCTGTCGGGAGCCCCAAAGAGATGTATCTGGGTCAATCTCACTAAATTGTATTAGTGCATGAGCAGCACGCCAAATTCTCAAAGCCTGCAAAACTAAAGGGGGACCGTTACGAGTGAGCGAAGCACTGAATAGAGCTTGTAGGGGTGTATGTCCCGCTGACACCTGAGAAACTAACAGAGCCGGAAGGGAGTCAACTGAACCGTCCTGCACCCACAGCCGCAGATGAGCCGGTTGCGCTGCATAATAATAGTATTGAAAATGGGGAAGTGCTAATCCTCCTGAAGTCCTTGACCTAGTAAGTACATCCAACTTTATTCGAGACCGTTTATCTAACCAAATCAGGGAAGAAATTATACTGTTCAGCTTCCGAAACAATGATTTAGGAAGATAAATTGGGGCTTGTTGAAAAATATATAAAAACTTAGGTTGCACTATCATTTTAATTAAATTGACCCGTCCTGTTACTGTCAGGGGAAGTTTGCACCAGATTTTAATCCTATCTTTCAAATATGAAAACAGAGGCAAAATATTCAGACGAGAATAATCCTCCATAACATTAGACACCCAAACACCCAAATATTTAAAGGAGTCAACCCAACGTAGAGGTAGGGAAATTAATGGGTTAACAGGAAGGCGTCCTCTAAGGGGGAGAATGGAGGATTTGTCCCAATTAATGGCAAGGCCAGAATAATTACTAAACCTGTCTATCACCTGCAGAACCAGGGGCATAGCAGTCACGTAGTTCCGGAGGAATAATAGCATGTCATCTGCATATAAAGCTATTGTATCCATCCTGTTACCCAGAGTAAGGCCAGCGATATCAGGATGTGTACGCAGAAGACACGCCAGTGGCTCAATAGCTAAAGCAAATAGGCTCAGAGACAAGGGACATCCCTGCCTAGTACCTCTGGACAATGCAAATGAGGGTGAAATGAAACCATTCACAGAGATACGAGCAGTTGGCCTGTAATACAGCAACTGAACCCATCTCAGAAATACTGGACCCACACCCATACATCTCATGACCTCCCATAGGAAGGGCCACTCCACTGAATCAAATGCTTTTGCTGCATCTAGAGAGACTACTACAGAGGAGGACCCTCCACCATGAGAAGCCTGGAGATGAGAATAAAGACGCCTGATATTAATAGATGTCGACTGTCCCGGCATAAAGCCAGTTTGATCCGGATGTACAATCTGAGCAATAACCTGATTAAGACGGATTGATAGAATTTTAGCGAGTATTTTTGCATCCGTAGATATTAATGAAATAGGACGGTATGCATCGGGAAATTTAGGGTCCTTCCCAGATTTTGGTATCACAATAATGATAGCTTCAGACATGGAAGCTGGAAACACACCTTTATCATATAGATTATTAAAGAGATCTAAAAGTTGCGGTATAAATAGACCAGCATGTTTCTTGTAAACCTCCAAGGGGATACCATCAGAACCAGGAGACTTACCACCTGGGAAGGAGTTGATAGCAATCTCGACCTCTTCTAGTGTAAGCGGGCCATCTAAAAAGGACCTTTCCTCATGAGCCAAATGTGGGAGACCAATTGCTGCTACATAGGACATCAGATCAGCCGGAGTGCAAGACAGTCTAGAGCTATAAATATTTTAATAAAAGTTAAGAAAGGTGTCAGCAATGTCAGAGGTGTTGGAAACCAGTAACCCATCTGCAGTAAATATTTCATGGACAGCTGTGGAGGGACGGTCAGCATGGACTAAGTGAGCAAAAAAACTGCCCGTTTTATCTGCAGACATATAGTGAGAGTGAGACTGGAACAACAGCCGGCGGGTATTCCTATCAGTAAGATGGGTAGTCCAAGCAGACTGAGCCGCCAACCATCGGAATCGAGTCTCTTCAAGCCTATTTTGTAAATATTCAGACTCCAGTAAACGGCAAGTATTCTCAAGTTCAACCTCCTTCTCTCTATAATACTTTTTAAGGTCAGCAACCCGTTTAAGCAAAGTCCCTCGCATAAAGGCCTTAAATGCATCCCAAATTACTTCAATTGGAGCAGAACCAGCATTATCAGTAAAAAAACTCCTCCAAGCCGCTTCAAGTTCCGAACCTGCCCCCATCTGCAGAAGCCAGGAGGGATGTAACTTCCATAATATCTGCCCTCTTGGACTATTCAGGTCCACATTCAATATAAGGGGAGAATGATCTGATATACCCCTTGTCTTATACTCCGCACCAGATATTTTGGGAATCAAACTAGGGGAGACTAGAGCCAAATCAATTCTGGAGAACAAGCAATAAGAGGAGGAAAAACAGGAATATTGTTGCGTCCCCGGATGCTTCATCCTCCAGGCATCTACCCATCCCAAACCAGCCACAAATTTAGCAAATCCACTCTCACCCCCCACTAGACCAGTCGTATGGACCTCACACCATTTATCTAAAAGGGGATTCAGATAGTTGTTAAAATCACCTAAACAGATCACAGGGGTAGCAGGAGACAAAGCAATAAATTCTGCTGCTTTTTTTAACACCTCATATGAGAATGGAGGGGGTATATAAACAGCAAGTAAAAAAATAGGGACAGTGTGAACCTTACAATCAAGAAAGACATAGCGCCCATAAGGGTCAATCCTAACGGCGTTACATACAAACGGTACCGATTTTTTGATGACAGAGACCCCCCTTGAGGACGAAGTGTGTGAGGCGTGATATGCCCACCCCACCCAGGGACGTTTAAGAGATAAAATCCTGCTTCCAATCAAATGAGTCTCAGTAACACAGGAGATGTCAGGATCATATTGTTTAAGCATTTTCAACACTAAGGATCTTTTTATTCTGTCATTGAGTCCCCTCACATTCCACGTAAGTAGTCATACCATAATAAAAATAGAAAATATCTAAGGAAATGGGAATAGAGATATAGCAAATTTCCAAGCGAAAAATAAAAAATGTGTGACCTGACAGCCAGCATATACATAATAGACAGAGAAAAGCAAAAAAAAAATAAAACAAACAAACAAACAAAAAAAAATTAACATTCTAAACAAACCTAGCCAACCCCCCTCCCTGTATACCCCTCTGAACCTAGGCATACTTGGATCCCAAAATTGCAACTGCCTAAAACTAAAATAACATAAACCAATTAAATTCCCTACAAGTAACAGGGGCAATGAACAAAAATAGCCACCAATACATGGGAGCTCTCCATTAGATACTGTGACAGTGAAAGCATTCAACTTTTTGTATATAGAAGAAATTACATAGACTACCCTCCTACCCCAAGGCAATCGGGGACCTCCAAGATAAACATACAATAATAGACAAAATACTTGCAGAGTTGTCGCCTCTGGAATCAAACAGATAGTTATAATCTGAAAAGAAATTACAGATAATGACACGAAGTGGATATTATATCAGAGGTATTTCAATCAGGAGCTAGCTGTCCATTGCCCGGGGCATAGCGATCCAGCCAGACAGCCGCCTCACGTGGAGAAGTAAAGAAGCGGGTTTCCCCGTCAGCAACCACACGCAACTTTGAAGGAAATAGCATGGCGTATGAGAGGTTCAAGTCCCGCAGTCTGCGTTTAATGGGAAGAAATTTAGCCCTATCTTTCTGGACCTCTACCGCAAAATCCGGAAACACAGAAATGCGCACTCCGTTTCGTTCTAGCGGACCTTTAATATGGGCCAGCCGTAATACAGTGTCCCGATCCTTATAATGCAGGAATTTAGCAATGAACGTGCGAGGCGGAGTACCAGGAGGCAGAGGTCTAGATGGAATTCGGTGCGCCCGCTCAACTGCAAATTGAGAAGAAAAGGACTCCCTGCCATAAGTAGTTGAAAGCCACGTCTCAAGGAAGGATTCAGGCGAGGAACCCTCCTCTTTTTCGGGTAACCCAACGAATCGTATATTGTTGCGACGAAGTCTTCCTTCCATGTCAGACAGCTTGCTTTGCATAACGGACATCTGTTGACACATATTAGAGACACGTTCCTGTAAAGGATCATGCGAGTCTTCCAGTGAAGAGATACGAGTTTCAGCTTCCTCCATACGCTCACGGATGCGTTGCATATCTTGACGGAGCAAAGAGACGTCACATTGCACCTTTCAATTTTATCTAATAAATGTTTGCCATTTACTGTAACGGCATCCAAAACTTGTTGTAAGGTAACTTCAGGAGGTGTCGCATCTGTAGAACCTTGAGAGCTCTCTAATGGTGCATCTTTGGATGCAGATGGAGGTTGCGGCGTAGTGGAGCATGCAAACCGCTCCAATTTAGCAGCCGCGGCTGCCTGACCAGTTTTACCCATAATATGGGAAAAAAATGGATTGCACTGTCAGTACTGAAGCTAGTATTAAGGATAGGCACACAGTATTAAATATGGCTGCCAAGCAGTGTGGGCCTCTACAGGGTGTAATAGAGAGATGTACCTGTAGCCTGTGATGTGGGGAGAGGCAGTTCTTCTATGCAGCACCTGCTAGTTGCCAGCTGTATAAAATTTGGCTGAGTGAGAAGTCACAACAGGAGGGATTCACCCGGGGAGAGGACAGCAGGCTCAGCAGTGGTGGGAGAGAATGGCTTCCCCAGAGTCTGGAGTCACGTGGGCGGCAGCTACCTCAGCAGGCCGCTGAGGTTAATATAAGCAGGAGTGTAGGAGGCCACAGCAGGGGAGCCCCATCCGCAGCAACAATGAGGGAATACGTTCCCCTTCACCTCACCTCTCCTAGAGTGAGAAGGGCTTACATCATCATAAGAGGCAGAAGAACATGCCTCACTGACAGTTGCAGAACCACCACTCATAAATAAAGGCCAAGGCCTTAGCCTTTCCTTGCCACTTCGTGTGGTGAATGGCATATTGGCAATTTTATGTTTTTCTGCTGCCAACTTTGATTTTTTTTGTTGTTTACCACTGTAAAATATTGATTCTTTGATTTTAGATGCCCTGACTTAAACCTTCTATGCCCTTGGGCATCAGCTTTAGATGACGTAGACACTGCGGGGATTCAAAGGGCTTTGTTGTACGTGAACAAACTCACTGTGGAACAGCACACAGAACAGTACAAGTAACAACAGTATATTTTTTAAACTTTATTTTATACTTATTTTGTCAGCTGACACTGCTTGGAGTCGCAAAGCTTATGCAAAGTTAGTGAACGCAGTGGGCGATGGCCTGAGTCACTGCAGCACCAGTCTGTGACTGGACAGGGAGTGGTTGGACACAGTCAGTGGATGGACAACACAGCACAGCCACTGGATGGAATAGTACAACAACAATTATATTTTTTTACATTTTTATTGACTTGTTTTGAAACTTTGTTCACAAATGACACTGCGGTGTGACGCCACTTATGTGAACGCAGTGGGATACAGCCTGCAGCATCACAGTGCTTATATGGATACACTGGTGTATGGTCTGCAGTGTCACAGTGCTTATACGGATACACTGGAGTATGGCCTGCAGCATCACATTGCTTATATGGATACACTGGGGTACAGCACACAAAAAACTTTAACTTTTTTTTATTTTTATTTAAGACAGCACAGCACACCCCTGGATGGACAGCACAACCCTGGATGGACAGCACAGCTGTCCGCACAGCACACCCCTGAATGGACAGCATACCCCTGGATGGACAACACAGCACACCCCTGGAAGGACAGCACAGCACACCCCTGGATGGACAGCACAGCTGTCCGCACAGCACACCCTTGGATGGACAGCGCACCCCTGGATGGACAGCACAACACACCCCTGGATGGACAGCACAGCACACCCCTGGATGGACAGCACACCCCTGAATGGACAGCACAGCACACCCCTGGATGGATAGCACAGCACACCCCTGGATGGACAGCACAGCACACCCTTGGATGCACAACACACCCCTGGATGGACAGCACAGCACAACCCCCGGATGGGAAGCACAGCACAACCCTGGATGGACAGCACAGCTGTCCGCACAGCACACCCTTGGATGGACAGCACACCCCTGGATGGACAGCACAACACACCCCTGGATGGACAGCACAGCACACCCCTGGATGGACAGCACACCCCTGAATGGACAGCACAGCACACCCCTGGATGGATAGCACAGCACACCCCTGGATGGACAGCACAGCACACCCTTGGATGCACAACACACCCCTGGATGGACAGCACAGCACAACCCTGGATGGGAAGCACAGCACAACCCTGGATGGACAGCACAGCACACCCTTGGATGCACAACACACCCCTGGATGGACAGCACAGCACAACCCTGGATGGACAGCACAGCACACCCCTGGATGGGCAGCACAGCACAACCTTGGATGGACAGCACAGCCCACCCGTGGATGGACAGCACAGCCCACCCGTGGATGGACAGCCTGGACAGCACAGCCCCCCCTGCTTGGACTCAGAAAATGGCACCCATCACCGTGGGGAGGGACTTATACGCAATCCAGAACCTACGAGAATCCAAAGCAGGATCGATAACTTTTTGTCTCGCCTTGAATTTAGGGTCAGGTGAGAAAACCCGAGCCTCTCGGATCCGGTCCGGAATACCGATGCTAGGGCGGGTCCGGTTTTCTGAGATCTCATCTCAAATATATGTGTGTGTGTGTGTGTGTGTGTGTGTGTGTATATATATATATATATATATATATATATATATATATTGTGATAGGATCACTGGTAAAGTGGTTTGTGGCAGGTACATTTGTCCCAGATTCCTGTCTTTTGTGTTTTAAAATCCCCAGGAGAAAGTCTGCAGTATAGCAGGCTTGAGTTTCGGCTTTTTGAAAAGCCGGTTTGGGACCTGGGGGTTGTGGGTGAGAGGAGAGGGAGGGCTCCACCCACAGCCACTCCAGGTTTTGGTTCTCTTAGCCTGGTAACAGGCTTGTTAAGGTTTCCACCTGAGAGTGGCCAATATAAGCCTAGTGTGTTGAGGGCTGATTGTCTCACCTGGGAAAGCAGACAGGGAGTTTGCTCAGAGACACTTGGAAAACCTATCTGTGAGTACTGTGCTGTGCTTTGTTGCTGGCGAGGGCATTAGGCTCTGCCAGGTTCTGGTAGTGAGGGAACTACCTGTGAAGTTAGTGCCCCGACAGGGCTAGGATTTACATTTATGTTTTCTTTATATTTCTGTCATTGTACAATAAAGACTGGCGCCGACCAGCTTGTACTTGCATCCAGACTGGTGTGCTGCTTCCCTGCTGCTGTGTGTGTGTGTAAGGAAGGAGTCCTCTACTCAGGATAGGGACCCCCTAACCTAACTGTGTCACAATATGGAGGAGAATGCGGGCAACCACACACACTGAAGTTGCATCGAGAGGAAAACTTTCCGTTTAAAAATTAAAGGGACAGACACCCAAATTGTGAGTGTGGAAATAACACTGTGTCCTTGAAGTCCCATAGAGGAGGCGTCAGCCAATGCTCAGAGAGGCAAGGTTCCTTTTCCAACCTGCACCCCAGAACAAAATGGAGGAAATTATTAAGGCCTTGCTCCAAGCTACAGCAGCTCAGCAGGAGACAAACAAACTTCAGCAGGAAGCTACAGCAGCTCAGCAGGAATCCACCAGGGTGCAACTGTTGGCCTTGGAGACAGCCCAGAGGCAACAACAGGTCGCCATCGAGGAAACCCGCCAGGCCTTAGCGGAAAACAGCCAGGCCATAAGGGAGGTGGTACAGCACCTGGTCGCCCGGCCCAGAGATGTTAATACTGGTCCTCCCACCACCACCACTCACTCCGTACGAGCCAGTCACTTCCTCCAAAAGATGACTTCGGGCGGTGGAATGTACCTAAGACTGAGGGTGTAGAACCTGGAGACAGGCCTGCCAGGCCGGGAAGGTTCTTGCCCCGTAAACGACTAGACATTAATATGACTCAGTGTTTCCGATGTGGTGGCTTCGGCCATATTGCCGCTAATTGTGCACTTACAACTGAACCTATGCAATGTGATACTGCTCATGTCTACCGCAGGGGGTCTTTCTTTGCACAGATAGCCTGTACGGCTGACCGGCAGGCTGAGACTGATAAGCACATGTGTGTACTCATTGTAGATGGCAACCGAGTAGAGGCACTGTTAGACTCTGGTAGCTTGGTGACACTTATAAAAGCTGAGCTGGTGAACCCCTTGAGGCATACAGGGAAAACTGTTGGTGTGACCTGCATACATGGGGATACTCGATATTATGTTATGGCTGAGGTGAACATCGAGACACCATGTGGCTCTGCTATAGTTTCTGTGGGTTTGGTGCATGGTCTGGTGTACGATGCAATATTGGGGAGAGACTTTGCTCACTTCTGGAAGTTGTGGGAAAGCCGTTTTGTTCCAGAGGTGAACAACCCCGATCCATTTGAGAAGGTTGTCGATGTAGTGGAGGAGGGAGTTTCTTCTGAGTCAGAGTTATTCCCTTTTTCTACTATGGTTGGCGAACTAGAGAATGCGGAACGTGACGGTGGCCCGCCAACTGATGTGCCTCCCATTGAGGTGGGAAGTGTTGTTGGGCCAGGTGATCGTCTGCCTGATTTAGAGGTCAGAAGAGAGGTCTTTGCCGTGGAGCAGTTGAATGACCCTACTTTGGTAAAAGCCAGGGAGAATGTAAAAGTAGTTGATGGTAAACCCGTAGACCCTGATAGTCCTTTGTCCTATCCCCACATGGCAATGTGTCAGGATTTGTTATATCAGGTGACTAAGAAGGGGGAAGATGTTGTGGAACAACTAATAGTTCCCAAAGCCTACAGAAGAACAGTGTTGGATCTGGCCCATGGTCATATAACGGCAGGCCATCTAGGGGTAGAGAAAACCACTGAGCGAATAATGCAGAGGTTTTTCTGGCCCGGGCTTCATAAAGAGGTATCTTACTTTTGCGCATCCTGCCCTGAGTGTCAGTATCATGCTCCCAGGCCACATTTTAAGGGTCCACTAGTTCCATTGCCTATCATAGAGGTGCCGTTTGAAAGAATAGCGATGGATTTGGTTGAACCCTTAATGAAGTCTGCCAGGGGACACCAGTATATTCTGGTCATAATGGATTACGCTACCAGGTACCCGGAAGCGATCCCGTTGCGCAATACGTCAACCAAGACCATTGCCAGAGAGCTAGTTCATGTCTTTAGCAGGCTGGGTATACCTAAGGAGATACTAACTGACCAGGGTACACCATTTATGTCCAAAGTCATGAAAGAGTTATGCCGACTGTTCAAAATCGAACAGTTAAGAACTTCGGTTTATCACCCCCAAACCGATGGGCTGGTCGAGAGGTTTAACAAGACGGTAAAACACATGCTTAGGAAAGTGGTCAACAAGGATGGTAGGGATTGGGACTACTTATTGCCGTATTTATTGTTGGCCATAAGAGAAGTTCCCCAGTCCTCGACCGGGTTTTCACCCTTCGACTTGTTGTATGGGAGACACCCAAGGGGGTTACTAGACATTGCCAAAGAGACATGGGAGGGGCAGTCTAGTCCTTACAAAACGGTGATTGAGTATGTTTCTCAAATGCAGGAGAGAATTGCTGCGGTAGTGCCGATAGTGAGAGAGCACCTGGAAAAGGCTCAACAGGCACAGCGGAGGGTATACAACCGCAATGCTCAGTTATGCAGCTTTGCTCCTGGGGACAGAGTGTTAGTATTGGTTCCCACTGTGGAAAATAAACTTTTGGCTAAATGGCAAGGGCCCTTTGAAATCTTAGAAAGAGTGGGGCAGGTCAATTACAAAGTTTACCAGCCGGGGAAAAGAAAGCCGGAACAGATATACCATATAAATCTGTAAAAGCCCAGGAAAGATAGAACAGTACTGTCGGCCGTCCGAGACCCTCCAGTAAGTCCAGGGCCCTTAGTTCCCGAAGTGACAGTGGCAAAAACCCTGTCGGCAATTCAACAACAAGAGGTCAAGGAGTTTCTGATTAGAAATAGGGTGCTGTTCTCTGACGTACCTGGGAAAACCTCGGTCATTAAACATGACATCATCACTGACCCAGGGGTTAAAGTTAATCTAAAGCCCTATAGGTTACCAGAAGCACAAAGAGAATCAGTGTTGAAAGAAATTAAAAATATTCTAGAGTTAGGGGTTATTGAAGAATCACATAGTGAATGGTCAAGTCCCATTGTGTTGATTCCAAAGCCCGACGGGAGTGTGCGTTTCTGCAATGACTTCCGAAAGTTGAACAGTGTTTCAAAATTCGATGCCTACCCGATGCCAAGAGTGAATGAACTGATTGAGAGACTAGGGATGGCAAGGTATTTAACCACTCTTGATCTAACCAAAGGGTATTGGCAAGTACCGTTAACCGAGAGCGCCAAACAAAAGACCGCTTTTTCAGTGCCAGAGGGCTTGTTTCAGTACAAAATGTTGCCCTTCAGACTACATGGGGCACCTGCTACCTTCCAAAGAATGATGGACAGGATTCTAAGGCCCCATAGACGGTATGCGGCTGCTTATCTGAATGACGTGGTCGTTCATAGTCCTGATTGGCAAACTCACTTACCCAGGGTACAAGCAGTGTTGGACTCCATCTATAAGGCAGGTTTGACAGCCAACCCAAAAAAGTGTTGTCTAGGCATGGAGGAAGTAAAATATCTGGGATACACCATTGGCAGAGGCCTGATAAATCCTCAGCTCAATAAAGTTGATGCCATACAAAACTGGCCACAGCCTCTGAATAAGAAGCAGGTGAGAGCCTTCTTGGGAATTACGGGGTACTACAGGAGGTTTATACCCAACTTTGCCACCATGGCAGTCCCACTGACTGACCTGACCAAAGGCAAACAAAAAGTCATGGTAGAATGGAGTCCTGAGGCAGAGAAAGCTTTTCAGGAGTTGAAAGTAGCGTTGTGTTCCCAACCAGTCCTGATGACTCCTAATTTTGAAAGGGAATTCATAGTACAAACCGATGCATCAGAAGTAGGTATAGGAGCGGTCCTGTCCCAGAACAAGGAGGGTGAGGAACACCCTATTTTCTATCTTAGCAGAAAGTTGAATATACATGAGAGAAACTATGCCACAGTGGAGAAGGAGGCATTGGCCATAAAGTGGGCATTAGAGGCTCTCAGGTACTACTTGGTCGGAAGAAAGTTCAAATTGATCACTGACCATGCCCCACTGAAGTGGATGTCTGAAAATAAGGACAGTAATGCGAGAATTACAAGATGGTTCTTGGCGTTACAAACTTTTAAATTTTCAGTGGAACACAGGCCAGGAAGCCAGCTGGCCAATGCTGATGCGTTGTCACGCGTTCATTGTTTGGGGGTTTCAGTTGTTCCGCCCCACAGGTCGAAACAAAGGGGGGGGATATGTGATAGGATCACTGGTAAAGTGGTTTGTGGCAGGTACATTTGTCCCAGATTCCTGTCTTTTGTGTTTTAAAATCCCCAGGAGAAAGTCTGCAGTATAGCAGGCTTGAGTTTCGGCTTTTTGAAAAGCCGGTTTGGGACCTGGGGGTTGTGGGTGAGAGGAGAGGGAGGGCTCCACCCACAGCCACTCCAGGTTTTGGTTCTCTTAGCCTGGTAACAGGCTTGTTAAGGTTTCCACCTGAGAGTGGCCAATATAAGCCTAGTGTGTTGAGGGCTGATTGTCTCACCTGGGAGAGCAGACAGGGAGTTTGCTCAGAGACACTTGGAAAACCTATCTGTGAGTACTGTGCTGTGCTTTGTTGCTGGCGAGGGCATTAGGCCCTGCCAGGTTCTGGTAGTGAGGGAACTACCTGTGAAGTTAGTGCCCCGACAGGGCTAGGATTTACATTTATGTTTTCTTTATATCTCTGTCATTGTACAATAAAGACTGGCGCCGACCAGCTTGTACTTGCATCCAGACTGGTGTACTGCTTCCCTGCTGCTGTGTGTGTGTGTGTGTGTGTGTGTGTGTGTGTGTGTGTGTGTGTGTGTGTGTGTGTGTGTGTGTGTGTGTGTGTGTGTGTGTGTGTGTGTGTGTGTGTGTGTGTGTGTGTGTAAGGAAGGAGTCCTCTACCCAGGAGAGGGACCCCCTAACCTAACTGTGTCACAATATATATATATATATATACACACACACACACACACACACACACACATATATATTGCAAAGGTATTCATCACCCTAAGAAGTCAAAAGGTTTGTCTGTGTTGTAGATGACACAAATTGTTCCTGATTTGTCTACAGATTGAAAAGACAAAACAAAACAAAAATGACAAATGCTGCTTAGCATAAATATTTAACCCCTGTGCTATGGAAGCTACAAGTTTACACATATAACAGATATTGCCCTGACAGATGGATTTCAATTAGCCTATACTTGTGCATCATTAAATTCATTACAATTTAGATTTTATGGATAAACACCCTAATTCAAATAACACTTGTCATACTCCCTCCTCCCAACTCTGTCCCTCTCTCCTGTGTCCTCTGGAAAGCCAGTTCAGTCTATAAACAACTGGTCCCCATCCATGACAGCTTCATCTCCAACTCTTTGAATCTCCCAGCCATCACCAAATCATGGATTTACCCATCTGACACCACTTCTCCTGTAGCTATCTCCTTTGGGAGCCTCACATTCTTTCACACTCCCTGGCCTGTGGGTTGCCACAGTCTTGGTGTTGGGGTACTTCTATCGTCTGGTCACTCCCACCAACTCTTACCTTCTAAACTCTCCATTTTATTCTTTCCATTCAATGTTCATGATATTCACCTCTTCCAACTTCCTCGTGTAGCTGCCTTTCTTCGTCCCCCTGGACTTAGCTCAAAATTCTCTGATAATTTTGTTTCTTACTATACAATACAATACACTTTATTGTCATCAACAACAAAACAAAACATGTTGAATTGAATTACAAACACTACTGCATATAAAACAAGCCAGCGAAACAATCCCTTAATACTCAGGTCAGTGCATTTTGACAGTTTAACAGACGGGCAGCCACTGGAAAAAACTGTTACATAACCTCCTCGTATGTGTATGCACACTCCTAAAGTGAACATTTGATGGTAGCCTTTCAAAAACCATGTAGTTAGGATGACTAGGATCAGCTAAGATGCTTCTAGTCTGCTTTAGTACTCTAATCTCATAGAGAACTTGAATTTTGGGCAATTTTACACCTACTATTTTTCTTGGCTCCTAATCTTCAAGTGGGCTCTCAAGACCCCTTTCTTCCTCAAAGCTTTCCAGCTCTCATCCTAACCCACTACTCCATGTTCCTTCCTCACAATCCAGCCCATCTGTGTCACCCCTGTTTGTCTGCCCCCCCCTTTAAAATGTAAGCTCTCATGACCAGGGCCCTCTTCCCTCACATGCTTCTCCTTCCCTTACTTTTACTTTAATTTACAACAGCACCTAACACTGGGTTGCTAACACCATGCAGCTTATTTAAGTGTTACGCAGCAATGTTTATAAATCATGTATTTGTCCCACATTGTTTGTACTGTTAATAACTGTATTTCTTGTGTGCTCATTTGTTTATGTACTGTGTAAGGCACTGCGGAACCCTTGTGGCGCCATATAAGGGATAATAATGATAATACTGTGAATCTGAAGGAAAGCTGTGAAGATAAAGACCAAAAAGCATTCTGATTAAAGATTGTCATAGACATGTATTAGAGAGGAAAAGGCAACAAAATAATATCCAAGTGCTTGGATATCGCAGTGAGCACTCTTGGATCACTTATGAGGAAATGGAAGCTGCATCTCACCAGCCAGGCATCTCTCTGTGTTGTCCACACTGTGAACTATCACTGTGAAGAAGCTACAAAGCTTAGTGGCAGAGACTGCAGTGAAGGTGCACCAGTCACCCATAGCAATAGCTCTGCATATAACTGTCACGTGTAGGAAAGTTGCTAGAGCAAAGCCATTCATGATAAAACCCACATCAAAGCACGTCTTCAGTTTGTCAGAAAAAATGAGTGACCCAGCTGACATGTGGGATAAGGTTTTGTGGTCAAAATGCTCTTGGAGAGATGCAGTGGCATCACTGGAGTTGGTGACACACAGTGTGACAAACAGGCCGAAAAGGGTGTGTTGCTTTGTGGCACGCCCTTGGTTTTGTCACTCTGGTGGCAGACCTTGCACTCCCAGAGATGCAGGGCGTCCCCCAGAGACTCTCTCTGCATTGCTAGCTCCTCCTCAGTGATCGGGAGATAGGCGCTGCACAATAACATCACAGTGCAGTGTCCAGCTCCAGGTCAATTAGGAACCAGCATTTTGGTGTAGTCCACACCTCCCTAATGACGCCACTTGGGAGATGTATCAAACCTTGAAGAGAGATAAAGTGGAGAAATTGCCCATAGCAAACACCCCACTACCAGTGAAGTATGGGGATGGCAGCATTATGCTGTGGGGAGCAGCTTTTCCTAGTGGAACATGGGCATCTTGTTAAATCTGGAGGGCGGATGGATGGTGTAAAATACACGGAGATACAGCAAGATGCCTGCTGCAGTCTGCTAAGAAGCTACAGTATGGGAGAAAGTCCCCCTTCTACATGACAATGATCCCACCCACTAGGCTAAAGCAGCACTGGCATGTGTGAACAACAAAAAAGTGAAAGGCCAAAGCCTTTGAGAAACTGTAGCACTAGAGTAACTCTGCAAGGTAGAATGGGCACAAATGACTCATATATATACCACCTCTATGCACATATATATCAGTACATTTTCTGCTCTGGCGATAGTTCCACCAGGAACCTATTCAGGAACTGTTTTGTTAATACATGTGAGGAAACATAATAACCCTATATAGATATTTCCATTGATAAAAAATAATCATGGGAAACCTAAATTTATTCCAACTGATTATATGGCAGATTCAATTAGCTGAATGACTTACTGCACGGCTAAAGCTCCAGAGGGTGCACGTAATGCAAATTTTTATTTACATCTACTGAGACTGTGAGGAAAGATCAGCGTAAAGTGCACCCTCTGGGGCTTACCGCTTGGGGTAGTAGCAATAATTGAATAGCACCAGTCAGATCTTTAGCCGCACCCTCCCCCTTTAACACATCTCACCTGCCCACTACCACTAGCCGCAGTATGGCAGTGCAGCAGTACATCATGCAGGGAGAGAGTGGAGACTGCTGCTGTTCAGCAGGTGAGGGGAATGTGAGTAGTGCGTACCACTTTAAATTTTAATTTCCAACCCACTGAGAAGCGTAAATATAGCACATAGGCCCTATGCAATTTGCTTTAGAGTTGGATCTAGAAATCATGGGGCCCTAAGCAAGGTGCTGGTTCAGCCCCCTCACCCCACCCGATACATTTTCTTTAGTAAAAGAGCTTTCACACTTTGATAAATTGTACTTTAGTGCATGGCTCATCACTGTGAAATCCCTGATTGGTATGAGTATTTTTGGTCGACAGTCAAAATGTCAACAGCATGATGTTGACCGCAGAATGCTTACACGGTAGTTATGTTATTTAAAGCATTTTTACCATGGTAAAGCATCATGTTTATAGTTATGCTGACATGGTAAATGCTTTAAATAACTACTACTCTGTAAACACTCTTTGGTCATCTTTATGCTGTTGATATTCTGTCGACCATTTAACAATAACTATATCCTCTGGCATGGTCTCAAAAGCCCATTCAAGCATTTACTATTTGGATTTTGAGCTTCATGAATTTAATGTATAAATAGGTTCCTATTCTGTACCTCAGCAAAAAATATTAAAATCAAAAGACTTCCTTGACATATTCAGTTTTGTGGCGCCTCCTTTTGTTCATGTCGCTTCTGCTTGGCAGCCACAAGGACTTTATCAACTTCAAAAGAAGAGGAGGAACAAGGTAAGGGGTGAATAGAGCAGAAGATGAATAAGAATAGTAAGAAGGTGCAGGTCACAAGGGAAAAGTGGGTGTTGGAGTTGAATTGTAGAATAGATATGATAAGACAGGTAAAGGGAGACAGACACATAAAGGGGAAAATTAAAGGACAGACACACAATGCAGATACACATACAAAATTAGAGACAGAAACAAATGGTGAAAGATAGGAACAGAGGGCCTGATTCAGACCCGCTCATGAGCGCATAGTCGGGCAGTGCGCAAGTGTGAGCCCCGGAGCGAGTGAGAACTTCACTCGCTCAGGGCTTGCAGCAAAGCAGGGCGGCTGTCAATGTTGATCGACAGCTCGCCCCGTTTTGTAGTCGGGTCGGGGGGGGTGGCTGCACAAACGGAGGCGTTCCTGAAGGAACACCTGCCATTTGTGGGCGGTCCTACTGACATCACATCTATTAGAGCAGGAAGTTCACTGGGGCTTGCGGTGGATGAGACCCTACCACAAGGGTCTCATCGCAAGCCCGATGGTCGCGATTATCGCGACCATCGCCAGGCCGCCCGCACAAGCTGTGGGTGGTCACCCACAGCTATGCGAGCGGCCTAGAGGCTGATTTTTATTTTTTTTAAATCCGCCCGGATTCAGAGCCTCTGAATCAGGCCCAGAGACACACGAAGAGGAGACAGCTGCACAGACATTGAAAAGGGGGGGGCACACAGAGGTACACATACAAAATTAAAGACAGGGAGGAAAGTAGAAGGGGGGGTGACAGACACTGGAGTGATAGATGAAGACACACACAGATGGGGTCAGAAAGCAGACAGTGGAATAATTACGAAAGCAAGGGGAGGAGAAGTGCTCAGGAGCTGCAATCCAAGTAGAGAAGTAGATGTCAGGGGGCACAGCTTGTGCACAGAAAGAATCTGTGCCCCCTATGTTAACTGAGTGGCTGCATGTTGCCTCTACATGGGAGACAGGGGGTGGAGACAACCAGAAGATGGGCAGAGATTATAGAGAGACAGATAGATATTTGTATGAATGGTGTGAAAAGAAAGAGACAGAAGATATGCAGAGGCGAAATAGACAGGTATTGAGAGTTGAAAGAGACAGTCAGAAGCTATGGAGAGGGGAAGAGACAGGCATGAGCCATGGAGTGGAGAAAGAGACAAAAAGGAGCTGTGGAGAGGGAAAAACATTCAGGATAGGGATGGACATCGGAAGCCGATGGTTAACAACCATCGATATTTCCATAGAATACCGGAAATTCAGTGGTTGCCAGCCATCGGATGCAGCTTTCCGATGCCCATCCATGGATGGTCATGGAGGGGGAGCACACACCACTGCTCTGCAGTGCAGCAGGAGAACAGCAGACGAAAGCTGTATAGGCCTGAGAATAAATAAGAATCCTGAGTTCTTTGCTAGACAGCAGAGTTATTGGTCAGGTGGTTGGTTATCTGACCAATGGAGTGAAATGTGGGTGTGGTTGAGTATTATGTATATTAGAGGTGGTTGTGCATGTGATCAGCCTCTTTGTCATTTCTGGAGGACTGATGAGTATTCAGCTGTTTGCAGCTTTATTACTTCTTTTTCTTAATCTCTCTCCTGTTCCTATCAGTCATCGCTCCCTTCTTTCCCCCCTTGCTCCTTTCTTTCTCCTTTCTTTTCACAGGTGTTTTCCTCCTCTTTAGCACCCCCCGCCCCTGCAGTCCCCCCACCCCCCCTCGGAGCCAGGCCTATCTTTAACTGCCCGTTCAGAGCTGCAGCGGTGTGTGAGTGCTCTCCACTCTCCCCTGCCAGCCTCCCAGTGGCCCTCTCCTGTGCAGGACTCCGCGCTGATGCCGAGTCCTGCTTACCTGTGTGTTTCTGCTGCACCAGCATGAGCAGTCGCGGCCGCAACTCCCGCTGGGCACTCTCCCCTGCTGCCCTCCCAGTGGCCCTCTCCTGTGCAGGACTTGGTGCAGATGCAGACTCCTGCTTGCCTCCTGCTGGGCACTCTGCAAGTCATGACCGCATGTCCCCGGCAGGTGGCTACCCCCCCAGCGGTTTTGCGGCCCCATGTCCCTCTGCAGGGAATGCTTGGTCTCCAACCCCAGTGCGCCAGACCCTGCCTCACAGCGGGTCCGGCGGCCATTTTAGTTGAGGTGGCCATCTTGGATCCCACTCCTATAGTGGGATCCGCTGTTTCAGTTTTCCCCAAAGTCCCCCTTAGGCTGGTGCCCCCCCCTTTTTAGTTCCCCAAGGGACTAGCCCTCCCCTTGCCCCAGTCCCTTAGAGGTCAACCCCCATCATCCCACTGTCCTTCCTCTCCCGGCCAGGTTGATTTTTTTCATTAATTAGTATAAAAAGGAAAAGGAATATGGGAAAACTTTTGCACTAGTAGGTATATAACGGTCAAATAACAAGAACGCCCCAACTTAACAATTATCAAATGTCATTATTTGTAAAATTGGTGGGGGTGCTGCCAAGGACAATAATAAATTACTGTAACAACATAAGAAGAAGAATGTCCTCTTTTGTTGGTGCACAAAAGATTAATTTAATATATAACTTTTATTCAGTAAGCTAAAAATAAACGTGAACCCCTAACGTGACATATGACAAAAATATTGTATATAATAAAAATATATTAAATAAGTGATGGTGTCTTGTGTCCCATTTAATAATGTAATTAAATCATATATTCACTCATCATTGTATTTAAGCTGGGATCTTGGTATAAAAAATCCAAATGATACGGCAGATTTGAAGTGCTCTAGAGCACTTGGTTGCCGCATTTATGCAGGTACTGTCGGAACAAATTAAAGATGTCCTTGCATCCAGGGAATTGCCAATGTCCTTGGATGACTTGATCTCCTTGTGTATCCAAGTGAACCTTCACCACAGAGAGAGAGAGTACAAGAAAAGGAACAGTCTCGTCGCTTCACTTTTAAGTTGGCTCCATGATTCATGGCACCTATTGAGTCACCAGAGGAACCCATGCAGATTGGAAAATCTTGTCTTCCTGCCACAGAAAGAGAAAGGAGGTTCAAGAATAAACTTTGTTTGTACTGTGGCAAATCAGGCCACCTCCTCTCTGGCTGTTCAAAGCGTCCGGAAAATGAGAAGGCCTAAATGATAAAGGGGTGGTCAGTTTAGGTGCGTTGAAATACACCCCAAAAAATCAAGTTACTTCCCAGTTTTCCATCGATGTAACCCTGGTAGATTCCTGTGAAGAAGTTAAAGCCTTCTTAGATTCAGGTGCTGATGTCAATTTCATCATGGCTAAAAAGGTCCAAGAGTTAGGTATTGCTAGCATACCACTGCAAAAACCCCTTGGCATCATTGGTGTGGATGGAAATAAACTTCCCATGGCTACCATTCATTCACAGATGACAGAAATCATCATGCAAATAGGGGCTCTTCATCAGGAATCAATAACATTCTATATCCTCCCATCAGCCGAAAGTCCTGTTATCCTGGGTCTTCCTTGGCTTCGAAACAGACAAATCTCAGGTGCACAACTCCAAATTATTAATAATATATATAAATGCAATAAAATTTTGCAATCAATAGAGGTTTTTAGCATAATCATGGCCAAGGTTATGGGCCTACCCACCATATCCAGGTAACCTCTTTCGGGTAGGTCCCAAACATATTAGGGTTCAAATCCAGAGCGCAGGACCCCCAAAAAACTGGCCCTGCCAAGTCGCCCCAGGGCACCACCATAGTAAGAAAAGAGGTTACCTGGATATGGTGGGTAGGCCCATAACCTTGGCCATGATTATGTTAAAAACCTCTATTGATTGCAAAATTTTATTGCATTTTTATATATTATTAATAATTTGGAGTTGTGCACCTGAGATTTGTCTGTTTCTGTGCCTGCAATTAGTCTCATCAGGTGGCACCTCCCATCATATATATAGTCAGGTTGTGCAGTCCAGAAATCTTTCCCATATGCTCCATTTAATGTGCTTTATTGCACTTCTGAGGGAAAAAAGATGCCCTCATTCTGGATTAGCACCCTTCCTTATTGGTTTAAAAGCATGGAGTATGGTAATGTATATGCACACTGTATTAGGCACAATTCTAGATTAAGTCCTATAAGTTATATACTGTAGTGCAACTTTGGTTCATTTTTGGGGTGTGGGTCCCCGTGGATTGCGTTGGTTAATCTGTCTCAGGGCACCGCATTATAACACATTTTCCATCATAACACATTTTAACCCTTTACTGTGTGTGTTTAATATATATGTACTTCACTTTTTTATTTTCATTCTTTATATGCAGCTGCTCCTAACTATCTCTTTACACTGCACTTTTCTTACTATAGTGATGCCCTGGGGCGGCTTGGCTGGGCCAGTTTTTGGGGGGTCCTGCACTCTGGATTTGAACCCTAGTATGTTAGGGACCTACCCGAAAGAGGTTACCTGGATATGGTGGGTAGGCCCATAACCTTGGCCATGATTATGCTAAAAAACTCTATTGATTGCAAAATTTTATTGCATTTATATATATTATTAATAATTTGGAGTTGTGCACCTGAGATTTGTCTGTTTCTGTGCCTGCAATTAGTCTCATCAGGTAGCACCTCCCATCATATATATAGTCAGGTTGTGCAGTCCAGAAATCTTTCCCATATCTTCCTTGGCTTTGCAAGCATGCCCCTGTCCTGGACTGGAGAGAGCCTCAAATCCTGTCATGGGGTTCTCAATGCTGAGGGCTTGTTTATTGTCTGTCAAACCACCTCATCGCATCATTCGGACGTCCGTTGTCTCATCGGAAGATCAGCTTCCGGCTCCATACCAGTCCTTCAGGGATGTGTTCAGCAAAAATGCCGCAGAGACGCTTCCTGCCTATTGAGAGTGGGATTGTGCTATAGATTTATTGCCTGGAAAGGTCCCACCTCATGGAAGAATTTTCCCCTCTCAATTCCCGAATCCCAGGCAGTTACTGAACACATTACAGAGAACCTGGAATGTGGATTTATCAGAGAGTCTAAATCTCCTGCTGGAGCGGGACTCTTCTTTGTTAAAAAAAAGGATGGGGGTTTGTGACCATGCATCGATTAGCGGGGCCTGAATGCAATTACCATCAAGAATCGGTTCCCGCTACCCCTGATTTCATAACTCTTTGATCGAATTAAGGGGGCAAAGATTTTCACTAAGCTAGATCTTCGCGGGGCCTACAATTTAATCAGAGTCTGATCTGGAGACGAGTGGAAAACGGCCTTTAACACTCGAGATGGCCACTACGAATACTTAGTTATGCCTTTTGGATTAAGCATCTCCCCAGCTGTATTTCAAAAATACATGAATCATATTTTCCGAGATATGTTGTATAAATTCGTAGTGGTGTATTTGGACAATATCCTAATATTCTCTGAAGATATAGCAAGTCATTGTCAACATGTTTGTGAGGTGTTGTCTCGTCTCCGAGCTAATCAGCTTTTCTGCAAACTTGAGAAAAGCTCTTTTGAATAAAATGAACTGACATTTCTGGGGTACATAATCTCGGGTTCCTGCCTTTGAATGGACCCAGAGAAGCTTGCAGCTATTGTCAACTGGTCCCGCCCAGTTGGACTGAAAGCAATACAATGCTTCCTGGGTTTTGCAACTTCTACCGCCAATTCATCAGGAACTACTCTTCCATCGCTGCTCCCATCACTGCTTTTACCAGGTAGGGTCAGGATACTCGTGAGTGGTCAATGGAGGCAGAGGAAGCCTATGTCCATTTAAAACAGCACTTCCATTTTTTCTGGAGGTGGACGCTTCCACGGTTGGGGTTGGGGCAGTCCTGTCACAGAGAGACAAAGGAAATAAGTGGTACTCCTGTGGGTTCTTCTCCCGAAAATTCTCTAAATCAGAGAGTAATTATGTTGTTGGTGACAAGGAACTACTTGCCATCAAACTGGCTCTACAAGAATGGCGATACTTGCTAGAAGGAGCTAAATTCCCCATAACAGTCTACACCGATTATAAGAATTTGATGTACCTCAGGACAGCTCACTGTTTAACTTATCATCAGTCCAGGTGGTCGTTGTTCTTTGATCGATTTAATCTAGTGATTACTTACCGAAGGGAAATAAGAACTTCAAGGCCGATGCCCTGTCTCGAGCATTTAGTTCTGCTGAAATGGAAGAAGTAAAGGAAGATAAGGCCATCCTAAACCCTGCCTGTTTCTTAGCAGTCACCAAGAGGCACAAGATTCCACTGGGAAAACATTCATAGCCTCAGAACTTCAGGCTAAACTGCTTCAGTTTCAACGGGCATGCAGGCGTCATAAAAACCTTGGAACTGATCCTCAGGTGGTACTGGTGGCCGACGATCTGTCAGGATGTAAAGGACTTCGTGGCAGCCTGTCATATTTGTGCTCAGCATAGATTCCACCGCACTCGCCATTGGGTTCCCTGTTGCCACTACCAGTGCCTGATTGCCCTTGGACTCACATTTCCATGGACTTTGTGACTGATCTGCATTCATGCCAAGGGTTCAACACAATTCTGGTGGTGGTGGATAGGTTCTCCAAGGCCGCTCACGTTATTCCTTTGAAAGGTCTGCCCCTCAGCACCGAAGTTGGCAGAGATTTTTGTAAAATAAATATTTAGGTTACATGGGTTTCCTAAGAACTTTGTTTCTGACAGAGGGGTACAGTGCACCTCTCAGTTCTAGAGAGCATTATGCAGGTGCTTTGGCATCAATCTGAGCTTTTCTTTGGCCTATCATCTCCAGAGTAATGGCCAGACTTAATGAATAAACCAAGAATTGGAAAAATTCATTAGGATGTATGTTTCAGCCAATCAAGATGACTGCTACCTTGGGCTGAATTTGCCCACAATAATCTATACCATGAGGCATCGGCACATTCTCCATTCTTTGTTCAGTATGGTCTGCATCCAGTGTTACCCGAGTTACCAGGCCTTCAGCTAGTATCACTCCCAGCCTTACGTGGTACAGTGAATTGATTCTTTAGGGTCTGGAAGATTGTAAAGAGGAACTTGAGTAGAACTTCTTCAAAGTACAAGCTGTTTGCAGATAGGAGAAGAGGAGGGGTCCAGTGCTGGCTCCTGGTGATAAAGTCTGGCTGTCAACCAAACATCTGAGATTAAGGGTTCCGACGATGAAATTCGCTCCCAGATTCATTGGTCCTTTTGAGATCTTACAGGTGATAAACCCAGTGGTATATCGTTTGAAACTTCCAAACACTCTAAGAATACCAAATGTGTTTCACGTTTCTCTTCTCAAACCCTTGGTGCTCAATCGTTTCTCAACTCATTGCAGCCCTCTTCCTGCGATTCCGGTAGACCATCAAGAGGAATATGAAGTTAAATAAATTCTGGACTCTTGGGTTTCTAGAGGAGCTGTTCAGTTTCTAGTAGATTGGAGGGGCTATAGTCTTGAGGAACGTTGCTGGGTCAAGGCCTCTGACATTCATGCGCCTCAGCTTCTTCAGAAATTCAACCGGAAGTTTCCCAACAAACCATTTGTGGGGTGTTCGGTGCCCACCCCTAGAAGGGGGGTAATGTCACAGTGCGCCGGACCCCAGCTTCCACTTACTGGGTCTGGCAGCACTGGAATTTGCAGCGGGCAGTGGGCGGGGAGTCCCCGGCGCCCGCTGCCATGACGTCTCCTCCGGGTCCCCCGCAAGTCGGTTGGAACTGCAGGCGGCCACGGCTCTCCTAGGAGCGCACGCGCCGTCCTGCAAAGTAATTTAAAGGTACAGGTGCATCAAATGTGAAGTCACGTTTGGTGCGAGATTTGAACTTCCTCTATAAGAGGAAGTCTCTGGCACCAGACAGATGCCAGAGTATATGCTCCATTCCATACTCCAGCGTTCATAATACTTACCTGTCATCCTGATCTTGACCTTGGCTTGTTTGTGAATCCGATTTCATCTGACCCCTTGTACTGCTCCTGATATCTGGTTCTGACCTCGGCTGCTTCCTGTGACCCGTTTACGTCTGCTCCCTGGTACCGTCTCATCTGTTTGGTTCTGACCCGGCCTGTCGACTACATTTATTCTTCTGCACCTGATCCTGTGTCCACCAGTACCTGTATAGTGGAACCTAACCTGCGGGCCGCAAAGTGTGTGTCAGACGCAGCCAAGCCCATACCAGGGTCCCTGGTGAATCACGCCGGCACATTAGACTCCGCGCCTGGTATAGGTCTAGCCAATTCCCTAAATACGGACTGCATCCACATTCCATCCGAGAGTTGTGACTGCTAGATATTGTATAGTTATTCCGGTTGTTGCCTTCCATCCGTAGGCATGCACTATATGGTTTCATTGGGACGTGGTGTATTTGTTGATACCTTTTCACTCCTGACCCTATTTTGAGAACTTCACTTACTTTTACACTTGTGCATTTATGCTGGCATTGCCGGGTCCATGTTGCACATTATTTATACCACATAACTCTTTATAGGGCCAGGGAGAACTATGTTTGTGTTTCCCCCCTCCTTTTCAGATTTTGGATGTTTCAGTAGTCAATTACAAGACAAAGATTTTATATTCATGATTGTTGTATCTGGGCACTTAGTTAGGCGTGGTTGCTAGTTGCTGTCGTTTGCCGCGGGTGATATGGTCTATTTTTTGTATGCTTCATCTGTGGTTTTTGGTGTATTACGCTTATGTACAGTGCAGTCATTCTGGGCAGGTGGTTGTGATGCAGTTGGTAGGGGATGCGTTTGGTGTGAGTAGGCCATGTCACCACGTGCGGTTGTCTTCTGAGAATTGGGTTGACCTCCGCAATTGGTACTGGTCCCTGGTTTAATTTATTAGCTACCACGCTTGTCCTTCATATCCAGTCTCTTTTACTACGTTGCAGCTTTTGCCAAGGCGGCTGGCTTGTCGTATATGGCAACTTTGTATGGTTTCTGTTATGTAGCACCCTGGCCACTGGCATCAGATGTGGTTGGACTTATTGACACTTTTTTGTTGTTGGTATTGTTTACGTTTGTTTGTGGTGTTTGACATATATAGCAGTCATTTAAGTAATCAGTGGGGGGGAATTTTTTCTGGTGTGACTCTCTGGGCTTGGCGTGCCTTTAGCAATCAGATGGTTCCCTCTCCTCCAGCTTTATGGCTGTTGAGGCATTCTGTATGCGTTAGCTGGGGGACGATATTCGATTCCGAGCCCGGTGTATTTGCTGCATTTTGCGTATGCTTTATCATGCTTTCTTTTGCCCATTTTTCAATGCTGTCTCCAGTGATTCCTGTAGTGGGGTTATCTTGCTCTTGGTTTAGCGGATTGGCAGGCCGTCACAGAGGGCGTTTGCGATGGCATCTCTGCAAAATTTATTTTAGTGGCCTGGCGGGATTGGCAGGCTTTGTGTGAGCAAGGCTTTCAGGGGATTGGGTTTTCAAGGGGCATGTTTTTTGTTATTTTGTATGTGGGTATTACCAGTGTGGTCACTTAGGGGCTTCTGTGGTCACAGCGCTGATGGGAAGCACCTTCTTTTGTTTGTAGCAGGGTCTTTACGGCCCTGCATAACCTTTCCCACTCTTCAAGGCTTTTCAAGTTTGTCGGAGGGGTTTTCCCTTCGGTGCTTGCTCCCACAGACCCTGTGACTTGCAGCTTTAGGGGAGGTTGCTTGATTTATGACAGGTGGCTTCTGTCTATTTAGTGGTTGCCCTTTTCAGTTTGGCCTTTCAGTTGCAATTTGGTTGTGTTCGAGTCTGGGCAATTATAGTGCTCAGCAAGGCTTTGTTTTCCTCGGGTTCATTGGCATATATTGGGGTATCAATGCACTTTGTTCAGGGCTAGAGCATGTCGCACAAGCTTAGGTTTTCCAGGCTGTCCGATTGGGAAGGGGCAGATGGATTACCTTACAGAAGCTGGGTATCCCTTTATTTGCTCTGTGTAACCTGTTACTTGTACATGGGGTATCACTCTTTAGTTGGGCCCAGTGGCAAGTATATTGCCATTTTTATTCCTCTCTTCAATTTAGTTTAATAATGTTCTTCAGTGGAGTTAGCTGAGTCCCTGGTTTAGATGGTGCTTTGCCTGTAATTTTATAGGTGGGGGTCTTTGTAGATTTTATGTGCACCGCGATAGCTTTAGTAGCGCTTCCAGTGCCAACCCGAAAACATTGCTTACCTGTCAGTTATCAAATGGATAGCATTCAATAAGTGGGGGTGTGAAGGGATTTTTAAATTTTTCCTCTCGGGGACCATTATCTGGCCCACCTTGGTTCACGGGGAAGGTTTTTTAGTTTTTCTACTTCAATCGGGTTCCATATTTTCCCCATTGGCATCCCTGCTAGTTAGAAAAAAGAGAAAAGATAAGATATAATGTCCAGTGCACTTTCATGGGTTCAATGTGCCCATGTTATATTTTCTGAATAAACAATAAAATATAACTTTTATTATGTTTCTTAAAATATAATGTACAGATATACTTGGCGAAATATAAAATTAAAGAATTTAGAAAGTGAAAAAAGATTATAATGAAAAGTGATTAAAAACACTTCCTGGTGCTGTCAGTCATTCGGATCTTTCTTAGTATCTATCTGTGAATGCTAGATTGGCTAGGTTACACTGTAACAAAATTGTGACTTATAGATGTTGTCTCAAAGTATATTTCCAGAGACTGTGAAGTAAGACAGTATTATGTAATTACCTTAATGGCAGCTTTTATATCAAATATCATTGTTCTGTCCATAATTAACTATAGCCAATAAAACATTCATAATAGTGTTTTATTACTCTGTGTTAATGAGGTTAATTATTTCATGGATCATAGATTAAATGATTATCTATATGACCCAGAACAGTTCAGGTAATATGTTTCAGTATTATCTCTAGGATTCAATAGTCCCAGGGTATCCCGCGGGTATAATAATAAGCTAGGTGGGAACACCAGTGTTTTCTCCCGATTAGGGTATTAGTCCTCACGAACACACTTACATAAACATATCACACTACACACATTGAATAACAATATCAAAATATGATCCTAAAGCCGCATTCAATTGTGCGGAGACCGGCAGCACCCAGGGACCGGCGTTACCTGGGTGCTGCCAGTCTCCGCACAATCTACTGGATTGGTGTGAGCCACCTGCTGTGTGCATCCGTGAAGTCTCTGTTGGTTGAGTCAGTCGTGAAATGAGTGATGCCTGAATTGGTTGGTCCTGCTTGTTGGGGGAATGATCTTGTAAGTTAACGGGCTTGGAACTGATTGTTCGGTTGAAGGGGCTGGTGGATGCAGTACGTTTGTTGGCTGAATGTGCACATTGTATGGTCTAAAATAGTGCTAAGTTTTGTGTGATGTGGTGCACAGGATCATAAGACCTTGGACAGAGCGTGGCTTTCGGTTAACAGGGCTGTGAATGAGCATGTCTTGTCTGTGGGTAGCTTGGTAGTTAGGCATGGCTGTTGGGACTCGGAGCTGGACAGATTTTCCATTCAGATGGGGGCATTTCAAGGCTTTGGGTTTAGGGTTGTTTTTAGGGATTTGCTTGTTTTTAGATTAGTTATTTTCTTTTTTGGTGGTGGGCCAGTCTCCTTCTGAGTCTGGCTTTGGCCGGAGAATGCTGCATCTCAGTGGCTTTATTGTGGCGCAAGAGAGCATTGCGAGGGCGTTGGAACTCAATGTATTATGGCGAGTTTGTCCTTCTTGTATGAGGGGACCCAAGTGCCTTTGTACGGAAGCACTCGGACTATGCTCAGGAGGGAGGCGGGACCTTCGCAAAGTAAGTGCGTCTTTAGGGGGAGCGTTTCAGTCGTTCCCCATGTATGTCTCCAGCTTAAAAGCTAGAACTGAGAATGCAGCGTCTCCTAGCCACCTTGTTTAGGTGAATTATTTAATAATATAAAAGTTGTGACCTTTTAGCCAACCTGTATTTGTGTCCGTCTCTTTATTTATTAAATAAGCTAAGTGTTAAGTTTAGTAAGGATGTTTAAGGTATTATTCGGCAATAAACCAATGGAGGTGTTATAGATGCCGGGCGCATGCACACGGCATCTATTCTCTGTATGGGGGAGCCTGGGGGCAGCCCAGCATCTCGGAGTGCTGGACACTCCTCTACAGTGACGTGGACTCCACAATGTTTCCCACATGCTCCATCCCCTTTTTGGCTGGTACTATAATCATTGCGATTACATTTGTGTCCTCTTGCATCTTTGCCGATCGTGTGCACGCATTGCGCCATGTGATTAGCCAAGGCCACATGCGCCAAGCTACGTCATGATGAGCACTGCGTTCTCACCATGCAATCCTATGGAATCATGGGTGCGAACGCAGCACGCATACCCATTCATGGGTGTGCACCACGATTTGCCACATAGGCATCAAAGATGCAAGAGGACACAGCTGTAGTTGTGATGAGATGGTTAGTTGCCATCACACCGCATGATTTGATGTCGGAAGCCCGGCAACAATTCAAGGCCAGGCTTCCGATGTCCATCCCTAATTCAGGATTGGGCTGGTCCACCAACACTGTTCCAGGTGTCAGAGAAGCATGTGCTTAGCTCCTCCAATCAGGTTCTTCTCCAATGATCAAGCGCGAGATGATGCCCGGACTCCTCATCACTGCTCTGTGCTGTCTCAAAGTCTTGTGAGAACAAGCACAGCATTTATTGACAATTCTACGAAACTTGAAAGAGAATGACATGATTTCAACTCTTCATACTGCTGGAGGCAGCTAGAGGTGACACAACTGGCACTGGAGATGACTGTAAATGACCTCTCCTCTTAGTAACATCTGGGACACTTAGAGCTGCCATAGGTGCCTATGGCAGTGCAGTATTCTAGTCTGCACTTAGCGCTAGCAGACTGAATGCAGAGAAATTCCTTTAGTACATAGGGGCCTATTTATCAAAACTAAAATAATGGTTTTAAGGACATTTTCCTTAATTACCGTTTTTTGAGTATTCATTAATAACACACTTAACACAGGAGATATCACTGATATCACCTGGTTAAGTCCGCCTGCGTCAATTTCCACACTCCCCATAGATTAGTATGGTTAACACAGGAGATATCACTGATATCACCTGGTTAAGTCCGCCTGCGTCAATTTCCACACTCCCCATAGATTAGTATGGGGATGTAGAAATTAGGCTATCCATCAAATTCCGTAAAAATATGTATTTTCAGAATTCGATGGAGTTACTATACCCCACTCTGAGGTGGCGTACAGCGGGTAACACTTACCTGCTTTCAGCTGGGCAGGTCCTCCTCCACTCCCTCCAGCGCTCCCTGGTCCCTCCTCTGGCTCCAGCTGCTGTTCTGACACTGTGTTCTCCCGGCAGAACTTTACTGTTTCTGCTGGGAGAACACAATGTCAGAGCACTGCAGCAGCCAAAGCCAAAAGGAGAGTGCAGCAGCCAGGTAGGTGGAGGACAGGGGGGGCAGCGGGTTGGGGGGACACAATTACCACAGCTGTAGGTAGTGCTGCACATGTGCTGCTTTTACGGATGTACCGGCGCATGCGCAGCACTGATTACAGCTGCGGTAAGGTAGAGTAGAGAGGGAAAACTATCTATTTCCCGAAAAGCTGTCATCGCAAAAATTTACAGCTTTTCGGAATAGATAGTTATGGAGAGGAGGAATGATGAATTCCTCCGGTAATTAGGTAGAACTCCATGCAACTTCTAAACCTAATTACCTCCCGAGAAATTTTAGTTATGATGAATAGGCCCCAAAATGAGAAGCGATATATACAGGGATTTTCTCTCTCTGCTTTTTTCATTTCAAAGGTATTATATTGTTCAACTTCTGTTGTATGATGATGACATTGGTTAGATTTTTTCGCAACTAGGCATCTTCCAGACCGTGTGAATAGTGCATGCTGATTGAAAACACTGTCTGCTCAGGGAGGTTCAATTTCTTCAGAGGTTCCCTGTTATAGAGAAAACACTATATAAGTAAGAAAATATTCAAGCCGAGCTGCCTGTACACACAGGGGAGGGCTGGGGCCCCCCAAAACATTAGTGCACTGGGTTCCCAAAACTTCTGTTGCTGATTGTAGGTGGTCACATGACAGAGAAAAAGCACATTGATGTGGCACTATTTTCATTATTATACCACATTGCACACAGTACTAGTAACTTTCTATACTTATCATATGCTGACTTCATATCTGTACTTTTACCCGGGGTCAGTGTAACGTTTGCTTATATCAGCTCTCTGGTATCGTCATTAGTGTTTTCCTATATAATCATATTACTGCAATGTATTTTCATAGCACAATTACTTTTAAAGGAACAGTCTCCAATTCCAACACTGGGCCTAATTCAGAGATGGACAGTATTGCACAGCTGCATTAAAGCTGCTGTGAAATACCATCCACCTAATATTTTAATACAGCAGGAGGCATCTGTAGGAAAGAGACGCCTCCTGTCAGCATATGTGATCCGAGTGCTGCATCCAAACACTGAAGCTGAAGCTTACTCAGAATGGGCAACGTACCTGTTCACCCGGGGTCAGGAAGTCGGCGTCGGAAGACGCAGACCCTAGCCCCAGTACTCCCAGAAATGGGAGCGACACGTCCGTTTCCGGAAACGCAGGCCAACCATACCCCTGCTCTGCCCCCAAATGGGTGCAACATGTCAATCATGCTGCGGCTTGGAGGTACAGCGTGCGAGGAAGCAGGACCCGTTCTGCACATGGGCAGACCCCCAAAATTCGGACATCAGGTTTATGTACTGTAAATCTCTGAACCAGGCCCACTGTCTACTTGCAGCTTTCCTCCTATTGAACATAGTGTTGGTACCGCCAGCATCTGGCCAATAAGAACCATTGCTTTGTACTTATCTAAGCATACTAGATACAGGAGTTTTGCATTTATGGGAAATGAGGCAAAAAATAAATACATTTGCTGTTCCCATAGGCACTAATTAGATCTCAATTGTAGTTTTTCTAGTAGAATTTAGAGAACATTTTTACATAGGCATTGGTGCACAGGCTTTTAGAAATGTCCCCTTAATGCTGCCCATCCACTAGGCGATTAAACCTAGCGATGGAGCGATAACGACGGTCATTATCGGTCCATCGCTTGGTAATCGCCTGCAAATCGGGCAGTAGAAGGTTAAAAACGACCAGCGATGCGCGCGTAATCATCGCCCGAACATGATGGTCAACCTGACGACCGCTGACAGGTTGCCATGTTCAGGGATGATTGATCTGCATACACTAAACGTCTGAACGTTCAGTGTATGCAGTTCACCCTGCAGGAGACAACGGCGTCGTAATCGTGCCGTCGTCCCCCGCATCGTTAAATGGATGGGCAGCATTAGTCTCATCAGCTATGCTGTGTAGGGTGGAGAAATACTGCACCCCATACAAAGATTTAGGAGAATACTGCACAATGCAGCTGAAGACTCATCATGGGTCAGACACATGCAGTGAAGCCAAAATCAATAGGCAGCTCTCACCTCTGGACCCTCTGTCCCCATCCCCTGCCAAGGCAAGTTTCATTCTGTTTGCATGAATTGTTGATCATTCAGCCTTTTATTAAAATGTATACTTCGTTACATACACTTAAGCTGGGTACACATTAGGACGTTCAATTGAACGGCCTATATTTCAGCCAGTGTGTACCCAGCATTAGGGGTGTATTTACTAAATGGTCTTCTCAAATCATACAATTATCTGTGTTTTGCTTGCAGAATTTAAAACAGTGATCCTATTATTGCACTATATAGTATCGCTATTTTAAATCCTGCTGGCAAAAATGCAGATTTTCAAATCTGCCATTTAGTAGATAAACCCCATAGCCAGTAAAAGTACTCAAATGGATTTGCAGTGTAAAAGCTTTTTATTTTTTTAAGTGTTATGACATCATGCACCTATTTTTGTGGTTTCAGTTGCTGGCATCTAGTGTTAAACCCCAGTATGTTTGTTTCAGTATCTTATCATTTTGTCTTTCAATGTGTGAACCATCCTTGTTTTTTTGTACATATTTCTGTGTGTTGTTAAGCTGCAAAGTCTTATCCATCAGAGAGCAAAATATAGCTAGATAACTCTACTATGTTTATAACAATTGAACTTTTATTAATACGAATATTGTGTTTCTCCTGCTCCTTATAACAGATGTCACAAATACTATAAACAAATCCTGAGAGCTGCACTCAGCACTACTCACCTATTCAGCAGCTCATTGCTAATAACACAGTTTAATCTTGTATTGTGTGTTTTCTACTCAGTATATTTGTAGGTCTTTAATCATCGAGACTCTTTGGATAAATTTGTTATTTGCACATGTTTTTCTATTTTCGCTCTTCTTATTTCCTCATCACTTAGACATGGAAACCTATCTCAGACTGGCAATTTACACTTAGCAGAGAGAGCGGAAAATGGCTTTGTGAAATTTACTGTTACACCAGAGCCCTTCTGACGATTATTTTGCATTGCTAGCAGCAGTGGAGAAAGTGTTCTGTCAGTGTGTACAATAGAACACTACATAAATGGGCTTTATTTCACTATCTGCACATAAGGTATGTATTAACATTAACAACTTGCTGTAGTCTACTAGCTAGGCAAGAGACACGTGACTTTACAGAGTAAGACAAGAGCAGTAGAAATATGACAGCCTCTATGTCAATGAATGTATAAATAAGGTGCACATTGATTGGTTACATAGTTATTACATTTACTCATCGTAAATGCCCCCCATTCCTAACTGTTTGTATAAAAAATATCTAATATTTTTGTCTTATCTTTTAAAGACACCCTTAAATGTTATTCATCTATATGACGGAAGGAAAAGAAGGGATAAACTTTGTCCTGAGCCCAGTAAAATTACTCTCGTTGTTGCAGTTTGTTGTATATGCTTATTATCAATGAATTGTTATGACTGCTTATATGACTGCATGCAAACCTCGATAAGAAATATATAGAATTGTTTTGCAAAGTGTTTCCTTCTAAAGTTAGAGATCTCTGTGCCATGGTGGAGAGGAGATGACAGGCAGCTGTGCATCCATCTGGCTCTCTCCCATGTCTATTCAGCATGGGCAGAACCGTACTGTTACGGTTTCCTAGGCACACTCGTGTAAACCCACTAGAACTCAAGCTACAAGGTCTTCCGCCAATAACAACCACCCATTGTTCCCTTAGAACTAGTTACATTCACCGGTACTTAGGTGGCCCCCTGGAATTATACTCAGAGTAGTAGTGGTTTACACATATGCCTAGGAAGACCAGAGTTTCTTGGAAAAGAGTAGGTGCTTGATATGAAAGCATGTGATAAATACTGTCGGGTCTAGGATGCAACTTGGTAGTTGATGGTGTGGCAAAAAGAGTCAGTCGTGCGACTACGCGGCAAAAGAGCAGATGGTGCAACTTGAGAGACGGAGGTGCGGCTTAGTGAGCAGGTGATGCAGCTTAGAGAGACGGTATGGCTTGAGAGCCGGTGGTGCGGCTTAAGAACCAAAGGTGCGGCTTTGTGAGCAGGTAATGTAGCTTTTAGAGCCGGTGTGATTTGAGTACTGATGGTGCGGCTTGAGAGCCGATGGTGCGGCTTGAGAGCCAGTGGTGCGGCTTTAGAGCTGGAGATACGTATTTGTAAGCTGGTGCAGCTTCAGAGCCGGTGATGCAGCTTAAGAGCAGGAGATGCGGCTTTGTGAGTAGGTGAAATGGCTTTGAAAGCCGGTGTGGCTTGAGAGCCGGTGAAGCGGCTTGAGAGCTGGTGATGCAGCTTCAGGAGCCGGTGTGGCTTGAGAGCCGGTGATGCGGCTTTGTGAGCCAGTGCGGTTTGAGAGTCGGTGATGCAGTTTAAGAGCCGGAGCAGAGAGCCGGTGATACAGCTTAAGAGCCAGAGATGCGGATTTGTAAGTAGGTGAAGCAGCTTTGAGAGCCAGTGGTGTGGCTTGAGAGCAGGTGAAGTGGCTTGCAAATTCCAATTGAATATATTACTGGCAATGGCGCTCACCGCTGCTAGAATAAAAAGTAGGTTATTAGATCAGAGTGCAGCTGCCAATCAAAGAAGTTTGTGCAGTTTCTCCAAAAAACAATCTAAAACAAATTGGCTGCGCAGTCTAGTCAATTAATAACAATAAAAAACATTTTTTGACATCTCTCAAGAAAAGATTAAATCACAGTACATAATCAATTAACCATATCAAGCAGCCTAACACAGCAGCATCGGCTGTCCTGCTATACAATATTGAAATGTACAATCTAAAAATATAAAATGGAGAAAATAGACACACAAAGAATAAAAAAAATTAGAAAATGGATTCTGTGAGGATATTCAAATTAGCCGTATAGCTAAATAATTGTTGTCCTGGAACAATATCACTAATGTTCACTTGTAGATGGCAGACTGAGTAAATAGTGGATAATCAATATTATCTTCTTGGATAAGTGCCGTGATTGTCACAAAAAAATCTCACTGGTATTGGACTGCTTACACATATGTGAAATGAGCAGTATAAGTGAATCCCAATATACGGCTGTATGATGGCAATATTTGAAACTGGTATCTCACCTGTCTTCAGTCTATTAAGCACTTTAATATACGCGACAGCGGCTGGGATATATAGAATATATGTAATATCCCCAGTGCCTGCGAGAGGTGAGCGTCACTATACAGTATGGAATAATGAGAAATCCGTCTGGAATCCAATGCTCCCTCTCGAATGGGCTTTACCGGGTGCACCACGGTCAGTGTTTGTAGGACGTCCGTAAACTCTGCAGTTAGAGCAGTGGAAGATCGTGCTTAGATCAGAAGATCCGTCCCTTGTCCGTAAGCCGAATATCCAGCTAAATACGTGCCGTTGCTGGTGTTAAAGTGCCTGGGATATATAGATAGCCATTTAAGTAATTTTAAATGCATTAAGATCATAGAGACAGAAACTATCAAACCCATCATTAGGGGGGAGATAGATACATCAGGCTGTGGTGGATACACTTTACTCCAGATGAAGGTGCTTAGGAGCACAGAAACGTGTTGAGTCCTGTTCTTAACTGGAACCCATCATCACCCGGGCACTTCATGCTGAATTACTGCCGTCACTGACTGGGACTGCTAGAGCGACACATATATCCCAGGCACTTTAACACCAGCAACGGCATGTATTTAGCTGGATATTTGGCTTACGGACAAGGGACAGATCTTCTGATCTAAGCACGATCTTCCACTGCTCTAACTGCAGAGTTTACGGACGTCCTACAAACACTGACCATGGTGCACCCGGTAAAGCCCATTCGAGCATTGGATTCCAGCCGGATTTCTCATTATTCCATACTGTATAGTGACGCTCACCTCTCGCAGGCACCAGCCGCTGTCGCGTATATTAAAGTGCTTAATAGACTGAAGACAGGTGAGATACCAGTTTCAAATATTGCCATCATACAGCCGTATATTGGGATTCATTTATACTGCTCATTTCACATATGTGTAAGCAGTCCAATACCAGTGAGATTTTTTTGTGACAATCACGGCACTTATCCAAGAAGATAATATTGATTATCCACTATTTACTCAGTCTGCCATCTACAAGTGAACATTAGTGATATCGTTCCAGGACAACAATTATTAAGCTATACAGCTAATTTGAATATCCTCACAGAATCCATTTTCTAATTTTTTTTTTCTTTGTGTGTCTATTTTCTACATTTTATATTTTTAGATTGTAAATTTCAATATTGTATAGCAGGACAGCCGATGCTGCTGTGTTAGTCTGCTTGATATGGTTAATTGATTATGTACTGTGATTTAATCTTTTCTTGAGAGATGTCAATAAATGTTTTTTATTGTTATTAATTGACTAGACTGCGCAGCCAATTTGTTTTATATTGTTTTTTGAAGTGGCTTGAGAACTGGTGATGCAGCTTTGAGAGCCGGTGTTGCTTGAGACCGGTGATGCAGATTAAGAGGCAAACATGCGGCTTTGTGAGCAGGTGAAGCAAATTTGAGAGCAGGTGTGTACTCGAAAAGCCGGTGATGCGGCTTTGAGACCTGGTGCTGCTTAAAAGCCGGTGATGCGGCTTTGAGAGACGGTGTGGCTTGAGAGCCGGTGAGGCAGCTTGGAGAGCCGGTGTGGCTGGAGAAACAAAGGTTCGGCTTGAGAGCCAGAGATGCGACATTGAGAGCCGGTGTGGCTTGAGAGCCGGTGGTGCGGCTTGGAGAGCCGGTGTGACTGGAGAGCCGATGGTGCAGCTTGAAAGCCGCAGATACAGCTTTGAGAGCCGGTGTGGCTTGAGAGCCGGTGGTGCGGCTTGGAGAGCCAGTGTAGCTGGAGAGCCAATGGTGCGACTTGGAGAGCCAGTGTGGCTAGAGAGCCGATGGTGCGGCTTGAGAGCCGGAGATATGGCTTTGAGAGTCGGTGTGGCTAGAGGGCCGGAGCAGCTTGGGAGCTTGTAAATGGAAATCCGTTTGAAATAGGACACAACAACACAGACCATTCACAGAGCCGAGGGATCCAAAAGGAAACACTATAGTCGGCAAAAGACCAGCGAGTACAAATAAGGAAAGCATCCAATCATGCTGTCTTGTGGTTCACACATGACATCCTGCAGCATCCGGATTGCCTAGCAACCGACGGAAGGGCTCCTGGAGAAACACTGGCAGATGTAGGTATATTGCTGGAGGGAAACAAGTCATGACCGTGACTTGTAACACACTTGCGAACATCTACATATACTATATACTGTACTATAAAAACTCTGCATAAAAGTAATTCTTCTTCTGATCTGTATCCGGTTTTAGTTCTTCTCTTGTGACTTCCAGGTGGTCATCATCTGCCCATTTGTTCACGTCTTTTTCCTTGTCCCTATTTCACATTGATATTTAGGCCCTGATTCTGAGTCGGACACAGTGGCGATGTGGGATGCACTGGAGCTAAGTTTTCTGCCTGAGATGCCCCATTTGTGTTCCGATTTTGTTCGTGCAGAGTTGCAGTACAAATTTAGATGTTGGTTTCAAAATATTGTAATAATTTGTCAAGATGGCCAACTGCGTCTAAGTCTCCCCTTCTGACCATAAAACACATAAAAAGGCATAGTTTGTGTATAAAATCTGTGTTATATCTGGTGGCAAATGATGCAGAACAATTCTCATGTTTTTGTGAGTTACAGATGGGGAGTGTCAGGTTGCAGCCTAGGATCAGCCGTACTCACCTCAGCACTGGCTTCCCCTGATCTCCAGAGCGGTCAGATGCCAGGCATGGTGGTGAGTGATGCACTATGGATTATGCCTGGGGTCTGCTAGGACATCTATTTGTTCGCTCTGTGATGTGGTTCCTACGATTACCGTCATGGACGTAGCCATGACAGTCTATATCCTGATTAGCCTTTTGCCCAATGGTAGCATTGGTTGCTGTCAGCTGACATTATCCTCCAATGGACTGCTACCTTAGGGTATTTGACCGGGCTCTGGAAACAGGAAGTTTCCTGTACAACATTGTTACTTCCAGTGAAGACTTGCTGCTGCAGCGTTCCAGATTCCAGGCTCCATTGCTTCTAGTGACTTGTTCCTAGTGTTTATCCACGGTGTGTGTACTCAGTTGATCTTCTGAGTACAATCTCAGAGAGTCATCTCCTGTGCCAGTTCTGCATCTGATGCCACAGTGTGTGTTCTTAGTATTTTATCCAAGTACCATCTCATCATACCATTCTCCTGTGCCAGTTCTGCATCTGAAGCCACAGTGTGTGTACTTAGGGCCTGATACAGACCCACTCACAAGCGCATTGCGCTTGCAAGTGGGTCGATGGTGGCCCAGTGCGCATGCACGGCATGTGCGAGCCCCATAGCGAGTGAGACCTTTACTCGCTCTGGAGCTCGCAGCAAAACGGGGCGGCTGTCGATGTTGATCGACAGCCCGCCCCATTTTGCAGGCGGGTAGGGTAGTGGCTGAACAAACGGAGGCGTTCCCGAAGGAACGCCTGCCTTTTGTGTGCGTCCCTACTGACATCACTCGTGATGTCAGTAGTGGACTTCCGGCTCTATTAGAGGTGGAAGTCCACTCGGCATTGCGAGTGCTGAGACCCTACCTGCCCGCTTGCACTAGCTGTGGACAGGTAAAGAAAACCAAAAAACTCCCTGCCCTGATTCAGATCGTGCGCTCGCAAATAGCGAGCGGCTCTGAATCAGGCCTTTAGTACGTCATCCAAGTACCATCTCATAATATCATTATCCTGTGCCAGTTCTGCATCTAAAACCACTGTGTGTGTACTTAGGGCCTGATTCAGACCCGGACGCAACACTGCACTCGCACGATTGTCACCCATCTGCACAAGTGTATGTGGCAAAATGCACATGCGCAAGCCAGTCATAGCGATCTGGAAGTGATCGCTCGGATAACACAGAAGGCTTGCTAGTTTGACTGACCAAATGTGCCATTTGTGGGTGGTGACAGGGGAAGGTCCTGGAAAACAGGGGAGTGGTGGTGCGAATGCAGGCGTGTCTGAGTGGCAAAACAACGTTTTATAGGCATCCATAATTACAAGGCTATGACATTGTACACATCACCAGGCTTTTTTTTTTTACTGAAGCACTTGCAGTGCTAGCGGTAGGGAAGGGTCTAGCACAAGCACTGCGTATGCCTCCGATGGTTCCTGATGTTACCGATTCTTATATACATTTCCTGGAGATGACGTGCCTAATGAAGGGCAAGTGGGCATCATTGCACAGGCCCTTAGTACGTCATCCAAGTACCATCTCATAATATCATTATCCTGTGCCAGTTCTGCATCTGAAGCCACAGTGTGTGTACTTAGGGCCTGATTCAAAGCTGCTGGCGAGCGCTCGCTCTGAATCAGGACGTGTTTTTTTTTCCCCTCCAGCCCGTTCGCAAAGCTGTACGAGTGGCCTGGAGTCCGTCATGATTATCGCAACCATCGGGCTTGCGACAAGACCCTGTGGTAGGATCTCGGCTCCCACAAGTCCGAGTGGACTTCCTGCTCTAATAGAGCAGGAAGTCCACTACTGATATCACTAGTGACGTCAGTAGGGCTGCCCACAAAAGCCAGGCGTTCCTAAGAGAACCCCTGCGTTTGTGCAGCACCCCCCCTTGCTGCCGACAAAACGGAGCGAGCTGTCACTCACCATCGACAGCCACCCCAGTTTGTAGCGAGACCCGTAGCGACTGAGCTGCAATCGCTGGATGGGTCTCGTGCATGCGCACACTGGAGGCGGTGCATGCGCAGTGGGGTAACATCGAGCTGCTTGCGTGCCGCTCTGAATCAGCCCCTTAGTACGTTATCCAAGTACCATCTCATCATACCATTCTCCTGTGCCAGTTCTGCATCTAAATCCACAGTGTGTGTACTTAAGCCCTGATTCAGAGCCGCTCGCGAGTGCTGTGCACCTGCAAGTGGCCCAATGTTTCTGGACTGCGCATGCACCACGTCCGGCATGCACGTACGCGAGCCCCACTGGGGCGGCTGTCGATGGTGAGTGACAGTTCACCCCGTCTTGTGGGCAGGTAGGGGGGGTGGCTGGACAAATGCAGGCGTTCCCTTAGGAACACTTGGCGTTTGTTGGGAGGTCTAACTGACATCACTACTGATGTCAGTAGTTGACTTCCTGCTCTATTAGAGCAGGGAGTCCACTCGGCCTTGCGGCAGCCTGGACCCTACTGCAGGGTTTTGTCGCAAGGCAGATGGTTGCGATTATCGTGATGGTCTCTTGGCCGCTCGCACAAGCTGTGGGTGGTCTCCCACAGCTTTGCGAGTGGCCGAAGAACAAAAAAAAACACCCACAGACCCAGCGAGCGGCCACCGGCAACGAGTGGGTCTGAATCAGGACCTTAGTACGTTATCCAAGTACCATCTCATAATATCATTCTCCTGTGCTAGTTCTGTGTCTAAAGCTAAAGTGTGTTTACTTAGTATGTCATCCAAGTACCATCTTTATCACTCTCCTGTGCCAGTTCTGCGTCTGAAGCCACAGTCTGTGTACTTAGGGCCTGATTCAGACCTGCTCGCTAAGCCGCGGACGCACGCTATGGGAGATTATCACCCGTCTGAGCATGCATCTGCGGCAAAATGTGCATGCGTGAACCAGTCACTGTGTCTGGGAATTGTGCGCTCATAGTACACAGACTGGACGCTACTTTGAGTGACAGTATGTGCCATTTGTGGGTGGTAACAGGGGAAGGTGCTTGTGAATGGGGGAGTAGTGCTGCGAATGCAGGCGTGTCTGGGCATCAAAACTGAGTTTTATGGGTATGCATAATTAGCAAAGATGCATCATTGTACACGTCACTTGGTTGTATATCAGCCTGCAGTGATCCCAGAGCTTGCAGCGGGGTAAGGTCTACCTCAAGCGCTGTGTGAAGCTCCGATGGCTCTCGATGGTTCTGATCAATCATACACTTCCTGAAGATGAAGTGTGTTAAGAAAGAAAAGTGGGTGTCTTTATACCGGCATACATTCGCTCTGCCGTCGCTCTCTAAGACATAGAGGGCGTCCTTACACCAGACAGAGCGATCGTGGAATTTTCATACCCGGCCCCTTTTCGCTGCGAGAGAACGTAGCATAGCGTAGTTTAGCGTAGCTTAGCATCTGGGTCTGAATCAAGCCCTTAGTACGTCATCCAAGTACCATCTCATAATATCATTATCCTGTGTCAGTTATGCGTCTGAAGCCACAGTGTGTGTACTTAGTATGTCATCCAAGTACCATCTCTTAGTCCCATTCTCCTGTGTCAGCCTTGCATCTGGATCAACAGAGTGTGTACTCAATACATCACCCCAGTACAAACTTCCAGTATATTTTTACTTTTGCTTTCCCTGTGATAGTGTTCTTCTATTTCCCACTTGTGCCGGATACCTGACCAAAGGGCTGTGACCTGCTTGCTGTGTGCAACTTAAACCCAAATCCCGCTTGGAGGGGTCACTGGTGAACACCTCCCAGTAAGTTAGACTCCGCGCCTTTCGCCAGGTCTATCCAACATCCGGTACTAGTGGATGAGGAAGTCAATTATCCAGGCCCCTCGCCTCCTGTTCTTTTCCCAAACTGGGTCCACGTCTTCCAATTCCTCGGCAGAAGGTCAGCATAGCCTGAGCATGACAGTTTTCACAGGCCCTATGGAAGCCGCTGGATCACAGGGTGCAGCGGCATTACAAGATCTTGCCTCTCACATCGAGAATCAGGAGGCAGCACAACACCAGGTGGCTCAATATCTCCGGGAACTCTCCGGTCAATCACTCTCCATTCAGTCGACTCTGGCCACTATACTTCCTACTCCTTATGGATCTGTTCCTGTAAATCCTCCAGTAGCATTAACTTAAAGATATTGTTGCAGTTGGCCTCTCCTGATCGTTTTGATGGAAACCCCAAATTATACTGGGGCTTCATCAATCAGTGCGAAATACAATTCTAGTGCCTATTCCAGAAGTTCCCCACTCCAAGGTCAAAGGTGGCATACATCATCTCCTTACTCTCTTGCACCAACTAAAGAGGAACCTATGCAGATCAACAGGTCTCGTTTGACTCTGGCTGAGCGGACCCGCCGACTCCAGAACAAGCTATGCCTCTACTGTGCGGCCCCTGATCATATTCATAAAGTTTGTCCTCTCCTCTCGGGAAATGAGAGACCCTAACTGGCTCTGGGAGCATCCAGTTGAGGGTGTTAACTAAGCCTTCCCATTTGTTGGATAGTCTTCTACCGGTGTCTATTCATTTCAAGACTCGAACAAAAAATATTAAAGCCTTAGTGGACACTGGAGCCGCTGGGAATTTTAATTCTGAATCTCTGACACATAAACTAGGAATTCCAGTTCTTCTTCCAACCAAGTTGGCTCTTTCTGGAGTAGATGGCAATATCATCCTTGGGTCATCGTTTGAATGTCAGCTCATCATTTGAATGCCAGACAAGCTCACTGGTCTCTTTTTTTTTTCCAGGTTTGATTTTAAAGTCCAATTTTATCCTGGCATACAAAATAAAAATGCTGATGCACTCTCCTGGACCTATCTGCCTCCACAGGAAGAAGAAGAACAACCTCAAGGTCATCCTATTCTGGATCCTCTTGTCTTTGCTCACACCCAGTTGCTTCCTCCTCCTGGCAAGATCTTTGTAGTACCTCAGTTGCATAAGAACTTATTAACCTGGGCTCATGCCTCCTTGTTTGCTGTTCACTCGGGCATCCTCAAAACTTTTAAATTTTTTACAGTGCTTCTAATGGTGGCCCACTATGAAGGAAGACTTCTGGAATTGTATTGTTTCCTGTGACAAGTGTGCTCAGCATAAATCCATGTGCAACAAAGTTATTGGCCCTTTGCATCCTTTGCCTATTCCTGATGTTCCTTGGACTCATCTGTCATTAGATTTTATCTCTGAATTACCACCCTCCAAGGGACATAATACTATCTGGGTGGTAGTGGACCAATTTTCAAAAATGGCCCATATTATTCCCTTGGTGGGACTTCTTTCTGCTCCACAGTTGGCCAAAATGTTTATTCGTGAAATTTTCTCTCTTCATGGACTAACCAAGGAGATGGTGTCAGATCGAAGTGAGCAATTTGTGGCCAAATTCAGGATGGCTTATGTGCCTCTTGTGGAATTAAACAGAAGTTTTCCCTCCGCCTATCACCAGCAGACAAATGGCCAAACTGAGAGGGCGAATTAGGAATTTTAAACATTTCTTAGACTTTTTGTTTCTTCTTCTCAAGATGACTGGGTCGATTTATTGCCATGGGCAGAGTTTGCCCATAATTTTAGGTACCACTCTTCTTCGAATTCTACAAAAAATTTTGCAGTATATGGAAGACATCCGATTTCCAACATTTACCTCCCATGGAAGTACAGTACCTGCCGTCACTAATCTTGTGGAATTATTGTCTGATACATGGAAAAATATGCACTCCTCCTTGAAAAAAAGCTTCTAGCAATTACAAAAAATGTGCGGATTGAAACCATCTTGCCGTTCCTCTTCTGAAGATTTGAGATAGGGTGTGGCTGTCAACCAAGAACATTCGACTGAAGGTTCCAAGCATGAAATTTGCCCCAATGCTTTGTCGAAGCCGGATAATTGGCTGAGACAGAATCTGTTTAAAATTAAATCTGCACGACGCCATTTTGCGAATGGCAACAAGATGCCATTTTGCGATTGGCTGCCCAGCGACATTTTTAGCGAATCTCACACATTATAAGTACATACGGCGATGCTATTATTTTGCATTGTGCGATTCCCACGCAAATAGAAAGAGGTTAAAAGTCCTCATTATATAAATACAGACAGTTACTAAAACATATAATATGATCAACCCTGCAAAACACGTACCACGGTGTACTCCACAAAACACGTAGTCGCACAATGCTAACTAGCATCTTTTCTCAATACCCCAATACTTACACACTGCACACTTACATAAAAAGGTTCCCTAGCACTAAGGTTAATATTTAAGATTTTATTACTTATCAGTAATGTTTTGAAATTCATGTTATTTGATATCTAAGGTTTAGTGCATGATAAGCAGACCATGTTTGGTGTCATTCTAAACCACTGTGTCTTTGCAGATTTCCGGTTCCATTGGTGAAGAAATCGCAACGTGTCTGCAAGTTATGGATCATAGAGAGTTAGGCATTGAAATGTATCCTGTAATGCAGCCAGTTTAGATTTATTATGCAGCAGGAAAATGGACACAAAGAGCTGTTGGAGGCTGGACTGTGACCATACGAATTGACCTATCAACTGTACTGTAACAGAAGAACCAGGAAGAAGAACCAGTGGAATCATGCCAACCTGTTCTATTGTATTACCTATCTCTGTAAGAATATATATTGTCAAAACCGTATAAATTGGTTGCGATCGCTTAATTGCGCACGAATCGCAACACGACATCCATTGGACGATTTGATCGTCCACGGCCATCTTATGCGAACACAGGCTCCCGCCGCATTTGCGCACGCACTTGCGCACGCGCAATTGCACATGCTCGCTATACATGCACATGCATCCCATGCCCCCGCAACTCGTCATATTGTGAATGGCGAGCCATGCTTCTGTGCTCACAACAGTTAAGCGCCATTTTTACATTACATAAACACATAAAGTTAGTACAGCAATACTGTTTAAATACTGTTTTGCATTTCAATCGCATAAGTATTATTGTCGGAAACCTTACCCCGACGGACAGCAGCCTTTCCTTACAATAAACTTATATCCCGTTTAACCCTAAACTGACTGAGATATGCACAATGCTATGTGTTTTAAAGGTATACAGTGAATGTTACATGTTAAATAGCAGTTATATGATATCTGGGATTAGGAATAAGATAAATGGGTCATGAGTAGTATCTACCGATTTCCCTCTGTCTCCACAGGAATATGAAACCAACAGAATGAATATGGAAGGGATCACTATCGAGTTATGAAGACCTGCCAAGAATTATACTCTATACTGTATAAATCACTGTACACCTCCCCTGTAGATTTGCATGCCAAATGTTAGTACAAAGGGATTTTTTTTAACAAGTTCAACCTCCAGTGACGTCAACCATTTACTAACAAATGAATAGCAACAACCATTGTGACTCAGTAATAAAGGGCCAATAGGAAACCCCTCTGAGTATTCAGCTTATGTTCAAAGGTAATTGTACACCTATAAATTGCCATGCAGTCTGGATCCCTTCCCTTTTTCCTTTGCTACCTTTCTCCCTGCCTGACCCTAAAGAAACACACAGCAATCCTGATGGACAGCTGATTAGTCTAGGATCCAGACCGCATAGCGAAGTGTTGGTAATTGTATCTTTGTCTTTATCCTGTATATAGCTGCATTGTATAGATTAAGGCTGATTATACCCTTTTTACAATATAGTACCTTTGTGTGTGTTGTAACCGCAAACTGTTTCTGTGTGACAAAGTTATTTTATATTGAAATGGGAGGTATGGGCAATCTGGTCTGTGCAATCAAATCTCTCTAATATCGATGCTGTTCAAACGGTATCAATAATATGTAGGCTCTCTGAAACTAGATGTTAGTCTTATTGCTCTGCTGTTGACGGAGGTTTCATCTTTGATGCCGGGATCTGGATCCAGATCGCATGCGTATGTAACGACTGTACCTTGTAACTGTGTAATTTGTTTGCGCTAATTGTAATTTAGATCACAGCGTGTAACTATCAGCTTTTATGTTGAATAATAACTTTTTGTGCTTTGGAACCACAATCAAAGTCTGAAATCAATTATTTCTTGTGCGACTCATAACGCTAAACAGCAACAATTTTAGAATGTATAGATAGGTAGGAATCGATAGTTGGGGGTTCGCAGTGTGAAATCACGCTACCGGTCACACGATAACACTCGGTCAGTGATCTCTCAGCAAAAGGGTGGAGGTGCCATAAGCAGGAGAGAACGCATTGTGCTTTTGAATACCTGCTACCACTTTGTTGCTGAGAGCCCGCTACCCGTTATTGTGTGAGTTCAAGGAGCGCTGATTAGAATCCAGGGACATGGAACAAAAAAGTTTGTTTTCCTTCGTTGATAGAATTTCATGCTAAAAGGGGAAGTCGCACAATAGTATAAGGGTAATAATACGTTTTGTGTAGCAGTCACATTATTGTGTATGCGACTAGTCACACAATAGAGTATATGTATTTCCTGTATTGCTGCCACATGTTTTAAACAAAGCCGTTGAGATTGCATTGTGATATTGATAGCGTGATAGCATTGTTGTAAATATCTTAGTCGGGGTTGCCAAAATCTGGGAGAACGTTTACTTTTCTGCCCAGGAAATGAGTGTGTAACAGTGAACGTGTGTTGGTAGGGATAACATGTTCCCTAGTTAAGGGTATGGTAGGACCCTTAAGTGCTAGGTGCCTGATGTTGGCCTAGTGGCTCGGTAGTAGATAACACAGTCTATACACATAAGCAGGTGTAGTTGTTGTCTTTGTTGTAGGTATTGGCTCTCTGTGTGATTTCAGCTTTCAGTGATCAGTTAGGGTTATTGGGCATTGTGATTGAACCGCATAGTTGTGGCAAATTGTGATTGTGAACTGAGCAGAGGGTGGATGAAATCACTGAAAAGGGTAGGTGTTATTGGAATGTCTACATGCTAGCAGTGAAAGGTAGTCAAAAAAGGGATTAGGTGCGTTGAAGCAGCCTGGTTATTCTTCCATAAGTGTGTGGGTTCATCCTGTTAATCGTTCACAGGTAAGTGAAAGTAGCCTTGACGTTCTTTCACCAGTCTGAATCTCTATTGAAAAATTTTGCATTATTTTCCCAAAGATGGGAGCCAAACAAACGGTAGAGATGTTAGATAATGTGCTGCTGTTGGAAGCGCCGCTTGGGTCAGCACGGCATATTATGCATACTAGGTACGGTGCTTATGCAACTAGGTACTGTGATGTATGGTTTAAAATGACGAGGAAAAGTGTGAAACCGTTTCCCAGAGCGCATGCGCACGATGGAGCTAGCTCCGTCGTGCGCATGCGCAAGACCTGGTTAGCGACGGGCAAAACATTAAAAAAAAAGACGCCCTGATTCAGAGCAAGCACTCTGTCAGAGCATCCGGCTCTGAATCAGGGCCTTAGGCCCTGATTCAGAGCCGGCCGCTCTGATAGAGCACTCGCTCTGAATCAGGGCCGGTCTTTTTTTTTTTAGAACGGCCTCCTGGCCGCTTGCATAGCTGTGGGTGACCACCCACAGCTATAGCAAGCGGTCAGGAAGATGGTCTAGATGGTCAAGACCATCGCGGCCCTCGGGGCTTGCGACGAGACCCTTTTGGTAGGGTCTCATTGCCGCAAGCCGAAGAGAGATTTCGGCTCTAACAGAGCCGGAATCTCTCCACTGACATCATTTGTGATGTCAGTGGGGCCGGCCCCAAATGGTAGGCATTCACATGGGAACGCCTCCATTTGGGCAGCCACTCCACCGGCCCACCCACCAAAGGTGCGAGACCCGGAGCGATGGTTTGCCCGTTGCTATCCGGGTCTCGCGCATGCGCACGATGGAGCCGGCTCCATCATGCGCATTTGCTCTGGGCCACCATCGACCCGGTTGCGAGCGCTCAGCGCTTGCTACCGGGTCTTAATCAGGCTCTTAGTCTATTCCTCAAAGCCCGATCGTGTCATACACACAGATGAAACAGCGCAGGCTTTCCTTAACCTTAAGGATAGTCTGACATGAGCACCTGCATTGGGAATACCTGATTACGAAAAACCTTTTGATTTGTATTGTACGGAAGCTAATGGTTGTGCAGCAGGTGTCCTCACACAAAAACATGGTGATGCCAGTAGGCCCGTAGCATACTACAGTGCACAACTGGACACTGTGGCAAGATCACTCCAACGTGTTTAAGAAGTGTAGCAGCAACTGCTCTATTGGTCAGTAAGAGTGAGGATGTGGTATTAGACCATGATATGATCGTCTATACTCCCCATGCTGTATCTGCTTTGCTAAACTCTGCCCAAACCAGATATGTCTCCTCAGCTGGATTCACAAAATGGGAACTAGCCCTAATAGCACCTGCAAACATCACCATCAAATGGTGCAGTACATTAAATCCAGCAACATATTTACCATATGTGCAACATGATGCACAAAGGGTGGAGAGAGGTGAGTCGCTGGCGGAAGGTGAGTTCTGCAGGTATATTGATGCACATGAGGCAGCGCACGGTCTGACTCACTTGGGAAAGCAAGGTATGTGCAATCACCACCTTGTAGGAATGTCAAGTATGTATTAGTGTGCACTGATGTGTTTTCTAATTGGGTTGAGGCATACCCAGCTGCCACTAATACTGCTGCGTTTACTGCTAAGAAAATTGTTCAGGAGTTTGTATGCAGATACGGTATCCCTAGAATTATTAAAATTGATAGGGATACTCATTTCACAGGTGATGTCTTCCAAAACATGTGTAAGTTGATGGCTATTACTAGTAGACTTCACACTCCCTACCGACCGCAAGCCAGTGCCAAGGTGGAGAGGAGGAACAGTACAATTAAAAACAAATTAAAGTAAAATCATGGCAGAAACTGGACTGGGTTGGCCAGAAGCACTATCAATTGTCCTTCATAGCATCAAGAAAACTCCTAGACCGCCTCTCAATCTGTCCCCATTTGAAATACTTTGGTAGACAACCTCATTTGACTGTAAGCCCACAGGAGGATTTGAAAAGTGACAACGAGGTAACTGTAAGGTATCTTATAACAATAAGTAAACAGTTAAAACAGCAACAGCAGAAACTGAAATTGTTGTCACATGATATGCCAGAAACAAACTGTCATGATGTTGAACCTGGAGAATTTGTTATGATCAGAAATTTCTTGCGTTCAGGTTGTCTGACAGATCGGTAGGAAGGTCCATATCAAGTGTTGCTGATGAGTACAACTTCATTGAAGGTGGTGGAGATAGATACCTGGGTCCATTCGACTCACTGTAAGAAGGTCAACCAACCGGCAGAGAGACAAGGCGGAATCGAGGCAGATAACGTAGACCTGTCAATTGCAAGCCTGTTCTTGGAGGGTTAAAGGTTACAGTGAGATACCTGAGCTAAACAAATTTGTAGATCCTTGTTTTCAGCAATGGATTGGTCTGCTGTGGTTATCTTTGTGTTTTCTCCCAGAGTCCTTATTATCTTGGATTGTTTCAGGATCTCTGGTTTCTGTGACGCAGGACAGAGGACGGAGAGGGGAGCTGATGGTGATATCAATGGAGTAGAGTCAGGAGAAGCAGTGCTAAACTAACCGGGAGAGTATCTGACCAAACCCAGTACAGTAATTGCTAAGAGATCTGCTATTCTGGACACTCGGAGACAGTGTGAAGGTCTATCGTCTGAGGATTATTGTATGTGTGAGTTCTGTGGGTAAATAGTCGATGAGAGATGCATCCAACAGTGCCAACCTAAGTATAACCAGTATTGGGGTGGGTATCCTTTAGAGGATTATCATACCATGGTGGGCAAAGTTTTAAACCAAACCGACTGTTCGGTGTGCTCTCACGTGCCCCAAGGACAGCATAAGGTAGGGTTAGTGCCATTTCCATTAAATATCTCTGAGATTTTAGAATTACAAAAAGGGAAGACACTGGATGGAAAATTTCTTAACACCAAACCACCCAATTTTAAACTCCACCAGTACCAAGTAGATAAATCACTTTTATGTTTGAACATCACCAACTCCAATGAACCAGGAAGTTGGGAGGTGACTGGCAATAACCAGACTATGACCTTCTCACTTAGAGCTGATCATGAGCCTATGAATTATGAACTGTTAGGCACAATTAGGTCGGGCGGAAGACACTTCCGGTATAAATATACACTAATTAACATTAAAGAAATGATTGGCAGAGTACCAGAAGGGTACTGTGCCAGGGTGATACAACCAGAAAAGTGTATTGGCCAGTTGGGAGAACCTGAGATAGGCTAATTTGTTAGGGAAATGTGTTGGATGATCATGATGCCTTATATTCCTTATGTTCTCCCCGATGATGTATATTTTTTATGCGGAAGGAAAGCATATAAGTGGCTCTCCGAGTTCCGAAGGTTTGTGTTACCTGGGAAGAGTAGTCCCAGGTATGATACCTGGTGATGTACATAAAGCCACACAGTTAATTAGTGAGACAACTGGCTTTCAAGTTTTAGTTGCATTGGATCCCACCAGGATCACTCGGGGTACACAAAATTTTAGATATATCCAAGATCTTGCTAAATTAATAGATAATATCACCTAGATGTATGATGACACATTTAGGTACACAGGTAAGGAGTTGCAATCTTACAAGAAAGAACTGGTGCAACACAGACTAGTGTTAAATTATTTAACAGCTGTCACTGGGGGGTATTGCATAACTTTCACCACCCAATTTGGTGCAAAGTGTTGCACATATATTACAAATAACACCAGTGACCCCAAGGAGATGATAGACCGGAAGATGGACGAAATTTTGCAGCTGAAATGGGAATTTCGGAAGAACCATAATGCTTCAATGGCTGAAGTAGAGTAGAAGGTAGAGGAATGGGTTTCATGGTTGAACCCAGTGAAATGGTTCTCCAGTCTAGTGAGTGGGTCCAGGAAATGGTTGCTAGTATAGGTAAACTCCTGATCCTCATATTGGTTGTCATCATAGTAATTGGCTTATGTGTCAGGTGTGTTCCTATTGTGTTGAAATCTGGAAAATGTAAAGATAAGGTAAACCGAAAGAATGAAATTTTGATGGTGGTTAGAAATAACAATATGAATACTGAGGTAAATGTAGGACTGCATTACAACCTTGTTCAGTAGGAACACACCTGACACATAAGCCAATTACTATGATGGTACCATCAGATGATGTATAAATTTAGCCATGCATGAAATGTGTTATTAAAATATTATTTTAAAACATCTTAAATAATGTAAGTCCCTATTCCCCTTCAAGACTTCCTTTATAGAATTGGTGCATCCCCACATCTTTCCCATGATCTCCAAAGACCCGCAGTGTGCATATAGGGGTAGTCTTATGTCCCTCCCTAAAGACACATTATTGATGGTTTAAGAACCACCTTGTGCCTTCCCATAATATAACATTAAATGATATGTCATAGTGTAAGCCTAAATTAATTTTAAAACCAGAGTGTGATAGCATGTTGTTTGCTATCAAAGGGTGGACTGTTGAAGCTGGATAATTGGCTGAAACAGTGGAGCTTATTCAGAGGCGGCTGTATGGTCTACGACCGCACGGCCGCCTCGATGTTTTGCCAGTGCGCATGCGCACGAGTGAGCCGGCTCCCTCGTGCGCATGCGTGAGACCCGCTACGACCGAGAGCGCTGTCTTAGCGGGTCTCTTTCCAAAGGGGGCAAGCTGTCGATGTTGATTGACAGCTCGCCCCGTTTGGAAGGAGGGCCGGGGGGTGGCAGCCCAAATGGAGGCGTTCCTATGGGAACGCCTGCCATTTGGGGGAGGCCCCACTGACATCACTAGTGATGTCAGTGGAGAGCTTCCGGTTCTGACAGAGCCAGAAGCTCTCCGGGGCTTACCACAAGTGAAACCCTACCCTAGGGTCTCGTCGTAAGCCCCAATGGTCGAGATGGTCTCTGACCATCGCGACCATCACCTGAGCGGTTCTTAGAGCTGTGGGTGTTAACACACAGCCTAACGACTGCAACAGAGGCGGGCGGTCAGGATGCAAGTGGCCGCCCAGTTTCTGAGCGACCGCTTGCATCCTCCGACTGCCTCTGAATGAGGCCCAGAGTCTGTTTAAAATTAAATCTGCACAATGCCATTTTGCGAATGGCAACAAGACGCCATTTTGCGACTGCCCACCCAGCGCCATTTTTAGCGAATCTCACACATTATAAGTACAAACGGCGATGCTATTATTTAGCGTCGTGCGATTCCCACGCAATAGAAAGATGTTAACAGTCCTCATTATATAAATACAGACAGTTTCTAAAGCATAATATGATCAACCCAGCAAAACACGTACCACGGTGTACTCCACAAAACACGTAGTCGCACAACGCTAATTAGCGTCTTTTCTCAATACCCCAATACTTACACACTGCACACTTACATAAAAAGGTTCCCTAGCATTAAGGTTAATATTTAACGTTTTATTCATTGTCAGTAATGTTGTGAAATACATGTTATTTGATATCTAAGGTTTAGTGCATGATAAGCAGACCGTGTTTGGTGTCATTCTAAACCACTGGGTCTTTGCAGATTTCCGGTTCCATTGGTGAAGAAATTGCAACATGTGCCTGCAAGTTATGGATCATAGAGAGTTAGGCATTGAAATGTATCATGTAATGCAGCCAGTTTAGATTTATTATGCAGCAGGAAAATGGACACAAAGAGCTGTTGGAGGCAGGACTGTGACCATACGAATTGACCTGTACCTGAATGACCTGAATGAACTGTACTGTAACAGAAGAACCAGGAAGAAGAACCAATGGAATCATGCCAACCTGTTCTATTGTATTACCTATCTCTGTAAGAGTATATATGTAGGTTCTCTGAAACTAGATGCTAGTCATCTTGCTTTGCTGTTGACGGAGGTTCCATCTTTGATGCCGGGATCTGGATCCAGAGCGCGTGCGTATGTAATGACTGTACCTTGTGACTGTATAATTTGTTTGTGCTAATTGTAATTTAGATCACAGTGTGTAACTATCTGCTTTTATGTTGAATAATAACTTTTAGTGCTTTGGAACCACAATCAAAGTCTGAAAGCAATTATTTCTTGTGCGACTCATAAAACTAAACAGCGACAATTTTAGAGTGTATAGATAGGTAGGAATCGATAGCTTCATTAGACTGTATCGTATTCTTAAAATTATCAATCCGGTGGTGCATAAATTGGAGCTACCTCCTCAGTCAAAGATTTCCAACACGACCATTAAGCCTTAATCAATTCCAACATTCTGCACCCAAGACTCCTCAAGTTCAGACTCATTTGGGAGTCGAATTTGAAACTGAGAAGATTCTTGACTCTCAACACCGATTGAATCAAGGGCGATGGGGAGGCAATTTGTCCTCAGGTTGCTCACAATCTGGAAGGGGTATGGACCTGAAGAACAAGATTGGATCAAGGCGTCTGATGTCCATGCTTGTTGAGCTTTTCATAGGAAGTTTCCTGTTAAGCCAGAGACCACCCTGAAAGGGGGGTACTTTCAGGTTGCGGCCTAGGATCGGCTGCTACTTACCCCAGTGCCAGCTTCCCATGACCTCCCGAGCAGTCAGACACCAGGCGCGGTGGCGAGTGATGTGCTGAGGATTATACCTGGGATTTGCTAGTACAGCTATGTGCTTGCTCCATGATGTGGTTCCTGCGGTTACTATCATGGAGGCTGCTATGACAGTCTATATCCTGATTAGTCCTTTACCCAATGGTAGCATTGGTTGCTGTCAGCTGACACTATCCTCCAATGGACTGCTACCTTAGGGTATTTAACTGAGCTTTGGAAAACAGGAAGTTGTCTGTACAACACTGTTACTTCCAGTGAAGACTTGCTGTTGTAGCGTTCCAGGTCCTAAGCTCCATTGCTTCTAGTGACTTGTTCCTAGTGTATATCCACGGTGTGTGTACGCAGTTCGTCTTCTGAGTACAATCTCCTAGCGACATCTCCTGTGTCAGTTCTGAGTCTGAAGACATACTTAGCACATCATCCAAGTACCATCTCATCATACCATTCTCCTGTTCCAGTTCTGCATCTGAAGTCACAGTGTGTGTACTTAGTACATCATTCAATTACTATCTCATAATATAATTCTCCTGTGCCAGTTCTGCATCTAAAACCACAGCATATGTACTTAGTATGTCATCCAAGTCCAATCTCCTAGTGCCATTCTCCTGTGTCAGTCTTGCGTCGTTATCAACAGAATGTGTACTCAATACATCAACCCAGTACAAACTTCCAGTTTCTATTACATTTTGCTTTCCATGTGATAGTGTTCTTCCATTTCCCACGTGCCGGATACCTGACCAAAGGGGCTGTGATCTGCTTGCCGGGTGCAGCTTAAGCCCAAATCCTGCTTGGAGGGGTCACTGGTGAACACCTCCCAGTAAGTTAGACTCCGCGCCTTTGGTCAGGACTAGCTAACATCCGGTACTAGTGGATGAGGAAGTCATTTATCCAGGCCCCTCGCCTCCTGTTCTTTTGCCAACCTGGGTCCTTGTCTTCCAATACCTTGGCAGAGGGTCAGCATAGCCCAAACGTGACAGGGAGACTTTGACGCAGTAGGACAAATTATTGCAATATTTTAGAACCAACATTACCTGAATTTAAATGGATTACAGTTTGGAGTGTAATCAGATGAGTGCAGAGCATGTATGCTTTATTTAAATGGTGTGGTCACATACCTCAAGCACCGGCACTCAATCAATATTGATATAAAAATGGCCAGGTGCCAAGTCCAAACATGGAGGTGCCATGCAGAATAAATGGGATAGCACTCTAGGTCTGTTCATATACAAAAAATACACTTACTGCACAAATACATCAACAAAACATTGTCTACAGGACTAATAATACAAATTAAGGATTATTTTCATTTTCATTTGTATTATTGTTCCTGAAGACGGTGTTTGATACACCAAAATATTTGCTGATTTTATGATGTATTTGTAAGTGTATTTTTATATGTACTGTGTACACACAAACACACACAAATATATATTAGGGGTGTGCACCGGCCACTTTTCGTATTTTGTGTTTTGGTTTTGGATCTGGATCTTTCTTCGTGTTTTGGATCTGGATTGGTTTTGCCAAAACCACCCTTCCGTGTTTTGGGTTCTGGGTTTTGTGTTTTGGATCTGTATTTTTTTTTTAAAAAGCATAAAAACAGCTAAAATCACAGAATGTGTTGGTTTTTCTGCTCCTATGCTATTATTAACCTCAATAACCTTAATTTCCACTAATTTCCAGTCTATTCTGAACACTTCACACCTTACAATAGTGTTTTTATGTCCAAAAGGTTGCACCGAGGTAGCTGGATGACTATGCTAAGCGACACGAGTGGGCGGCACAAACACGTGACCCATCTAGGAGTGATACTGCAGTGGCAGACAGGATGGCAGTTTGAAAAACTAGGCCCCAAACTGTACATAATGCAAAGAAAAAAAAGAGGTGCAAGATGGAATTGTCCTTGGGCCCTCCTACCCACCCTTATGTTGTATAAACAGGACATGCACACTTTAACAAAGCAATCATTTCAGCGCCAGGGTCTGCCACACAACTGTGGCTGAAATGATTGGTTCGTTTGGGCCCCCACAAAACAAGCGGGCAATTAATCTGTCCCTGCACAAACTGGCTCTATGGAGGCAAGATGTCGTCCTCATCCTCCTCATCCACCGATTCCTCACCCTCTTCAGTGTTGTGTACATCCTCATCCTCACAGAGTATTAACTCGTCCCCACTGGAATCCACCACCACAGGTCCCTCTGTACGTTCTGGAGGCTGGTCTCCCTGGAAGAGTTGATAATTCATTTTTATGAACATCATCTTCTCCACATTTTGTGGAAGCAACCTCCTACGCCTTTCGCTGACAAGGTTCCTGGCTGCACTAAACACTCTTTCGGAGTACACACTGGAGGGGGGGAAACTCAGGTAAAATAGAGCCAGTTTGTACAGGGGCCTCCAAGTTCCCTCTTTTTCCTGCCAGTACAGGTATGGACTGTCTGACATGCCTACTTGGATGCTGTCACCGATGTAATCCTCCACCATTCTGTCAATGGTGACAGTATCATATGTAGTGACAGTAGACATGTCAGAAATTGTTGCCAGGTCCTTCAGTCCGGACCAGATGTCCAAACTTGGTCCTGCCTGCCCTGCATCAATGCCAGCGGGTTGCTTAGGATACCTAAGTTTTTTCCTGGCAGCCCCAGTTGCGGGAGAAAATGAAGAAGGAGCTGTTGACATGAACACACATTCCGCTTCAGCTGACAGTGTGTTCACCAGCAGGTCTTTGCACCTCTGCAGGCTTGTGTCGGCCGGAAAGAGAGACACCACATAGGCTTTAAACCTAGGATCGTGCACGGTGGCCAAAATGTAGTGGTCTGATATCAATAGATTGACCACCCTGGAATCCTGGCAAAGTGAATGAAGGGCTTCATCCACAAGTCCCACATGCCGAGCGGAATCGCTCCGTCTTAGCTCCTCCTTCACTTTCTCCAGCTGCTTCTGCAAAAGCCTGATGAGGGGAATGACCTGACTCAAGCTGGCAGTGTCTGAACTGACTTCACGTGTGGCAAGTTCGAAGGGCTGGAGAACCTTGCAAAACACGGAAATCATTCTCCACTGCGCTTGAGTGAGGTGCATACCCCCTCCTTTGCCTATGTCATAGGTGGATGTATAGGCTTGAATGGCTTTTTGCTGCTCCTCCATCCTCTGAAGCATATAGAGGGTTGAGTTCCACCGCGTCACAACCTCTTGCTTCAGGTGATGGCGGGGCAGGTTCAAGAGTGTTTGCTGGCACTCCAGTCTTCGGCACGCAGTCGCTGAATGGCGAAAGTGGCCAGAAATTATTCGGGCCACCCAAAGCATCTCCTGCACGCCCCTGTCGCTTTTCAGAAAATTCGGCACCACCAAGTTTATTGTGTGAGCAAAACATGGGATGTGCTGGAATTTGCCAAGATGTAATGCCCGCACAATATTGGTGGCGTTGTCAGATATCACAAATCCCCACGAGAGTCTAAGTGGGGTAAGCCACTGGGCGATGATTTCCCTCAGTTTCTCTAAGAGGTTGTCGGCGGTGTGCCTCTTACTGAAACCGGTGATACACAGCGTAGCCTGCCTTGGAACGAGCTGGCGTTTCTGAGATGCTGCTACTTGTGATGCTGCTGCTGTTGCTGCGTAAGGTGATACATCTACCCAGTGGGCTGTCACAGTCATATAGTCCTTAGTCTGCCCTGTTCCACTTGTCCACATGTCCGTGGTTAAGTGGACATTGGGTACAACCGCATTTTTCAGGATACTGAGGACACTTTTTCTGACGTTTCTGTACAGTCTCGGTATCGCCTGCCTAGTGAAGTGGAACCTAGATGGGATTTGGAACCGGGGACACACTACCTCCATCAATTGTCTAAATCCCACTGCACTAATGGCGGATACCAGACGCACGTCTAACACCAACATAGCAGTCAAGGCTTCAGTTATACGTTTTGCTTCAGGATGACTGCTGTCGTACATCCTCCTCGCTAAGGACTGTTGGAGGGTCAATTGTTTAGTAAAAGTAGTGGTGTTCCTACTTCCTCTCTGGGATGATGAACGACTCCCAGCAGCAGCAACAGCAGCAGCGGCAGCAGGAGGCGTAGCAATGCAGGATCCTCCGGAGGAATCCCGTATAGGAGAGTCAGTCATGCCAGTGACATGGCCTGCAGGACTACTTCCGATCCTGACTAAGGAGGAAATTGACGAGGAGGGAGTTGATGGTGTGGTTTGCAGGCGCTTGGATACAACAGGACAACGGGATTTAGGTGTTCCTGGACTGCTTATGGTCTTAGCCAAAGTTTCTGAACTTGACAGTAACTTTTTATGAACGCGCTGCAGGTGCCATATAAGGGAGGATGTTCCTAGGTGGTTAACATCCCTACCCCTACTTATTTCACCTTTACATATGGTACATATGGCAAGACAGTTGTCCGGATTTGGATAGAAATATTGCCAGACCAAAGAGGTGGAATGTTTGGTCTTCTGCCCAGGCATGACCGTGATGGGCTTTTTCATCCCACGGACAACAACTGTCTCCCCCGGAGCCTGATTTAAACAAATCACATCACCATCAGAATCCTCCTCGCCAACTTCCTCCTCAGTGCAAGCTACACCAGTATCCTCATCCTGTTGTACTTCAACAGTGACATCTTCAATTTGCATATCAGCAAGTGGACTGTGGGTGCTCCTTTCAGCACTTGCAGGGGGCGTGCAAATGGTGGAAAGAGCCACCTCTTCCTGTCCAGTGCTGGGAAGGTCAGGCATCGCAACCGCCACCACACTTGGACTCTCCTTGGGGATTTGTGATATCTTCTTAGAACGCACAGTTTTTTACTGTGCTTTTGCCAGCTTAACTCATTTGATTTTTTTAGCGGGAGGAGGCCTTCCATCGTCATGTGAAGCTGAACCACTAGTCATGAACATACTAGTCATACTAGTATGACACACACTAGTCATAGGGAAAGACCTTAGCCGTTCCTTGCCACTCCGTGTCATCAATGGCATATTGGCAAGTTTACTTTTCTCTTCAGATGATTTAAATGTTTTTTTTAAGGTCATTTTCCTGAACTTTGTCATTTGGGATTGTATGTGGCCTTTACTATGACATTGGGCATCGGCCTTGGCAGATGACGTTGATGGCATGTTATCGTCTATGTCATGACTAGTGGCAGCAGCTTCAGCACTAGGACGAAGTGGCTCTTGATCTTTCTCTATTTTATTTTTATCGGAGAAAGTTTGGTCCTCCACTTATGTTATATCGATTTGATATATACGTGCGGCTAAGGCGCACACAAACACAGAAAATATTTTTTTATTTTTGCTGGAGAGTAGTGCACTTTGGCCCTCATTCAGAGCCGTACACTCTGAGCAGAGCGCACGCTCTGAATGAGGGCCGGGCTCCATGAAAATGGAGCGTCCTCCTGGACGCTCGTATAGCTGTGGGTCACCACCCACAGGCTATACGAGCGTGCATTTTGCTGGCCGCGATGGTCGTGACCATCGCGACCATCGAAATTGCGAGCCGGAGCCTGCGGTTGAGGTTTTCAACCGCAAGCTCCGGAGTGATTTTGGCTCTATCAGAGCCAAAATCACTCCCACTGACATCACTAGTGATGTCAGTGGGCCGGCTTTTGACGGGAGGCGTTCCCGTGGGAATGCCCCCGTCAGGGAGGCACGCCCCCGGAACGCCTACCAAAGGGGGCGTGCTGTCAATCAACATTGACAGCACGCCCCCTTTGATTGGACACAACGAGCGAAGGACTTTCCTTCGCTCGTCGCGTCTGGCGCATGCGCACGACGGAGCTCCCTCCGTCGTGCGCATGCTCAGTCCATAACATCGACCCACTTGCGAGCGGACAGCCGCTCGCGAGTGGGTCTGAATCAGGCCCTTTGTGGGTTACACCACCCTTTAAGAAATGAGCCAGCCAGCTCTTTACTTATGGGACACAGGCGCACGCTTGGCGCTTCTCCTTTGTCGATACACGTGCAGCCACAGTGCACACAATTCACAAACACAGAAAATATTTTTTTATTTTGGTTGGAGTGTACTTTGGGGGTTACAGCACCCTTTAACGGTCAAGCCAGCCGGCCCTTTACTTATGACACAGGCGCACGCTTGGCACTACTTTGTTGATGCACGTGCGGCTACTGCACACACAATTCACAAACACAGAAAATATTTGTTATTTGGTTTGAAGTGTACTTTGGGGGTTACAGCACCCTTTAACGGTCAAGCCAGCCGGCCCTTTACTTATGACACAGGCGTACGCTTTGCGCTGCTCCTTTGTTGATGCACGTGCGGCTACTGCGCACACAATTCACAAACACAAACAAATATTTTTTTTATTTTGTTTGGAGTGCCCTTTGGGGGTTACAGCACCCTTTAACGGACAAGCCAGCCGGCCTATTACTTATGGGACACAGGCGCACGCTTGGCTCTGCTCCTTCGTTGATGCACGTGCAGCCACAGTGCACACAATTCACAAACACAGAAAAATTTTTTTTATTATGTTTGGAGTGCCCTTTGGGGGTTACAGCACCCTTTACCAGTCAATCCAGCCGGCCCTTTATTTATGGGACACAGGCGCACGCTTGGCACTTCTTTGTTGATGCACGTGCGGCTACTGCGCACACAATTCACAAACACAGAAAATATTTTTTTATTTTGTTTGGAGTGTACTTTGGGGGTTACAGCACCCTTTAACGGACAAGCCAGCTGGCCCTTTACTTATGACACAGGCGCACGCTTGGCACTACTTTGTTGATGCACGTGCGGCTACTGCGCACACAATTCACAAACACAAAAAAATATATTGTTTTATTTTGTTTGGAGTGCCCTTTGGGGGTTACAGCACCCTTTAATGGACAAGCCAGCCGGCCTTTTACTTATGGGACACAGGCGCATGCTTGGCGCTGCTCCTTTGTTGATGCACGTGCAGCCACAGTGCACACAATTCACAAACACAGAAAAAATATTTTTTTTTTTAGCACTTGGGGGGAGCACCCCTGATGGACAGAGCACCCCCTGGACAACACTACAGCACCCCTTTAGGACTGGGACACTGCACAGGACTTTGGAGTGGACACAGCCTTTATGGACAACTGACTGCACAACACAGTCCAGCCAGCCCCTATGGACTTTGAAGTAGTGGACACAGCCCCTATGGACAACAGCAGCACAGCGCAGCACAGCACAACACTACACTGCACTACACTACACAGCCCAGCCAGCCCTAACTCCCACCCTCCCTCTTCACTGTCCACAGCCGAGTGAGAAAATGGCGCCGACGCGGGTACCTTATATAGGATCCAAAACCCGCAAGACCCGGAAGGCGGGATGATGACGTTTTGCCTCGATTTCAGATCCGAGTCAGGCGGGAAAAGTCGAGCCTGACTCGGATCGGCCTCGAATCGGGGGGGCTCGGATTTCAGAAATCCGAACCCGCTCACCCCTAATATATATATATATATATATATATATATTAGTTTGCTATGCGGACCGCCACTCACCACAAAAAGTCATTAGCTCCGGTGCCCTCCGAATATACAGAATTATATATAAACAATGACAAGCAAGCGACGGCACTAAGGAGACTTGTGAGAAAAATTGGATATTTATGTAAAAAATTACATGATACCGTTCTACCAACGGTATCATGTAATTTTTTACTTAAATATATCATTTTCTCACAAGTCTCCTGAGTGCCGCCGCTTGCTTGTCATCATTTATATAACATGAATCATCCTTCATAGTACAATCCCAGGAATGAAAAAACCTGCACTATTCATCTGAAGGCATAGTAAAGTTGATGATACTAAAGCTGGGTACACACGTAAAGATTTTCTGTCCAACCATCCAACTAGCTGACTGGTTGGAATGAAAATCTGGTAAGGTTTTTGGGAGCAATCAGCAATTTGCTCCCAAACACCGGAAAATGGACAAAAACTGTTGAACAAATTGTTTAGATCAAACATTTAACAAACTTGTCTGAACATCAATTTTCATCTGTTTTCTAGCATTTAGGAGCAAATTGCTGATCATCATTTACTCACATACATTACCAGATTTTCATTCCAACCAATCAACTAGTTGGATTGTTGGACAGAAAATGTTACGTGTGTACCCAGCCTACATGTAGTTAAAATGCATCCATAATTAGCCCAGCCATGTCCCGACAGCTGGTTCGGTGCAGCGTGCACCTGTTAGGATCTGTGGCTAAGCAGATCATTTTAGTTGCTACTGAGACACTGCATTCATTCCTGACTATCTGTGTGCTGATCCCATGTATTCAGTAATTGTTCTCTGTCTCTGTACAATATCAGCTGCACACTAATTGATTATCTTGTCTGTGTGCACAGGCCAGGTGCAGGAGTCTGTCATTAGGGAGGCTTACAGGGCGTGCTCGGATTGGTCCCTTGTCTGTTAAATTGCAGCCAGTCCTTCACTCCATGCCGGTGATAGTTTCTAGTACTTCCGGTTGTTCTAGTCTCCTGATTCTTAGTCGAATTCCTGTGTCAGTTTACTGTGTTTGTCTATTGCTGTTTGTACCATCCAGGCAGTGCAGTCCGCATTCCTCCTGCTCATGCCATCCAGGCAGCACCGTCGGCTTCCTCCTCCAGAAGCGCCACTCTAGCCCGGCAACATTGTGTCAACCCGGCGACATTGGCCACAACCCAGCATTCTGACTGCGCAATCCTGTGCACTGTTGCCAGTGTCATCCCAGCGGCATTGGTAGCAACTTGGCGTCCCCAGTGGCAAGCCAGCACCCCGTCGCCAGTGTCATCCCGGCGGCACTAGTAGCTACTCAGCGGTCCCAGTGCGCAGACCAGCGCACCCTCTCCAGTGTCCTCCCAGCAGCATTGGTAGCAACTTAGCATCCCCAGTGCGCAAGCCAGTGACATTCTAGTGGCACTAGTAGTCACTCAGCGTTCCCTGTGTGCAAAGCAGCGCACCGTCGCCAGTGTCATCCCGGCGACATTGGTAGCAGCGCTAAGTCTTTGAACTTCGACCACCTAAGACTCATCAATCCAAAGGCTGCATCTAACCCTGGGGCCCCAGGTCACAACTTGCTGTCAGGACTTTGACTATTTCAGAACATAAAGATAAACTACGGTTGCCGAAGTTCCATTGTGGTCGTTGGAGGATCTATCCTGGTTACTGGTGTTCATCACATGCAGTGTGCAGAGTGTTAAAGTGATTATCTGTTTCTTGGATGTCATCAGGTTGTTGGATTCCTTGATTGCTTATTATTCCAAACCTGATTCTATTTGGGTCACATGTTCTGAACTTCCTATGGATCACAGACCTCTAGTATAATGCATGTTACTAACTATGCCTCATTGTCTGTGCAACGTTACTTTTGGGTCTTCCTTGGACTCCTGCAAGATCCCCTCTGTGCCTGGTGTATGCTGTGGACTCCGCTACATTCCTGCACGTGTTCCGGTTCAAGTTCTGATACAGGTTATCAGCTGCACTACAGAGCTCAGCATTGCCATTGTCTTTCCGTTGTTTTCCTGCTCTATTATTACTTTTCCATTCTACACTACACTATTTGACTTACTTGTTATTATTGACTCATACGGACATTGGGGTTACTTCTTCTACAGTTGTCAACTGCACCGTTACAGTCTATCCTCATCGGAACCCCATCACATCACAGTGCTCAACCCTGCACCAGACCTTCATCCTGCTGCAGGGCTCAAGCCTGCTCCGACCTTCATCCTGTCGCAGGGTTCAACCCTGCTCCAGACCTTCATTACACCACAGGGCTCAACCCTGCTTTGGACCTTAATCACATTGCAGGACTCAACCATGTTCTGGACCCTCATCACGTCTCAGGGCTCAACCCTGTTCCAGAACCTCATCACATCTCAGGGCTCAACCCTGTTCCGGACCTGTTCCGGACCCTCACCATGTCTCAGGGCTCAACCCAGTTCCGGATCTTCATTACGTCTCAGGGCTTAACCTCGTTCCAGATCTTGTTACATCTCAGGGCTCAACCCTGTTCCGGACCTCCGTCCTGATACAGGGCTCAACCCTGTTATTGACCTTCATTCTATCCTGAGGCCTAGCCTCGTGCCGGACTCGGGGTTTCACCCCACACCAGATCAGTGTGTAATTTGAACTTTGTTTCTCACAGGGGCATACCCTGTGAGAAACAGAACTTTGTGTTATTGAGATTTAATGTGGACCTTTGCCATACAGTTTTTGTTCTTGAATAAATTCTATTTACTTTTATTTCATGATAGTGACATTTCATGAAAAGGTCATTCTTAAAACCACCTCAGTTCATACTACCTAGTAAGCCTGGCTATTCCCAGGAGTCTCAAGTTTCTGTAGCCGTGACACTTGCCAAGGCAAACCAGCCCTCAAGGCTGCATCACCAGTCCAAAGACTGCATCTTGCTCCAAGCCCTCAGGCCACTACCAGCCAAGGCAAATCAGCCCTCAAGGCTGCTTCACCAGCCCAAAAGCTGCATCTTGCTCCAGGCCCTCAGGCCACTACCAGCTAAGGGCAGGCAAATCAGTCCTCAAGGCTGCTTCACCAGCCCAAAATCTGCATCTTGCTCCAAGCCCTCAGGCCACTGCCAGCTGAGGCACTCCATCCCTCAAGGCTGCTTTAACAGCCCATTGGCTGCATCACACCTTTGGTTCTCTGGCCATCACCACTTACAGCTAAATTGGCCCTCAAGGCTGTTTACCCACTAGGGCCAACCAAGACTAACCCTCAGCTCTTAAAAGCACCTTCCTCAAGGGATAGCAGGTAAATGAATCCCAAACAGCACCTTATCCATCAGTTCGCCTGCTCCAGCCTCATCCACGCTCACAGACCAGCGTGCAGTCACAGCACACCAGAAGGGATGCCAGAAACAGAGCACAGGGCACAGTGAGCAGGGAAAAAAAACAGGTGCCCAAGCACTAGATGTTTCAAACATACCCATGACGACTAAATTACATACACACACCCTACTCAATAACATGTGTGCATCTATAATGCGCAAAACACATTAAAGCCTATACCAATCATTGTCATACAAACAAAGCTAGTATATAGTGCAATATGCAGTAAAAACAAAAATAATAGGCAATGGTAAAACAATCTAAAATATACAAAAAATTGAATAAATCAAAAATAAAAGTAACCATCCTCAAGGGATAGCCGGTAAATGAACCCCAAACAGCAACTTATCCACTAGCTTGGCTGCTCCAGCCTCATCCACACTCAGACCCACATGCAGTCATGGTGCACCGGAAGGAATGTCGGAACCAGAGCCCTGCGCTCTGGTTCTGACATCCCTTCCGGGTGAGCGGGGAGAGAAACCAGGTGCACCAGATGTGACAAACATACCCATGACAACTAAATTACATACACACAACCTACCCATTAAATAACATTAATGCATCTACCGTGCATCCAGAAAGTATTCTCAATGCTTCACTTTTTCCACATTTTGATACGTTACAGCCTTATTCCAAAATGGAATAAATTCATTTTTGAGATTTTTGCTAATTTAACAAAAAAAAAAACCCCACTAAGAAAACACATGTACATAAGTATTCACGGCCTTTGCCATGAATCTCAAAATTGAGCTCAGGTGCATCCTGTTTCCATTGATCATCCTTGAGCTGTTCCTACAGCTTAAATGGAGTCCACCTGTGGTAAATTCAGTTGATTGGAAATGATTTTGAAAGGCATACTGCTTTCTATATAAAGGTCCCACACTTGACAATGCATGTCAGAGAATAAACCAAGCATGAAGTCCAAGGAATTGTCTGTAGACCTCCGAGACAGGATTGTCTCGAGGCACAAGTCTGGGGAAGGGTACAGAAAAATATCTGCTGCTTTGAAGGTTCCAATGAGCACAGTGGCCTCCATCATCCATAAATGGAAGAAGTTTGGAACCACAAGGACTCTTCCTAGAGTTGGCTGGCCGTCTAAACTGAGCGATCAGGGGAGAAGGGCCCTAGTCAGGGAGGTGACCAAAAACCCGATGGTCACTCTATCTGAGCTACAGCATTCCACTGTGGAGAGAGGAGCACCTTCCAGAAGAACAACCATCTCTGCAGCAATCCACCAATCAGGCCTGTATGGTAGAGTGGCCCGCCTTGAGTTTGCCAAAATGCACCTGAAGGACTCGCAGACCATGAGAGACAAAGATAGAACTCTTTTACGTGAATACCAGGCATTATGTTTGGAGGAAACCAGGCACCAGGCCAATACCATCCCTACAGTGAGGCATGGTGGTGGCAGCATCATGCTGTGGGGATGTTTTTTAGTGGCTGGAACTGGGAGACTAGTCAGGATAGAGGGAAAGATTAATGCAGCAATGTACAGAGACATCCAGGATGAAAACCTGCTCCAGAGCGCTCTTGACCTCAGATTGGGGCGATGGTTCATCTTTCAGCAGGACAACAACCCTAAGCACACATTAAATTTGCAAAAATCTCAAAAAAAATTTTTACACATTGTCATTATGGGGCATTGTGTGTAGAATTTTGAAGACAAAAATTAATTTATTCCAGTTTGGAATAAGGCTGTAACATAACAAAATGTGGAAAAAGTGAAGAGTTGTGAATACTTTCCGGATGCACTGTATAATGCGCAAAATACATTAAAGCCTATACCAAGCCTTGTCATACGAACAAAGCTAGTATATAGTGCAATATGCAGTAAAAATAAAATAATTAGCAATGGTAAAACAAACTACAATATACAAAAATTAAATAAATCAAAAATAAAGTAACCATTTCAACTGTCATATGCTATGGATCAAAACCAAAAGTGAGAAATGCATATACAGTACTATTTCAAAACACATGATCATCCCACTGATGGTCGACGTACACAAAGCTCACAAAAGGAACTTCAAAGGAATTGGGAAAAATGTAGTTCCTCCTTAAGACCCGATGTTGATATTGTTCGAAGTTCATATATCATATATGGCATTCACGTTTAGGCAATACATTATGCCTATCTCCTCCTCTCCTCTTTGGAGGAACGTGATCTATCAACGTAAATACAAAGTCCCTCCTGGTGTGACCATGGGCAGCAAAAGGTTTGGCAACTGGAGGGGTACTTGGTTCAATTTTAAGAATTGCTTTTTTAATTGCAGAGCCATTCTTTCTTTTAGCATTCTCATCATCTGGGCAACATAGGTTTTTGCATGGGCAAATAATGACATAAACCACATATTTTGTCTTGCAGCTCAAACAATGTTGCAACTTGTATGTCTTTCCAGTCATGGGATGTTTAAAGACCTCTCCCATCTGTAATGCCAGCAATATACACAACCTAGACGAAAAGCCCCACTCAAAGATGACAACCAATGTTTTCCATTAATTCTGAGGTTGATGTCTGAATAGGTAATTCATATTTTAAGGTTGCTACTTCATTTGTGGCAAACTAATGGGGTTTCTTTACAGCTGTCCTTCAGATTGGGGTCTGTTTGCAAAATATGCCAGGTTTCTCAGAATGGCTTTGTGCAAAATGAATGATGTAATGGAGTAAGTGCTGGAAAAAAATCAATCTCTAAGGGTGCCATTACATATTATTCACTGGATTCAATAGATCTTTCCTGTCCAATCTTAGGCACTTATCTATCATATCTTGAACCTCCTTGGGGTGATATCCACGATCAATAAAGTCTCACCCCATTTTGCTCCTGGTAATTCCTCCCTATCAGATGAAATTTGCACCACACGAACCAATTGCGAAAATGGTAACCCAGTTTTCAAAGGTTGGGGGTGAAAGCTGGATGCCAACAACAATGTATTTTTATCAGTATCCTTTTTAAAATTACTGATAACAAAACTCCCAATCCTGCAGCAGATTTAAACATCTAATACATCAATCTTTTGTGAGCTCTGTGTACAGGTGAATCTAATAGATCCAGGGATCTCATTAAGATGGTTTACAAATTTGGTAAGGGCCTCTAAGCCTCCTGTCCACAGTAAGAGATCCTCTGCCTAGCGTATGTAAAATGCTATAAACCTTGATAATGTCTTATTCGCCATAATGTAATCATACATATAAAGGTTGGCATATGATGGGGTCATATTTGACCTGATAGCCATACCCTTTAATTGTAGATAAAATGAATTATCAAAGAGAAAGTAATTTTTATGCAAAATGATCTCCATCAGCAGTAATAAATACATTATGCGGACCCACATAATGTGGACTGGAGCAAATGGCTTCCCTAACTGCTTGCATGCCGTCATTATTATCAATGTTTGTATAAAGACTGGTGACATCAAGTGTCATCAGTAAACAATCGGCGGGTGGTTGACCAAAAATCAGACTTATCCCTTAAAAATTTTGTTCAATCGGCTGTAGGTAATAATCAACGAATTGTGATAAGGTCTGACAAAGTGATCCCATCGCGGAAATAAAGATTTATTCACTTTAGGCATTGTATACTGTATATTATCCTGATTCAGAAATTTCAATATAAATTCATCAATCCAATTATTGGATAAACCCATCTGGATAATTGAGTCAATTTCTCTTTTAAAATTGTCAGTAGGATCAAAAGTAAGCTTCTTATAGCAAATGGGATCTGATAAATGTCTCATAATTTCATTAGTATAATCAGGCCGGTTCATTATCACCACTTCCCCGCTTTTATCGGCATGGTGTATGATAATGCTACTAATTGTCATGTAAGGAATGAGCTGCACAGGACTCGTCTCTAGTCAGATTAGAGCAAAGCATTTTAATTTTATGCAAATGCAGTAATGTTTCAGATTTAACAAGCCGCATGAAAGTTTCTATCAAAGCATTGTATGAGGGAGGGTCAAAAGTACTTTTAACCTTGAACGGTGCCCTGGTACTGGTTCACCACCCTCTCTTGAAAAATACTGTAGTCTTTTAATCGTAATTGTCTATGAAACTTATGGAACTCTACTTCACATTGTAAGGTGTTCTGCTTATATGTTTGCACAAAAGATAAGCACTTACTCAACACTGCCATCTCTGGTGCAGTGGGTGTATAGTCAGATAGATTAAATACCACTACCTCTTTGTGACCTTCTGACTCCTTCCTCTTAGATTTTCTGTGCTTAACCCCCTTCTCCAGCAGGATTTTTGTTTTTACGATTTTGCCTTTGTTTCTGGTTAGAGTAGACCTGTCTACTAAAAAAAACACTTACTTGATTGATCTAAATCACTTTGGGAAGTATGGGACTCAATATCAGTGAATTGTTCTTCAGTTTTCTCTCTGTTACCCCATCCAGTTCTCCAGGGGCATCTATTCGGTTGACTAAAAAGCCATGGATAAACCTTTAGCTCTTTATAGTCTTTCTTCACTTTCCTATACTTGGATTTTTTAAATGCCAAAAGCTCAGTCTTGAAGGCATTAACCAATTCATCTAGTTTTGTCAACCAATCCCTACCGGAATCAGATTTCAATCATTCCAAACCATTAGCCTCACTTATCGCAACCTTTTTTTTTTACTCCTTTGATATCAGAGTTAACCAGTTGCACAACGAAAACCATTACATCAAAACTACACTGATTTAATATCAGACACCACTGCCTACAAAATTCCTTTGTTAGTACGCCCCAGTGTAGGCTTGTTCTTGATGCGAAAACCCCTGGGTAATAAGTTCTCCTTATGATATTGTCCATGTAATTCCAATTCAACCAATCTTCTGCGCAGCTTCAATAAATCAGCATTAATCTCAGCAGGACTATCCAAATCAAAAGCCAGTTGATCAGTGTCTGAAAAGAGAATCTTCAAAACATCCTTATCTAGGAAGCGCTCCGTGCCAGAAATGTCTCCAATATCAAGATCTACAGGTGAACGTTAAGTTTGTAATAGGTATACCTGTTTAAGTCGCTGTTTAGGGTTCATTTAGTGTCTATCCCTTGTGGAAGGTGCACGCTGCACCAAAACATCTGGCGGGACATGGCTAGGCTAATTATGGATACATTTTAACCACTTAACTGATTAAACTGTTTCTAAAAACAGCTCAAATTGTTTTTGTTTTTTTTTAATGAGTGAATTAGGTGAAGAACATGTATTTCAACTTATCCAAAATTATTTCATTAAAAAAATATATAAATGGGTTTTTTTTTGTGTGCAAACATCGGATCATTACCATTGGAACATCGCGACCATCGTTACTTCCCTTTTCATAGCAGGGATGAGGGGGGGGTTAATTTACCTTTTCCCAGTGACTGCTACTCTCTGCAGCAGCTGGATGGGGGGTCCTGCTGTGCTGACCGATCAGCAGAGATTGGTAGCACGGCAGACACTGGGGGGAGGGTGCAGGCAAGTAGAGGGACCGGAAGGTCCCTTTGAGAGCAGGAGCTCCTGGGAGATTCTCTACCTGCAGCTTATCTGGCTGGTCGCATTATTGCTACCAGATCAGATAACCCACTGCCTGGTGTGGTTGGAAGAATGCGAGTAAGGCCCGTACACAGTATATTGTATATTGCTAACAATAATGAAAATAAACAAATAATCTCAAACACTGATTGATAAATGTTAATATACATACAATGAATGATAATCATTCAATATATGGCTGGATTCCATTGCTAAAGGGTCCAGTATTCCAGGGATGGTCAGTCTTTTGGACTCGGTGATTTACTCTAAAGGATGAACATGTTTTGCAATCTACTATAGTATATAATGCAATACTTTTAAGGCTACGAGGCAATGAAACATAAAACTAACAAAACATGTAAATATTAACATTATTGGGTGTTTTTCACTTAGCTTATTGGTAATGTGAAGTTGATGTACTGTATGAATCTGCAAGTATTGTGTTAACTTGCAAAAGATATTTACAATTTAATTAGGCACATGTGAAGGCAGTATTTTAAGTGTTTACTGGTCAGACGGCTTCTGTTTAATTAGCTTAATCTGGGAGGAAGCGAATTCGCAAAGGTAGGTTGATCCAAAAAATGCTCTCTTTTCTTCACAGAGTAGCTTCCAGAAATGAATGACAGAAGCTCTTGCTTTCAGAGGGCTATCAGATTGCAGATTTAATATGTCTTCCTCTAAATCTGTGTTCATATTGAGGAGATATTAGCAGAAATTTCTGCAATGTCGACACCAGCATATGGAAATCACATGAAGGCTAGGATTGGCTTGAGCTGCTTAAAGGCCTGAAATCACCTCTCTTGTTCTTGTCAAAAATTTCAGCAGAGAAAATTAGGGAAGTTCCTCAAAATTCCCTTTGCAAGCTGTGACTTTATAAACTGCAATATTGATCTAAAAGCATTTATGGAACCAATTAATTGGATAATGGTTATTATTCCTGCCAATCATGAACGGGGCTCCATCAGTACACAAGTTTGCAAAGAGGAAGGCTAGTTTCCTTGGAAAGAGTGTTGGTAAATGTCTTTCTCCTTGTGACTCATATCAGGGAATACCATTCTTATAAACAGAGTTAATTGAGAAGTATCCAATATATCAGTGGATTCATCAAACTACAAGGAAAAGTAACAACAGGCAATGATGTGCTTTTTCACTCGGTTCTGCAAGCCATCACCAATTTTCTCTACCCATCTCGCTATAGTTTGTTCAGATAGTGGCATATCTTTAATTGCTTTCATGAAGTCATCTTTCTTCTTTAATACTTCAAACAGGGCCGTCATAAGGGAGGCACTGCCGGGACTGTAGGTCGGGTCCGGACACTCGGGGGGGGCTTTCACACTCTTAAATCCCCGGCCACCGCAAAGTAAAAGTGAGTTATTGACAGTGACAGGCCTGCCCAGGGCTGCCCGCCTTCAGCTCCGCCTACCTACTCCATGGCCGGACACTTGGGGAGGCTGCTGGATACCCTTTTAAAAAGGGAGTTACAGGCCCAGCTGAGGCCCGCTAATACCAGCATGCTGCGGCTGCCTGCCACTAACCAAAAGGCTGCCTGGCTGGGCCGAAGGACAGGGTGCCATCTGCTCCCCCGGGCCGATACGATTTAGCTCTGGGGGGGAGGGTGCCAGCTGTTTGCAGCTGTTTGCACACACACGCAGGATCTGGCCCTGGCCTAAAGAAGCTGAGCAGTACTGGTGTGGGGGTGGGGCCCAGCTGCCTGATGACTCCTCGGATATTTAAGCCAGTGATCTGAGGAGTCTGAAGTAAGTTGAGTTGTCTGTTTCAGACTCCTCTGTTTACTGGCTGAGATTACCGAGGTGTCATTAGGAAACTCCGCCCCACCCCAGACAAGGCAGTGTTCAGCTTCTCTAGGGACCCTGGCAGCCAACGTCAGGCATGACAGGAGGCTCAGCAGCAGCTGCATGCAGACTCAGAGGAGCCAACTGCCAGGGAGCAGGACTGAGAAGAAGCAGAATAATGAAGATGACCCTGGTTGACTTTCAGCATTGTTATAGGTAAGTGTTGGAGGATAGGTACAGTGTGAGTGAGATGAGGGAAGGGGGCACAGTGAGGGTGATATGATGGAAGAGTGAGCACAATTTTGGTAAGATGAGGGAAGGGAAAGCACATTGTGGGTGGGAAGAGGGAAGGGGAGCACAGTGTGGGTAAGATGAGGGAAGAGGGAGCATAATGTCAGTGAGATGAGGGAATGGGAAGCAAAGTGTGGGTGAAATGAGGGAAGGGGGGGCACAGTGTGGGTGGATGAGGGGTCACTGTGGGCGAGATTATGGAAGAAGGAGCACAATGTGGGTGAGATGATGGAAGGTAAACCACAGTGTGGGTGAGATGAGAGAAGAGGTGTCACGCTTGCCACTGGTGTGTTGAAAGCAGAGGTCCTAGGTTGCGGAAGAAATCAGAGGCAATGGGCCTGAATATATGATCTCCTCATCCACAGAAATTGGATATTGATGAGACCTGATAAAAGGTGCGGAGTCTAACCTGCTGGGAGATGTTCACCTGTGACTCATCCAATCAGGAGATGGGTTTCAGCTGCTCCCAGCAGGCAGGTCGCAGTCCTTTGATCAGGTATCCAAAATCTGTGGGAATAGAGAGTCATAGAGATGATGGCCCAAGAGATATGCCTCAAAAGAGGCACTAGTGCACCAAGAGATGATACTACTGTACCCACAGGTTGAGATGTTAACCACACTGTTGTACTAGGAGGTGATACTTTACACACCGGCAGAGGTATTCTGACGCACTGCTGCTGGCACTTGGAGTTGCAGACAGGCAGGAGTGTTCTGATGCACTGTCGCACCATGAAGTGGCACTTGGTGTTGCACACAAGTAGAGATGTTCTTACGCTCTGTTGCGCTAAGAGTTGGCACTTGGAGTTGCACCCAGGCAGAGGTGTTAGGACTTACTGTTGCACTAAAAAGTGGCACTTGGAGTTGCACACAGGCAAAGATATTCTGTCACACTGCTGCACAAGTATATAACACTTGGAATACTTGAAGGTAATAGTTGATAGGAGGACAGCATCAGCTGACCCAGACCATGCTACCAATGGTGGACATACTGTCACATGAGAAGGACTGTCATGGCGGCACCCATGACGGAAACCACAATATCCAAGACACTGGGCCGCCCATGGAAATCCACTAGCACCTAGGGCAGAATCCTTAGCATGTCACCTGCCGTCGCACATGACATCTGACCGCACGAGAAGTCAGGGGAAGCCAGCACAGTGGTGAGTAACGGACGATTCTAGGCTGAACCCTGACAAGAGGGAGTAAGATGTTGGTGAGATGAGGGAAGGGGAAGCACAGTGTGGGTGGGATGAGGGGGTCACAGTGTGGGTGAGATGAGGGAAGGAGGAGCACAGTATGGGTGAGATGAGGGAATAGGGAGCACAGTGTGGGCAGGATGAGGAAAAGGGGAGCACAGTGTGGGTGGGATGAGGAAAGGGGGAGCACAATGTGGGTGAGATGAGGGAAGGGGATGCACAATGTGGGTGAGATGAGGGAAGGGGAAGCACAGTGTGGGTGAGATGAGGGAAGAGGGAGCACAGTGTGGGTGGGATGAGGAAGGGGGAGCACAGTGTGGGTGGGATGAGGAAGGGGGAGCACAGTGTGGGTGAGATGAGGGAAGAGGGAGCACAATGTGGGTGAGATGAGGGAAGGGGAAGCACAATGTTGGTGAGATGAGGGAAGGGGAAGCACAGTGTGGGTGACATGAGGGAAGGGGAAGCACAGTGTGGGTGAGATGAAGGAAGGGGAAGCACAGTATGCGTGAGATGAGGGAAGAGAGAGCACAATGTGGGTGAGATGAGGGAAGGGGAAGCACAATGTGGGTGAGATGAGGGAAGGGGAAGCACAGTGTGGGTTAGATGAGGAAGAGGGAGCACAGTATGGATGAGATGAGGGAAGAGGGACCACAGTGTGGGTGGGATGAGGAAGGGGGAGCACAGTGTGGGTGAGATGAGGGAAGAGGGAGCACAATGTGGGTGAGATGTGGGAAGGGGAAGCACAATGTTGGTGAGATGAGGGAAGGGGAGGCACAGTGTGGGTGAGATGAGGGAAGGGGAAGCACAGTGTGAGTGAGATGAAGAAAGGGGAAGCACAGTATGGGTGAGATGAGGGAAGAGGGAGCACAGTGTGGGTGGGATGAGGAAGGGGGAGCACAGTATGCGTGAGATGAGGGAAGAGAGAGCACAATGTGGGTGAGATGAGGGAAGGGGAAGCACAATGTGGGTGAGATGAGGGAAGGGGAAGCACAGTGTGGGTGAGATGAGGGAAGGGGAAGCACAGTGTGGGTGACATGAGGGAAGGGGAAGCACAGTGTGGGTGAGATGAAGGAAGGGGAAGCACAGTATGCGTGAGATGAGGGAAGAGAGAGCACAATGTGGGTGAGATGAGGGAAGGGGAAGCACAATGTGGGTGAGATGAGGGAAGGGGATGCACAATGTGGGTGAGATGAGGGAAGGGGAAGCACAGTGTGGGTGAGATGAGGGAAGAGGGAGCACAGTGTGGGTGGGATGAGGAAGGGGGAGCACAGTGTGGGTGGGATGAGGAAGGGGGAGCACAGTGTGGGTGAGATGAGGGAAGAGGGAGCACAATGTGGGTGAGATGAGGGAAGGGGAAGCACAATGTTGGTGAGATGAGGGAAGGGGAAGCACAGTGTGGGTGACATGAGGGAAGGGGAAGCACAGTGTGGGTGAGATGAAGGAAGGGGAAGCACAGTATGCGTGAGATGAGGGAAGAGAGAGCACAATGTGGGTGAGATGAGGGAAGGGGAAGCACAATGTGGGTGAGATGAGGGAAGGGGAAGCACAGTGTGGGTTAGATGAGGAAGAGGGAGCACAGTATGGATGAGATGAGGGAAGAGGGACCACAGTGTGGGTGGGATGAGGAAGGGGGAGCACAGTGTGGGTGAGATGAGGGAAGAGGGAGCACAATGTGGGTGAGATGTGGGAAGGGGAAGCACAATGTGGGTGAGATGAGGGAAGGGGAGGCACAGTGTGGGTGAGATGAGGGAAGGGGAAGCACAGTGTGAGTGAGATGAAGAAAGGGGAAGCACAGTATGGGTGAGATGAGGGAAGAGGGAGCACAGTGTGGGTGGGATGAGGAAGGGGGAGCACAGTATGCATGAGATGAGGGAAGAGAGAGCACAATGTGGGTGAGATGAGGGAAGGGGAAGCACAATGTGGGTGAGATGAGGGAAGGGGAAGCACAGTGTGGGTGAGATGAGGGAAGGGGAAGCACAGTGTGGGTGAGATGAGGGAAGGGGTAGCACAATGTGGGTGACATGAGGGAAGGGGAAGCACAATGTGCGAGGGATGAGGAAAGGGGGAGCTCAGTATGGGTGAGATGAAGGAAGAGAGCACAATGTCGGTGAGATGAGGGAAGAAGAAGCACAGTATGGGTGAGATGAGGGAAGGAGGAGCACAGTATGGGTGGAATGAGGGGTCACAGTGTGGGTGAGATGAGGGAAGGGGGAAGCACAGTGTGGGTTAGATGAGGAAGAGGGAGCACACTGTGGGTGAGATGAGGGAAGAGAGAGCACAATGTTGGTGAGATGAGGGAAGGGGAAGCACAGTGTGGGAGTAATGAGGGGTCACAGTGTGGGTGAGATGAGGGAAGGGGAAGCACAGTGTGGGTTAGATGAGGAAGAGGGAGCACAGTGTGGGTGAGATGAGGAAAGAGGGAGCACAATGTGTGTGAGATGAGGGAAGAGGGAGCACAGTGTGGGTGGGATGAGGAAGGGGGAGCACAGTGTGGGTGAGATGAGGGAAGAGGGAGCACAATGTGGGTGAGATGTGGGAAGGGGAAGCACAGTGTGGGTGAGATGAGGGAAGGGGAAGCACAGTGTGGGTGAGATGAAGGAAGGGGAAGCACAGTATGGGTGAGATGAGGGAAGAGGGAGCACAGTGTGGGTGGGATGAGGAAGGGGGAGCACAGTATGCGTGAGATGAGGGAAGAGAGAGCACAATGTGGGTGAGATGAGGGAAGGGGAAGCACAATGTGGGTGAGATGAGGGAAGGGGAAGCACAATGTGGGTGAGATGAGGGAAGGGGAAGCACAATGTGGGTGAGATGAGGGAAGGGGAAGCACAGTGTGGGTGAGATGAGGGAAGGGGTAGCTCAATGTGGGTGAGATGAGGGAAGGGGAAGCACAATGTGGGAGGGATGAGGAAAGGGGGAGCACAGCATGGGTGAGATGAGGGAAGAGAGCACAATGTCGGTGAGATGAGGGAAGAAGAAGCACAGTATGGGTGAGATGAGGGAAGGAGGAGCACAGTATGGGTGGAATGAGGGTTCACAGTGTGGGTAAGATGAGGGAAGGGGGAAGCACAGTGTGGGTTAGATGAGGAAGAGGGAGCACAGTGTGGGTGAGATGAGGGAAGAGAGAGCACAATGTCGGTGAGATGAGGGAAGGGGAAGCACAGTGTGGGTGGAATGAGGGGTCACAGTGTGGGTGAGATGAGGGAAGGGGAAGCACAGTGTGAGTGAGATTAAGAAAGGGGAAGCACAGTATGGGTGAGATGAGGGAAGAGGGAGCACAGTGTGGGTGGGATGAGGAAGGGGGAGCACAGTATGCGTGAGATGAGGGAAGAGAGAGCACAATGTGGGTGAGATGAGGGAAGGGGAAGCACAATGTGGGTGAGATGAGGGAAGGGGAAGCACAGTGTGGGTGAGATGAGGGAAGGGGAAGCACAGTGTGGGTGACATGAGGGAAGGGGAAGCACAGTGTGGGTGAGATGAAGGAAGGGGAAGCACAGTATGCGTGAGATGAGGGAAGAGAGAGCACAATGTGGGTGAGATGAGGGAAGGGGAAGCACAATGTGGGTGAGATGAGGGAAGGGGAAGCACAGTGTGGGTTAGATGAGGAAGAGGGAGCACAGTATGGGTGAGATGAGGGAAGAGGGACCACAGTGTGGGTGGGATGAGGAAGGGGGAGCACAGTGTGGGTGAGATGAGGGAAGAGGGAGCACAATGTGGGTGAGATGTGGGAAGGGGAAGCACAATGTTGGTGAGATGAGGGAAGGGGAGGCACAGTGTGGGTGAGATGAGGGAAGGGGAAGCACAGTGTGAGTGAGATGAAGGAAGGGGAAGCACAGTATGGGTGAGATGAGGGAAGAGGGAGCACAGTGTGGGTGGGATGAGGAAGGGGGAGCACAGTATGCATGAGATGAGGGAAGAGAGAGCACAATGTGGGTGAGATGAGGGAAGGGGAAGCACAATGTGGGTGAGATGAGGGAAGGGGAAGCACAGTGTGGGTGAGATGAGGGAAGGGGAAGCACAGTGTGGGTGAGATGAGGGAAGGGGTAGCACAATGTGGGTGACATGAGGGAAGGGGAAGCACAATGTGCGAGGGATGAGGAAAGGGGGAGCTCAGTATGGGTGAGATGAAGGAAGAGAGCACAATGTCGGTGAGATGAGGGAAGAAGAAGCACAGTATGGGTGAGATGAGGGAAGGAGGAGCACAGTATGGGTGGAATGAGGGGTCACAGTGTGGGTGAGATGAGGGAAGGGGGAAGCACAGTGTGGGTTAGATGAGGAAGAGGGAGCACACTGTGGGTGAGATGAGGGAAGAGAGAGCACAATGTTGGTGAGATGAGGGAAGGGGAAGCACAGTGTGGGAGTAATGAGGGGTCACAGTGTGGGTGAGATGAGGGAAGGGGAAGCACAGTGTGGGTTAGATGAGGAAGAGGGAGCACAGTGTGGGTGAGATGAGGAAAGAGGGAGCACAATGTGTGTGAGATGAGGGAAGAGGGAGCACAGTGTGGGTGGGATGAGGAAGGGGGAGCACAGTGTGGGTGAGATGAGGGAAGAGGGAGCACAATGTGGGTGAGATGTGGGAAGGGGAAGCACAGTGTGGGTGAGATGAGGGAAGGGGAAGCACAGTGTGGGTGAGATGAAGGAAGGGGAAGCACAGTATGGGTGAGATGAGGGAAGAGGGAGCACAGTGTGGGTGGGATGAGGAAGGGGGAGCACAGTATGCGTGAGATGAGGGAAGAGAGAGCACAATGTGGGTGAGATGAGGGAAGGGGAAGCACAATGTGGGTGAGATGAGGGAAGGGGAAGCACAATGTGGGTGAGATGAGGGAAGGGGAAGCACAATGTGGGTGAGATGAGGGAAGGGGAAGCACAGTGTGGGTGAGATGAGGGAAGGGGTAGCTCAATGTGGGTGAGATGAGGGAAGGGGAAGCACAATGTGGGAGGGATGAGGAAAGGGGGAGCACAGCATGGGTGAGATGAGGGAAGAGAGCACAATGTCGGTGAGATGAGGGAAGAAGAAGCACAGTATGGGTGAGATGAGGGAAGGAGGAGCACAGTATGGGTGGAATGAGGGTTCACAGTGTGGGTAAGATGAGGGAAGGGGGAAGCACAGTGTGGGTTAGATGAGGAAGAGGGAGCACAGTGTGGGTGAGATGAGGGAAGAGAGAGCACAATGTCGGTGAGATGAGGGAAGGGGAAGCACAGTGTGGGTGGAATGAGGGGTCACAGTGTGGGTGAGATGAGGGAAGGGGAAGCACAGTGTGAGTGAGATTAAGAAAGGGGAAGCACAGTATGGGTGAGATGAGGGAAGAGGGAGCACAGTGTGGGTGGGATGAGGAAGGGGGAGCACAGTATGCGTGAGATGAGGGAAGAGAGAGCACAATGTGGGTGAGATGAGGGAAGGGGAAGCACAATGTGGGTGAGATGAGGGAAGGGGAAGCACAGTGTGGGTGAGATGAGGGAAGGGGAAGCACAGTGTGGGTGACATGAGGGAAGGGGAAGCACAGTGTGGGTGAGATGAAGGAAGGGGAAGCACAGTATGCGTGAGATGAGGGAAGAGAGAGCACAATGTGGGTGAGATGAGGGAAGGGGAAGCACAATGTGGGTGAGATGAGGGAAGGGGAAGCACAGTGTGGGTTAGATGAGGAAGAGGGAGCACAGTATGGGTGAGATGAGGGAAGAGGGACCACAGTGTGGGTGGGATGAGGAAGGGGGAGCACAGTGTGGGTGAGATGAGGGAAGAGGGAGCACAATGTGGGTGAGATGTGGGAAGGGGAAGCACAATGTTGGTGAGATGAGGGAAGGGGAGGCACAGTGTGGGTGAGATGAGGGAAGGGGAAGCACAGTGTGAGTGAGATGAAGGAAGGGGAAGCACAGTATGGGTGAGATGAGGGAAGAGGGAGCACAGTGTGGGTGGGATGAGGAAGGGGGAGCACAGTATGCATGAGATGAGGGAAGAGAGAGCACAATGTGGGTGAGATGAGGGAAGGGGAAGCACAATGTGGGTGAGATGAGGGAAGGGGAAGCACAGTGTGGGTGAGATGAGGGAAGGGGAAGCACAGTGTGGGTGAGATGAGGGAAGGGGTAGCACAATGTGGGTGACATGAGGGAAGGGGAAGCACAATGTGGGAGGGATGAGGAAAGGGGGAGCTCAGTATGGGTGAGATGAAGGAAGAGAGCACAATGTCGGTGAGATGAGGGAAGAAGAAGCACAGTATGGGTGAGATGAGGGAAGGAGGAGCACAGTATGGGTGGAATGAGGGGTCACAGTGTGGGTGAGATGAGGGAAGGGGGAAGCACAGTGTGGGTTAGATGAGGAAGAGGGAGCACACTGTGGGTGAGATGAGGGAAGAGAGAGCACAATGTTGGTGAGATGAGGGAAGGGGAAGCACAGTGTGGGAGTAATGAGGGGTCACAGTGTGGGTGAGATGAGGGAAGGGGAAGCACAGTGTGGGTTAGATGAGGAAGAGGGAGCACAGTGTGGGTGAGATGAGGAAAGAGGGAGCACAATGTGTGTGAGATGAGGGAAGAGGGAGCACAGTGTGGGTGGGATGAGGAAGGGGGAGCACAGTGTGGGTGAGATGAGGGAAGAGGGAGCACAATGTGGGTGAGATGTGGGAAGGGGAAGCACAGTGTGGGTGAGATGAGGGAAGGGGAAGCACAGTGTGGGTGAGATGAAGGAAGGGGAAGCACAGTATGGGTGAGATGAGGGAAGAGGGAGCACAGTGTGGGTGGGATGAGGAAGGGGGAGCACAGTATGCGTGAGATGAGGGAAGAGAGAGCACAATGTGGGTGAGATGAGGGAAGGGGAAGCACAATGTGGGTGAGATGAGGGAAGGGGAAGCACAATGTGGGTGAGATGAGGGAAGGGGAAGCACAATGTGGGTGAGATGAGGGAAGGGGAAGCACAGTGTGGGTGAGATGAGGGAAGGGGTAGCTCAATGTGGGTGAGATGAGGGAAGGGGAAGCACAATGTGGGAGGGATGAGGAAAGGGGGAGCACAGCATGGGTGAGATGAGGGAAGAGAGCACAATGTCGGTGAGATGAGGGAAGAAGAAGCACAGTATGGGTGAGATGAGGGAAGGAGGAGCACAGTATGGGTGGAATGAGGGTTCACAGTGTGGGTAAGATGAGGGAAGGGGGAAGCACAGTGTGGGTTAGATGAGGAAGAGGGAGCACAGTGTGGGTGAGATGAGGGAAGAGAGAGCATAATGTCGGTGAGATGAGGGAAGGGGAAGCACAGTGTGGGTGGAATGAGGGGTCACAGTGTGGGTGAGATGATGGAAGGGAAGCACAGTGTGAGTTAGATGAGGAAGAGGGAGCACAGTATGGGTGAGATGAGGGAAGAGGGAGCACAATATGTGTGAGACAAGGGAAGGGGAAGCACAGTGTGGGTGAGATGAGGGAAGGAGGACCACAGTATGGGTGAGATGAGGGAAGAGGGAGCACAATGTGGGTGAGATGAGGGAAGGGGAAGCATAGTGTGGGTGGGATGAGGGGTCACAATGTGGGTGAGATTAGGGAAGGGGAAGCACAATGTGGGTGAGATGAGGTAAGGGGAAGCATAGTGTGGGTGGGATGAGGGGTCCCAGTGTGGGTGAGATGAGGAAAGAGGGAGCACAATGTGGGTGAGATGAGGGAAAAGGGAGCAGTGTGGGTGAGATGAGGGAAGGGTAAGCACAGTGTGGGTGAGATGAGGGAAGAGGGAGCACAGTGTGGGTGGGATGAGAAAGGGGGATAACAGTATGGGTGAGATGAGGTAAGAGGGAGCACAATGTGGGTGAGATGAGGGAAGGGGAAGCACAGTGTGGGTGAGATGAGGGAAGGGGAAGCACAGTGTGGGTGAGATGAGGGAAGGGGAAGCACAATGTGGGTGAGATGAGGGAAGGGGAAGCACAGTGTAGGTGAGATGAGGGAAGGGGAAGCACAATGTGGGTGAGATGAGGTAAGGAGGAGCACAGTATGGGTGAGATGAGGGAAGGAGGAGCACAGTATGGGTGGAATGAGGGGTCACAGTGTGGCTGGGATGAAGGGGGAGCACAGTATGGGTGAGATGAGGTAAGAGGGAGCACAATGTGGGTGAGATGAGGGAAGGGGAAGCACAATGTGGGTGAGATGAGGGAAGGGGAAGCACAGTGTCGGTGAGATGAGAGAAGGGGAAGCAGAATGTGGGTGAGATGAGGGAAGAGGGAGCACAGTGTGGCTGGTATGAAGGGGGAGCACAGTATGGGTGAGATGAGGTAAGAGGGAGCACAATGTGGGTGAGCTGAGGGAAGGGGAAGCACAGTGTGGGTGAGATGAGGGAAGGGGAAGCACAATGTGGGTGAGATGAGGGAAGGGGAAGCACAGTGTTGGTGAGATGAGGGAAAGGGAAGCACAATGTGGGTGGGATGAGGAAAGGGGGAGCACAGTATGTGTGAGATGAGGGAAGAGAGAGCACAATGTCAGTGAGATGAGGGAAGGGGAAGCATAGTATGGGTGAGATGAGGGAAGGAGGAGCACAGTATGGGTGGATTGAGGGGTCACAGTGTGGGTGAGATGAGGGAAGGGGAAGCACAGTATGGGTGAGATGAGGGAAGAGAGAGCACAATGTGTGTGAGACGAGGGAAGGGGAAGCATAGTGTGGGTGAGATGAGGGAAGGGGAAGCATAATGTGGGTGAGATGAGGGAAGGGGGAAGCACAGTGTGGGTGGGATGAGGAAAGGGGGAGCACAATGTCGGTGAGATGAGGGAAGGGGAAGCACAGTGTGGGTGGAATGAGGGGAAGCACAGTGTGAGTGAGATGAGGAAGAGGGAGCACCATGTGGGTGAGATGAGGGAAGGGGAACACAGTGTGGGAGAGATGAGGGAAGAGGGAGCACAGTATGGGTGAGATGAGGGAAGAGAGAGCACAATGTGTGTGAGACGAGGGAAGGGGAAGCACAGTGTGGGTGAGATGAGGGAAGGAGGAGCACAGTATGGGTGAGATGAGGGAAGAATGAGCACAATGTGGGTTAGATGAGGGAAGTTGAAGCACAATGTGGGTGAGATGAGGGAAGGGGAAGCATAATGTGGGTGAGATGAGGGAAGGGGGAAGCACAGTGTGGGTTGGATGAGGAAAGCGGGAGCACAATGTCGGTGAGATGAGGGAAGGGGAAGCACAGTGTGGGTGGAATGAGGGGAAGCACAGTGTGGGTGAGATGAGGAAGAGGGAGCACCATGTGGGTGCTATGAGGGAAGGGGAACACAGTGTGGGTGAGATGAGGAAGAGGGAGCACAATATGGGTGAGATGAGGGAAGGGGGAGCACAGTGTGGGTGAGATGAGGGAAGGGGTAGCACAGTGTGAGTGAGATGAGAGAAGGGGGAGCACAGTATGGGTGAGATGAGGGAAGGGGGAGCACAGTGTGGGTGAGATGAGGGAAGGGGTAGCTCGGCGGGTGAGATGTGGAAAGGGGAAGCATGGCTGAGATGAGGTAAGGGGGAGCACAGTGTGGGTGGGATGAAGGACAGGGAGCAGTGTGGGATGGGGAGCACAGTGAGATACATAGAAGGGGAAGCACAATACAGTACATATACAGAGTCCCCAAGCAGTAGCTCCTTTTACACATAAGACGCACACATCACATAATTTACTTACCAGAAATCCCAGCTCCTGCGCCCACTGCCACTGTCCACTGCTCCCATCCTGCTCGGCACTGCAGGAGAGACGTCATGGTGTCTCTCCCTTCACCCAGTGCCGGAGCCAGAAGGCGGAGCTCATAAGTGAGCTCCAGCCCGACTCCGGCTCTGGGTGCAATAGCCAACAAGAGTCTGTCTGACTCTTCCCTGCTCAACCCCCCGTTATGCCACACAGTAATGCCCCTTACACATACCACACTGTATTGCCCTTTACAGATTATGCCACATAGTAGTAGTGCACCGCATAATACATATTTCCACACAATAGTAGAGCTCCTTACACATTATGCCACACAGTAATGCCCCTTACATATTATGCTCCCCCAGCAACTCACCTCCTCATGTCCCTCAAGCAGCCTCTCACCTCCCTGTGTACCATCAGCAGCCAGGTGTGGATTTGGTGCCAGGCCACCAGCTGGTGCACTGGCAGACAGCAATAGACATGGACAGACAGCGCCAGCACAATTTGAGCTAATCAGAGCTCGCGGACTGGTATCCAAGCAGCTCTTATTGCCTCACGATCGACTGTGCTGTTTCTCCATGTCTGTCTGCTGGTGCTCCAGCTGTAATCAGCTGGCTGGCCGGCACCAAATGATGACTGCTGACACCCGGACTCCCAATGGTGGCCCTGACTGGACCAGCCCATCTTGTTTGCGTAACTGGGTGCAGGCGGAGCGGCGGACCATAGAGGCAGCTCGGGCACCAAAGCAGCCGCACCCCTTGCACTCACGGTAGTTACGCCACTATTTGCATGCATGTTAGCAAACAGTGGGGGCCTTTTCAGGATCAATGGAATGGGGTTGTAGACGAGGACAAAGTAAACAAATAAAGGCTGCAGGTGTACTTCAGGGTCTAGTCTTCAACCCGCGCAATGCCGGGTATACCAGCTAGTTTTAAATATTAATAAATATTACACCCCCCAGTGCACCAAAAAAAATTCTGCTGGTTTTTACAAATATTAAAGATCCACACCATACGGTGTTATGTAGCAGGATAATATACTTTACACCCCAATACTAAAAAAAAAATTCTGCTGGTTTTGCAAATGTTATGACCAATACAATTTCTGTACTGACCCAAGCCACAGTACCACAATATGTCTGCACAGTACAAGAATGTATATGTACACAGGGCTGGCGCAATGCGGTAAGCAGTGGTTAGCATTGTAGGAGGCCGCCAGGCTGGAGAGGTGCCATCCTAGCCTAACACTGGCCACAACCTTGATCACTATTTTAATAAGTGCCAGGCAAGCGGGTGCAGTACAAGTTTAAATTAAACTGGCACCAAAATCCAATTGAGGCTCGCAGACCGGCAGCAGAGGCTAATTTAACTTGATTCCAATTAAAAGCAGCCACATTATAGCTCCGCCTGCTGACGGCGTCTGATGTTAGATGCCGTCAAGCGGACCTTCAGTATGGCGGCGGTGGTCAATAGAAGGGGACATCGCTTGAAGAGCTCTGGCGGCCACGCAAGAGGCCAGCCCAGAAGATGACGTGGCTGGCCAGGACAGAAGAAATAAGATCAGGACCAGAGAGTGCTGCAGGTGGTGGAAAGCAAAGGTCTAAATGAAGCTTCCCAGTGCAGACTCTCCCAACTTACTGGTAGATGGTCTTGGCCACCGATAATTTACCACTCCCCCTTCCTAGAGCACCAGGTGTCTGGCATTAGGCCCATGGTTGCAAGCAGGTCACAGGCCTGTGGGGAATTGTAGATCTGAGGCAGATTGCCTGTGCCACAAGTAAAAGGGAGTCTGGGCATTAGGCCCAGGTCACTTTATACACCCTAAAGGTAGTCAGGCAATAGCCTGAGGCCCAGGTGAGTGGCTGGGCATTAATACCAGTCCACTCCATATTAAAAGATAGGTAAGTGGGGCCCCTACTGTGTGGCATTATGTGTATAAGGGGTACTACTGTGTGGCATCATATGCATAAGGAGCTCTACTTTGTGGTATAATGTGTATAAGGGGCTCTACTGTGTGGCATAATGTGTAAAGGGGCTCTACTGTGTGGCATAATGTGAATAAGGGGCTCTACTGTGTGGCATAATGTGTATGAGGGGCTCTACTGTGGGGCATAATGTGAATAAGATGTACTACTGTTAAGCATAATGTGTATAACGGCCACTACTTTGTGGCATAAGGTGAATAAGGGGCTCTATTGTGTGGTGTAATGTGTATAAGGGTCTCTCATGTGTGGCGCAACGCAAATAACAGGTAAATGAGACATGTCAAGAGAACATATTTGGAGGTGGCTGCAAATTTATAGTTTCCAGGGGAGCACCGAACACCTTAGCACTGGTCCTGGCTACACAGTACCACAATATAGCTGCACAGTACCAGAATATAGCTGCAGAGCAGTTATATTTGTGCAACTACTGCTCAAATAAGCCCCCAGAAGGTTGAACGGTATCCTAATGATTTATACAATACAGATGCCCAAAAGCCACTAAAATTAACTTTCGCTTAAGCTATAACCATACCTATGAATAATTTTTAGTAAAACTATATAGTAATACATTTGAGCCTCTGTGTTTTCATTTAATGATTCTATACTTCTATTGACATTGCTTGGTGCTCAGCACAGTTAAAAAGTTTTCAAGATTCTCCTTGTGGGTATTTGATAGAGATGAGCGGGTTCGGATCTAAGAGAACCGAGCCCACCCGAATTTGCAGATACAAGTCGGATCCAAGCAGGCTCAATATTTCCCGCCTGCCTCGGAACTCGAAACCGAGGCAAAACCATAGAGTATGAAGTCTCGCGGTTCACGAGCTTACATCTCTATGATCAATGTAGTATATAAGGGACCACACGGCGAACGCCATTTCATTCACTCCGGCTGTGGAGACTGAACAGGGAGAGTGGGTAGTGTAGAGCTGGGAGAGTGGTCCTGTGCTGTCTGCTGTGTCCTGTGTCCTGGGCTGGTGCACTGCTGATCCATGATGCTGAGTGCTGATCCATTCTGGGCTGGTGCTCTGCTGTCTGCTGTGTCCTCCTGGGCTGGTGCTGCTGATCCATCTGGACTGGTGAAGAAGAATACATCTGGGCTGGTGGTGCGTCCATCTGGGCACAAGTTCTAAAATATTGTAGTAAAAAAAAAAGTGTCTTTTAGTGTAATATATTTCTGTGTGTGTGTGCATGCGTGTAAGGCTTAACTGCAGTACTGCACAAGATCCAGCCAGCAACGCAACTTGTTGCAAGTAACCTAGTGCTGCCCGAGTCCAGACGTGCAAAAAAAACAAAAAACCATCAACACAAGTGTCTTATATATTTTTCTGTGTGTGTGTGTGTGTGTGCATGTGCATTAGGCTTACCCGCAGAACCGCACAAGATCCAGCCAGCAATGCAACATGTTGCAAGCAACCTAGTGCTGCCCGACTCCAGTCCAAAGTTCTGGAACAGAAAAAAATCAAATAAACTTGTCTTTTTTTTTTCTAATAATTGTCTGTTTGTGTTAGGCTTAGCCGCACAAGATCTTTCAAGTTGGCAGCGCAAGCTAGAAGTGCTGCCTGACTCCAGTCGCAGCAATCTGTGCTCTGGGCCCAAAGTTCTGGAGCAGAAAAAAATATATATATTGTCTTTTTTTTGTCAAATTTTTTGTGTGTGCATGTCAGCCACACCTGGCTGTCACGGTCATCGGCGTAGGTGCGCAGGGGTGCTGTGCTGCTGTCTGTCAAGGGGCTGCATGAATATTGCAATGAAAACTTTTTTTTTTAAGTTATTTGGTTAATCTTAAACATAGCAGAAATGTTATCCTAACAGCTTATAAAGTTATATGCTCTAAAAAACTAAAGCCTATATTTATTTACAAACCTATATAAAGTAGACATCCTAAATTCTAAAACTGTTCTATTCAAAAACGTAAACAAAAGTCAGGAGAGGCCTCGGAGAACATGAAAAAAGATGCTCTAGGTGCTGAACTTCAAGGGATTTCTCCATCATGTTCTGCAGTGTGGAAAGTTTTCATTCACATGTTTTCTATAAAGCAGTTCAAAGTTACAGCCTTCAAAGTGTCTGGCTATAACATAAACCTTTGCCAGGAATTACCAAAGATTATTACAAGCAAAGGATTCGTCTGTCCAGAATCTGTCTGGGAATTCATGGGTCGTATTTGGCCTGAATGCACTAAGATATCCAGTGATTCTGTCACTGTGTTCTGTAGCTGACCTTATTCCTACCTGAATCACAAACTGAAATATGGAATAGTAAGCACAGGCAACATGGAGGCCTTTGTTATTCTGCTGCCTGCATGCCAACCAATACCTCCCAGACTACACCCACTACACCCACTAAGGGGACCAGGTCTTGATATTGACCATCCCCATCTGTTGCTAGGCCTTCTTCTTCCAAACCATCCATCCTGGACTTCCTGTTCAAAATGGGTGAGCAGGGTACAGAAAGTGGAGCTAGATGTCCCCGATGACATTTTTTTTCTTCTATAATAGATGATGTGGAGAGATAAGAGCTTCAGATGTTGGAACAGGGGCTCCCACCTATTTGGCTTCCCTCCAGAGAACAGAGCTCTGTTCCTCAGGAAGTGTCTATGCCTGAGCTGATAGGTAGGTAGTCTCTGTCTGTTGGTAAATAAACACCATTCAGGAGATGGCAACCCAAAATAACAACAACTATAAATAATAATGTGTCCACTGATGATAACCAGCCAGATCCCTTAACAGCAGCATAACCCATATGGTTTGCAGCCTCCTCTTCCTTATGACACTAATCGAGTCGCCATGGTTGATCAACCAGCCATGTGTGGTCCACCCAATTTTTGGCCTTCTACATTCTAACATATTCATTATTCACATATCTAAGAAGTGGACAGTGGGAACAATGGCAATTTGAAGGCCACTAACTAACTCTGTTTTTTTTAATGTCCCTGTACAGGTAGGGAAATTCTGTTACAGAACAGAAGGTTTGCAAAGGATTATTTAAGTCAATTGTTTATTTAGGTTTGGAAAGCACGCTTCCTGGTCCCCTTCTGGGATGAAAAAAAATCAACTCCCAGCAGCAGCTGCCATGCTCAAGGATTCTTCTGTGGCAAGGACTGATGTAAATGTGCTGTATCACATTTTTTTGTAAATGCCTCCTCCCCTCCCCTTCTCCCATTTTCTTTGGAATCAAAAAATTTAATTACATTTACTACCAATCAGCCCTACCTTCAACTACATACATACTCCAACTCCCTCCCTCCCTTGAATAATAAAACTGTTTCCTGATGTGCCATGTTTGAAGTTGAACTGCCATGTGTTTGTGCCGCCCACTGCTGCAGCTTAGCTTAGTCAGCCAGCTATCTTGGTGCAAATTTTGGGCCTAAACTAGATGAAGAAATCAATATTTTGAGCTGTGAGGTGGTCAAAATTGACTGGAAACAAGTGGAAATAAATGTTATTTAGGTTATTAATACTGTAGGAACAAAAAAAGGCCAATTTTATGTGATTTTAGCTGTTTTTTTTATTTTTTAAGAAAAAAATACAGATCCAAAACCAAAACACGAAAACAAAACACGGAGGTGAGGTTTTGGCAAAACAAATCTAGATCCAAAACCAAAACACGTTGGTCGGCGCACATCTCTAGTATTTGATATTTGAAACATAGCACAGCTTATTTGCCACTTGCTGCAGGCATAGAAGTGCAATATTAAGATTATTATAATTAGAGATGTGTGGTTTGGTTTTCCTGATATATGAACACACGAATTTGGGGTTCCGACTTCAGAGTCAAATCGAGTCCTAGTTCGGAATCACTTTGGGGTTCCGAGTCGAACAGAGTCCTGGTTTAGTTCTACAATCAGTTCACAACTCGGATTTAAAATCGAACTTGGGTTTAGGATTGCATGTACAGTAAACAGGTCCAAAATAGCAGTTTTATTTTATTTTTAAATGGATTTTCATTGATTTTTAAGGAATCCAAAACCGAATCAACACACTTGAGGGTGGTTTTGCCAAAGCTAAAACACAGGGGTCCGCTCACATCTCTAATTATAATAAAGCGTCAGGAGTTTTAGTAGTGATATTTGTATTATCTACTTATATTTTTATATTTATTGGCTGCTGGCTGCCACTGCGATCTACCAATCGAGTGTCCGTGGTCGACCAGTCCATCTCTATCGATGTATTGGCTAACCCTGCCCTATTCAATTACATTACAATAATATAAGTGTAGTTTTACTAAGTAGTTATTTAGTTGACATTAATGTTGTCGACAGGCGATAAGTTGACAGATTTACAACGACAGGAGTATTTTAAACATGATGCTTTATGATCATTTAAAATTTATAATGCAGACACGGTAAAAACCTTTAAAAAACAATTACGTTGGCATTCTCCTGGCAGAATAATGCTTTCAACATATTGTATGTCGACAGCATTAGTGTTGACGAAACATATGTGTCCCTGTTCTACTCTAGTCTGTATTCTATATATTTGTCATAAGTTATTTTCGTTTACCATCTTTCAGAAAACATATCAAACCATCAATTTTTTTAAGATAAACTTTTAAAATGGCAATCAAAGGTTGTGCAATGGACAGGTCCCGTGTTTACATTGAAACTGTACGTTATTTAGTTATTGCATATCCACACAAGAATACATGGGAAAATGTATCCAATACGGACAAGGAGTACTGTTTTCAGCCATGTTACTGGTACGTTTGAAAAAAGAACTGGAAGAATCAAAAGGACATTATGTAATTTGAAATATATGTTTTGGAACCGTTGTTAATTCTGTTATAAATTCAGTATGACATTTATTAATATCCATCCCTCTAACCACTCTATCTATTGTATTATCATGTATAAAAACCATACATGCCTACTCTCCCGGAAGTCGCGAGAGGCTCCCAATTTTCGGGTAACCCCCCGCGCCCCCGGTAAAGAGTAGGCATTTCTACCGCATTCCTACCCACTTCACTAGGAATGGGGAGAATTTCCACGGCGAATGGGGGGTTCCCGTGGTGGGGGCGAAGCTTAATGATGTGATTCTGCAATAATCGCATAATTTGGCCCCACCCCTATTTAAATTTGCTCAAATCGCAGCAATTTACATCAAAAGGGCGGGGCTTAATGACAAATCATCCGGCCACGCCCCCCACCTGCTTCTCCTCCCTGGGAGGGAAAAAAATGGTAGGCAAGTATGGATAAACCCAGACAATCAATTATTTACCTATATTCGGGATCTTCCGTGTGTGCCAGACTTAGAGCCAGCTGCAAGTGAACCTGGGGATGTAGTTTACAGTCTTTTCTGAAATCTCTCTATTCAGTAGCTGGTTATAACCATTGACTCCTTGGGGTAATATTTACTAATGTGCAGTTTGTCAATGATCAGCAGCTTTGACCGATTGTCTTAAAATGACAACATCGATGCTGTTCCTGTTGTCGTTTTAAAACTATTGGTCAATGTCACCTATTTTGACAAACTGCCAGTTAGTAAATATACTCTCTGGTGACAAACACTGAAGCCAGTGATGTCCTGGTAAAATCTGAACACATGGGTGACATTTTTCTGATAAATTGCATTAATAAAAGATTTTAATTACAGCTGTGATATAAATAGGCAACCTTATCATCACTAAAGGGGATGTACACAGGCCCCAGAGTCATGGGCATTACATTTTTGGTCTTGCCAGTTTTCTTTCTCACTCGAGGGCGGCACATCCCCTTATATATATAGTTTATTAGCTACAACAGTATCCAGCCTTCCCTGCAACTTGTTTATTGTGGTGCTATTTACAGCATTATTTTAATAAAGAATAATAATGATACGAAAAGAAAACCTTTGTATTTTAAATCAATAGTTTTATATTTGTGGATAGTTTAACAGTTATGCTGGGTACACACTAAACGACGGGCAAGTCTTGCCTATGAAGAAAACAAATGGATACTAGCGCTCCAAGATTTCTAGAGGGCATAGGATGCAAGCGAGCTGCTGTATAGGATATCTGACCAGATCCTTAAGTATTGACAGAGAAAAAGATATACTGTGCTCAGCTAGCAAACATTACTAACGTGCGGTATCTATGAACCAAGTATGGAGTTAATCTATGTTTAGCACGTATGATATGATAAGACAATATGTAACAAATACTTAGCAGACAATGTGGATATTATGTAATAAAAAATTATTTAATTTCAAAGTTGGCTAAACCATATAGAGTGGAAAACCTGCACATGCACACAAACAAACAATATCCTACCAGATCAGTTAGGAATGAAAACAAATCAGCATTGACTATTCAAGGACCATAGGATATATGTGTCAGGATATGGTAAATGGATAGTGAATATCAGGCCAAGGAGTGATATTACTAAAAGTAATAAGGTGCACTGGTGTGCACGATCCCAAATGAATCTGGATGCTTGATGTCAGTCTTTTAGTCAGAAAGCGGCATCCCGCTGTAGTGGCAGCAAGAAGTGGTAAAAAGTACAGTCTGAGGTATGGTGCCCGGGATGATCTTCACGGGGACAAGAGTACGGTGTATATGCCGGGGAGCAGTAGCCTCCTGGTTTGCAGTGTGATCCGCTCACCGTGTCAGTATTGGAGGTTGCCTGAATGACCAAGCTGCCTCCAACCTGCAACACCGGGGATGACACTGTGTCCAACGGGAGACTGCCCGGCACCGCCGCTCACTTGAGTAGCGTGCCGTGCGTCTCCCCCTGTGTAACCGGTGACTTACCTGTCTCACCCTGGGATTCACCGCTCCTTCCCCTGCCGGCTATGTTCCTCCAGATGGTAGAGTTGCTAGTAGTCTCCTCCGTGATGTGATCACCTGATCGGTGGTCACGTGTGTTGAATGGGTAATTAATTCAGTCTGGATATTCTTAGTCTGCAGCGCACACTCGTACTGGTAGCCACAATAAAAACAGCAAATGCTTGGATGTGTGGGATAACTCCAACGCGTTTCTGCCTGGATGGCCTTTCTCAAGGAGTAATGTGTTCTGTTCCTGTCAGTGTTAAATAGCAGAGTTTCTTCTCTCTGATTGGTCACATGCACACTGGGAGGGTTTAGAGTGCTAATTAGCAATAGAATAGACTTGCATCAGTGTGAATATATACTCTACACCTAATCCACAGCAGTATATGTATTAAGTCTATTATATTATAGATAAAAGCAAAGGTAAGAATCTATTACATTAAGTACTGGGACAGTATAAATTGGGTATGCATATGATATTCATACATAAGACATGTCCTAATTAATAATATATAATGCTACGCCAGTATTCTACCAAAAAGAGTACCCCCATATTAGCAGATACTAGATGAAAATTATAGTAGTAAGTTTGTTTCCCATATATTCCAAATAATATACAGTGATAGACTGATATTAAATTATCTGCAGAAGTATCTAATTCATCCTGAGCTCTATATTTTAGGTAGCATTGGATTTGCATACACGACTTAGTGGTGAAGGTATAAATGATGTGAGTGATGGTAGTTCTAGACACACTGTATGTGATGTCCAGTACGGGCTAAAATTTCGTTGTGGTGCTTCTATTGACAATAATTAATTAACTCAGAGATACTGTTTAGTTTCTTTTTTTACATATGATGGATTTAATTTTGTTGTCTAAATTATGCCCTCAGGGGGCAAATGTCTTAAGTTCATATATCCATTCAAGCTCTCTGGTGTTCATCTTATGCTCGTAATCCCCACCTCTCCAATTGTGTGTCACTTGTTCTAGACCAAGAAATTTTAGTAATTTTGGATCACTGTCGTGATGAATTAGGAAGTGGTTTGACAGATTGTGCTCTTCCAATCCTCTTTTTATGTTTCTAATATGTTCACTAACACGGGTTTTTAAAGGTCTTATGGTCCTGCCTATGTACTGTTTATTACAGCTACATTCAAGCATGTAAATAACCCCTTTTGTGTTGCATGTTAACGTACTTTTAATGGGGTATTCCTTTCCTGTCGTGCTAGATGTAAATGTCGTGATTGGTTTTGTGGATCTGTAGCCATAATTTGTACAACCTAAGCAATTGCCGCAGTGGAAAAAGCCTTTGTTGTTGGAATTGTCTAAAGTGGTTTCTTTAAGTTGTTTGGGTGGGATATGGTTATGTATGATCTTTTTTCTTAGATCTGGTGCTTTATTATAGATGATTCTCGGATTTGGAGGTAGGTGTTTAGCCAGTGTGTCATCACCAAGTAGTATTGGCCAATGTTTGTTCAGGATGCGCCTGACATCTTTTGCTTGTTTTGAATACTGCGTGATGAAAAGAACTTCATCCTTGAACTTGGTCTGTCTATTATTGCTGTTTTTATATTCCAGTAGCTCTTGTCTATTACTCATTTCTACTTCATGAAATGTTTTGAAGACCGAGTTTTTGTCGTATTCCTTCTCAAGAAACTGCTCCGCTAAATTTTGGCCTTGTGTCTTACAATCACTTATTTTTGAGCAGTTCCTCCGTAGTCTCGTGAACTGCCCTTTAGGGATGGTCTTGAGCCAAGTGGGGTGATGCCAGCTGGTAGCTAAAATAAAACTATTCACATCTACTTCTTTTTTGAAGGTGTTGGTTTGAATCTTCCCTTTTTCTGTGAATATATTGAGATCTAAAAACTCTACCTTCTCCTTACTGTAATTAGCTGCAAACACTAGTTGATTGTTGTTGGTATTAAGAATGGTCAGAAATTGTTTCAAAGTGGCTTCATCCCCTCGCCAAATGAAGAAGACATCGTCTATGTATCTCTTCCATAGCACGAGGTTTGCCCCAAACTCCGCCCCCCTCCAGATATGGTGGTCCTCCCACCAACTCATGAAGAGGTTGGCGTAGCTCGGGGCAAACCTCGTGCCCATGGCAGTGCCAGTGGTTTGCAGGAAAAATTGATCGTTGTACCAAACATAATTATGTTTAAGGATGAACTGAATGCTGTCAATTATAAAGTCCTGGTGAGTATCTGTGAGAGAGTCATTTTTATTTAGGTGGTATCTGATGCTGGTGATGCCTTGAGTATGGTCTATGACCTTATATAGGGAAGTGATGTCAGTTGTCACTAGCCAGAAATCCTCCTCCCACTTTATGTCATTTAGAATGTTCAGGATCTGGGTGGTGTCTTTCAAGTATTTAGTTTGTTGTATCACATACGGTTGTAATATGTGGTCTATGTATTCAGACAAGTTAGACGTCAGGGACCCTATCCCAGATATAATTGGTCTCCCCGGTGGTTTGTTCTTCTTTTTATGCACCTTTGGCAGATAATAAAATACTGGAATTATTGGATTTTTTGTTTCAATGAATTGGTGTTCTTGTTTAGTCAAAACACCTAAGCTACTACCTTTGAGTAGGTGGATCTTTAATTCCTGTGCGTATTGTTGTGTGGGATCATTGGTCAAAACCTTATATGTTGTTGTGTCACTTAGAAGTCTCTGTGCCTCTTCCATGTAGTCTGCTTTGTTAAGGATTACAATACCTCCCCTCTTATCTGCAGGTTTTATAATGATAGAATGATCCTCCTGTAGTGCTCGTAATGTATTCCTTTCTTTTTTTGTCAAATTATCATGTTTATTGTTGGTGTGTATATTCTCTATGTCTTTCTCCACCAATCTGGTGAAAGTTTCCAAATGTGCCCCTTTTATATGACTGGGATAAAATGTTGATACTGGTTTTAAATCCGTGAGTCTCTTGATGTTATTGTGCTCTGTGTTCCTTATTTCTATGGGATTGATGGATGAAAAATATTTCTTTAAAGCCAGTTTGCGAGTAAACTTGTGCAGATCTAGGTACGTCTGGAATTTATTAATGTTGTTTGTTGGAGCAAACTTTAGGCCTAACAAAGAATCAAAAAAGAAGAGTCTCTACACAAAACACCTCTAATATTACACAATATGAACCTGAACCCAGGAAAAAGGAAATTAGACGCACAAGAAGGGGATGTAGGGGGGGAGAAAAAAGCAAGACACGGAAAAACACGATCACAGAATCCAATACATCAGGACGAGGTATATTCAATCTAAGCAATATCACTTTAACAGACGAACATTTGCAGCTTTTAGACAAAGGCCTAAAGTTTGCTCCAACAAACAACATTAATAAATTCCAGACGTACCTAGATCTGCACAAGTTTACTCGCAAACTGGCTTTAAAGAAATATTTTTCGTCCATCAATCCCATAGAAATAAGGAACACAGAGCACAATAACATCAATAGACTCACGGATTTAAAACCAGTATCAACATTTTATCCCAGTCATATAAAAGGGGCACATGTGGAAACTTTCACCAGATTGGTGGAGAAAGACATAGAGAATATACACACCAACAATAAACATGATAATTTGACAAAAAAAGAAAGGAATACATTACGAGCACTACAGGAGGATCATTCTATCATTATAAAACCTGCAGATAAGGGGGGAGGTATTGTAATCCTTAACAAAGCAGACTACATGGAAGAGCCACAGAGACTTCTAAGTGACACAACAATATATAAGGTTTTGACCAATGATCCCACACAACAATACGCACAGGAATTAAAGATCCACCTACTCAAAGGTAGTAGCTTAGGTGTTTTGACTAAACAAGAACACCAATTCATTGAAACAAAAAATCCAATAATTCCAGTATTTTATTATCTGCCAAAGGTGCATAAAAAGAAGAACAAACCACCGGGGAGACCAATTATATCTGGGATAGGGTCCCTGATGTCTAACTTGTCTGAATACATAGACCACATATTACAACCGTATGTGATACAACAAACCGTATACTTGAAAGACACCACCCAGATCCTGAACATTCTAAATGACATAAAGTGGGAGGAGGATTTCTGGCTAGTGACAACTGACATCACTTCCCTGTATATGGTCATAGACCATACTCAAGGCATCACCAGCATCAGATACCACCTAAATAAAAATGACTCTCTCACAGATACTCACCGGGACTTTATAATTGACAGCATTCAGTTTATCCTTAAACATAATTATGTTTGGTACAACGATCAATTTTTCCTGCAAACCACTGGCACTGCCATGGGCACGAGGTTTGCCCCGAGCTACGGCAACCTCTTCATGAGTTGGTGGGAGGACCACCATATCTGGAGGGGGGCGGAGTTTGGGGCAAACCTCGTGCTATGGAAGAGATACATAGACGATGTCTTCTTCATTTGGCGAGGGGATGAAGCCACTTTGAAACAATTTCTGACCATTCTTAATACCAACGACAATCAACTAGTGTTTACAGCTAATTACAGTAAGGAGAAGGTAGAGTTTTTAGATCTCAATATATTCACAGAAAAAGGGAAGATTCAGACCAACACCTTCAAAAAAGAAGTAGATGTGAATAGTTTTATTTTAGCTACCAGCTGGCATCACCCCACTTGGCTCAAGACCATCCCTAAAGGGCAGTTCACGAGACTACGGAGGAACTGCTCAAAAATAAGTGATTGTAAGACACAAGGCCAAAATTTAGCGGAGCAGTTTCTTGAGAAGGAATACGACAAAAACTCGGTCTTCAAAACATTTCATGAAGTAGAAATGAGTAATAGACAAGAGCTACTGGAATATAAAAACAGCAATAATAGACAGGCCAAGTTCAAGGATGAAGTTCTTTTCATCACGCAGTATTCAAAACAAGCAAAAGATGTCAGGCGCATCCTGAACAAACATTGGCCAATACTACTTGGTGATGACACACTGGCTAAACACCTACCTCCAAATCCAAGAATCATCTATAATAAAGCACCAGATCTAAGAAAAAAGATCATACATAACCATATCCCACCCAAACAACTTAAACAAACCACTTTAGACAATTCCAACAACAAAGGCTTTTTCCACTGCGGCAATTGCTTAGTTTGTACAAATTATGGCTACAGATCCACAAAACCAATCACGACATTTACATCTAGCACGACAGGAAAGGAATACCCCATTAAAAGTACGTTAACATGCAACACAAAAGGGGTTATTTACATGCTTGAATGTAGCTGTAATAAACAGTACATAGGCAGGACCATAAGACCAAAAACCTGTGTTAGTGAACATATTAGAAACATAAAAAGAGGATTGGAAGAGCACAATCTGTCAAACCACTTCCTAATTCATCACGACAGTGATCCAAAATTACTAAAATTTCTTGGTCTAGAACAAGTGACACACAATTGGAGAGGTGGGGATTACGAGCATAAGATGAACACCAGAGAGCTTGAATGGATATATGAACTTAAGACATTTGCCCCCCGGGGGCATAATTTAGACAACGAAATTAAATCCATCATATGTAAAAAAAGAAACTATACAGTATCTCTGAGTTAATTAATTATTGTCAATAGAAGCACCACAACGCCATTTTAGCCCGTACTGGACATCACATACAGTGTGTCTAGAACTACCATCACTCATATCATTGATACCTTCACCACTAAGTCGTGTATGCAAATCCAATGCTACCTAAAATATAGAGCTCAGGATGAATTAGATACTTCTGCAGATAATTTAATATCAGTCTATCACTGTCTATTATTTGGAATATATGGGAAAAAAACATACTACTATAATTTTCATCTAGTATCTGCTAATATGGGGGTACTCTTTTTGGTAGAATACTGGCGTAGCATTATATATTATTAATTAGGACATGTCTTATGTATGAATATCATATGCATACCCAATTTATACTGTCCCAGTACTTAATGTAATAGATTCTTACCTTTGCTTTTATCTATAATATAATAGACTTAATACATATACTGCTGTGGATTAGGTGTAGAGTATATATTCACACTGATGCAAGTCTATTCTATTGCTAATTAGCACTCTAAACCCTCCCAGTGTGCATGTGACCAATCAGAGAGAAGAAACTCTGCTATTTAACACTGACAGGAACAGAACACATTACTCCTTGAGAAAGGCCATCCAGGCAGAAACGCGTTGGAGTTATCCCACACATCCAAGCATTTGCTGTTTTTATTGTGGCTGCAGACTAAGAATATCCAGACTGAATTAATTACCCATTCAACACACGTGACCACCGATCAGGTGATCACATCACGGAGGAGACTACTAGCAACTCTACCATCTGGAGGAACATAGCCGGCAGGGGAAGGAGCGGTGAATCCCAGGGTGAGACAGGTAAGTCACCGGTTACACAGGGGGAGACGCACGGCACGCTACTCAAGTGAGCGGCGGTGCCGGGCAGTCTCCCGTTGGACACAGTGTCATCCCCGGTGTTGCAGGTCGGAAGCAGCTTGGTCTTTCAGGCAACCTATGATACTGACACGGTGAGCGGATCACACTGCAAACCAGGAGGCTACTGCTCCCCGGCATATACACCGTACTCTTGTCCCTGTGAAGATCATCCCGGGCACCATACCTCAGACTGTACTTTTTACCACTTCTTGCTGCCACTACAGCGGGACACCGCTTTCTGACTAAAAGACTGACATCAAGCATCCAGATTCATTTGGGACCGTGCACGCCAGTGCACCTTATTACTTTTAGTAGTATCACTCCTTGGCCTGATATTCACTATCCATTTACCATATCCTGACACATATATCCTATGGTCCTTGAATAGTCAATGCTGATTTGTTTTCATTCCTAACTGATCTGGTAGGATATTGTTTGTTTGTGTGCATGTGCAGGTTTTCCACTCTATATGGTTTAGCCAACTTTGAAAATAAATCATTTTTTATTACATAATATCCACATTGTCTACTAAGTATTTGTTACATATTGTCTTATCATATCATACGTGCTAAACATAGATTAACTCCATACTTGGTTCATAGATACCGCACGTTAGTAATGTTTGCTAGCTGAGCGCAGTATATCTTTTTCTCTGTCAATACTTAAGGATCTGGTTAGATATCCTATACAGCAGCTCGCTTGCATCCTATGCCCTCTAGAAATCTTGGTGCGCTTGTATCCATTTGTTTTCTTCATAATCATTTCCTGTCTGACAATTTACTAGCAGCAAGAGACCCCCTTTTTTAGATGGGACTTTTAGACATCAGATTGAACAGACAAGATAGGACCCACACCGCCTTTGCAGATCTAGTTAAAGAACCCCCACTGATCAACCATGGGGACACTTTCTGTAACACATTCCTCAAACTAGAGAAATTGATTACTAGGGAAACCAGGATCTGGTGGGACACACAGACTTTGAAGTGCTATCGAGATAATAATATTATCCCAAAAGGTCTACGTATCAAGAAAACACCCAGCCATAATCTAGAGGATCTGTCTTTCATGAAAGAATGGAATGACATCCTATCAGACTGTTCTTATAAGCTGATTCAATTAATAATAGACAATCACGAAAAGCAATTACAAATCCTAGATGAAGAAATTAAGTCACTAGATCTAGCATTAGATCCCTACAAGAACGATAAGGAATTCATCACCCTGTCCACCCTTACATTAAATAGAGTCATTAAAGGAGAGACCAAAATAATAGAAACTAAAAAGAATAAAATACTCAGAGATAAATGTGGACATAACAAACCCTCACTCAGGACGTCAAAACACATGAGAATGACTAACAAAGAATCAAAAAACAAGAATTTTTCCACAAATAAGAATTTAGGAACACCCATTTATCACAAACTAAATCTGACATATCAACAATATATGTGAAGACTCCACAATACCAACAAAAATAATACATTCCATACCACAAAACTACCATCACAAAGAGATCAACAAGATAAAGAACATTTATCTGATCTATCCACCTGTAGTTCTGTAACAGAGACATCCTTTTCCATTCATGAGATTGAGGATGATTCAATCTATGAGGATTTAGCTAGGACTTCCTTAGATATAGATTGGCATATTAGCGACCTAACGGAAACACCAAGCAATCATATACAGCCCTCAAACACAATCCCGGGAACCATCAATTCTGAAGAATGTGTTTCCCAACCACAGGTTTTTTTAGAAGAGTCTCTGCACAAAACACCTCTAATATTACACAATATGAACCTGAACCCAGGAAAAAGGAAATTAGACGCACAAGAAGGGGATGTAGGGGGGGAGAAAAAAGCAAGACACGGAAAAACACGATCACAGAATCCAATACATCAGGACGAGGTATATTCAATCTGAGCAATATCACTTTAACAGACGAACATTTGCAGCTTTTAGACAAAGGCCTAAAGTTTGCTCCAACAAATAACATTAATAAATTCCAGACGTACCTAGATCTGCACAAGTTTACTCGCAAACTGGCTTTAAAGAAATATTTTTCATCCATCAATCCCATAGAAATAAGGAACACAGAGCACAATAACATCAATAGACTCACGGATTTAAAACCAGTGTCAACATTTTATCCCAGTCATATAAAAGGGGCACATGTGGAAACTCTCACCAGATTGGTGGAGAAAGACATAGAGAATATACACACCAACAATAAACATGATAATTTGACAAAAAAAGAAAGGAATACATTACGAGCACTACAGGAGGATCATTCTATCATTATAAAACCTGCAGATAAGGGGGGAGGTATTGTAATCCTTAACAAAGCAGACTACATGGAAGAGGCACAGAGACTTCTAAGTGACACAACAATATATAAGGTTTTGACCAATGATCCCACACAACAATACGCACAGGAATTAAAGATCCACCTACTCAAAGGTAGTAGCTTAGGTGTTTTGACTAAACAAGAACACCAATTAATTGAAACAAAAAATCCAATAATTCCAGTATTTTATTATCTGCCAAAGGTGCATAAAAAGAAGAACAAACCACCGGGGAGACCAATTATATCTGGGATAGGGTCCCTGACGTCTAACTTGTCTGAATACATAGACCACATATTACAACCGTATGTGATACAACAAACCGTATACTTGAAAGACACCACCCAGATCCTGAACATTCTAAATAACATAAAGTGGGAGGAGGATTTCTGGCTATTGACAACTGACATCACTTCCCTATATACGGTCATAGACCATACTCAAGGCATCACCAGCATCAGATACCACCTAAATAAAACGACTCTCTCACAGATACTCACCGGGACTTTATAATTGACAGCATTCAGTTCATCCTTAAACATAATTATGTTTGGTACAACGATCAATTTTTCCTGCAAACCACTGGCACTGCCATGGGCACGAGGTTTGCCCCGAGCTACGCCAACCTCTTCATGAGTTGGTGGGAGGACCACCATATCTGGAGGGGGGCGGAGTTTGGGGCAAACCTCGTGCTATGGAAGAGATACATAGACGATGTCTTCTTCATTTGGCAAGGGGATGAAGCCACATTGAAACAATTTCTGACCATTCTTAATACCAACAACAATCAACTAGTGTGTACAGCTAATTACAGTAAGGAGAACGTAGAGTTTTTAGATCTCAATATATTCACAGAAAAAGGGAAGATTCAAACCAACACCTTCAAAAAAGAAGTAGATGTGAATAGTTTTATTTTAGCTACCAGCTGGCATCACCCCACTTGGCTCAAGACCATCCCTAAAGGGCAGTTCACGAGACTACGGAGGAACTGCTCAAAAATAAGTGATTATAAGACACAAGGCCAAAATTTAGCGGAGCAGTTTCTTGAGAAGGAATACGACAAAAACTCGGTCTTCAAAACATTTCATGAAGTAGAAATGAGTAATAGACAAGAGCTACTGGAATATAAAAACAGCAATAATAGACAGACCAAGTTCAAGGATGAAGTTCTTTTCATCACGCAGTATTCAAAACAAGCAAAAGATGTCAGGCGCATCCTGAACAAACATTGGCCAATACTACTTGGTGATGACACACTGGCTAAACACCTACCTCCAAATCCGAGAATCATCTATAATAAAGCACCAGATCTAAGAAAAAAGATCATACATAACCATATCCCACCCAAACAACTTAAAGAAACCACTTTAGACAATTCCAACAACAAAGGCTTTTTCCACTGCGGCAATTGCTTAGGTTGTACAAATTATGGCTACAGATCCACAAAACCAATCACGACATTTACATCTAGCACGACAGGAAAGGAATACCCCATTAAAAGTACGTTAACATGCAACACAAAAGGGGTTATTTACATGCTTGAATGTAGCTGTAATAAACAGTACATAGGCAGGACCATAAGACCTTTAAAAACCCGTGTTAGTGAACATATTAGAAACATAAAAAGAGGATTGGAAGAGCACAATCTGTCAAACCACTTCCTAATTCATCACGACAGTGATCCAAAATTACTAAAATTTCTTGGTCTAGAACAAGTGACACACAATTGGAGAGGTGGGGATTACGAGCATAAGATGAACACCAGAGAGCTTGAATGGATATATGAACTTAAGACATTTGCCCCCCGAGGGCATAATTTAGACAACAAAATTAAATCCATCATATGTAAAAAAAGAAATTAAACAGTATCTCTGAGTTAATTAATTATTGTCAATAGAAGCACCACAATGCCATTTTAGCCGGTACTGGACATCACATACAGTGTGTCTAGAACTACCATCACTCATATCGTTTATACCTTCACCACTAAGTCGTGTATGCAAATCCAATGCTACCTAAAATATAGAGCTCAGGATGAATTAGATACCTCTGCAGATAATTTAATATCAGTCTATCACTGTCTATTATTTGGAATATATGGGAAATAAACTTACTACTATAATTTTCATCTAGTATCTGCTAATATGGGGGTACTCTTTTTGGTAGAATACTGGCGTAGCATTATATATTATTAATTAGGACATGTCTTATGTATGAATATCATATGCATACCCAATTTATACTGTCCCAGTACTTAATGTAATAGATTCTTACCTTTGCTTTTATCTATAATAGACTTAATACATATACTGCTGTGGATTAGGTGTAGAGTATATATTCACACTGATGCAAGTCTATTCTATTGCTAATTAGCACTCTAAACCCTACCAGTGTGCATGTGACCAATCAGAGAGAAGAAACCCTATTTAACACTGACAGGAGCAGAACACATTACTCCTTGAGAAAGGCCATCCAGGCAGAAACGCGTTGTAGTTATCCCACACATCCAAGCATTTGCTGTTTTTATTGTGGCTACCAGTACGAGTGTGTGCTGCAGACTAAGAATATCCAGACTGAATTAATTACCCATTCAACACACGTGACCACCGATCAGGTGATCACATCACGGAGGAGACTACTAGCAACTCTACCATCTGGAGGAACATAGCCGGCAGGGGAAGGAGCGGTGAATCCCAGGGTGAGACAGGTAAGTCACCGGTTACACAGGGGGAGACGCACGGCACGCTACTCAAGTGAGCGGCAGTGTCGGGCAGTCTCCCGTTGGACACAGTGTCATCCCCGGTGTTGCAGGTCGGAGGCAGCTTGGTCATTCAGGCAACCTATGATACTGACACGGTGAGCGGATTACACTGCAAACCAGGAGGCTACTGCTCCCCGGCATATACACCGTACTCTTGTCCCCGTGAAGATCATCCCGGGCACCATACCTCAGACTGTACTTTTTACCACTTCTTGCTGCCACTACAGTGGGACACCGCTTTCTGACTAAAAGACTGACATCAAGCATCCAGATTCATTTGGGATCGTGCACGCCAGTGCACCTTATTACTTTTAGTAATATCACTCCTTGGCCTGATATTCACTATCCATTTACCATATCCTGACACATATATCCTATGGTCCTTGAATAGTCAATGCTGATTTGTTTTCATTCCTAACTGATCTGGTAGGATATTGTTTGTTTGTGTGCATGTGCAGGTTTTCCACTCTATATGGTTTAGCCAACTTTGAAAATAAATCATTTTTTATTACATAATATCCACATTGTCTACTAAGTATTTGTTACATATTGTCTTATCATATCATACATGCTAAACATAGATTAACTCCATACTTGGTTCATAGATACCGCACGTTAGTAATGTTTGCTAGCTGAGCGCAGTATATCTTTTTCTCTGTCAATACTTAAGGATCTGGTCAGATATCCTATACAGCAGCTCGCTTGCATCCTATGCCCTCTAGAAATATTGGTGCGCTAGTATCCATTTGTTTTCTTCATAATCATTTCCTGTCTGACAATTTACTAGCAGCAAGAGACCCCCTTTTTTAGATGGGACTTTTAGACATCAGATTGAACAGACAAGATAGGGCCCACACCGCCTTTGCAGATCTAGTTAAAGAACCCCCACTGATCAACCATGGGGACACTTTCTGTAACACATTCCTCAAACTAGAGAAATTGATTACTAGGGAAACCAGGATCTGGTGGGACACGCACACTTTGAAGTGCTATCGAGATAATAATATTATCCCAAAAGGTCTACGTATCAAGAAAACACCCAGCCATAAACTAGAGGATCTGTCTTTCATGAAAGAATGGAATGACGTCCTATCAGACTGTTCTTATAAGCTGATTCAATTAATAATAGACAATCACGAAAAGCAATTACAAATCCTAGATGAAGAAATTAAGTCACTAGATCTAGCATTAGATCCCTACAAGAACGATAAGGAATTCATCACCCTGTCCACCCTTACATTAAATAGAGTCATTAAAGGAGAGACCAAAATAATAGAAACTAAAAAGAATAAAATACTCAGAGATAAATGTGGACAGAACAAACCCTCACTCAGGACGTCAAAACACATGAGAACAACTAACAAAGAATCAAAAAAGAAGAATTTTTCCATAAATAAGAATTTAGGAACACCGATTTATCACAAACTAAATCTGACATATCAACAATATATGTCAAGACTCCACAATACCAACAAAAATAATACATTCCATACCACAAAACTACCATCACAAAGAGATCAACAAGATAAAGAACATTTATCTGATCTATCCACCTGTAGTTCTGTAACAGAGACATCCTTTTCCATTCATGAGATTGAGGATGATCCAATCTATGAGGATTTAGCTAGGACTTCCTTAGATATAGGTTGGCATATTAGCGACCTAACGGAAACACCAAGCAAACATATACAGCCCTCAAACACAATCCCGGGAACCATCAATTCTGAAGAATGTGTTTCCCAACCACAGGTTTTTTTAGAAGAGTCTCTGCACAATACACCTCTAATATTACACAATATGAACCTGAACCCAGGAAAAAGGAAATTAGACGCACAAGAAGGGGATGTAGGGGGGGAGAAAAAAGCAAGACACGGAAAAACACGATCACAGAATCCAATACATCAGGATGAGGTATATTCAATCTGAGCAATATCACTTTAACAGACGAACATTTGCAGCTTTTAGACAAAGGCCTAAAGTTTGCTCCAACAAACAACATTAATGAATTCCAGACGTACCTAGATCTGCACAAGTTTACTCGCAAACTGGCTTTAAAGAAATATTTTTCGTCCATCAATCCCATAGAAATAAGGAACACAGAGCACAATAACATCAATAGACTCACGGATTTAAAACCAGTATCAACATTTTATCCCAGTCATATAAAAGGGGCACATGTGGAAACTTTCACCAGATTGGTGGAGAAAGACATAGAGAATATACACACCAACAATAAACATGATAATTTGACAAAAAAAGAAAGGAATACATTACGAGCACTACAGGAGGATCATTCTATCATTATAAAACCTGCAGATAAGGGGGGAGGTATTGTAATCCTTAACAAAGCAGACTACATGGAAGAGGCACAGAGACTTCTAAGTGACACAACAATATATAAGGTTTTGACCAATGATCCCACACAACAATACGCACAGGAATTAAAGATCCACCTACTCAAAGGTAGTAGCTTAGGTGTTTTGACTAAACAAGAACACCAATTCATTGAAACAAAAAATCCAATAATTCCAGTATTTTATTATCTGCCAAAGGTGCATAAAAAGAAGAACAAACCACCGGGGAGACCAATTATATCTGGGATAGGGTCCCTGACGTCTAACTTGTCTGAATACATAGACCACATATTACAACCTTATGTGATACAACAAACCCTATACTTGAAAGACACCACCCAGATCCTGAACATTCTAAATAACATAAAGTGGGAGGAGGATTTCTGGCTATTGACAACTGACATCACTTCCCTATATACGGTCATAGACCATACTCAAGGCATCACCAGCATCAGATACCACCTAAATAAAAACGACTCTCTCACAGATACTCACCGGGACTTTATAATTGACAGCATTCAGTTCATCCTTAAACATAATTATGTTTGGTACAACGATCAATTTTTCCTGCAAACCACTGGCACTGCCATGGGCACGAGGTTTGCCCCGAGCTACGCCAACCTCTTCATGAGTTGGTGGGAGGACCACCATATCTGGAGGGGGGCGGAGTTTGGGGCAAACCTCGTGCTATGGAAGAGATACATAGACAATGTCTTCTTCATTTGGCGATGAAGCCACTTTGAAACAATTTCTGACCATTCTTAATACCAACGACAATCAACTAGTGTTTACAGCTAATTACAGTAAGGAGAACGTAGAGTTTTTAGATCTCAATATATTCACAGAAAAAGGGAAGATTCAAACCAACACCTTCAAAAAAGAAGTAGATGTGAATAGTTTTATTTTAGCTACCAGCTGGCATCACCCCACTTGGCTCAAGACCATCCCTAAAGGGCAGTTCATGAGACTACGGAGGAACTGCTCAAAAATAAGTGATTATAAGACACAAGGCCAAAATTTAGCGGAGCAGTTTCTTGAGAAGGAATACGACAAAAACTCGGTCTTCAAAACATTTCATGAAGTAGAAATGAGTAATAGACAAGAGCTACTGGAATATAAAAACAGCAATAATAGACAGACCAAGTTCAAGGATGAAGTTCTTTTCATCACGCAGTATTCAAAGCAAGCAAAAGATGTCAGGCGCATCCTGAACAAACATTGGCCAATACTACTTGGTGATGACACACTGGCTAAACACCTACCTCCAAATCCGAGAATCATCTATAATAAAGCACCAGATCTAAGAAAAAAGATCATACATAACCATATCCCACCCAAACAACTTAAACAAACCACTTTAGACAATTCCAACAACAAAGGCTTTTTCCACTGCGGCAATTGCTTAGGTTGTACAAATTATGGCTACAGATCCACAAAACCAATCACGACATTTACATCTAGCACGACAGGAAAGGAATACCCCATTAAAAGTACGTTAACATGCAACACAAAAGGGGTTATTTACATGCTTGAATGTAGCTGTAATAAACAGTACATAGGCAGGACCATAAGACCTTTAAAAACCCGTTAGTGAACATATTAGAAACATAAAAAGAGGATTGGAAGAGCACAATCTGTCAAACCACTTCCTAATTCATCACGACAGTGATCCAAAATTACAAAAATTTCTTGGTCTAGAACAAGTGACACACAATTGGAGAGGTGGGGATTACGAGCATAAGATGAACACCAGAGAGCTTGAAAGGATATATGAACTTAAGACATTTGCCCCCCGAGGGCATAATTTAGACAACAAAATTAAATCCATCATATGTAAAAAAAGAAACTAAACAGTATCTCTGAGTTAATTAATTATTGTCAATAGAAGCACCACAATGCCATTTTAGCCCGTACTGGACATCACATACAGTGTGTCTAGAACTACCATCACTCATATCGTTTATACCTTCACCACTAAGTCGTGTATGCAAATCCAATGCTGCCTAAAATATAGAGCTCAGGATGAATTAGATACCTCTGCAGATAATTTAATATCAGTCTATCACTGTCTATTATTTGGAATATATGGGAAATAAACTTACTACTATAATTTTCATCTAGTATCTGCTAATATGGGGGTACTCTTTTTGGTAGAATACTGGCGTAGCATTATATATTATTAATTAGGACATGTCTTATGTATGAATATCATATGCATACCCAATTTATACTGTCCCAGTACTTAATGTAATAGATTCTTACCTTTGCTTTTATCTATAATAGACTTAATACATATACTGCTGTGGATTAGGTGTAGAGTATATATTCACACTGATGCAAGTCTATTCTATTGCTAATTAGCACTCTAAACCCTCCCAGTGTGCATGTGACCAATCAGAGAGAAGAAACTCTGCTATTTAACACTGACAGGAACAGAACACATTACTCCTTGAGAAAGGCCATCCAGGCAGAAACGCGTTGGAGTTATCCCACACATCCAAGCATTTGCTGTTTTTATTGTGGCTGCAGACTAAGAATATCCAGACTGAATTAATTACCCATTCAACACACGTGACCACCGATCAGGTGATCACATCACGGAGGAGACTACTAGCAACTCTACCATCTGGAGGAACATAGCCGGCAGGGGAAGGAGCGGTGAATCCCAGGGTGAGACAGGTAAGTCACCGGTTACACAGGGGGAGACGCACGGCACGCTACTCAAGTGAGCGGCGGTGCCGGGCAGTTTCCCGTTGGACACAGTGTCATCCCCGGTGTTGCAGGTCGGAGGCAGCTTGGTCATTCAGGCAACCTCCGATACTGACACAGTGAGCGGATAACACTGCAAACCAGGAGGCTACTGCTCCCCGGCATATACACCGTACTCTTGTCCCCGTGATGATCATCCCGGGCACCATACCTCAGACTGTACTTTTTACCAAGTCTTGCCTATGGTCGGGGTGATTTACCTTCGCCCCGGACCATGCAAGATTGCCGGTACATAAGGGCAGCACAGATGGTGTAATGGTTAGCGTTACTGCCTCACAGCACTGAGGTCATTGGTTCGATTCCCACCACGGCCCTACCTGTGTGGAGTTTGTATATTCTCCCTGTGCTTGCGTGGGTTTCCTCCGGGTACTCCGGTTTCCTCCCACACTCCAAAAATATACAGGTAGGTTAATTGGCTCCTAACTAAATTACCCTAGTGTGTGTGAGCATGTAGTAGGGAATATAGACTGTAAGCTCCACTGGGGCAGGGACTGATGTGAATGGTCAAATATTCTCTGTAAAGCACTGCAGAAAATGTGTGCGCTATATAAATAACTGGTAATAATAATAATAATAATAAAATGTAATGAACGAAGGAACGATGTACAGTATTGTTCTGTCCTTGATTAATATGCACTGCACTGCATACAATATCTTCAGATTGGCCTGCACTGCAGACAGATCTGAATATGCAATGAACTACGCATAGGAGCGCGCAATAGTACGAACACACTAGGGGTGTGCACCGGCCACTTTTCGTGTTTTGTGTTTTGGTTTTGGATCTGGATCTTTCTTCGTGTTTTGGATCTGGATTGGTTTTGCCAAAACCACCCTTCCGTGTTTTGGGTTCTGGGTTTTGTGTTTTGGATCTGTATTTTTTTTTTTAAAAAGCATAAAAACAGCTAAAATCACAGAATTTGTGGGTTTTTCTGCTCCTATGCTATTATTAACCTCAATAACCTTAATTTCCACTCATTTCCAGTCTATTCTGAACACCTCACACCTCACAATAGTGTTTTTATATCCAAAAGGTTGCACCGAGGTAGCTGGATGACTATGCTAAGAGATACGAGTGGGCGGCACAAACACGTGGTCCATCTAGGAGTGACACTGCAGTGGCAGACAGGATGGCAGTTTGAAAAACTAGGCCCCAAACAGTACATAATTCAAAGAAAAAAAAGAGGTGCAAGATGGAATTGTCCTTGGGACCTCCCACCCACCCTTATGTTGTATAAACAGGACATGCACACTTTAACAAACCAAACATTTCAGCACCAGGGTCTGCCACACGACTGTGGCTGAAATGATTGGTTCGTTTGGGCCCCCACAAAACAAGCTGGCAATTAATCTGTCCCTGCACAAACTGGCTCTACGGAGGCAAGATGTCATCCTCATCCTCCTCATCCACCGATTCCTCACCCTCTTCAGTGTTGTGTACATCCTCATCCTCACAGAGTATTAATTCGTCCCCGCTGGAATCCACAACCACAGGTCCCTCTGTATGTTCTGGAGGCTGGTCTCCCTGGAAGAGTTGATAATTAATTTTATGAACATCATCTTCTCCACATTTTGTGGAAGCAACCTCCTACGCCTTTCGCTGACAAGGTTCCCGGCTGCACTAAACACTCTTTCGGAGTACACACTGGAGGGGGGCAACTCAGGTAAAATAGAGCCAGTTTGTACAGGGACCTCCAAATTGCTTCTTTTTCCTGCCAGTACAGATACGGACTGTCTGATATGCCTACTTGGATGCTGTCACCGATGTAATCCTTTAACAGACAGACGCACGCTTGTTGCTGCTGCTTTAAGGATGCAGGTGCGGCTACAGCCCACACATTTCACAAAGACAGAAAAAAAAAGAAGAATTTTTTTATTGTTTGTGGTGCGCACTTTGAGGGTTACACCACCCTTTAACAGACAGACGCATGCTTGTCGCTGCTGCTTTAAGGATGCAGGTGCGGCTACAGCCCACACATTTCACAAAGACAGAAAAAAAAAGAAGAATATTTTTATTGTTTGTGGAGCACACTTTGAGGGTTACACCACCCTTTAACAGACAGACGCACGCTTGTCGCTGCTGCTTTGAGGACAGTATCATATGCAGTGACAGTAGACTTGTCAGAAATTGTTGGCACGTCCTTCAGTCCGGATCAGATGTCCAAACCGGCCCTTGACTTATGACACAGGCGCACGCTTGGCGCTGCTACTGTGTTGATGCACGTGCGGCTACATCGCACACAAGTCACAAACACATTAAAAAAATAGTTTTTTATTTTTTGGAGCACTTTGAGGGTTACACCACCCTTTAACAGACAGACGCACGCTTGTCGCTGCTGCTTTAAGGATGCAGGTGCGGCTACAGCCCACATTTCACAAAGACAGAAAAAAAAAGAAGAATATTTTTATTGTTTGTGGAGCGCACTTTGAGGGTTACACCATCCTTTAACAGACAGATGCACGCTTGTTGCTGCTGCTTTGAGGATGCAAGTGCGGCTACAGCCCACACAATTCACAAAGACAGAAAAAAAAAGAATATTTTTATTGTTTGTGTAGCACACTTTGAGGGTGTCACCACCCTTTAACAGACAGACGCACGCTTGTCGCTGCTGCTTTAAAGATGCAGGTGCGGCTACAGCCCACACATTTCACAAAGACAGAAAAAAAAGAATATTTTTATTGCTTGTGGAGCACACTTTGAGGGTTACACCACGCTTTAACAGACAGACGCACGCTTGTCGCTGCTGCTTTGAGGATGCAGGTGGAATCTAGACGGGATTTGGAACCGGGGACACACTACCTCCATCAATTGTCTAAATCCCACTGCACTAATGGCGGATACTGGACGCACGTCTAACACCAACATAGCAGTCAAGGCCTCAGTTATACGTTTTGCTTCAGGATGACTGCTGTCGTACTTCATCCTCATCGCTAGGGACTGTTGGAGGGTCAATTGTTTAGTAAAAGTAGTGGTGTTCCTACTTCCTCTCTGGGATGATGAACAACTCCCAGCAGCAGCAACAGCACTAGGAGGAAGTGGTTCTTGATCTTTCCCTATTTTATTTTTATCGGAGAAAGTTTGGTCCTCCATTTATGTTATATTGATATAAACGTGCGGCTAAGGCGCGCACAAACACAGAAAATATTTTTTTATTTTTGCTGGAGAGTAGTGCACTTTGTGGGTTACACCACCCGTTAAAAAATGAGCCAGCCTTTGGGGGTTACAGCACCCTTTAACGGTCAAGCCAGCCGGCCCTTTACTTATGACACAGGCGCACGCTTGGCACTACTTTGTTGATGCACGTGCGGCTACTGCGCACACAATTCACAAACACAGAAAATATTTTTTTATTTGGTTTGTAGTGTACTTTGGGGGTTACAGCACCCTTTAACGGTCAAGCCAGCCGGCCCTTTACTTATGACACAGGCGCACGCTTGGCACTGCTTTGTTGATGCACGTGCGGCTACTGCGCACACAATTCACAAACACAGAAAATATTTTTTTATTTGGTTTGGAGTGTACTTTGGGGGTTACAGCACCCATTAACGGTCAAGCCAGCCGGCCCTTTACTTATGACACAGGCGCACGCTTGGCACTACTTTGTTGATGCACGTGCGGCTACTGTGCACACAATTCACAAACACAGAAAATATTTTTTTATTTTTGCTGGAGAGTAGTGCACTTTGTGGGTTACACCACCCTTTAAGAAATGAGCCAGCCGGCCCTTTACTTATGGGACACAGGCGCACGCTTGGCACTACTTTGTTGATGCACGTGCGGCTACTGCGCACACAATTCACAAACACAGAAAATATTTTTTTATTTGGCTTGGAGTGTACTTTGGGGGTTACAGCACCCTTTAACGGTCAAGCCAGCCGGCCCTTTACTTATGACACAGGCGCACGCTTGGCACTACTTTGTTGATGCACGTGCGGCTACTGTGCACACAATTCACAAACACAGAAAATATTTTTTTATTTTTGCTGGAGAGTAGTGCACTTTGTGGGTTACACCACCCTTTAAGAAATGAGCCAGCCGGCCCTTTACTTATGGGACACAGGCGCACGCTTGGCACTACTTTGTTGATGCACGTGCGGCTACTGCGCACACAATTCACAAACACAGAAAATATTTTTTTATTTGGTTTGGAGTGTACTTTGGGGGTTACAGCACCCTTTAACGGTCAAGCCAGCTGGCCCTTTACTTATGACACAGGCGCACGTTTGGCACTACTTTGTTGATGCACGTGCGGCTACTGCGCACATAATTCACAAACACAGAAAATATTTTTTTATTTTTGCTGGAGAGTAGTGCACTTTGGGGGTTACACCACCCTTTAAGAAATGAGCCAGCCAGCCCTTTACTTATGGGACACAGGCGCACGCTTGGCACTACTTTGTTGATGCACGTGCGGCTACTGCGCACACAATTCACAAACACAGAAAATATTTTTTTATTTGGTTTGGAGTGTACTTTGGGGGTTACAGCACCCTTTAACGGTCAAGCCAGCTGGCCCTTTACTTATGACACAGGCGCACGTTTGGCACTACTTTGTTGATGCACGTGCGGCTACTGCGCACATAATTCACAAACACAGAAAATATTTTTTTATTTTTGCTGGAGAGTAGTGCACTTTGGGGGTTACACCACCCTTTAAGAAATGAGCCAGCCAGCCCTTTACTTATGGGACACAGGCGCACGCTTGGCACTACTTTGCTGATGCACGTGCGGCTACTGCGCACACAATTCACAAACACAGAAAATATTTTTTTATTTGGTTTGGAGTGTACTTTGGGGGTTACAGCACCCTTTAACGGTCAAGCCAGCTGGCCCTTTACTTATGACACAGGCGCACGCTTGGCACTACTTTGTTGATGCACGTGCGGCTACTGCGCACACAATTCACAAACACAGAAAATATTTTTTTATTTGGTTTGGAGTGTACTTTGGGGGTTACAGCACCCTTTAACGGTCAAGCCAGCTGGCCCTTTACTTATGACACAGGCGCACGCTTGGCACTACTTTGTTGACCCCCGTTTTAGCCTTTAATTGAAAGTCGGGGATTTAAATAGCCGCAGCAGGTGTTTTTTTCCCGACATTGAAGAAGTGATGCAGAAGAGCACTTAGGTTATTTTTTTCGTTTTTTTAAGTGGTCCCATCAAATTTGGGGAACATGAAAATGAGTACTAGCATATTTTTATGTCCCTAAAGTAAGTTTTTAAAAATTCTGCATTTGTGCACCTGCCGCTATAATTCTATTCTTCAAAACACCTGCCGCATTCATGCAGAATAGCCCTGAACCTATTTCCCTATTCTTAAACAATTTTTTCCCATTTTTTTTTTTCACCCCAATTTTTAAATTTTTTTTTTGGGGTGTCCCTATTTTTTTTTTCAACTTTTTTTGACACAGTTCTTTTTTAAATGTTATTCCCATGCTATTGTTTTTAAGCCTGCACCCCTAAACCCCAATTCTGCACTTTTTTTCGACACCTATTCAATGGTGAAAAGTTATCCCCGTTTTTTATCAAAGACTTTTCAAAACTGCGATAAGTCTTTGAAATTGAATACGGTGTAAAAGTCAAACCTGCGATAATGTCAAAAGTGCGATATTAACGCAAAAACGATGTTATCGCTCCCATATTGAATACCCCTAATAATATTCTACATTATTTTATCTCACTAGCATGCAATTCAATTCTCCTTGGTAAGCATAATATTGTTGATAATGTTTTAGTGACCAGATAAAAATAAAGTTATGTCAGTAACTTAGTTACTTTTTACATGTCACATATTTTTAGATTATTGGTTAACTCAGGTTTCCTATTGAACCAATGAACAAAAGGCAAAAATTACATTTATTGTATATTTTGCTTTATATAACGTGCTGATTGCTATTTGCAGTAATTGTGTAGTCAGAGAAGATTGATAAATCACCTTTTTCTTTTAACTATATTAGATATGTTGGGAGGTGAGACAGGGTAAATGGGTAAGGCTGGTGTCACAGGGGCCATTCTGAATCCAGCCAGAAAAACAGATCTGCAACTGTCAGATGATAAATGGTTTCCCTGTCACACAAGAGCCATTGACTGAGGCTGCTGACATGAGCCAAAATGCTCAAGTAGCCATGCATATCATGTCAGTTATTATTGTTCAGCCTTATAATCCCATTACTGGCTATGCTCAAGTGTGAATTGAAGCAAAATAAAAATAAAAGTTAATCACCAGAGTATTTCAAGAACAAAACTGAATTTTTTGGGAAACTTTGTAAAAATTAGAGCACAGAATCTGCCCCTCAGTGTTGTATTGTTTAGGTAGAATGAGGCTGTAACTTACTGGTGCTCTTAGAGTGGATGGTAGTGTGAGGACCAGGATCGGCCGAGTCCAATGCCGGTAGTTTACCAAACGGCTATTTTCTCATCAGCAGCGGTCCACCCTGGAAACAAAACGGCACGGGTGCAAAAAATGCCAGAAGACATGATATAGAGTGTACACACAATGGGGTAAATGTATGAAGCAGTGAAAAGAGTGGAGAAGTGTGCCAGTGGAGAAGTTGCCTATAGCAATCATCAGCTTCTACCTATAATTTTATAGAATGTACTTGATAAATGCAACCTCAAAGCTGATTGGTTGCCATGGGCAACTTCTCCACTGGCACACTTCACTCTTTTCACTGCTTCATACATCTACCCCCATGCAATCTTTCGAACAACAGCACAATATATTGTGTTGGGGGATTGTATGCAATTGTTTCTCCTGTACACTATGTGCAGTCGGGGATGCAGTGATATTGCCGGTGGACAGGATGCCGGCCGTCGATATACCACCACCGAATCCCACTGCCTGGCATAATGCTGACGCTGATATCCCGAATGAGGTCAGGATACCGATGTCGGCATCCCGAACCGGCAGAATCCCAAATGTCCATGACCGGGTAAGTATTCTCATGTCCCCGGGAAAGGGGGGGTTAGGTTTAGGCACCCCGGGGGGGGGATTAGGGTTAGGCTCCCCCCTGGGAGTGTTAGGGTTAGGCTGTGGAGAGGGGGGTTAAAGTAAGGCAGCACTGGGTGGGGTTAGGCACCCCCTCGGAGACTTAGGTTTAGGGTGCCAGGATGGGGGATTAGGGTTAGGTACCATAGGGGGGACATTAGGATTAGGCACCCCCATGGGGAGCTTAGGGTTAGGTACCACGAAGGGAAGGTTGGGGCAGGGGGGATAAGGGTTAGGGTAATTACCTTCCCTCATCGGGATCTCCTCCTGTGGGGCTTCAGCGGTCAGAATTTGAACCTATGGCTGAAGAGCCACCGGTATTTCTATACCATTCCATGCAGTCATGCATACACATTACATAATCTATATAATAAGAATGAAAGCGTGTCTGTCTGTCCTTTATGCATGGCCAGAGTTTTGGACCTAGCTCCACCCAATTTTGCATGGTGGTGTAGCTTGACAAGGATTAGGTTTTTGCCTAGGGTTGAACTTCGTCAGGGCCACACACTATCACACAATCCCCAAAACTGGGAACCGCACAATAAACTTTAGTTACCCTGTGGCTCTCCATTGACTTCAATGGAGAGAGCCATTCATAGGCTGAGAGAGGTGGGGGCTGACTTCTCTCAGCCAATGAATGCTCAGATCTGGCTCTACAAAGGGAGATGCTGAGTCTGAGCTCTTCATTCGGGAGGTAACAACCATCATGGTTGTTGCCTGTTGCGTGGATCGCATTACTCGTTTTTTTGTTTTACCAAGACCATGGATGCCTACAGGGAGAAGAAGTGGACCAGTCCAGGTAATGTAGGTGAGTATGTGTGAGTGCGCATGTATGTATTAAAACTTTACTATCACGGTGTGTGTGTATTGTGTTTATTTAAACATTTCTTTATAGGTGAACTACAGGTACCAGTGGGCCCTTAATGCCCCACATGCTGGTGCTTGTGGTTCTCCTGTAGTTCTTCTGGTTCTCCAGAAGTTCTGCTGTAAAAACAATGTTTATACTCTTCTTTTTACACTACACTTAAGGGACCTATCCATTTATAGACTTGAAGGTCTGAATGACTAGCGTTCAGACCTTCAAGTCGCCGTGTGCTGAGCGGCACTGAAAGACATTCACTGAATGTCTTTTCAGTGCTGCCGCTGCTGCATGTCCGGCTTCCTATCTCCTAACATGACGAACCTGACGACTGTCATCAGGTTGACCGACATGTTGGAGAAACAGTCAGGGACGGCAAGGATCCAGCGTGCACGCGCATCGCTGGTCCTTGCCGGCTATCCACTAGCAGACTTTCTGCATGTTCCAACCAAAACCTCCTGGTTTTGGTCGCATCGTGCAGAAAGTCGGCAAATGGATAGGCCCCTTAACACTATCAGCCCCGGGCTATCAGCCAAGGCCAGGATTGCCCTAGAGGGGGACCCCTTTATTGGGGGGTCCCCATCTCCCCAGGGATCCCTGGCCTTTGCTGACTAGTGGTCAGGATTAATGCTTCGGCTGGGGGCCCGGTGAAAAGGTTCCCCTGGCTGTGGCATTAGCTCCCCGCTAGAAAAAGTCTGGTGCTGGTTCTGGATAATAAAGGGGGACCCTACGCATTTTTCACCCTGTATTTCTAGAACCGGGATCGGATCAGAGCCCAGTGCTGGTTGCTCAAAGTATGGGGGACCCCTACATCGTTTGTCCCCCGTATTTTGGCAACCAGGGCTGGTTCTGACTAGCCCATTGCTGGTTGTGTTTAAGTACAGGGGACCCCTACATTGTTTGTTCCCCCGGGGCTGGTTGCTCTTTTGGGGAAGGGGTCATGCCGTTGTTTTGTGTTTTTTTTATACAGGTTTATTAATTTTTATTAGACACAGATGCATGGACGGAGTTCCTTGTTCCATGCCTGCAAGCAATGTATCCGGTCTCAGTGCCTTATGTAGAGCCGAACTCTCGCGAGAATCCAACGTCGGAGGAAGACGTTTGGCCTCGCAGTGGGATCCGAGTCAGGCTGGAACATCTGAGCCGCGGCTCGGGTGGACTCGGATCCCCAATGTTCGGAGCAGTTCGGATTCCACAGAATACGAAACTGCTCATCCCTAGTTAAAAGACCAAGACACCGCAAAACAGTCAAAAGCTTTTGCAAAAAGATGAAAGCAGACAGGAGCATTGCTCATTATAAAGCTAGTCTTGTCGTAAAGGGTTATACTCAAAGATCTGCAGTTGACTACGGTGAAACCTAATCTGCTGTAGCGAGGTTCAATACATTACCATTAGTCATTGCTATTTCTACCTTGTACAATATACTGTTATACCCAGGGCTTAAAGTGGTCCTGGAGAGGTGGTGGAACTCATCTCCCACACCGTCTACAAATCCCCCCTCCCCCCCACCACACTAGTCTGACAGGCCAAAACAAGTATGAAAACTGTAAATGGTAAAGTGAATGGCGGGGGGTATAACAGTATATTGTACAAGGTAGATATAGCAATGACTAATGGTGTATGTTTGTATTGAAGAGACAACAAAAAAACGGATAATTTGCGCTGATCTCAATTAGAATCAAGTAATTGGATATAAATAAATAGATTGTGAATATAATCAAAATATATGTTTATTAACCACTAAGAGGAACCCATGTTGTCATAAGAAATAAACCATGAGTTAGGGTGCATACACACAGTCAGATTTTTCTTCAGATCTGAACGATAACGATTTTAAAAATCGTTCAATCGTTCATATCTGAAGGAAAATCTGACATATGAGCCTTCAACGATGAATGATGCGCATTCCCGTTGGTCAAATAATGATATCTGACATCTCATGTGTTTGCAGTCAGTTTTGGTTGATTTCAGTCATTTTAATGGAGTCAAAAATCGTTCAATCGTTCAAATCGTTGGTAAAATCTTTCAAATCGTTTGTAAAATCGTTCAATCATTCAATCGTTCATCTGTCAAATCTGACCATGTGTATGCACCATTATATTAAAAAACAATATAAACACCATTAGTTAAATATTATATCACAATGTTACACTGTATCATATAGATATAATATTGTTGCTAATCACTGTGAGCCCTTTGCAGATGGAAATGTATAAAAACAGATATAAAAAGCTTAATGTCTTTGTCTAAGTGTGTAGCTGTTCACATTTTAGCAGACGTATATTGAAGCTAATTACTATCAACTAAAAACAGGGAGATCGTAATCCTCCACAAAATGATAATAAAATCACACATTCAATCCAGTGTTTGATCATAAGCTTCAGCGATCTAAACATTAGTAGCGATATCCATGTATCAGATCACATGCAATGGCTTGTTCCTAATGTTGCTTAATTAGCCTCAAGCTGTAATTTAACAACTGTGCAGACAGATCCATCAAGGTGTTAATCCTTTGTGGAGAGCTCAATCCGTTATGGCTAATTTAAACACAGTCTCTAGGCAAAAAAGATATAGTAGTTCCACTCAGCCCGGCAGAGAAAATGCGACCATATACAGATCGTGTCTCAAGTTCACCAGCCCATATACTTCTATTGTAATTGTGAGTACTCACGGGTGTTGATAGAGCAACGTGGGGGCCCCCTTATGTTCTCTAAGGACAACATGGGTTCCTCTTAGTGGTTAATAAACATATATTTTGATTATATTCACAATCTATATGTTTATTTATATCCAATTACTTGGTTCTAATTGAGATCATATATAGAGGTAGCACGAATTACCAGTTTTTCTTTGTTGTCTCTTCAATACAAACATACACAGAGTTTGTTTAGTTTGCTGCAACCCTATATTATATTCTAATAAGAAGATTACCTATGGGTACGGGCACCAGAACTGGATTCTTTTACTTAATGAAATACATTTTAGATGCTTTTTTAGCACTCCTGCCATCAGCTGAGACTACAGTGTTAGATCACTTAAAAAAAAAAAGTTGTATATCATCAATGTTATTTTTATGCCATGCCTCTGAGTTTTTTATGGGGTCCCCACAAACTAGTCTATGTCACTTGGATGCCTAATGTTTTTTGCAACCCCTATGTATTGCCTTTGTTTGATTCGTTCCTTACATATATGCTGGTTTCTCTGAAATGAGGGACCTCTGAAGAAATTGAGACTCCCTAGGTAGACAGTGTCTCTCTGTTTGTGGGACTTCTGTGCAGGGACTTGGCGGAGGTGGAACTAGTTCCATCTACCATTACAAGTGACGGAACTCAGGGCCTGATTCAGAGCCGGACGCTATTTGCGCTCGCTCGTTCAGAAAAAGGGGCCGGCTATTTAAATTGAGCGCTCGCTCTTTGCGGTCTGTTGATGCCTCTATGTCTGAGCGAGCGAACGAAACATGCGCTCGCTATTTTGTAAAGACGCCCCATGGCCGCTCGCATCCTACGTCATCTCCGCTATTTATTTGATTAATCGAGTACATCGAAAGGCATCTGAACTGCTCGCAGTGCTTGTGGTAGGAACAGTTCAGGCTAAGAAACAACCAAGTGACGTGGTCGATGACGCTGCTTTGTTAATTATGCACACCCTTAAAACGCCCGTTTTAACCGTTTGGCACGCCTGCGTTCGGATCACCACTCCCCGTTTTCAAGCACCTTCCCCTGTTACCACCCAGAAACGCCTCATCCTGTCACTCAAATTAGCAGGCACTTGCTATTTTGCGAGCGCTCGATTTTCGACCGCAATGACTGGTTGGCGCATGCGCAGATGTGCGAACATCGCTCGGAGCGAACGAGCGGCCGCTTACGAGCGGCTCTGAATCAGGCCCTCAGTTCCACCACGTTCCTCTTCACTTTAACCCCTGGTTATACCAATTAGACTTTAAGGGCCAAATGTAATAGGGTGAGAGATTAGAAAATGTGAGAGATTAGCAGTAAAACTCTCGCACGAACACATTGATCAAGTTGTATTTTCAATACAGGATGAGAGTTAAAATCTTGAGTTTTTTGAGTCTGACAAACATGCAAGTATGCATGTTCTGTGACTTTATTACATTGGCTGAGTTTAGAAAATGTAAAAGAAAACTCTCACATTTTTAAACTCTCACCCTTTTACATTTGTCCCTAAATCGGCTTGTTTGATTGAGAACTAACAGAGGAGATGAACATGGAACCTCTAGAGCATTACGGTGAGAATATGTTCCAAGAGGGAGAAGTCTGTCTCATGTATTGTACGGTCTAAAGATGTGTACAAATTAGACAACCTGTGTACCCAGCCGACAATCTGGTGAAGGACAGCACGATATATGTCATTCCCCCGCCGTATCCAAATGCATGGGGTCATCAGTCATATCCTCAAATTGAGCAGTATGTACTGCAGATCTGAAGATGTGACAGACGACGATGAAGAAGCGTACACACTGAAAAATGACAAATAGTTTAGAAAAAATATCTAATGTGTAACCAGCTTAAGATAGAGGCGTCATTGTTGCTGCATTAGACTAGATGCTGTACTGCAAGAAATGGGCTTTGTACATCCAGGCCAAGAACAGCACATCTCAAGTGTAAAGCAGCTGTTGGGACAAAACTTCAAGATGAAGGATCTAGGTCCTGCACACTACTTTCTGGGCCCACAAGATCTAGAGAAAGGAGTCATATCTATTTAGCAACATACATGCATAAAAATAATCTTAAAATATCTAAAAAGGTTAATCTTTCTTAAAGTTGGAATTCACCAAATCTGGAAATTCTACACAGGGCCAGTTCTAGACCATGTGGAGCTCAGGGCAACATTTTCCTTTGACCTAGTTGGAGGAAAGTTGATCAGGTGTATGGCCAGCATAAGTCTTGTGGTTTATAAATTATTTCAACTTTCACTTACAAGAGAGCAGCTGCCTTAAATTGCTTCATTATTACCCCACCCCTGGACACACCATTTAAAAGTGAGTAGTGAAAATCAGTTTTAATCATTGGTTGATTTAAACAACTTGCCTGGCATGGTCGCATCAGATGGGACCACACCAGACTGGGCTTTCCCCGACATGGTCACATCTGGCGCAACCAGTCAGAAAGCCCACTAGGCGGGTATGGGAAGCTAATCTTCCTGCAACCGCCTATATCAGAGGGACCTACCGGTCCCTCTACACCCTCAGCTTCCCCTCCGGTGTGTCCTGATTACTGCTGGCCATAGTGATTGGGCACACGGCGGCAGCCTGCTCCCAGCACATCTGCAGGGCAGCCATTATTGCAACAGAAATGGTGTCCTGTCCCGATCACTGTGGCCAGTGATCACACATGTGTATATATACTGTACATACACACACACACATATTATATATATATTACACACACACACACACATACATGTATATGTGCGTGCAGGTTTTTTTTTTAACCACTTGCCTGGCATGGTCGTATCAGATGCGACCACTCCAAGCTGGGCTTTCCCTGACATGGTCGCAACTGTTGCGACCGGTCAGACACACCCTGTGGGCGGCTGTTGGAAGATAATAGTCCAGCAGCCGCTGGTGTCAGAGGGACCTCCTGACCCCTCTTCACCTATGGCTCCTCCCCTAGTGAGTCCCGATCACCGTGCCCAACACTGATTGGGCATCCTGGCGGCACCCCCCCACTGGGTAGCTGCAGGGAGAAGCAGCCACTGGGAAAACAAGTAGTCAAATGCGCCTGCCCTCTCACTGCACCTGGCGGCTGCAGAGAGAAGCAGCCACCTGTTTAACATGCTGTCAGAGGAGCAGCTGCTGGGAAAAGCCAACCTGCCACCACTCACTGCATAAAATTAGTATTCCCTGGGGTAGGGATGGCCATCAACCATCGATGGTTTCAAAACATTGATCATGGCCACACAATGTTAAATAGTTTTGCCATCAATGGCAGAGACCCAATGATTCTCCACCATCAATGGATGTGTGAAAGCTGGTGTTTTTTCTTTTGATGGGACGGAGCTTAGTCCTGCCTCTGGTGGCAGATAGGCCCCACCCCTTGTTTTTGTTGGTCTGCAGCCCACTGGTCATTGAGCGGTGCAAACCATCGATGGTTCACCATAAAATGTTTGTGTGCCATCGATGGTAATCACCGATGGACACATTGATGGTGACCATCAATGGATACTCCTCCGATGGCCATCCCTAGTTGTCCCTCTTTACCCTAGTCTGTCCCGATCATCATTACGATGATCCGATACATCTGAAAATAAAATTGATTATATATGGAACTCGATTGTTGAAACACAGCCATTGATGGTCACCACTACAGTAAATTTGCTATTTTTAATGGTATACTGTGTTTCAAACAAAAATAAAAAATATTTTTAATAAAATAGTGTTGGATAACTTTAAATTGACTTTCTTGACTTCATTCAATCATAAAAAAAAAACCCAACAATTTCTGAGCGGTTTTTGGAAAAAATATAAGTCAGCTAAGTGGTTAATTAATAGTTTGGTTTTGTTTAAACCACTTTTGTTGCATTAACATTTTTTTTCAGTAATAAAATGCAAATGAATATCTCATTGTAGGATTCTTTTTTTTTAAAGAAACTTTATTCAGGACTTACATCATATCTTTCAATATCATTAAAATGTCAGTGTTTTTGACTACCTCACATCTTTATACATATCATAATATTTCCCATTCCAGGTTTACAAATATAGGAACATGGTCGTCTTTCAACCTCTTTCTTTCTATTTTCTCCTTGAATCTTGCTAAATCTCTTATATATTAATTGGAATATCTCCCATTAATGATCTTGTTTCATACCATTGAGTCGATTGGAAACACTTGTATATTTGTATTTTTAAATCTATTGTTAGGGAATTTATATAACCTTCCCACATAGAAAAAAAATGAATTTGCTTTCTTCTCTTTGTTTATCATTGTTTCCCACCACTCCATACGAAAAACATAATACATTTTAGCCTTGAATATAGACATATTCGGTCGTTCTTTTTGCATCCACATTTGCAGAATACATTTTCTAGCCACTGCTGATATTATCAATAATAATCTTTTACAATTCATTGTTATTTTCGTGACTCCTGAATAGATTCCCAACACTGCCCAGTCTAGCAAAACCAACAAATCATCCAATATATATGTTATCGAAAATTGATATACCTGTTCCCAAAAATTAGCAATAGAAGGACAATACCACATACAATGCATAAATGTTGCTCTTTCCATACCACACTTTAGACAACTCCCAGTTTCGTCTAGTCCCATCAGAACCCTTCTGTTTGAAGAAATATATCCTTTATGATAAATATCAAGAAACATTTCTTTGTACATTGATGAAGACATTACCCGTGCCGAAAAATCAAGTGTTTCTAATATCGTGTCGATTGTTAAGTGAGAGAAAATTTGTGTCCATGAGGATATTCCTCTTGACGATTTCATCAACTCTAAAAGTATATATAACACCCTGTAATCAAGTGAAATTTTTTTTTACCATTCGTTGGGTTACCCAATAGTGTGTCTAAAGAATTAATCCAATCCTATGTCCTCAGGGGGTCATTCAGACCCGCTTGTGAGCGCAGGACGCTGGCAAGCGGGTTGATGTTACCCCAATGCGCATGCGCAAGACCCGGACAGCGACAGCCAAGCTGTCGCTCCGGGGCTCGCACCAAAGGGGGCATGCTGTCGATGGTGACTGACAGCACGCCCCCTTTGGTGGGCGTGCCGGGGGTGTGGCTGCCAGACGGAGGCGTTCCCATGGGAACGCCTACCGTCTGGGTCCGGCCCCACTGACATCACTAGTGATGTCAGTGGGAGTGATTTTGGCTCTGATAGAGCCAAAATCACTCCAGGGCTTGCGGTCACCGAGACCCTACCGCAGGGTCTCGTCGCAAGCCCGATGGTAGCGATGGTCTTGACCATCGCAACCATCTTTTTGGCCGCTCGCATATGCTGTGGGTGGTCACCCACAGCTATGCGAGCGGCCAGGAGGCCGCTCCATTTTTAGGTAGGAGGGCACTGATTCAGAGTGAGCGCTCTGGTCAGAGCGTCCGGCTCTGAATCAGGCCCTCAGTTCCCTCAGCACTGAGCTTATATAGTGTTGTGCCTGATAAATTGCAAAAAACTGTGATTTTGGTATTGGGAATTTATCTAATATTCCCTGTGTATTTAATAAAGACCTGTTAGATACATCTACCAGTTCTTTAATGTTCCTTATCCCTTTTGTACTCCAATCATTAAAAGGTGTGATTACTTTTCCTTCCTAGAATTTTATATTCTGTACTAGTGGTAAGAATAGTGAATAATTACCTTTTAACCCTCTCTTTTTCCTAATAAAGTGCCATATTCTCCATGCCGTTACAAGAAGTGAATTATAAAAAGATATATTACAAATTTCTGATTTACGACTATGTAAAAATAACATCAAGTGTTATTCTGGTAGGGAATGTTTATCAATCTCTATATCCGTATACATATCTGTTTGGTGTATCCAATCTCAAATAAATCTTAGTATTCCAGCATAACTATAGTTTTTTAAATCTGGAAAATTCACTCCCCCATTTTGTTGGAGTTTCCTGCAGTTTAATTAAACTCATCCTCGCTTCTTTTCCCTTGCCAAATATATTTCCTAAAGGTTGAGTAAATCAATTTTTCATCTTTTGTAGTTAACAGTATGGGTAACATTTGTAAGTGATATAATATTTTTGGGAATGTCATCATTTTAATTAAATGGATTCTTCCCATATATAATAATATTAGATGTTTCCAATTATCCATCTAACTCAATGCTTCCCGTATTACTATTGGCATATTTATTTCATATAAGTCTTTAATATTTTTGGGTGACTGTATGCCAATATATTTTTTTTTAGTGGGGAATTTAAACCCTGGACGTTCCATGCGATTACCTGTACCCCATTCTGGATACCTTTCATCCTATTTCCCAAATCCAACATTCTTTTATAACCTTACACCCTTTCGCCAACCATGTTCCTTTACATTCACATGTACAAATATAATACATATTTTAAACACTGAGTTCATTTTCCTTAAAAATATCCAAACCCCTCCTTTTTTCAAATTTTCTCTCCACTATGGTCCATCGAAATCTATAAAATCTATTCTATACCAATCTCAATATCAATATGGGGCCCTCCAATATAAATACCAATATAGTGCTTTTTAATTATTTCACCCTCTTTTTTCCTTCCTCTTTCCCTTATTCTTATCTCTATTTGAGAACTCCCACTAGTGAGGGAGGAAATTAAAAAAAAAAAAACAACATCCCTGGTAACAAATGCAATAGTGATAAAATTCATATTATATGTTTACCTATTGCTCCTATATGGAAAGCTCCTATTTAATATCAAAGATGCAGCAAATTCCTCTGCTTGTTTTGGAATTTCAAAAAGATGAACTATTCCCTCCACTATGATTTTAAGTTTGGCCGGAAACAGTAACAAACTTATAATGGTTTTCAAATAGAATTTTACACACTGGGGAAAATTCCCTCCGCCTCTGTGCCACTGATACTGAGAAATCCTGGAATATCAAGATCTTTTGGTCCCTTACCATATCCTTTTTTCGGTATGTTCTTGAAACGGTTTCTTTATCACCTGATTTAGCTAAAACAGGTCTAGGACGACTATCCGTGTCACCTCTTTCTGGGCCCAATCTATGTGCTATTTCTATTATTATTATAGGAGATTCTTTAATTGGGATCCCCAATTCTTGATTCAAATCTATCTGAAGGTAATTAATTAATTCTGGGCCTTTCACTCCCTCCAGTATCCCTATAAATCTCAAATTACCCCTGCGACTTCTATTTTCTAACTCATCAATTTTTTCTATTAGGTTTTTTATAACTTTCTCCTGTTTCTCTGTTTGGGATTGGGGGCCTGATTCAGAGCCGCTCGTAAGCGGCCGCTCGTTCGTTCCGAGCGATGTTCGCACAACTGCGCATGCGTACGGCTCCTAATACGCATGCGCGAACCAGTCAGTGCGGTCGAAATTCATGTGCTCGCAAAATAGAGAATGCCTGCTAATTTCAGTGACAGAATGAGGCGTTTGTGGGTGGTAACAGGGGAATGTGCTTGAAAACGGGGAGTGGAGATCCGAACGCAGGCGTGCCAAAAGGTCAAAACGGGCGTTTTAAGGGTGTGCATAATTAACAAAGCAGCGTCATCGACCACGTCACTTGGTTGTTTCTTAGACTGAACTGCTCGCATGATTGCGGTAGGAAAATCCAACCACAAGCACTGCGAGCAGTTCAGACGCCTTTCGATGTACTCGATTAATCAAATAAATAGCGGAGTTGACGTAGGATGCGAGCGGCCAGGGGGCGTTTTTATCAAAATAGCGGCCGCAGGTTTTGTTCGCTCGTTCAGACTTAGAGGCGTCACCTACCGCAAAGAGCGAGCACTTAATTTAAATAGCCAGCCCCTTTTTCAGAACGACCGTCCGCAAATAGCGTACGGCTCTGAATCAGGCCCTGGGTTCCCATTATAGAGACTTCCAGATTACTCACTCTCTGCTCTAAGGCCCCAATTCTCTGATTGTTAGATTCAATCTGTAATACCATCACATTTAAAGTATCTCTAAATTCCTGGAATTGTTGCTCCATTAAGGGTTTGATTACTGTCAACATTTATTGAGCTGCTTCTGCAGCTGAAGGAGCATTTAAGGAGACTTGAGATATTGTCCCTAATGGGGGCACTCCATGCTGCAGGGGGGAGGCTGGTGCAAGTCCTAAACTACTACTTGTAGGATTCTTTAGGGGGCCGTGATTCACAACATTTTGGGAACCACTGCATTAGAGTATCAGCATTGTGTTTATGGCACTCCTAAGTTTCAGTCTGTTATTGAGAAAGTCAGATTTTTTTTTTAGTAAAATAGTAAAGTGAAGTAAATTGTGTTTTCCTGTCATCCATAGGCTCAGTTATGTGGTGGTGGACAGGTTTGTACTTCTGTTTGTTCACATATTTACATTACATTGACCATAAGTAATTTGATTTGGTGCCGGGCCACCAACCTGAGGCACCCCTGCAAGTGTCCCAAGCTGGGCCGGATTTCCCATTGGGCATCCTAGGCGCTCGCCTAGGTCCCGGTGGAACCCGGGGGCCCGTGGATGGGTCCCTTTGCCTGAAAAAATCACCGATCAAAGTGCTCCCAGAGGAGCATTGCGTGAGTACCGCATGACGTCATGGTGTCACGTGGTCCCGCCTCCAGTCCCAGAGAGTCCTGCATGGAGCTCTCTCAGAGGGACTGTGTTCATGGCCGCCTGCACATGGGGAAAGGAGAGTGTGCTCTGCCTCCGTCACCCGGTCCGCGGCCTACCGTTCTGTCCCTCCCATCCATCATCCCATCCAGCAGCCACTCTGCTAGCAGCGTCGGGCCGCTGCTCACACTGCACATGCACGGCTTACCCAGTGGGTGAGTGAGGCAGAGACTTTTCAGGGGTGAGACAGGCAGACACAGGCCTGCAGAAGTACCATGAAGGGCTATCCAGCGTAGCAAGAATGTGCTGAGAGAGCCTTAGCCAGGTGCTGCGGTGGGCTGTATGAGGGGCTGTCAGGGTAGCAGCTCGGGGCTCTGGAGCATTGTTGGTGTGGCTGGCTGAGCCCTGGGGCCACTTAATTGCTGGGGCTTCCTCCTCCCTAGCATTTGCTGCCACTCAGCCACTGTCTCCTGCACTGCTCCCTGCTTCCCTCCAAGTCCTCATCACTGCTCCAGATGGATCCCTCTACACTCCAACTTTACAGCCCTCATTCACAGTCAGACAGCCTCCTCCTCAGCTCTGTAAAGAAGCAACTGGTGAGTAATACCAGGATTCACAGTTATACATTATTGTTCCTCTACAGAGTGTACCCCACCACCCTGAGGGCCTGATTCAGAGCCGCTCGTAAGCGGCCGCTCGTTCACTTCGAGCGATGTTCGCACATCTGCGCATGCATATGGGTCATAATGCGCATGCGCCAACCAGTCATTGCGGTCGGAAATCGAGCGCTCGCAAAATAGCGAGTGCCTGCTAATTTGAGTGACAGGATGAGGCGTTTGTGGGTGGTAACAGGGGAAGGTGCTTGAAAACGGGGAGTGGTGATCCGAACGCAGGCGTGCCAAACGGTCAAAACAGGCATTTTAAGGGTGTGCATAATTAACAAAGCAGCGTCATCGACCACATCACTTGGTTGTTTCTTAGCCTGAACTGTTCGCATGATTGCGGTAGGAAAATCCTACCACAAGCACTGCGAGCAGTTCAGACGCCTTTCGATGTACTAGATTAATCAAATAAATAGCGGAGATTATGTAGGATGCGAGCGGCCAGGGGGCGTCTTTACAAAATAGCAAGCGCATGTTTCGTTCGCTCGCTCAGACATAGAGGCGTCAACAGACCGCAAAGAGCGAGCGCTCAATTTAAATATCCGGCCCCTTTTTCTGAACGAGCGAGCGCAAATAGCGTCCGGCTCTGAATCAGGCCCTGTGTCCCTAATCTCCTTGGTGTACCCTACCACCCCGGTATCTCTTGCCTCCTCTGTGTACCCCGCCACCTGAATGTCCCTCACCTCCTCTCTGTAGCCCACCACCTCTGTATCCCTTACCACCTCTGTGTCACTCACCTCCTCTGTGTCACTCACCACCTCGGTGTACCCCACCACCTGTGTGTACCTCAGTACCTCTGTGTGCCTCATTATCTCTGTATGCCTCACCAGCCCTGTGTAACTCATTACATCTGTGTATCCCATTACCTCTGTGTATCCCATCACACCTGTGTTACTCACCACCCCTGAGCACCCCAACACCTCCGTGTACCCCACATTTTCCTATTGGTGTCAGTGTGTGTGTGTATGTGTGTGTTTTTCTTCATTTAAATACAATATGTTTTAATTTTTTTCCCTGTGGGGACCCTTTTAAATTTTCTTATCGGTGCCAATGTGGGCATTTTTTATTTCTTGCAAAGCCTATGTGTGTTTTTTGTTTTTTTTCCATGCAAAGCCTATTGGAGGAAATTAAATTTTTCTGGGTGGCATCTAAAGTAACAGGCACCTGTCTGAGCAATTCAGCTGTTCAAACCCATTACACATGAGAAAAGAAGATGATGCAGAAGGTTACAAGAAGAGGGGGGGGGAGTGAGAGGTGCAAAGGGTTATAGATAGAGGCTGACCCACCCAGTTTTTGTGCACGCCTCTGAGTGGCTCCATACCCCCACTTCAAATTTCTCACTTCGACCACTGCTTTGAAGCAGGATGCAATCGGGAAGCCGGCAGACATTATACTGACAGCCGGCTTCTTTCCATTTTAATGTCCGTAATGTTTAAAGCTTTAAAAAGCTGAATATAAAGAGGAAAAACAAAAAGATGATGTAAGGGGCATGAATCAGGAACTCACATATAGTGCTATGGATTGTTTGAGGGAGGGGGGCCCCAAAACTGGTATCTTGCCTAGGGCCCCATGAGGTCTAAATCCGGCTCTGGTCCCAAGGCACCCCAGGGTGCCGCGGCGCACAGTTTGGGAACTACTGCTATAATGCATTTACTCACATTAAACAAGATGTGTTTTGAAAATCACAGATAATTAGTGAAATGCTAGTTTCAGCAGTAGTAGCTTTGGCAACAAAAGAATCCCCAAACACAACTCAAATCAGGAAGAGCATCCTGATAATGGGACTGCAGGACAGTCCCCTCAAATTGGTATGGTCCTGCTGAAATTGGGACAATTGGGAGGTGTGGGATGGGGCTCATAAATACTATAACTATAAGTTATTATTTAGTAACAACAATTGACATTTGTCTTACTAATTGTTAATGTGCAAACTTCACTTTAATTCTAATTGAACAATGCTAAAAAACGGGATGTAGTTAGGATACTGGCGGGCGCTATCCCGACATGGAACTAAAGATAGGCGTTGAAATCCCGACGCCTATCATTAGCCCCACTACTAAATCCTGACACCCAGCTTACCAAACGAAGGTAAGCCGGGTGTTTTAGCGTGTATCCGCGAGGGGGGGTAGGGGGAGAGGCTTAGCGTTAGGGACCCCTGGGAGGACTTAGGGTTAGGCACCCCCCAGGAGGGTTAGGGTAGGGAATCGGGGGGATTAGGCACCACTAGTGAGGGTTAGGCACTAAGGGGAGAGGTTAGGGTTAGGCACCCCTAAGGAAGGATTAGGGTTAGGGGGGGAAGAGGGGGGCTTAGACTACTTACCTGATGCTGATTCCGACCCGTCGGGCTGCAGTTGTCGGTATTTGATCCAGCGGCTAAACAGCTGCCGGCATTACATACCGATTCCGCTAAAAACATCAGACTTGTGGAAAAAAACAAAACAAAAGTGATCAGTTATAATATACACTGTACATTTACAGGATATTAAAAGTGCATGGCTTTTGTAAAAGTAACAGAACTCAAAAGGTGTAATATAATGTGGGTATTATATACCATGCCCCAGTGTTGAGATGGTGATTAGGGTTGCCACCTATCCTGTATAATACAGGATTGTCCCGTATTGATTAAATATATTCCGTCTCTAACCGATGCCTGCGCTGCACCGCTGAAGTGATCAGCAGGGTGCTGGCATGTACAGGTCTGAGGAGCTGCTGTTACATGAACTTCCAGCACTGGCCGATGCAATAAAGTATTTTTATTTTATTTTATTTATTGTGGTGGAGCGCCTGCAATGTCATGGCGTCACACAGCTGAAAGGAGCCAGGGCGGAGAGGAGCCGTGGTGCTAAAAGGAGTAGTCAGAAGAGGGCTGCGGCTGCTACTGTGGAGATACTGGGGGCTGTCGAAACACAAGGGTGCTGGAGAGACACTGGTGGCCCAGGGCACAGTGAGGAGAGGTACTCTTTACCCAGTGTAGAGGTTGGTGGGGCCTTGGTCAGCTACTGAGGGAGGCATTAGACCCCCTCAACAGTGCTGCAGAGTTGACAGTGTCCCCCTTTGCAGTGCGCAGCACGCCATAGTCTTTCTATTTCCCTTTGAGAGGGTGCATGGCCACGCCTCCCAGATTTACAGAACAAAAGTGGTACCCCTACTGTTGACAAATTTACATCAGAACCATTAATTTCTAAAACTGTACAAAATTCAAAACGTGTGTATGTGACACTGGGTTGCACACTATCAGATATATAGGTCTGATTTGAACAAGAGTGGTGAGCACTTTGAAGAATTATTTTTTTTAAGCCTGTAATGTTTATGTGACTAATGCCATACAGATCTTATAATGTGTGATGTGGTCAGCTGATCTTAATCTGATCTTTTTTTTATAAAAGCGACCACAACATGTACGGTCATCAAAACTTGATTAAATCCTATATATGTCATCCTTAAGCTGCATACACACACAACGATGTTACTAATCAACGATTTTAGTAAACGATTTTCGTTCAGATTTTCCCTTGAAAAAGTGAACGAAAATCGTTCACTAAAAATCGTTGGTTACTAAAATAATGAATGATTTTCAAAAACGCTTAACGATTTTTTAATCATGCATACAGTGAATGGAAATCGTTCATCGTTTATCGTACATTCTGCACAACATGAACGATTTTCTGAACGAAAATAGTTTATTGGACAGTCAGAATGGACGATGAACTACAAATTACAAATGTGAACGCGCATGAACGATTATCGTTCATTGTTCAGCTTAAAAAGATGAACGATTTTACAAACGATTTAATGATAATGACGTTGTTATAGTCAAATTGTTCAAAAAATCGTTGCGTGTTCGCACCTTAACACATATCTGTGAGACCTTGTTGTGTCTATGGCCAGAATTCTGTTGCAGGTGTAAGTGACTGGGGTTGTCATTAGAGATGCAGCCTGGCTGAAGTCACAATATGAAGATCAGATTGGACTTTGTGCAGTGAAATGATAATGTACAATGTGTAATCTCTGCATCATGATATCATAAAAGGCAATTTAAGAAACTTGTTTTGCACATGAATTTATATATGTATAATCTGCTGTATAACAGTGCTAATTCTTATGACATGTTCTTGATGTTTTTCGCACAGCTTCTGCCGACCAAGCAAATTGTTATCAGAGACCGGCACTAGTTCAAATTTCTGCCTGTTAATCTATATTGCACATAAACATATAAACACTAGACAAGCTACCCGTCCTTGGGCTGCTGCAAATAAAAGGGATTGAGAGACTATCCTGAAAAAAACTCACTGAACTCTCCACTTATAATCCTTTATTTATATGGTGCCACAAGGTGTTCACAGAGCTTTACAAAGTACATAAGCAGATGTTCCAGATCCTTCATACAGATCATACAGCCTTTCCTGCTCAGAATACAGTATTTCTTTTACACAAATACCCCAATGGAGGTCCTATGAGTGTCTTCTTATCTACCAAGCCACTGATTATCTATATCCTCTATTAACTACTGAATTCTGCCACTTTAATTTTCTTATATCCAAGCCTGAAACTACAGCTTACAATTTTACTCTCCCAAACATTGTAAGGGCCAGCACGGTCTCTTTCTAACCTTGGCCCCCATCTGTGTGGAGTTTGTATGTTCTCCCGATGTTTGTTTGGATCTCATCTGGATGTTCCAAAGTCCTCCCACACTCCAACAAATACAGGTAGGCTAGTTGATTCCCAACAAAATTAACCCTAGTTTGTGAATGGCTGTGAATATAGATGGAGAGCTTCACTGGGGTAGGGACCAATAGGATGTTCTTGAGGTTCAGTGCAAAATACTTGCGGTGTGGCGTTGCTGGGTGTGTTTGGACGATACAGTATGAATGGATTAGGCCAGTTTCTGTGTGAGTGGAAATGGTGACCATTGTTTGGCTAGGAATACGTAATAGTAGTGATAATTAGATACTGAGTGATACTTTCACATGACACTTGGGGATGATTTTGTAAAAATGTTTTGCACCAGATGGTGGATAATTGTCAAGTCTTTCATGGAACATAACTGAAAAGTTTTTGATCCAAACCCTTCTAGATCTCTTTGAGGAGCTTAGACTGCAGCTAGAGACACCCCTAGGGCCATATTCATTATAACTTAAATTCTACAAAAGGAAGTGAATATTTACATTTTCTTCTCCTGTGATAGAAATTAAGTATTGGGGTCATTCATCATAAACGTAACGCAAGAGATAATGAGAGTTATGGTACGAACTTAGCTTTGTTAACTCTCTTTCTTCGAAGTCCATAGGGTCCACAGGCAGACCTTGTGGTGTAGTTGATGGATCTGGAATCCAGGCACCATGCAGTTAAAAGCTTTCAGCTTCCATGATGCACTAGATCCACTCTCCTTATACACCGCCTCCGAGCCAGAGGCACCTCAGTTCGTAATAAGCCAAAGGATAAGAGAGAAGGGAGATTGGTACACTCAAGAATCACATTTTCACAAAGAAGGAGACGGAAAACCGGTGACCAGCAACATAACCCATGTGAAGCCAGGTGCATCAGGGCGGGTGCCCTGTGGACTTCAAAGAAAGATAGTCAGCAAAGGTAAGTTCTTACCATAACTCTCATTTTCTTCTCAAGGGAGACCTTGAGGATGTCCCAAAGAAGTTCTTTTAAGGGTGGGGACACTCCTTCACCGAGAGGAAAATCCAGCGCCCAAACTAAGCATCCTGAGAGGCGGAAGTATCAAAGGCATAGAACCTTACAAAAGGTCTGGACAGAAGACCTTTTGTAAGACGTGGCTGCTTTACACAGCTTAACAGCTGAGGTGCCATGGTGAGCTGCACATGAGGGACCCACAGAACGAGTGGAATGAGCATTAACAGAAACCGGAACAGGAAGGACTGCCTCCATATAAACCTGTGAGATAGTCATACGAAGCCATCTAGCCAATGTTTGTTTGTTGGCTAGCCATCCCTTCTTGTGAAATCCACAGAGCACAAACAAGGAGTCTGACTTCCAAAGGAAACTGGTACGGTCCACCTATATCCTGAGGGCACGGACCACATCCAAGGAGGCCTCACCTGCTGAGAGGTCTGGTGATTGAAAGGTCTGGACTACAATTTCCTTATTAATGTGGAGACTAGTAACAACTTTAGGAAGGAACCCAGGGCGAGTCCTAAGTACTACCCTGTCCTGGTGGAAAATGATAAATGGGGAGCGACAGGAGAAGACCCCTAAATCTACCACTCTTCTGGCTAAGGAAAAAGAGTCTTTGCTGTTAATCACTTGAGTTCCACAGAATTCAGGTTTTCAAATGGAGGGCCCTGAAGGGCGCAAAGAACTACTGACAAATCCCAAGGAGCCACTGGAGGGACAAAAGGAGGTTGAATCTGGAGGACACCCTGAAAGAAGGTGTGGATATCCGTTAGTGGAGCAAGTCTATGCTGGAACCAAATGCACAGAGCAGAGACATGCACTTTCAGTGAGGCCAGGCAGAGTCCTAGGGCCAATCCAGCTTAAAGGAAGGCCATGACTCTGGAAATCCTAAACACCTGGTGTCGTAGCTTCTGGTACTACACCATTGGAAATATGTATGCCACACTCACTGTCTCAAGAGCCACGCCATCAAAGCCAGATGACCTAGGTCCAGGTAAAGGCAAGAACCCTGAGACAACAGGTCCAGTCATTGAGGTAACAGGAACGGAGTGTCGATGGAGAGACTCTGAAGATCTCAATACCAATGATGTCTGGGCCAAGCTGGAGTCACCAGCAGAACAGTGCCTACGTCTTGTTTGAACTTGAGGAAGAAGGGAAACAAACATGATGATGTTAAGTATTCACGGCAGCTTGGGTTAGATATCCTAGGGAGAAGGTATCTATCTTATAAGCACATAAAAAATTATATTAAGGTATCCCACCGTAGTGCCCGCTCAAAATATATAATCAATGGATACTTAGCTTATACGTTTCAGTGATGTCTTGGATTTCTTATCTCCAAGAAATGATGAAGTATAACAAGTGTATACCATAACATGTAAAAGAAAAAAGGAAGAAAATCTAGTGCAGATAGTTTGGTGATTTATTTCATTACAACCACATACAGTGGGTCTTGTTCCAAAGGCAAGTTGTTCATACCGTAAAATGGACTGCTTTCATAAAGAGCACTTAATTAATAAGGCACATTTATTCAAGCAAAATTAAGACCAACATAAACACACATACAATACAATACGGGAAATAGCTCTATGTATATTTACTTAAGCATGAAACAAGTACATCGTGATCACAGGTGAAGTTGGCCTCCTACCAGAATCCAGAAAAACAGATGCATGTAATAACTGGAGAGATGTATCTGACCCGGGTTCAACCTCAGCTATCAGTCCTTATCTGCCCAGCAATGGTTCTGGGTAGGTCCTGTGATGCCCCTCTGCTGCCAACGCTTTTCTACCAATAAGGTCTTTGTCAAGGCAATGAGGGTGTGCTACTTCTGGGCTACCTAAATACCCCCATCAATCAAGATCTAGATTACAGGGAGGAGCCATCTTAATTACAATTTATATTACAAAATATCCAAAAATAGGTCCATACATAGGGGATGACATCAATCACTAGTAGTTAATCATAAATATGTAAAATTGATCTATTTTAAATGTCAAACAAAACATATAAGCCACATATTTTCAAACCAGAAGTCGCCACAGACAATTGTCAGATAAAATTACCTATAAAAAAATTAAGGGGAAACCCTACAAAAAGAATCTCAACTAATTTGATAAATCTCGTTAAAGAATATGTGGAAAAATCGGCCATAACAGGAACAGAATCTAAGTTCATTATTAATGATGAACCAGTAATACCAGTACTGTATATATTACCGAAAGACCACGAGGATGCAAATAATCCTCCCGGCAGACCGATTGTTCTGGCATAAATTCGGTTACAGCTAACCTTTCATAATTTATAGATCACTTTTTACAACCCCTTGTTTTAAAAAACAGATCTCATCCTAAAGATACCCTTGATGTTTTAAATTTATTAAAAACCATTAAATTGGAGGAAGACTATTTATTTATTACTGCCAATGTTTGTTCACTTTATACTATCATCCAACATGAAATGGGTTTAGAAGCAGTATCTATGTTTTTAGAGGATAGTGAGTATACGACAGTTTTAAAAGAATTTTTATTGAAAGGGATAGCTTTCATTTTATAAAATAATTATTTTCATTTCAAGGACTATTTTTACCTCCAAAAAGTCAGGACAGCCATGGACACCAGATTCGCCCCAAGCTATGCGAATATTTTCATGGGCATGTGGGAAATGCGACACGTGTGGAATAACATTAAATATGTGGCAAATCTGGTGACATGGGCTAGGTATATAGATGATGTTTTTATCTAGAGAGGAGGCCATCAAGAATTGGAGGAATTTTGTAAATATCTGTATGACAATACTTTTAATAATCAAATTAACTTTCAATATTAGGGATTCTATGATTATTTTTTTAGATTTAACTATTTATGTGCAAGAAGGCCAATAAATAACATGCAATTAAACAAAACCCACGGATTCAGGAACCTTTTTAGACGCTCAGAGCTGCCATCATGCAAATTGACTGGATTCGATTCCAAACAGCCAATTACAGAGGCTTAGAAGAAATTGTACAGAAAATAAAGTCTTTAAGGAACAAGTGAGGAGTATGATGAAAATTTTTTATAACAGTGGATATAAGAAAGAGAAGGTTCGGTTGGCCATGGAAAAGTGTACAAATGTTGATAGGGACACATTGTTAATTCAGGAGAAGAAAATCCACAATCCTGAAGAAGGCTTTAAGTTGGCATCATTACAGACTATAATTCACAATATAAGCAGATCGAACGCATTGTAAAAACTCATTGGCCTATTTTAAGAGCAGATCAGATTTTAAAATCACTCCTCCCAAAAAGACCTAAATTCATCTACAGGAGAGCAAAAAACATCTAGGACAAAATGACTAAAAGTGCTCTTTCACCCCCCAATATCAATGGAAGAATTATGACTAAAGGCTTCCAGAGGTCTGGGATGTGTATGATGTGTAAGACAATCAAGGGGGAGAGGAAATGTGTGGGTTTAAAAATAAATGGTATTGAGAAAAAAATAGAGGATTTTATCCACATGTAACTCCAAAAATGTTGTTTATTACATAGGATGTAACTGTAATAAACATTATATTGGAAGAACATCTAGACCTTGGAAAATTAGACTTGCGGAGCACCTCCGCAATACCAAAAAAGGCTTAGAAACCCATGCCTTGTCATCCCATTTTAAAGATATACATAATAAGAATATTGGGGAGATTAAAAGAATTTGGGGTGCTAAAACAAGTGAAAGTCAATTGGAGAAACAATAACTTAATTCAAGAATTAGCTAAAGCAGAGATGGATCTCATATATTCTCTTAACTTTGCAGCCCATGGGTATCAATAAGGACTTTGAGATCAAATGGTTTTTAGATTAAATTATTTTTAAAGTATTTATTACAGTATTTATTTATTCCTTTTATATGTTATATGTTTACATTTTTTAGGATTTATGGTAATTTTAAAACATTTTTTTTTATTTTAGAGTGGTCTTTTTAAAGCATAGGTTATGCAGATATTGTGTTAAGAATTGTATCCACAAATTGAAACTACAAGTTCCAGGCTCCTTTGGGCTGAATGATGTGTATTTCCGTTTTGCAGATTATAGCAGCCATTACGCCACTTCTGGGAATAATGGGACATTTCAACTACAAGTTCCAGACACCTTTGCGCTGTGTTGCACATTTCCGGTGTTCGGAGTATGAGTAGCGGGACATTGTTTCCGGCATCATGGCGTGGTGTCCGGATGTTTACTTCAGGGGCTTCTACATCCGTGGAGTAAACACTCCATCCGGAGAGCCTCCCATTGGATGGAATGACTGGGAAGACGCGTGCCAGGTGGGACACATGGACTTGTTTATGTATGTGACCGGAAGTCAGATGTGCGGCGACTTGTGGTTTGAAAATATGCGGCTTATATATTTTGTTTGACATTTAAAATAGATTAATGTTACATATTTATGATTAACTATTCTAGTGATTGATGTTATCCCCTATGTATGGACCTATTTTCGGATATTTTGTAATATAAATTGTAATTAAGATGGCTACTTCCAGTGATCTAGATCTTGATTGATGGGGGTATTTAGCTAGCCCAGAAGTAGCACACCCTCATTGCCTTGACAAAGACCTTATTGGTAGAAAAGCGCTGGCAGAAGAGGGGCATTACAGGACCTACCCAGAACCACTGGAGGGCAGATGAGGACTGATAGCTGAGGTTGAACCCGGGTCAGATACATCTCTCCAGTTATTACATGCATCTGTTTTTCTGGATTCTGGTAGGAGGCCAACTTCACTCACCTGTGATCATGATGTACTTATTTTATGCTTAAGGAAAGCTCATTATATACATAGAGCTATTTCCCGTATTGTATTGTATGTGTATATTTTGTTCTTAATTTTGCTTGAATAAATGTGCCTTATTAATTAAGTGCTCTTTATGAAAGCAGTCCATTTTACAGTATGAACAACTTGCCTTTGGAACAAGGCCCACTATATATGTGTTTGTAATGAAATAAATCACCAAACTATCTGCACTAGATTTTCTTCCTTTTTTCTTTCACATGTTATGGTATACACTTGTTATACTTAATCATTTCTTGGAGACGAGAAATCCAAGACATCACTGATAAGTATAAGTATCCGTTGATTATATATTTTGAGTGGACGCTGTGGTGGGATACCTTAATATAATTTTTTATGTGCTTATATTGGAGAAGATAGATACCTTCTCTCTAGGATACCTTAATATATTTTTTATGAGGAAGAAGGGAGACTGGAAGGTCCACGTCACTGACAATGCACCTACAAAGGTTGCCTTGGCATCTATAGTTCTGGACCCGTACACAGGCAGTTTGTGATTGTGTCGGTAGGCCAGGAGGTCCACCTCTGGGAGGCCCCATCTGTTCACTAGGAGTTGAACACCTCTTGGTGAAGCGACCATTCCCCAGGATGCACGTCATGATGGCTGAGGAAGTCTGCTTCCCAATTGAGAACTCCTGGAAAGAATACTGCCGAAATGGTCAGGATGTGACCCTCGGTCCATGTCAGAATGCGGGACACTTCTGTCATTGCTACCTGACTTTGAGTACCTCCTTGATGGACGATGTAAGCCACTGTTGTGGCATTGTCGTACTGAACCTGTACAGGTTTTCCGTGAAGTATGTGCTGCACCATGTGGAGGGCCCTGTAGACAGCTCGAAGTTCCAATATGTTGATAGGCAGGATTGATTTGACAGATGTCCAATGGTCCTGAAAGGAGTGTGGACCGATCACTGTGCCCCAGTCCCAGAGACTGGCATCCATTGTTAGGATTACCCAGTCCGGGATCCAAAAGGGGCGACCCTTGGTTAGATGATATGTCTGTAGCCACCAAGATAGAGACAGACGAACCTCTGGAGAGAGCACCATCATCTAAGCTTTGCTCTGATGAGGTCACCCATTCCATCTGGAGCGTATCAGCCTTTGCAAAGGCCTGGAAGGGAACTGAGCATATTCCACAATGTTGAAGGTGGACACCATGAATCCCAGAACCTGCAATGCTGAGTAGATCAACACTCGCCGACTGTGGAGACATCTTTGCACTCGTAGTTGAAGTGTGGAGATCTTGGACCTCATTCATTCAGAGTCTCTCGCAAGCGGGCGCTCGCTCGTATGTGGCCGATGTTAACAGACCACGCTTTCATGCACTTCGTTGTGCGCATGTGCGTACAAGTCCGCTTGTATGGCTTGCAAGCAGGAAGTGACTCCCGATAGTTGATTGACAGGAAATGCCGTTTGTGGGTGGTAACAGGGTAAGGTGCTTGTGAACGGGGGAGTGGTTGTGCGAACGCAGGCATGTCAGGCCACCAAAACGCCGTTTAAAGGGCGCGCATAATTTACAAAGTAGCGTCATGGTACACGTCACCTGAATGTATTTCAGCCAGCACAAATCGCAGTGCTTACGACAGGTTAAGGCAACCCCAAGGGCTGCGAGCAGCTCTGATGGCTCTCGATGGTCCCGATTAATCCTTCATTTCTCGGAGATGACGTCTGTTGCGAGTGGCAAGGGGGCGTCTTTAGACACTTGCGAGCGCACTTTGCCGTAGCTCACTAAAACATAGTGGGCGTCCATACGAGATGCAGTGTGAGCACTTCATTACAATATCCGGCCTCTTTTTGCCAGCGAGCGATTGCATCTTGCGAGAGACTCTGAATGAGGTCCCTTGTCTGATGTAAGAAAGATTCTCTGATCCTAAGAATCCAGCAGGGCTCCCAGATGAATCATTCTCTGTGGGGGATTCAGGGAGGACTTTTTCCAGTTGATTAACCAACCGTGCTGGTGCAGGAAAGCAATGGTTAACTGCAGATGGCAGTGAAGCACTTCTGGGGATCCTGCTAGAGTGGCAAGTCATCCAGATATGGTAACAGTCGGACACCCTGACCACGTAGGTGGGCTGCCATGATAGCCATAATTTTGGTAAACATCTGTGGAGCTGTGAATAGTCCAAAGGGCAGAGCCTGAAATTTGAAGTGTTGCTGTAGTATAGCAAACCGGAGATCGCTGATGTAAGGGCGCTGTAGGTACGCGTCCTGAATATCCAGAAATACCATGAAGTCCCCAGGCTCCATAGCTAGGATGATGGGGCGTAGGGTTTCCATCCTGATCCTGGGTACCCTGAGTAATTTGTTCAAGGATTTGAGGTTGAGGATAGGCCGATGAGACCCAATTGGCTTCTGAACCAGAAAGAGAGTAGAATAATAACCAGTCTCTCACTGAGATAGTGGGACTGGCACACTTACCCCTGCTTGCAACAAGCACTGTATGGCTTTCTGGATTTGTAAAGCCTTGTTTAGGTCTGAAGGAGGGCCTATGTAGAAAAACTGGTGGGGAGGCAGTCTGAGAAATGAGAGGTCGTACCCATGATGCTGCCAACGTGGTTACAATCTTGTCAAGGTCTAGGCCAAACAAGATCTCCTCATTGTAGCGTAACCCTTCTAGGCCTTTCTTGGAATCCGCCTCTGCCTTACATGAGCATAGCCGCAGGGTACGGCGCGCAGACACAGCCGCAGCCGAAACTCTGGAGGTTAGGAGACTGGCATCCAATGTCGCTTCTCCAATATAGGAAGCTGCATTTCGAATGTGAGCAACAAAAGACATCTGATCCCTAAAAGCATTTGAGGGAAAAAAAAGTCTTCAAGTGCGTCAGCCCAGCTCTCTATAGCTTTAGCCATCCATGCAATAGCCATGTTTGGACCGGCAACAGTCGCTGATAGAGACTATATCGATTTCAGGCAAGCTTCCACTTTCCTATCCATAGGATCCTTCAAGGAAGTAACTGTAGGAATAGACAACGTAGCGCTGTTAAACGCGTAACATGTGAATCCACCGCATGGGGTGTTTCCCATTTTGCTCAATGTCTCAAGTCACAGGAAATGGGTAACATGAGGTCAGACATTTTTGTGGTTGAAACCTCTTAGCAGGCGATTGCCAGACGGCAGCCGTGTGTTCAGCTAGTTGATCCAATAGAGGGAATTGCTGAAGCCACTTTGTCGTTTAAACATGCTTAGATTTAAGGGGCTGGCTCGTCATCTTCTATTAATAAGATGGATCTGACAGCTCGTACCAAGACAGGAATATTTCTTTTTGACCAACTCTCATCCTCCTCCAGAGGGTTAGAGAGATCAGCATCTAATGCCTCCTCAGATAATAATAGAATCTGAGAGTTGCATGGACTGTGACGATAACACAGGACGCTTAGAGGGCTTACTGTGTGAGGGCTTCTCACCTTGCCACATGGTTTGAAAGGCATTAGATGTAGCCATTAGATTCTGCAGAGTTAGAGAGTATGTCTACCCTACCCATGGTGGGGGAACAGTAGGTACCTGTAAGGTCCTGGTATGACAACCCCAATTACGGCCTGCTGTGATAACCCCATAGGGGGAAGGACAGCCGGAACCGCCAGGAAGTCCGCAATAGTGGCCAGAACCTGAGAAAATGAAGCCCTGGGGGGCTCTAGTACAGGCGCTGGGTTGTTCTATATATGTGAGGTACAGGAAAATCCCTGTATGTTAGGGCAAAGTCAGAACAAAAAGGGAAAGATATATGCTGACAGTAAAAAAGAAAACAGACAGGCAGCACTAGCATTAGTCACATACAATGTAGTAATAACATATAACTGCAAACTGGCACTACAATCAACTACACAGACTCAGTGTCTGGTAGGCTATAGTGCTAGATACGCAGACTCTAGGGAGAGGTATGTAGGAGGACCGGACCCTGCATATCCCTGTGAATGCTGTGGCTGTGCCTTAGAGAAAATGGCCACCAGAGACCTCAGAGGGGGCTTGGTCAGAGGAGAAGAGCAGCTCAGGGAAGCAAGAGCTCTGTGGAATAGCACCCAGAGCTAAGGGGAGGGGCCGCTTTAACGGGGAAGCTGACCTCCCCTTGCCGATTTTTTACCCACCAGGACACTGGTTCCCACCCAATGTGTACCCTAGTTGTCTGGTAGATCACGGTGGTTGGAGCCTGCGTCCACGATCGGCACCTCCGGTCTGTCCCCTGAGACTGGAGGTATAACTGCTGCAGTGCTGGTCACCGCAAGCAATGACCCATTCTTACTTGTCCCCTGTCGTCCGGCTTGCAGTCTGGATCCGTCCACGGGGCCGGCTAGCAGGAACCCAGGGTTGCCCACCAAGATCCCCAGATCTGCACTGGCATCGCGGTACCGGAGCGGCAGCGCAGACATCCCATGGACAGTCTGCTGCTGCGCACTCTAAGTTAGTAAAAAATACAATAATTAAATCATAAAATAATAAGCTTTAGGGCTGCCTAAGCAGCCCCCTGCGTAATGGTGACCGACTCCGGCTGGGCACCAACAAAACTGAGGTGCCTCTGGCTCAGGGGCGGGGTATACAGAGAGTGGACCTAGTGCATCCTGGGAGCTGAAAGCTTTTAACTACGTGGTGCCCGGATTCCAGATCCATCACCTTGAACAGTATCTATTCCGAAAGCTGTGATTTTTGTGATGACAGCTTTTCGGGAAATAGATACTTTTCCCTATCTACTCTAATTTACCGCAGCTGTAATCAGTGCTGCGCATGCGCCATTGCATCCATAAAAGCAGAGCATGCGCAGCACTTCCTAAAGCTGCGGTAATTGTGTGTGTGTCCCAACACCCCTCCGCTCACCTCCCTGTCCCTCACTTACATGGCCACTGCAGCCACCTCCGGCTCTGGCTGCTGCTCTGACACAGTGTTCTCCCGTCAGAACACAGTAAAGTTTGGAAAAAAAGTTTTTTGTTTTTTCTAATCTTTACTGTGTTCTGCCGGGAGAACACAGTGTTAGAGCAGCAGCTGGAGCCAGAGGAGGGACCAAGGAGCAACGGAGAGAGCTGAGGAAGACCTGCCCAGCTGACAGCAGGTAAGTGTAACCCGCTGTACGCCACCCGACAGTGGCATATAGTAACACCATCAAATTCCGAAAATACATTATTTTCGGAATTTGATCAATAGCATAATTTCCATATCCCATACTAATGTATGGGGAGTGTGGAAATTAATGCAGGCGGACTTAACCAGGAGATACAGTGATATCTCCTGTGTTAAGTGTCTTCATGAATACTAAAATAACGGTAATTAAGGAAAATGTCCTTAAAAAAATTATTTTAGTGTTGATGAATAGGTCCCACTGTCCCCATAAACTAGTATAGGGACTTAAATTCATCAAGCTCCAAAAATACTATATTTTCGCTGTTTGACTGCAGTAACATTCTTGCCATCTTCAGATGGCGTTTGCTCCCAGGTTGCGAAGAGGGATCCTTTCGGATCGCGAGTAAGAATGTTAATTATAAGGGGCCACTAATAATTAACATAATGAATATGCCCCCTAATGAGGTACAGATTACAAAGGTCTGTCATAGGATCCACTAGTGGATGATCAGCAATGGTCAATGGGTCTTACTATATCTGAAAAGGACATTCCATACACTGTGGAATTTATTTCATGACCCCAAGTAAGGAGAGTGGTTTACAGAGAATGGAAGACAGGAGAACATGTAATTTAACCTACAGGCTTTGTACCTTCCTGGTATATTATACCTTGTACCTAACACCTTCAGTCACTGGTGTGGAAAAACTCATGAGGAAATGTTAGCAGCAGGAATTCTGGATTTGCTATTTTAGTTTTTAATGCAGTAGTGTAATGATGACTGCATAGTCTACAGACTACACATTTCACAAACCTACAGTACAAAGTGTTATCATGTAACATGTAACCAAAGTGCAGAATGGCAAATGGCACCTTACAACATGACAGATCACCCTTCATCAACATGCAACATTCTAAGTACTTTACATCCAAAACATTAATTACAGTTTCTTGTTTTATGAGCAATCTCAGAATGTCCTTATCTTATCAGGTCGGCTTTATTGTGCAGATAACTGGATCCCATAAATTTCTTAAGGGCCATAATCCAAGTTTAAAATGGTTGACTCCTTATAATATTAAGCAATTAAAGTGCAGGTCACGGATTTATCAGGGGATTATATTGGAAGAACTATCCAGTCTAGATTATACCTATTAGATTGAAAATTGAATACATGATAATAAAAATATATAAATGAAAATACATTTTATGCTGTTCATTTAACTGTCAGTAATAAAACAAAATATAAAATGTACAGCTGGGTTAGCTGGGTTTTCTTTGTACAAACTTTTTAAAACGGAAATGTCACATAAGTGAGTCTGACATGCAAAACTACATACAAAATACAGATAAATCAGATAAGCCCAAATTATGGCTCTCCAGAGTCTATATCTCTGCTTTCAAAATCCCAACCTACCCTCTCCCTCTACATGCCACAGAGGAAGAGAAGCGATCATATGCTGAGATAATGGATTACAGGCCTTATTCAGACCCGCTCGCGAGCGCATTGCGATCGCAAGTGGGTCGATGGTCAGGCAGTGCGCACATGCGGCGTGCGCACTGCGCGTGTGCGAACCCCGGAGCGAGTGAGAACTTCACTCGCTCAGGGCTCACAGCAAAACGGGGCGGCTGTCGATGTTGATCGACAGCTCGCCCCGTTTTGTAGGCGGGACGGGGGGGTGGCTGCACAAACGGACAACCAAAGAAGTGCCGATGCAGCAACAGTGAGAGACAGAACCAGAAGAGGAAGGGGCTCAGCTCCTCATCTGAATGTCTTTCCTCATTGCTGCCCAGCTGACTGTATTAAAATTTCTTCAATGACTGGTTCAACTTTTTTGTTTTCACATATCAACCAAAGCAGCTTCACAATAACACCAATGGTATATATTGGCAGGTGATGTTGCTGCTGTCTTCTTAACAAAGACGCATGTAGCTGCAATTTATATTCTGCTACCTCATGTATCAAGTGTTCCACACACCTCTTAGATTAGAAGATAATTTGGGCAGGGTTATCTTTTCCCACTGCTCATGTCATTGTATGTAATCTGTTTATATTATGAACAGCTAAATGTGCAGCACTGCATAATATGTTGGCACCTTATAAATAATAACAAACAACAACAACACCACCACCACAGTGAAGAGATAGATTGAAATACTATACCGCACACATCATCAGAACACAATCTAGACAGCCATAATGTGAGGGATCCAAATGTTTTGTTTTGTTAATGCAAGTACATATAAATTCTGCTTTTGCAATAAGAAAGTAGGAGGAGATGGACTCTACTCTTTCCTGAATTCGGAGCCCAGCGCAGAACGTCACATACTCCCTACAGACCTTCCATTAGTGCCTGATACAGTGTTTTTATTCTGCTGTAATGAGTAAAACTGAGCATCAACTATACAATTTTCTGTCAGATATCTGTCCAATCTGGCTGGTTGGAATGAAAACCTGGTAATATATTGGAGCAAATGACAGTCGATCATATGGTTTTAAACACTGAAAAAAGGACAAAATTTATTTTTTTCAAATTGGTTAAATTTGTGTGTTTTAACCAATTTGTCTGAACACCCATTTTTGGCTATTTTCCACTGTTTGTGAGCAAATGGACGATTGTCATTTGTACCCATACATTACCACGTTTTCATTCCAACCAGCCAGATTGGGCAGATATCTGACAGAAAATTGTATAGTGGATGCCCAGCTTTACAGAGCTCCCAAAATTCCCAATTGATTAATCTCAACACATTAGACCAGAGGTTCCCAATCACGGTCCTCAAGGCTCCCCAATAGATCAGGTTTTAGAGATATCCTATTTGAGAACAGGTGACTTAATTAGTACCTCAGTCATATTGATTTAACCACCTGTGCTCAACCATGGATATCTCTAAAACCTGAACTGTTGGGGAGCCTTGAGGACCGCGTTTGGGAACCTCTGAATTAGACCAATTTCCAACCCCCTCATGAACTATAAAATGTACAAAGCGACTGAGTCTGTTGGATTTTTGCTTATTTATTTATTTTTTAATTAAGCTCTCCAGAATAATCATAAAAATGACAAATTGCTTCCTATCAAACGAAAAGTGATTGACATTACATGGGTCAATATAGCGCTTCCAAAAGGAGGAATACAGCAACATAGTACCCCCAAACACAGCTAAATCACTTCCAAATTTCCAAAATGACACCAGCTGAAATTATGGAAATTGGAGTCAACCAAACATATCTGGTAATTGACTGCGGGTTGTCAACATATACAGCGGGTAAAATAAGTATTGAACAAATCAACATTTTTCGTAGTAAATATATTTGTAATGGGGCTATTGTAATGAAATTTCACCAAATGTCAGCAACAACCCATGTAATCCACACATGCAAAGAAATCAAACCATAGATGTCCATAAATTAAGTTATGTGTAATAATGTGAAATGACACAGGGAAAAAGTATTGAACACACTTAATGAAATTTAATACTTCGTACAAAAGCCTTTGTTGGTAATGACCGCTTCAAGATGCCTTCTGTATGGAGAAACTAGTCACATGCATTGCTCAAATGTGATTTTGTCCCATTGTTCCTCACACATTCTTTAATTCTTGAAGGTTCCGTGGGCCTCTTCTATGAACTCTGATCTTTAATTCTTTCCATAGATTTTCAAATGGATTCAAGTCAGGTGATTGGCTGGGCCATTCTACCAGCTTTATTTTCTTTCTCTGAAACCAATTGAGAGTGTCCTTGGCTGTGTGTTTGCGATCATTGTCTTGCTGAAATGTCCACCCTCGTTTCATCTTCAGTATCCTGGTAGATGGCAGCAGATTTTTATCAAGAATGTCTTAGTACATTTTTCCATTCATCCTTTCTTCAACAATATGAAGTATGCCATGTTCCCACCTCCAAATTGTCAGTATGGTGTTTTTGGGGTGATGTGCAGTGTCATTTCTCCAAGTCTTTCTGAAGCTCTCCACAAGTGGTCCTTGGCTCATGTACAACTTTTCTGATAATTCTTTTCATTCCTCTGTCAGAAATCTTGCGAGGAGCACTTGGTTGTGGCTGGTTTATGGTGAAATTATGTTCTTTCCACTTCTGGATTATGGCCCCAACAGTGCTCATTGGAACATTCAGAAGTTTAGAAATCCTTCTGTAACCAATGCCATCAGTATGTTTTACAACAATAAGGTTGTGAAGGTCTTGAGAGAGCTCTTTGCTTTTACCGATCATGAGATGTTTCTTGTGTGACACCTTGGTAATGAGACACCTTTTGATAGGCCATCAGTTGGGACTGAACCAGTTTACATTAAATTTGCACTGAAAAGGAGTAGGATTGCTTTCTAATTATGATAGATTTTAGCTGGTGTCTTGGCTTTCCATGCCTTTTTGCACCTCCCTTTCTTCATGTGTTCAATACTTTTTCCCTGCGTCATTTCACATAACTTAATTTATGGATATCTATGGTTTGATTTCTTTGCATGTGTGGATTGCCCGGGTTATTGCTGACATTTGGTGAAAATGTCATTACAATAGCCCCATTACAAATATATTTACTGAGAAAAATGTTCATGTGTTCAATACTTATTGTACCTTCTGTATACATTTCAATTAAAATGGGGTAGGTTATGTGCGCTTTAATATGGAGAAGCTGCTCAATAATAAATGGTAATAAATAAAATGAAGGATGGATTGAGCACTTAATGTGATGAGGTAAGTTACCTAGTTTATGTTTGAAAGGGTGAATGGAATATAATGAAAGTTAAAACGTGGTAAAAAGGTAGTAAAGGAATAAAAGGAAAAAAGAAATGAAAATAAGATTAAATAAAATGCATTAATCCAGCACAGTAGTGTTTATATTCTTTTGCACAATTGTGGGTTAGTGGTAGGTTTCCCTATCTCTTACCCTACTTGGTCCGGGTTCTTCAGACCGATGCAGCAGTCATCCCCGGAACGGCTTGGAGCCAGGTGTATCGCGGTCGCGTCTACTAGTGATGATGTTAGACACCACATCACGATTGTCTGTTCACACTGTCAGTTGGCTGTATCTTGGCTTGCCCGGTCAAGTCCAACATGTTTCGTATCGCTTGGCTACTTTGTCAAGGATAATTAGTGTTGTGACTTCTTTATTTATAGCATAAATATATAAAAAAAACTTTATTTGTTCTAAAGAATCACATGTCCCCTCTTATTCATAAAATGCTTTTAGTGCTGGATTTGAAATTAAGTCGTAAATAAATTTAAAAAAAAGATCCCTGATATAGAGACTGCCGCTAGGCAGTCGAAATCTCAAGGCCCTCCTCTCAAAATATCTCCTAAAACTTTTTTAATTTTACCAATAATTTTAATAAACCATGTATATAAAGAAGGTGTATACACCCGTGCTCCAATGCACACCAGAGTGTAGCCTAAGAATGTGACCTACACACGTCACTGAAAATCAAAATGAAAAAAGCAAAGTCTCAAGCGCTCCTCCTCATGAGGTAAAATTACATAAAGTCTTCAGTCTATAAAATTCTCAGATGAATATAAAAGTGTTGAAAATATAAACAAACTTCTCTTTTTCTTCTTTAACGATAATCTTCAAACACACTAGCGCAAATAACCCTTCAGTGTTTTACAGCATCTCAAAGAAATCACAAAATACGATCTCTCATAGTGCAGTATTACCACATTTATTTCCAAAATATATTAAAAAAAACATAGGATGAATAAAATGGCAGCATACCATAGGTAACCTTTTAAGAAAGGCACAGTAACAAGCATAAGGGGTGATTATAGCTACCCCTCAAGCAGTTCACCTCTCTGGTAAAGGTTCCTCCTAGACAACTAGGCAATGGCAGCCCCACAGATCAACGTGTTTCAGCTCACAAGCCTTTATCTTGATAAAGGCGTGTGAGCTGAAACGCGTTGATCTGTGGGGCTGCCATTTACTACCTTTTTACCACGTTTTAACTTTCATTATATTCCATTCACCCTTTCAAACATAAACTAGGCAACTTACCTCATCACATTAAGTGCTCAATCCATCCTCCATTTTATTTATTACCATTTATTATTGAGCTTTTAAGAGATAAACTGTAATGTGAATCTGATGTCTATGGTTTATGTACTTTAAGTTGTTAAAACAGTATTTTCTCTATAGAGTCTTTAATATAAAGTTTTTGTTTCTTTGGGATGATTAATTTTTTCTAGATTTTGGAATTAATTTAAGAAAGTTTGACTGTAATTTTCTTTCACGATCAAATCAATATTATTTTGATGCGTTGTCACGGGGCTCCTAAAAGGCATGGGGCCCATAGGCTGGTGCCTACTCTGCCTATTTGGTAATCCAGCACTGTGTACAGACACGTGGTTATTAATAAACTGCTAAATGGAGGGTGGAAGATGCTGTAAAATGATTATCAGATCAAACTGCTCCACACTCAGAGTTCATGTTTTTTCATCATTAAAATACTAAAATAACTTTTTCATTAAGTATATTTCTTTAGGAGCATTATCTCAGTTATTAGTCAGTTATTTAACTGAAAGGTTCATCTGACTAATTTGTATACACCTTTTAAATGGCTTTTGAAAAACTTCAACAAATCAATAATAAAGTGCTGTAAAGATTATGCTATATGTGGACCTTTTCCTGCTGCCCGTTCACTAAGTCCTTGAACTCACTGACTTCTGATTTACTATCTCCTCTGATATACTGTATGTTATATTTAATTATTCTGACATTTGAGTGAGTAGCATAATAACAGTTAGCAACAAGAAGATCTTTGCGAGCAAATGTTTTGTTGTTCCATATAAATAATGAAATTATTGAAATAGATATACATTCCCATTATAATCTCTGTATGCAACATAATACAGCACAATAACAGCTCATGGCTTGAAGGAGTAAACAGATTATATTATTTAGCCTAAATTGCTGTCTGTATTTCCAACACATCTCACTGAATGAGCATGTAACACATTACAGTGCTCACTGACAGATACAGTATTAGCTGCACAAATGGACATCAAAGTTCCTGAAGTATCAGCAGTTTAGGTTTCCTTATATCCAGTGGCGTCAGAAGGGGGGTGCGGGGGGTGCGGCCCGCATCGGGTGTCACCCTTCAAGGGGGTGACACCAAAAACAGCAGCATACAGACCCGACGGCCGCACCTGCTGCCAGCACACCCCCTTCCTCCGAGGTCCTGCACTCTGCAGCAGCCGCCGGGAGTGACTTAGTTCTCTCTCCGCGGCCGGCGTCCAGAGCCACAGACAGGCACAGAGCATTTCTATGTGCCTGTGTGTGGCTCTGGACGCCGGCCGCGGTGACGTCATCACTCGCGCGGCATGAGGAAGAAGGAGGTGCGCGCCCGGAACCCTCCTGGTGGAAGCCAGCCTGGAGTGGACATCCTGAAGATAGGTAAGTAAGTATTGCACAGGGGAGGGGGCACAGCATAAGGGGCATTACTGGGGGTGTTCTGGGGGCACTACTGGGGGTACTGTATAGGGGGCACAGTATATGGGGCACTACTGTCTGGGGGCACTGCATAAGGGGAGCTCCTGCGGGGTACTGTATAAGGGCACTACTGGGGTACTGTATAAGGGCACTATAGGGGCACTGTATAAGGGGTGCTACTGGGGTACTGTATAAGGGCACTATAGGGGGCACTGTATAAGGGGTGCTACTGGGGGTACTGTGTAAGGGCACTACTGGGGTACTGTATAAGGGCACTATAGGGGGCACTGCATAAGGGGAGCTACTGGGGGCACAGCATCAGGGGCTCTAATACAGGAAGCATTGCATAATGGGCTTTAATATAGGAGGCATTGCATAATGGGTTCTAATACAGGAAGCACTGCATATTGGGCACAACTACAGGGGGCATTGCATAAAGGGGTATTACTAAAGGGGAAACTGCATAATGGACACTATTACTGGGGGCATTGAATAAGGGGCACTACTACTATGGGCATTGTGTATAAGTGTCAATAACGTGGTCATTGTGTGAAATGGGCACTACTGTGTGTCAGAACATAAATAAGGGACACTACTTTATGGTGTAATGTGAATCTCTAGCACTATGTGCGGTGTAATGTGGATAAGATTGTGCTACTGTGTGGCGTAATTTGACTTAGGGATAGTATTGTATGGCCATGTCCCTTTCTTTCAAGATCACGCCCCTTTTTGCGCTACATGTCTTAGGCGCACGCTGTCCTTTTATTGATAAATCGCCGGGGGGAGGGGGGGTCGTTCCACCACATCTCTAGGACCACTTTAAGCATTGCTACCCAGAATATCGGGCGTGGCATCGACACGCCTGCCGGGTGCGCCTGGCATTCCGTGAGGAGCACAGTGTGACTGCTGGACTGGTAAGGGGGAAGAGTTCGTGGAGCTAAGCTCCATGGTCCCGATTTTTTTTTTGTGGGGGGGGGTGTCACCATGCATTACAGTACCGGGTGACACCAATCCTAGTGACGCCTCTGCTTATATCTCACGTTAAGGGATGACATCCTTGTATTGGTCTTATTTTTGACAGTTTTTTTCCCAACAAGCACACACTTGCCAGCTTTCAGATACATAATTCACATAAATGTTACTGTGTGCAGTGCAAAATAACTCAGAGCAATAAAATAAGTAATAATATATAGACAGCATAATACATGTGCCAAGCAAATACTTCTTAGAAGCAAATACAGATTGCTTTACTCTTTGTATATGTATACAGGGTCCGATTTAATTTAGAAGATCCTGCACCTATGCAACTAAGGTTTGTTGACACAATTACTGGAGGATGCGGGCAATGTTGGACAGAGGCACAAAGGGCCCACCGGGGGGAATGCAGTGGTAGGGGCCCATGCTTAAGGGGTGTGGTCAGCCACCCGAGGGGAAGTAGCCAAAGGCTTGGCTGACCATTAGAGAGTGTATACTGCTTTATAATTTGTGACACAGTCAGACTAGGGGTCCCTCTCCTGGGTAGAGGACTCTTTCCTTACACACACAGCAGCCGGGAAACAGTACGCCAGACTGGATTCGAGTACAAGCTGGTCGGCGCCAGTCTTTATTGTGCAAAACAGAAATAACATAAAGAAACCATAAACAGAAATCCTAGCCCTGTCGGGGCTCTAACCTTACAATTGGTTCCCTCACTACAAGAACCTGGCAGGGCCTAGTGCCCTCACCAGCAACAAAGGCACAGCACAACACTTACAGATAGGTTTTTCAAGTGTCTCTGAGCAAACTCCCTGCCTGCTCTCCCAGGTGAGACACTCAGCCCTAAACAAACTAGGCTTATATTGGCCACTCTCAGGTGGAAACCCTAACAAGCCAGTTACCAGGCTGCAAGGCCCAAAACCTGGAGTGGCCGTGGGTGGAGCCCTCCCTCTCCTCTCACCCACAACCCCCAGGTCCCAAACCGGCTTTTCAAAAAGCCGAGACTCAAGCCTGCTACACTGCAGACTTTCTCCTGGGGGTTTAAAACACATAAGACAGGAATCTGGGACAAATGTACCTGCCACAGACCACTTTACCAGTGATCCTATCACAAATTATATAAAGTAAATATTGATAGTGAATGCATGATAATGTGCCATATTGATAACAGCAATGCACTGTAGTGAATACACCATAATCCTGGGAATGTAGCATAATGTAATAGAAGTATATTAATAAAGCACATGATGGGTATCCTGTCCATATAAACCACATGAATGCACTCTACATGTGATAAGAGACCCCAATACTGACCAGCCAGTGTCTAAAACTCAATGAAAACTGCATTAGGTCTAGTAAAAGTACATGCCATTGCAAAATAATATATATTTAACTACTTGAGCTATTACCACTGGGATGACCTAATTGTAGGCTAATGAATGAACACAGAGCTACAATGCCATTCCATTCGCTGGCAGGAACTGTGGGCCCGATTCAGACTCGATTGCTAGGCTGAGTTCGCACGTAGCCTGCCGATGTTTGCAATGTGCGCATGCGTATAAGTCGCAGTGGGCTTGTGCAAACTAGTCCATGTGACCAAAAAGCATTCACTCACTGCGCATAACCAGCTCGCTAGAGTGAGTGACAGGAAAAGCCGTTTATGGGTGGCGACAGGGGATGGTCGATGAAAACGTGGGTGTGGTGGTGCGAAAGCAGGCGTGTCTGAGCGTCTTAACACCATTTCAGAGGCGTGCATAATTAAGACGCAGCGTCATAATACACGTGACATGGCTAAATTAAACACTGATGCACTCACAATGCTACGGTCAGCCATAAGTGCTGCGTTCGCTTCCATTGGAACTCGATGTTACCGATTGTTGCATACACTTCCTGGAGATGATGTGTATAAGTGGGCATCTTCAGACAGGCTGGTGGGCGTCTAAATACACACCGCGATCGCACACCAAAACATAGTGGGCATGCTAATGCCTTGCCATGTGCTCGTGGGATTTGCATACTTTGGCTGCAAGCGAACGCATCTAGCGAGCAGGTCTGAAACGGGCCCTGTGCTCATTGTGTTAAAGCCAACAGTCAACAAGAGGTTTGTGTCATGAGCATCCACTGTGATTGGAATGAGGGTGAATCCTGGTGTAGTTTCTATAGAAGTGAACCAAGGAGCCATGTTCATCAGTGGTCCTGCTCCACAGAGTAACAATGTATAATTTGAGTGCACACTGTGGATCCTGATCCCTAGAGGAGGGGATAGACCCTCAGGTAGTAGGGCCCACCAGGGATTTCCCCTGTATCACAGTGGGCCAGTCCAACCCTGGATGTGGGCACAACAACCAAAAGTGTATTTGTAAAACCAGAGACATGAGGAGAAATATTGTATTTTAAAGAAAAAGTAAATAATGGTAGAAAATTTAAAGGGGGCCAATTCCATCAGCTGTTTTGCCATGCAAATGAATCATGGGTCTGATTCAGAGTATACACAGAGTACTTATTTGCAATGTGATTGACATTCAGGGAGCGTTTGTGGGTGGTAACGGGGAGTGTCGGCTAAAACGCAGGTGTGTCGCTACCATTTCGGGGGCGCGTCACTTCCTTCATCTGCAATCACATACACAAGATATATGACTAGCATCTCACTTCATCCCGCCATTCTGCACGACCATAGAATTAAACTGGACTGCTAGCATCGAATGATCTGCAAAGGATGCTGCATCTTTGTACGCAGATGCCTGGATTTGCAAACATGTTGGTGGTGTCTCAATACATATCCCAACTGCTGCGATATTGACATATTTTCTCACAGCAGTTACGTATGGGATTGCAGCTGCGGTAGCAATAGGGTACACTGCCCCATTTGCAAAAACCTTTACCTCATTCAATTCAGTTAATTTTATTTAGAGTTTTGAACACAAAATGTGTCATAATCACTACTAAAGCTTTTCCATAAGGAAAAGAATAGACTTTAAAAATGTCACTTGATGAATTGTACCTGCCGTGTTGATAAATTCTTTAAAAACAGTTTGCACCACAGAAGGTGGTAAAAAGTTTCATACATCTTATTGGCCATAGGCATTATTGTGACTTTTCCTGGCAGGCTGGGGTCATCTGGGTTTTTTATTTATATTATTTTATTTATAAAAGAGAATACCACTAAGATGGATGATAAACCACCAAGAAACTAAACACCCACTACAGTATACTCTATATAGAAAATAGTCAGGTTTTCATATGACAACAAGATTGTTCCTCGCACCCCATAGAGGTATGCAGAATAATATGCAATATTGCTGTACTGTAATTATCAATTGACTAGCAGGACTGTGGTTTTATTCAGATGCTAAATGTATGTCCATCAGATTTGGCAACTGGTAGCTTCCTATTAGTTGTACAAGTACAAGTCCTAGTATACTGTGCTGGGACTTGTAGTTTCACAATAGCTTGAGAACCTTAGGTTGCCCATCACTGAAGTACATGACACTAACGCTAATATCCAGGCATGAGTTAGACTCCTACAGACTAGATATTATATATGAAGCTTTTCAATCTTTATTATAAGACAGTAATTGCTTTTAGATATTTTACATCATTCGTTTGCTTTGGATTTCTGTAGGCTCTTGACTCACATGGGTGTAGCAATAATTCTTTCAATAACACATTTTAGTTACTCCTTTACGTCTGTGCATTTAACCCAATTTTAACTCTTTTTACTGGGCCATATTCATCATCACTTAATTAGTATAAAAAGCAGGTGAAAATTAAAATTTTAACCTACTTTTGTAGAAATTAAGTATTGGGACCTGTCACAACTCACAGATGGTTAGTAGATTCTAGCCAGTACTTCCAGATTAGAGAGACCCAGTACTAAGGCGCGGAGTATAACGTGCCGGCGTTATTCACCAGCGACCTGTGTGTCGGACGTAACGCTCAGGCTTGGTTCTCTAGTACAGGTGTTGGTGCACTCTGGATTGGAGCGGAGTACGATGAAGGCATACAAACGGAGTTGACAAGCTGGGTCGGAACCAAATGGACAAGATGGTACCATGGATCAGACGTAAACAGGTCACGGAGAAAAGCCAAAGTCAAAACCGGAATAAGAAGCACAGTGCCAGGGAGTAGATGGAATCAGGTCACAAGCAAAGCCAAGTTCAGGAACGAACAGTAGGGATCACTAGGAATGTTGGAGTATGGTTTTGGAGCCTATACTCAGGCACTGAATAGTGCTCAGAGCTATCCTTTTATAGGGAGGGACTTCAAATTTAGGAGCCAGTGTGACATCACACCTGGCCCGTTAAATTATATTCAGTGTGTTGTGTGCTCCCCTATGAGAGCTGCGGCCACCCAATCACAGAAGCCGGCAAGGAGGACCAAAAGCAGTAGCCGCCGGGGCACCCTGTCTGCTGCCCCAAGCCGACCACAAGAAGATCACAGCGGCGGGCTCTGATGGACCTTCACCCGCCATGGAAATACAGACCCAGCAGGAAACCAGAGCTGCCAGCTGCCGCTGGAGACAGGATCTCTCCTTCCGACACAGTACAGACTGAGACATCCAGAGGTTAGCCCCTGCTCGCGTCACCAGTCGGATAGACGGTGCCCAGTGGATCGCGGGACTCTACCACTCCGTCTCACCTCCGGACTGCCACTAGCAGGACTTAGTATTTGCTGAAGACTTCGACGGGTAAGCCTCCCACGCAGGACGCCGCGGTTATACAGGCATACCCCTCATTATACTGCTACACTGCTACAGAGCATATTACATTCCAGGAGACGTATGGTTCACATACGGAAAGGAACCTAGAAGTTAGGTTTCCCTACATCCTAACACACGGCGGGGTGAACGCAATCAGAACTTCAGAGGTGCTAGTCACCCAATACAGTTTTTTTATATACAAGGATACATCCCTCACCCCATTTTATCTAATTGATTCATCATTGACTATCATTCACCATAAGGTGACGTAATTAATTACGGAAGTTAACCCCCTCAAAGTGCACACCTATCACCTTTATCCCATTGCTGGACATTTCAAAGGTTATAGTGGATACGTACTTCATTTATTTTTGAGGTCACTACGGATAAAGACACCCTAAAGGAGTCTCTAATTTTCCCACACAACCATCTGCATCCAGTATTTTTACAGCTACTATAAGTAATACAGTATTGTGTCTCCCGTATTAAACATAATTATATTGATAGTGCTTGCCATTTCTTCATCATTGTTATTAATATTTTTATAGAGAATAATATAGTTACACAGCTACATTGCAATACTATTTATGTTACAGATAGGTGAGCGCATAATACAACATTTTCTTTCTAATTTCATAACTATAAAAATGTTTGTTCGTCATCAATGCTCCAAAGAACGCATAATGCAAAGAAAAGGGCAAAATAGAATTGTGCTTTGTCCTCCCACCCTTATGTTGTATGTTAAACAGGACAGTTCAATGAACCAATCACTTCAGTGATAGGTTTATTGCCACTTATGGCTGAAGTGTTTGGTTTGTTTGGGCCCCCACAAAACAAGCTACCAATAGGCAGTTGACATTGCTGGTAATGATTTCTACAGAGGCAAGATGTCATTGCCCTGATCATCCTCACCCTCATCAGTGTGTACATAATCTTCACACAATATTAATTAGTCCCCGCTGGAATCCATCATTACAGGTGCCTCTGTACTTTGATATAATTGCCATCAAAAAGTCTTCCCATTGTCTTTTCCATATTTTGAGGAATTAGCCTCCTATGCTGATCACTGACAAGGTTCCCGGTTGTACTGAAAACTCTTTCCGAGTACACACTGGAGGGTGGGCAGCTTAAGTAATGCAAGACAGTTTGTACAAGAGCCTCCAAATTGACTTTTTTTCCTCATTAAAATAATCCTCCACCATTCTTTGGATGGTGACCATATCAGAAGGAGTCGCGGTAGAGGTGTCACTAATTTTATTCTTTTAGACCCAACCAGATGTCAAAATATTATATTGACTCATCTGCATCACCAGTGGGTCTCTTGGGAAAGTTGAGATTTTCCTGGCAGCCACAGTTGCTGGAGAAACAGAAGGAGGAGACGTCGTAGTGTCAAGTGCCGCTTGAGCTGACAACTTGCTTGCTAGGAGCTTTTTGCGTCTCTTAAGATCTGTGTCCATTTGATAGAAAGACATGACTTACGACTCAAACCTAGGATCAAGCACATTTGCCAAAATGTATTGATCTGATTTAAAAATGCTAACAACTCTTGGATCCTTGTGAAGCAAATAAAGAACTTGATCTACAAGTCCAATATACTGTATATAGCGGAATCACTTTGTTTCATTTCCTCCGTCAATTTTTCAAACTGCCTTTCTAAAAGTCTAAGGGGTAAATTTACTAAAGTGAGTTTTTAGAAGTGAGTTTTAAAAGTGATGTTGCCTCTAGCAGCCAATCAGATTCTACTTAATATTGAACTAGCACCTTCTAGAAGATAATAGCTAGAATCTGATTGGTTGCTATTGGCAACATCACTTATAAAACTCGCTTCTAAAAACTATCACTTTAGTAAATTTACCCCTAATTAGGGGAATCACTTGACTCAAGCTGGCAGTTTCTGAACTCACTCATAGATGACTACTTTGAAGGGTTTCAGCACCTTGCAGAACACGGAAAGTATTCTCCACTGTGCTGGAGTAAGGTACATTCTCCGTGTGTCATGGCTCATGTAGCTTTGGATGGCTTTTTGCTGTTCCTTCATCTGCTGAAGCATATAAAGGGTGGAATGCCACCTTGTTACTACCTCTTGCTTCAGCTGGCAAATTTAACTGTTCTTGCAGGTGCTGCAATCTTCTACATTCATCAAATGTGCATCAAATGACATAACAGGGAGGAGGTTCCTAGATGGTTAAAGTCCCTACCTCTACTTACTGTGGCTTTACAAATGCTACAGATGGCTTGACAATTGTTGTCAGGATTTGGGTAAAAATAATTCCACGCATACAAAAGGTGGATTTTTTGGTCTTATGTCCAGGCATGACAATTGCCTTCTTCTTATCATGGGCAAGTACTGCTTCCATTGGTGCCTCACACAAACAACATCCTCATCATCAACATCCTCATTAGCGCTGGCGTCAGCTATATAATATTCCCCTCATACTGTTGCACTTCCACAAGAGCATCCTCAATTTCTAGGTCAGCATCTTTACTTGTGCTGCTCATCCCCTGATTGGCAGAGGGTTCAGAAATGTACAGTATCAGAATGGTCAGGCTCACACACAGCACTCGCAGACACACTTCTCACACCTCAGGGATTTGTGACATTTCTGAACACACTGTGCCTGATTCAGCAAGGAACGCAATTCTGCTCATACGTACATACCACAGTTGCTAATATCAGCGGTGCTATTTAAATGTGTGCATTCACATTGTGAACGCAGCCTGACATAAGGACGCCCACTTCCCCTTACTCAAATCCGTATACTAGGGCAACATAGCGAAACAATCGGTAATATTGAGTAACATCGGACCAATACACACAGTTAAGGCAGGTCAGACCTCACTCAGGAATTGCCAACTTCTGCACATGCTATGATACCTCATGCGGCGTCTGGTATCGCAGTGGCTAATTTGTGCACGCCCATGTAATGGAGTTGAAATGCAGTGGCACGCCTGCGCTTGCTCGACCACCCCCCATCACCACCCACAAATGGCACTTCCTGTCAGTCACTCTGTTCTGGGTCTACGTAGCCTCTGCAATTGCAGTTCCCATCGCAATTGCTAGTTTGCGCACTGCGATGCATACGCAATGCGAATTAATCGACCGATTGCATGCGTATTAGCAACTGCGTTCCTTGCTGATTCAGACCCACAGTTTGTCCTACTGCCTTAGTGGTTTTTATCAGCACAGATATTCTAGTTTTCATTTTCTTGACACCTCTTCTAGACTAGTGAGACGGACTTGCTTCGTCATGTGAGGCAGGAGAGGATGCCTGACTGACAACAGTTGCGGAACACTCAGAAGCAAAAGACAAATCCTGAGCCTTTCCTTTCCACTGCGTGTGGTGTATGGTATGTTGGCAATTTCATGTTTTTCTGCAGGAAACTTTCCCTTTATTTGAGGTGTTTTTTCTTTAGCAATGTAAAATATGTTTTTGATTTTAGCCCTGACTGAAACCCTCTATGCCCTTGATCATGGCCTTTTGTAGATGACGTTGAAGCGGTATCATCATGATTGTTGGTGGAAGTAGCTGCAGTGTTAGTGCTTGGTTGATGCTCTCAGTGTTCTATTAATTAATCATCGTGATCCATGTCGACACCTTAAGTTTTTTCAACAAATAACAACACTTTTTTTTACAAAAAAACAAAAATGTCCACAGACTGCGATGCACTGTGCAGATAATAGTAAGGCGCCTTAATATCTGCACAGTGCATCGCAGTCTGTGGACATTTTGTTTTTTTGTAAAAAAATGGTTTTTATTGTTGAAAACACTTCAGGCCTCAATATGGATCACAGCGATTAATCAATAGAACAATGGCCCTTGACCTACTGACCATTAGTGTTAAAAACAGAGGCCCTCATTCAGAGCCGCTCGTAAGCGGCCGTACGCTCGTAGTGAACCGATGTTGTGCAACCACACATGCGCCAGTGAAACAATGCGCATGTGCGTACGGCTAAATGCGAACAATTTTTTCCCGTCGTTCGTCGAATAGCGAACAGGAAGTGACATGTCAAATGTGATTGACAGAACAGCCCGTTTTGGGGCGTTGACGGGGGTGGAGATGGGAAAACGCAGGCGTGTCGAGGCGTTTTTTGGGCGTACATAAATTATCTCATGCGAACGGCCAATGTGAACGGAACAAGTGATACGTCACTGTCTGATCCACTTTCCATTCAAACTGCTCGTTCAGCTTGTGGTCTGGTATTCTCTACCGCAATGACGATGGTCTCTTCCTCCTAAATGGTTTTTAACCCTTTGGTTTCGGAATCCAAAATAATGTGTAGATTTCCATTTTTTTTTTGTTTTTTGCGGGATTACCTACAGTATGAACCAGTTTTTGAATAATTTCACAATACTATTGAGCAGATTTGCCATATGTTTTATTTTTTAAACACATTTTTTTTTTTATGTGTAATTGTCATAAATCACATCTGGATAACGTAAATAAATTTAAAAAATAATAACAAAACACACAAACACAAATAGTGGCAGTTGCCCAACATTAAATAACACAATTTAAAAACAATTCACAAGAAAGGAGAGGGAAGTTTTGGCCCTTAAGGAATATGGGGCAAGCACAGAAGGAATGTGGGAAAATTAGCCAGTGCTAACATCGCCTTTTGGACGTTTGGCCGGGGTAGGGTGGGAGCCTGACCGGGTCCGGGAGGTCCTTCAGCTGGCCTGTCCAGAGGCAGACGTTGGGGCCTCTGGACTAGGCATAGGGCTAGGCACATTTGGAGGGATGGCTGATGTTGTGCCAGAGGTGGAGGGTCCTGATGTTCCGGCAGGAAGGGAGGCCGGCTCCACCATGTGCTGGCGAACGAGCTGCTCCAGGGCATTTGCAATCCTGATGTTGGCCCCAGTATTTGCGGCCAGGGCCTGAGCAATGGTCACGTTGGCCACAGCATTTTGCTCCATGGCCTCCGCCACCCGTAGCAGACTGGCATCCATCCTCAGCAGAATCTCCGTGTGGTGATCCGATTTAAAATTGAGATCCGTGAGGAGGGCCACTGCCTGCGAGGGGGATTGCCCTGGACTGGCTTCTGCAGGGTCCCCAGCCGGATCTACTGCTTCCTCCCCTGCAGAGCCAGCAGAAATTCTGCGGCCAAGGCTCCCATCTGGAGCAGACTCATTCGCCTGTGTCTCTGTGAGAAAAATTAGAAAAGAGTAACATTAGAATCTAGATATTGTCACAAACACATTTCAGAGTTGGTAACATAACAACATTTACCTGGGACAACATGAGGAGCCGCAAAGTCTGGCATGTCCGTATCCATGTTGGACACGCCAAACACCTCCTCATCCTGCACACACCCCTGGGCCAGCTCTTCCAAGTCATTAAGCTCCAATGACACAGGGGTGGGACCCCCACCTGTCCCCCTTGCATGCCTAGCCCTATCAGCCAGTTTTTGCTTCAGCCGATATTTGAAATCGCTCCATCTGTGGGTGAAAAAGTTGGCATTATTCCTGCAGTATTTGTCCCTGTAACCACTTTTTATTAAAATGTAGTTTTTACGTACCGGCATTTGACATCCCGGGTTGCACGGTCAAACTCACCCACCCTATTGACAGCACTGGCTATGTCATCCCACATATTCCACTTCTGGCTTGCACCCATATTCCTTTCTGCCTGTGGCAGGTTGTCATGGCACATTTGGACCAAAACCTCCATCTCCTTTCTTGTGAATTGTGGCTGCCTTTTTTTTTTCGTTTGTTTCTTAGGCCACCTAGGCCCAGCAGCCTCTGACATGGCATCCTCCACTCCTTTTGTAAAAAACATTTTTAAAATTTTTATGTCAAACGTTCCCAAAATTATTGGTATAAATAATCCTTTAATACAAAAGAGACAAATACTTACCGGGCGCCTCTTGCCCAGTGTTTTGCTGCTATGTAGCCATTTTAGAGAGTAAAGTTTCACTACAGCAGACCATTTGTGAATTTCAGTGACGTATTTATACATGCGTCAGCATTATTCGTCCGCATCATTGATTGTGCGCTCCTATTATCCGTCCTTAATTTGAGCGGGAAAATAAAGACTATTTATGGCTTGGTGCGACTCGAGTCGAGGTGGCGGGTGATGAATGTTGGAGGTTTAGCTTGGAGGAGTGGATTGTTGGCGTGGTTTGTGGTTTGAGGCGGTTTTTTGGAGTTTGTTATTGGTTTTGGTTTTGTGACTTTTTTAATTTCCGTTCGCTTTTTTTTAATTGGTTATTTTCTTTTTTGGTTCTTTTTTGAGTAAGTCTTTTTAAAAACCTCCTTAAAAAAATAATGGATCTAATAACCAAATGTTCGTACTTATTTTTTATTTTTTTTTAGTTATTTAGGCATTGCCCCATTGACGTTTTTGGACTGTGACTTATTTGTCGGTTTTTGGTAAGTTTTTTTTGGTTCATGAAGTTACAATTTCGATGTGTTGGTCTTCGCATATGTTTTGCATAGTAATTTTTTATTTTGATTTTAACCAATAATGTCTTAACAAGAAATATAACGTACTCTTTAGCAAAATATAGTTAGAGTTGTATTTAATTTTAAATGCAAACTATTTAGCGCACTGTTTCCTTATTAACCAGTAAAAAATGCGAACTATTTAGTGCAATAATGTTTCCTTATTAACCAGTAAAAAAGCGTCCTTATTAACCAGTAAAAATGCGAACTATTTAGCACACTAATGTTTCCTTATTAACCAGTAAAAAATGCGAACTGTTTAGCGCACTAATGTTTCCTTATTAACCAGTAAAAAATGCGAACTATTTAGCGCACTAATGTTTCCTTATTAACCAGTAAAAAATGCGAACTATTTAGCGCACTAATGTTTCCTTGTTAACCAGTAAAAAATGCGAACTAATTAGTGCACTCATGTTTCCTTGTTAACCAGTAAAAAATGCAAACTATTTAGCGCACTAATGTTTCCTTATTAACCAGTAAAAAATGCTAACTATTTAGCGCAATAATGTTTTTTTGGTGTAAAAAATGTAGTCATGTTTTACCACTAAATGTAGCGTGCATTTCCTAACTAATGTGTGCTCCCTTCTATATTTTTTTGAAAAAAAAAATGTGTTTAGAATAAAAAAATTTTTTTTTAAACTAAATATATTTTTAAATTTTGAAATGTATGTTTTTCTACTCATGACAATACCCCGGCCTGTAAGCATCTTTGGATTTATTGGAAAAGATAAGTAGTTTTTTTGGTTCACATTTGTCTCAAACATTAACTACCTGGCTTACCATTTCACGTTGATGTTGGTCGTATTATCTTGGCCATGTTTCCAGAACCCGACCAACCTTAACTTTGTCCCAGGCGTAGGCCTCGTAGGCGTGCAAGGCCCCAGATATATAGAACACGTGTCACCCTTTTTGGAATGCCAGATGATGAGGTCTTAAGACGATACCGTCTTCCTCCACAAATCATCCTAGAAACTCTCTCATTAATAGAGAGTGATCTTGAACGGCAAATTGTCAGTCCTACAGCAATACCACCACTTACGCAATTAATGTCGGTGTTACATTTCTGTGCCTCAGGATCCTTTCAAACCACGGTGGGAATAGTTGCCGGAATCTCCCAATCCTCCTTTTCAAGAATCCTGAGGGCAGTGATGGAGGCCATTTTTAAACAACTCCATCATTTTATTCAAATGCCAGTGGATATGGGTTCCCTTAGTGTGGCGAAGGCCAATTTTTACCAAATAGCTGGCTTCCCACACATCATAGGGGTTGAGGATGGCACTCACATACCACTTCAGCCTCCAGCAAGGCTGGAGGCTATTTTTAGGAACCGCAAACACTTTCATTCACTGAATGTAATGGTGGTATGTGATGCCTCCCTCCAGATCCTGTCCCTGAATGCCAAATTCCCCGAGAGTGCACATGATTCCTTCGTCATCCGGCAATCAGGGATTTGGCACAAATTAGACAACCTACAAGCTGGTGATGCATGGCTTCTGGGTAAGTTGACACCTTCCGTGGCAACCAATGCAAAGCTTGTTACACAATGATCCTGATGTTTGTTTTTGTTTTTTCACAGGAGACAGTGGTTACCCTTGCACGCCCTGGCTGCTCACTCCTTATTTGGCTCCCACACCAGGGCCACAAAGTGAGTATAATTCCGCACTTACAGCCACCAGTGCTGTATCGGCCTTTTAAAAGGCCGATTCAGATGCCTCCACCGCTCTGGTGGCGAGCTCATGTATTTGCCGGATATGGTTTTGAAAATTGTGGTCCTGTGTGGGATATTTCACAACATCGCCATAAGGAGTGGTGTCCCAATGCAGCCAGAGGATGCCTTACTTGATGGCTCCCCCGAGGTTGGTCGGAGGTCAGTATGTGGGGGGGCCATACGCGATGATGTGGTGGCCAGATATTTTAGGTAATTATTGTAAAACATTTAGTTAATTGACACAATGTAGACATGTAAGATTTTAATGGCCAATTTTAACTTTTATTCCCTAAAATTACCCGAAAAAACGATGCCTACTACCTGATCCCCAAAATTGTCTTCATGTGGCCACATTGGATATAACTTCGGGAACAATTATTTCTTCGCCTCATTTGTGGATTCATGCTGGCCTGCTATTTCTTCCAACAGTTCTTGAGTGGTGTTGTTTTTTTTTTGGGGTGTTGTTTGTTTTTTGGCGTGTGTTTTCACTGTGTGAATTGTTTTGTCACAATTCACTTTCTGTTTATTATTTGTGTGTATTAAATTTTTTCTTGACGTTAAAAAGACTTTTCCTTGGTAAATTAAAAGCACGTGTTACCTGGGCCGAAAAATGCAAACTTTCATAATGGCTAATCCTGTAATGTGTTAAATTGTTAAGTAGTTTAACATGCTTTGTGGCAAAAAACAAACACCAAAGGTATTATGGTGAAACAGTATGTTTTATAAACTAGGCCTAAGCAGGTTTGAATTAATATTTACATTACCCACCAAAAAAAAAAAAAAAAAAATGCTGGTAATTCTACAAACCTATTGGTATTGTTAGGTGTTTAATGTGCCAGCTTACATACTTACTTGCGCTTTCTACAATCTAATTTACCTTACATTAAAAAACATGCTCCAATAGTCGACTTATGGAAGGTTAAACAATCTAATATTTACAGACAAGGAATGAGACTTGTTAAAATACAACGCAATTTTATTTGAAACAACATTATTTGGGGGGGACAAAAAAAACAAAATATTAATTATGAAGGACCGCCGACATGTGGTCAAGGACCACAAGCATGGCGATGAGATGGGCCTGCAAACTTTGCAATCCCGCCTGCATTGATTGCAGCCGCCTCTGGTCCTCTGTGGGAAAAAAAAATGTGTGGATTAATAAAATGACACCTTACATTAGATGTTTGCCAACAAATTAAAAATCAGACTATAGTTTAAACAAAGAAACACTTTTTTTGAAAAAAACAAAAGTAATGGCAAACGCAAAGATGGTATAAATACAAACTAGAAAAATTACACACAAAAAGCCAACCAAAAAAAGAGCGAAGTACGCCAAAAAAAAAAAATTTTTGGTACAGTAAACTAGGAATACACAAGTATGAGTGTTTGGACATGTGTGATATGTTTCAGTGGTAAACATCCAAGACATTGTCTTGCAAAAATATATATCCCAACCATTAAAAAAACTTAAAAATTTGGAAATGCACAGGCACAAGGACAACATCACCCAAAAACCAAAAAATGCCAAAGCAACCATAGTTTAAAAGGGAAACATACCAGTCATCTGTATGCCGGCTCTTGGAGCCCCTACATCCTCCTCCTCTGAGGTGGGCCAGTGCTGGTCCAAAGAAGGAGGGGAGATCTGGGTCAGCGAGGAGGGTGATGAAAAGAGAGGGGTGGGGGGAGGTGAGGGTGATGAAAAGAGAGGGGAGGCAGGTAGAATTTGTCGGGATGGGAAAATTTGGCGAGAGAGGGGCCTCAGGTACTGGGCGGTCTGGGGTGGAGGGGGAATTTGAGGAAGGTTGTGGAGAGGAGTTTTGGCTGGGAGTGGGGGATAGGGGACGAGCCCGGCGGCGTCTTCGTATGCAATGCAGGAGTCTGCGCTCAGCCCCTAAATGATTGATGAAAAAAGTTTAGGCTGATTATTTTGGGAGGGGTTTGTGAACAAATGTACAACACAAAAAATGTTTAAACAGTAAAACAACTGGAAACATGCACACGCAGGCATGTCAGAAAACAACAAACAGGGCTATACCGGAAACATGCACACATAGACATGTCATAAAACAACAAACAGGGCTATACCGGAAACATGCACACGCAGGTTGGGCCGCAAAAAAAGCAAAATAAAAATACACTTACTTTCACAAATCTGCAACCGCAAACATGTCAGCAGGCGTGGCATGCGGCAGCGCAGATCCGACCTCCTGCGCTCCAATTGGCCGATATTTCAGCGATAGCCGAAGGAGCGCAGGCGGCGGCGCACCTCCGCGTACGCCATACGTTTGCGGAGGTTGGTGATGGGGGGAGGCTGGCTAGTGATCCTCTGGTCCATAACCTCGATGAGGACCAGGAGCTCCCGCCTACTAAACACGGAGGCTCTCATGATGGCAATGTTTTTTTTTTTACACAAAACAGTTTTAATAAAGGGCCTAAAAAAAATTTGATTGGCTAATGTACTTGGAAAATTAACAGAACGCATTGTATTGGTTATTGTATGAGTCATGTGACCTACAGCCTCACAAATATAATGTGAGTTATGATAGGCTTGATGCAGTGACATGCGTAAGCTAATTTAAAGAAACAAATTAAAGTACTAAAATATGCCTATAAAAAACAACGGAAAACAATAGTATCAATCCTAAAAACATGTAATTTGTAAAAAAAAAAAACATTGGTGAAACCGTACGTATTCTGCGGTAAACATGACACACAATGACAAGAATAAAGTTTATTGACAATGAAAAAAAAAAAAAGGATTGAAAACATGTGAATAGCAATTAAGGTAATTAATATATTGATTGCCATGAAACGATTAAAGTATGTTTGCAGAATGAAAGAGCAGGTAATCGAAATCTGACAGGCCCACTTCCGGAATTGACTTGTGCGAGCGACCAAAGCAACCAAAGAGGAGACGAACGGTCGGTATTTTGAACGGCCGCAAGCTAGAGGAGGGGTTGGGAGACTATAGGGCGAGAAAATTAGCTACGAGCGAACATACGGACGAACGCTTGAATTTAAATATTTCCGCTCGTACGGCGGACGAGCGTACGGCCACTTACGTCCGGGTCTTAATCAGGCCCATAGTATCACAGCCTGAAGTTTAAAAAAAAAAAAAATACCCACACACTGCGCAACACTTTTCTTCTTTTTAAACCACACACACACAACTGTAATTATTATTATTATTATTACTATAATTACTATAATGATGTTCCTGCACTATGAAAAAAAAACCAAAACAACGATTTGCTGGCTGCCTATCCAAAAAACTAGCTCGGCCAGTATTACTTGAACTTTTGGCCTGATTCTTTGCGGTTCGCAACTGCAACAACGTAAGCAGATCGGTCGATGGTGCGTACTGCGCATGCATCGCAGTGCGCATGCGTGAGTTAGCATTGTGATCACCCTGCAATTCCCCAGGCAGAAAGAAAGCCATCGCAGAGTGAGTGACGGGAGGTCAGTGTTTGGGGGTGGTGACGGGGGAGTGGTCAGAGAAACGCAGGCGTGCGTGTTTGACGTTGCATAGGCGTGCATAAATTAGCCACTGCAACTGCATACGCAGCTTAAGTACTTACTGCGTGCGACGAGGTTAGTAATTTCTGAGTAAGGTCAGACCTGCTTTAATTCTGCGTGATGTGCCGATGTTGCTCAATGTTCCCGATGTATACGCAGGACTGCAAGCTATTACGGATGTGAGATTGGGGTAGTGGGCGTCTCTATGCTGGCTGTACAATGGCTTTACGATTGCATTCATTAACATTTTTGCAGCAGACCTGCATGCGTAATCGCAACCTCAATCGCAATCTGTAATGAATCAGGTTCTTTGTCTCACTCTCTCCTAAGCTCCTCCCCCTCCGGCGGTCCTGTGACAAATGACGCCAGATCACCGCAGGAAGGACTTACATTGGATCCAAAAACAAGTGAGATCCGATGCTGGGAAGATGACATTTCATCTCGTTTTTAAGTCCGGCTCGGTTCAGGTAAATTAGGGTGGGTTTGGTTTCTCTAATCCAAAGTGATAAATATCCTGTAAAATAGATTGATATTATCTATCTTTAATCTGAACTGAGAAGTGACATTTTTCATAAACTAAACTTCACAATAATTTTATGCTTACATTTTTTACTGCGGACTACAGCATAATTTCCACCAATGTTTTGCCTAAAGGCCCCCATGCATCAGCAATCAATAGCGTATAAAAATCTGAATGTATGGGCTTCACAGATCGCAGACTGCAACCAAAAATGATTGGAATTGTTAAATCAGAATGTCCAACATGTTGGATTTGACAGATGGATTGGGGCTGTAGATTGCTATTGTATGGACATGATCAGCAGATTTGCAGACCGTTACTAGTAAAAGGATGAACCTTTGCTGCAATCGATCTGCAAATCACTGAACAATATCTGTAATGTACGGGCGCAGATTGCTAGATTGGAAAATCCTAATATCGGGCAATAAATCTTCAAATTGTTCAATGTGGTTTTGAGATTGGTGATGTGATGTATGGGGGCCATAATTTAACAATTCCAATCACTTTTTGGTTGCAATCTGCGATCTGTGAAGCCCATAAGGCCCCCATACATCAGCAATTGATTGCAGCAATCGTGCAATTTGCAATCGATTGTGTATAAAAATCTTTCCCTTCGATTGCAGAATTGCCACAATCGATTGAAAAAGGGAAAGATTTTTATACACAATCGATTGCAAATTGCTGCAATCAATTGCTGATGTATGGGGGCCTTAAGGCATTTCATCAATCTGCACAATAAACTCAATGTGAAAGCTTGTGAAAATTGTGCAGGGATGGTAGAACATTCCACAGGTGGAAAATTCTGATATTTATGGCTAATTAAATTGTCCTCTAAGATTTTCAAGCTATGAAAACGCTTTCCAAATTGTTGTTACTCTGGGCCTTGGCAAATCAGTTATTAATTCTACTCTGATTGCATTAATTGTTCAGGCTAAAGAACTGCAGAGATCTCACCTTTTCCCTTTCAGCACCAAACCGACACCGAATACCTTCTGACTAATTTGTTATTAGGTTCCCTTAATATTCATCTTAATCTAAATAATTTTGTAATGCACCTGGCATGCAAATCTTTATATGCAAATCAAGAGAAAGGTTGTGATTGGAATATGTAATGACTGCAGGGAAAAAGGAATCAGTGTTTCTGTATTATTTCACATCTGTTATTATACCCCTGATATTCAGCAAGTGGTCAAATTACAAAGCAAGCAATTAATTGAAATTAAGTTTTGTGTCAGGCGACAGAGCTCTGTTATGTCACCATATAAAGAGATCTGTACATGGAATAGTCAGCAGCAATTAGCATTTTCTTCAGCTGTCACTCACCTGGTGAATATTATCTTGAAATTGTTACATTTTTGTCATTCAGTGGATGAAAGATTGCCGGGTGCCTGGGGAAATGCTGGAACATGTCTGGTTAAGAGACACCTGTTCATTTGCTTCTCTGGATGAAAGCATCTCACTTACTACTAAAATACTTCTCTTTTATTTAAGCTTGTCACAGCTGAAACACCAAAATCAAAGATAATTACCTTCATCTGGAGATGTCTGTATTCCACTCACATCAGAGGAATCTGCAAAATATGAAAGCTAAAACTTTATTCCTCTCCTGAGCATCCTGGAAGCCATCGCACTATCCCAGCTCGGAAGGGAAATTCAGCAGGCATATGCTCAATATTCCTAAACCAATTTTTCAGAATCTTTAAACTTTTATTTAATGGCAGACATACAGTAAGGTGCAAGTTAGTAATATAGCTAATGACCCCCTAACTTCAATCCTGATCACTTAGTTTTATTATATAGTGGTTTGTTATACTACTGTAGATACAACTATAATATTTTCCACAACATTATTTGTGAAAGGCAACAATGTAGATTTCTTGCTGAGTGAAATCAAAAGGTAGTTAGGCCAGGATAGGAACTGTGGCTGATTTCGCCAGGCGATCACATATTTTGACACAGATAGAATAGTGGGTGGTTACTAGTCCCTGAGTTAAGGCCCCCATACATCAGCAATCTGAAAACCACATTGAACAATTTGAAGATTTATTGCCTGATTTTCGGATTTCCTAATCTAGCAATATGCGCCCATCTTTTTCAGTGATTTGCAGATCAAATGCAGCAAACACAGATCTGCCAATCTTGATAGGCTCATCATTTTACTAGTAACGGTCTACAAATCTGCTGATCATGTCCATACACTAGCAATTTACAGCCCCAATCGATCTATGACATCCAACATGTTGAACAATCTGATTTAACAATTCCAATCACTTTTTGGTTGCAATCTGCGATTTCCACTGATCCCTCACTATGGACCTGTGAGCCTGATTCGCTGAGTGCTCGCAACCGGGTCGATGTTTGCTCTGTCGCTCCGGGTCTCGCACCAAAGGGGGCGAGCTGTCGATGGTGATTGACAGCACGCCCCATTTGGTAGACGTGGCCGGGGGGTGGCTTCACAAACGGAGGCGTTCCCAAGCGAACGCCTGACGTTTGTGGGCGGCCCCACTGACATCACAAGTGGGAGAGCTTCTGGCTCTTTTAGAGCCAGAAACTCTCTGGAGCTTGCGGCCACGAGACCCTACCACAAGGGTCTTGTCGCAAGCCTGATGGTCGCGATGGTCTTGACCATCATGACCATCATCCTGGCCACTCGCAATAGCTGTGGGTGGTCACCCACAGCTATGTGAGCGGCCAGGAGGTCGCACAAAAAAATAAAAAAAAATGCCCAGATTCAGAGCGAGCGCTCTTTCAGAGCGTCCGGCTCTGAAACAGGGCCTGTCTGCATGGAGTAGCTGGCAAAGGGTTTCAGACACTGGGTTCAATCCAGAACAGCTCCTCTGGTAGTCACAGGACACAAGCAGATGTAGGCATATTAAGGCAAGATGTTTATTGCTCATAAGACTTTAAAAGACTAGGCCCTCATTCAGAGGCGGTCGCAAGAAGCGATCGCTCTCTCTGAATGAGGGCAGCCGCTTTTTTTTGCGGCCTCCTGGTCGCTAGATAAGCTGTGGGTTACCACCCACAGCTTAGCGTCCAACCAGGGTAATGGTCGTGATGGTCAAGACCATCGTGACCATCGGGGCTTGCGACGAGACCCTAAGGTTGGGTCTCGGCAACCGCAAGCCCAAGAGAGCTTCCTCCTCTTGATCGAGCAGGAAGCTCCCCACTGACATCACTATTGATGTCAGTGCGGCCACCCACAAAACGGTAGGCGTTCCTTAAGGAACGCCTCCGTTTGTGAAACCACCCCCCCCCCACCCCGCCTACAAAACAGGCCGAGCTGTCGATCAACATTGACAGCCGGCTCTTTTGTAGTGAGCTCCGGAGCGAGGACCAAAACATCGACCTGGTTGCGAGCGCTCAGCGCTTGCGACAGGGTCTGAATGAGGTGCACAGCATACAAATATTCTTCAGGAGTACAGTCCTCTCATATAGTCAGGGGATACTGGGCCCGTTTTGACCTTTAAGCACGCCTGCGATCGGATCTCCACTCCCCGTTTTCAAGCACCTTCCCGTTACCACCCACATACGCCTCATTCTGTCACTCAAAATAGCAGGCATTCGCTATTTAGCGAACAAACGATTTTTGGGCGCACTGACTGGTTCGCGCATGCGTATTATGATCCGTACGCATGCGCAGTTGGGCAAACATCGCTCAGACCGAACGAGCGGCCGCTTACGAGCGGCTCTGAATCAGGCCCCCACTCTTTTAGGGCTTGCAGGCTCTCTTTTTATCCAGTTTTAAGACACACCACCACAGGGGTAAGCAGGGGCGTCTTAACAGAGGAGGGGGACCGTGTGCACTCCCTGTGCGGGGCCCCCTCCTCTCTCCCCGGTGGCCGGCAGCCGACTGACGAGGCTAGCCAGCCACCGGAGCCTTAGTAGACTCCGGGCACTAGAGTGTGCCCGGATTCTACTGCGCATGCGCAGAACGCCGGAAAATGGCAGCTGCGGCCATTTTCCGGTGTTCTGAGCAGCGCAGACACCTGACGTGGGACCACGAACAGGTAAGTCTAAAATAATATGGGTGCAGTGTGTGCGGTGCGGGACCCCCCTGGACCCCGCACACACTGCACCCATTTTAGATACACCACTGGGGTTAAGCCTGCCCTGACTTCTAATGGTGCATACACACGTAGCAATCAGCCAGCAATACAATATCACTGGCTGATCATCATGCACCCTTCCTGGTGTGCTGGATGATTTATATTGATCACCCAGCACACCATATACTTACCGACGACTATAGCGGGTCCCCTATAGTAACCTGCTCGATATCGAGCAAGTTGACCAGCATGCACGGCCGTTGGACGTTACCATTTAAATCGCTATGTGTGTACCCACCATAAACAGAAATCAGACAACTGTCTCTTACATACAATGCACATTTTACAGGAACTGGTCAATTGCATTCCTCCTTTCATATATCTTTGACCCAAACCAGTTTGCCTTAACACAATTTGATTTAGCAAATTACTGTCTCCTTCCTTAACACCTTATTATACCCCTTTTCCACCAAAATCCCGGGTCTGACCCAGGATTTGGAACACTGGGCCTGATTCAGACCCGCTCGCAAGCGGGCCGATGGTGCCCTAGTGCGCATGCACATGACGGAGGGAGCTCCGTTGTGCGCATGCGCGAGACCCGGATAGCGACAGCCAAGCTGTCGCTCCGGGTCTCGCACCAAAGGGGGCGTGCTGTTGATGGTGAGTGACAGCACGCCCCCTTTGGTGGGAGTGCCGGGGGCGCAGCTGCCAGACGGAGGCGTTCCCATGGGAACGCCTACCGTCTGGGTCCGGTCCCACTGACATCACTCGTGATGTCAGTGGGAGTGATTTTGGCTCTGATAGAGCCAAAATCACTCCAGGGCTTGCGGTCACCGAGACCCTACCGCAGGGTCTCGTCGCAAGCCCGATGGTCGCTATGGTCTTGACCATCGCGACCATCATCATGGACGCTCGCATAAGCTGTGGTTGGTCACCCACAGCTATTGGAGCGTCAAGGAGGACGCTCCAAAAAAACCCCAAAAACGCCCTGATTCAGAGCGGGCGCTCGTTCAGAGCGTCCGGCTCTGAATCAGGCCCACAGTTTACTATTTCCCATTCCCAGGTCGGCACCATTCACTGCACACGGGTGAAGAAGAGGTCATCATCAAGCGCCAGAAACTCCAGCTCTCCTCTGCACACTAGACTGGAGCGGACCATCAGAGGAGGGGGTCCTTTTGGGAGACTGTGATATCACAGCTATCAGCAGGGAGATGGGCAGGGAGAGATTACAGCCTCCCCGTATGAAGTGGAGATGGGGTAAAAACCAGAGCGGTCTGGACCATAAGGGGAGGCTGTAATCTCTCCCTCCCACTGACACCTGTCACACAGACAGCTTCCGAATACCACCCAATCACCGTGCTGGAAACGGGTCTTGGGTCGGAAGACCTGGGTAACCTGTTTCCACTAAGCCTGACCAGGGTTTACCCACTAAAAACCCTGCTCGATACCTGGGAAGAAATGCTGGGTCAATGGACCCAGGATTTTATCCTACGACCCTTTTCCACTGAGCCACTACCTGGGTTGACACGACAATAACCCAGTTATTCTGGCCAATGGAAAAGGGGTATTAGAAAACTCCCAATACAGGAATGTCTGGAGTGCATTGACTCTATACAAGCTTTGGTCAGTAAACACTAACCCTTTTACTAGGGCCACGATAATTACCGTATAATTTGCTACGTCAGAAAACAAAGTGATTCCTAAAATGGCAATTCCTTTTAAAATAAAACTAAATAATACCCCTTTTACACCGAAGTTAAAACCCGGGTTATTGAAGGGTTAATCTGGGCAGCTCCCTGGTGTAAAAGGGGAGAGGGTTGGATCGCTGGGTCGAGTGACCCGGCAATCCAACCCAGGTAACTAGCAGGATTTAACATGAAACCCTGCTGTGAGAACAGCGCACTCCGGGTCACGATGACCTGGAGTGCGCTGCTAGCCGGCCGATTGGTCCGGCTTCAGTGGCGCTTGGAGATGACGACATCTCCAAGCAACCAATTTCACTCTGGAAAAGCCGGGTCTATGCAGACCCGACTCTGGTGTGAGCAGCGCCGACTCGGGCACAGGCAAAATTCCGGGTCTTATCCGGATAAGAACTTTGTCCCAACTCCAGGTCAGACCCGGAATTTAGGTGGAAAAGGGGTATAAATAATAAAAGTGCACAGTTCATACATTTTAAAATGCAATTCTACAACTGCACGCAGCACATTAAAATGTTTTTATGTATTTTAACATGTTCATTTCAATGTGCAGTACACTGAGCTTTGTTAACACAATGCATGCAGTCCTGGTTGAAGAGCTGCACGTTAACTTAAATGCATCAGTTTATATTTTAAAATGTATACACAACACATTCTTTCACCTTTTAAACACACAAGGCCCAGCATCCAGCACTGGAACTTGCCCATGTTGCGTCCCAGCATCATGCAGAGACTCAGCGTTCCCTTGCTGCAGTTATGCGCCTTGTCACCGGCTAGTACATTTGGCAGTATTGGTAATACTGTGCTCATTGTCTGGTGCTATAATTGTACTGTTGCATTCAGGGCCTGACCTAGCCCAAATTTTTTTTTGGTAAGCGAGTATATTTTTTGGCGCCCCCCTATGCAGTGCCCCTTTTACAGTGCCCCTTGTGCCCCCAGTAGTAAGCCCTTATATAGTGCCCCCAGTAGTAATCCCCCTATGCAGTGCCCCCAGTAGTGGTACCCCCATGCAGTGCCCCTTATGCAGTGCCCCCAGTAGTAAGCCCCTTATATAGTGCCCCCAGTAGTAATGCCTCCTTGCAGTGCCCCCAGTAGTAATCCCCCCTTGTAGTGCCCCCAGTAGTAATCCCCCATTGTAGTGCCCCCAGTAGTAGTCCCCCCCCTGTAGTGCCCCCAGTAGTAGTCCCCCTTGTAGTGCCCCCAGTAGTAGCCCCCCCTTGTAGTGCCCCCAGTAGTAATCCCCCCCCCCCGCAGTAGAAACGTAATTTAAAAAAAAAACACTTACCTGAAACTCCGCTCCTGCTCCTGGGCCGGCCGCCACTATCAGCTCCTCCGCCAGTCCTCCGGGCCGCTTTGTATTCTGGGAGAGATGTCATGATGTCTCTCCCATTACCCACTGCGGGAGATGGAAGATGCCCAGCTCCGGCAGTGGGAGCAGCAGCCAGAGTCAGATGCTGGCGCCGGCGGCTGTGTTTGGCACTGTGTAGTGCTGACCGAACTCCCTCCGGTCAGCGCTACACACAGGGTGCAGCAGTGTCACAGAGACACAGACTGCCCGTGGCCCGCATGGTACGCAGCTGAGGTGCCCTCCACTATGTGGCGCCCTACGCAGCTGCGTATCATGCGTAATGGAAGAACAGGCCCTGGTTGTGTAGCAGGGCTGAGTGTACCAGTGCGGTCACTCACCCTGCTACTAGGCATCCTCACCCTCCACGCCTGGATGGTGGGGGTGCCTTGGGGCAGCGGGCGCCCCGGGCATCAGAGTGGGGTGGGATCCGGAGAGATCCCAGCCCCGTTCGAGCGTGTGGTGGGGCCCATCCGCAAGCTGGCCGGCGGGTCAGGATCGGTCGTGATCCCACCCCCCATCCGGCGCAGCGGGCATGGAGGTAGCGGCGGATTGCCGCCGCTACTCCACGGGCATGATGGCAAGTCTGAATCCTGGTGGATTCAGACTCAGCCAATCAGCACGTGCCCCTTTGAATGTGGCGCCGACTGTGAACCAATCCGGGCTCACAGATCTGCAGCCAGCAGGGGATGGCCACGGCGAGCCAATCGTAGCTCGCCGCGTCATCACCCCGCCCCCTGGCGTCGGCTTGAATTAGCTGGCGCGATAGGAGGACAAAAAGTGCGATGGCCGGGACGGAGCGGTGAAGAGCTCCCGAAGATAGGAGAAGGAAGACGCCGGAAGTCCCGCCGGGCGGCGGCCATCGAAAAAGAGCTCCCCCAGGCCGCCGCCCGCCGGGCGAAGAGCTGCAGACCGGCGCCCACCAGGAGTGAGGACGGAGAAGGCACCGGAGGCCCTGGGGCAGCAGTGTGCGACACAAAAGAGCTAGCCCCGGCCACTGCTGCCCAGGTGAAGACTGCAGGAAGCCTGGAGGTGGCGGACGTTGTTCCACCTCCGGTGAAGACCTCGCGGAGGCTGGGTCAGGCTCGGCTCCGCCGGAGGCCCCGGGACTGGTAAGTCCCTCACACCTCCATAGACCACCAGGGTTCGGCGCTAGGCCGTGCCCCATTGTTGTTCGGCGCTAGGCCGTGGGTCATTGTAACTCGGCGCTAGGCCGCGGGTCATGGTAGTTCGGCGCTAGGCCGTGGGTCATTGTAACTCGGCGCTAGGCCGCGGGTCATGGTATTTCGGCGCTAGGCCGTGGGTCATTGTAGTTCGGCGCTAGGCCGTGGGTCATTGTAATTCGGCGGTAGGCCGTGTCTCATGGTAATTCGGCGCTAGGCCGTGGGTCAATGTAATTTGGCGGTAGGCCGTGTCTCATGGTAATTCGGCGCTAGGCCGTGGGTCATTGTAATTCGACGGTAGGCCGTGTCTCATGGTAATTCGGCGCTAGGCCGTGTCTCATGGTAAGTCGGCACTAGGCCGTGGGGTATGTTAATTCGGCACCAGGCCGTGGTCACTGTGAGTCTGTGTTAGGCCATAGGAGTTGTTGCTGTCGGCGTTAGGCCATGATCATTGTAGTTCGGCGCTAGGCCTTGGACAAGGGACAGTCAGGCTAGGCCACAGGTACGCAAGGGCAGAAGGCCCTAGAAGCATCGTGAAAATTGGTCAGGCGGTCAGGCCCCCATCAAAGGTAGACCGGGCTGGGACCAGGACGTTCTTCCCCTCAGTCAGGCCCCCATTAAAGGTAGGCTGTTGGTAAGTCGCTGCACCCCCCCTCAGTCAGGCCCCCATTAAAGGTAGGCTGTTGGTAAGTCGCTGTATCTCCCACAGTCAGGCCCCCATTAAAGGTAGGCAGTGGTAAGGTATCTGTTATTGTATCGGGTCCTGTGCGGGGCTCTTGCTGTTGTGTTCATCTACAGGTGCTGAGATCAGGACTCGTCCAGCAAAGGGACAAGATTATTTCTGGTGAGCGTAATTGTTTTGTTTGCTGTTTGTGTTGTGTGTCACCCAACTTCCCTTTTCCCTGTCGGGCGTTTTCGTTCGGGGTACACCCTTGTGCTTGGCACGTAGGTGTAGCCAGTCTGAGGCCACAAGTGCCAATGATGACCATCCACTGATCCCAGTGGAGGTCACCCCGCCTCAGCACCTTGTTCTTTTCCAGGGCCAGGAGTGGAAACCCAGTTCACGACTGTCCGCGTCCGACCTGTGCTCCAGGACCGTCGACGGGAGCGGCCTGAAGGTGAGAGTCTGGGAGTCAGGAGGTAAGTGCCCGAGTCCACCGGCACCGCAGCTGAGGCTCCACTCAGCCAGTTCAGGGGGACCCCCCTCCCACCTCTTACAGTTGCATTGTTGCTGTAACTGCATTGCTTTATGAATGTACTGTTGGGGAGTATAGAAGTAGTGTGGTGAAAGGGAGTGCACTACACACAGCTTGTATTGTGGTTGTTCATCAGATTAGCGAGTTAGGGCCCTGAATTGTGAACGTATAGCCAGGTACTGCATACTTCCCTACCTTTAGACTGTCCCTTCCGGGAGGTGACAGCCTGGTCGACTCTCTGTACACAGCAGGTGGATGGAGTGGGGGGCGTGGTGGCTCAAAAGCGTCATCGTGGCCCCGCCCCCCACTGTGCAGAGCCCGTAATATAGGCACTGTACAGCAGGGGGCGGGGCTTTAATGATGCGATTTAACGCAAATCACGTCATCTGATCCCCCGGACTGCATACTAAGTTGCCGGCAACGGGGGATGCGGGCTGGCTACGGCTGGTTCCGGGAGACTTGCCTAGTCTTCCGGGTGGTCGGGAGCGCAACCCGATTTTCGGGAGGCTCCCGACCATTTCGGGAGAGTAGGTAAGTATGAGGTACTGAGATTCCGACTGTTTATTCAGCAGAGAAATAAGAGGGCTCTATTCCCTCCTCTTTCATCTATTTTGACGTGTTCTAGTATGGTGAATTTAAAGTCATCTGTTATAGAGTTATGCACTTCTGCGAAGTGTCGTGGGAGGCTATGAGTTTTAATGTTATTTTTGATATTCCTCAATGTTCTTGTATACGCAGTTTTAAATTACGTTTAGTTTTTCCTACATAGGATAACCCACATTTGCAGGTGATTCTATAAATAACAAATGTGGAATTACATATATGTATTTTTTTGAGTTTATAGTAAATTTTATTATCTTTATCACAGATCTTAGGACACTTTTCTATAAATTTGCGACAAATGCATTTCTGACATTAGTAGAAACCATTTTTTTTTGTTAGAAAGGTACTCTCCAGATTATCCTGTTTATCCTGTGGAGGTCAATATACTTTTCCAATGTTGTGATTTTCGGTAACCATAGGTTTTTGTGGAAGAAGAGGACCTAATACGGGGTCTCTAAGTAAAATATTCCAGTTCTTCTCCAGAATCTTTTTTTGTTTATTTTCTTTATTATATTGAGTTATGAATGGTCTACTTTCTTGTGAGTCTTTCATAGGTTTCCGCTTACAACTGAACAAGTCAGTCTACTGTGGCGCCGGAGAGGAGTGGGCCCGATATGAGCCTGCACACGGACCCCCTCCTCTCTTGAAGCGCCTCTGGGCACTGACTTCATATTTGGAAGCCTTTTCTTCTAATCACAATCCGGACTATCAGTCCCAGGGGGAGTTGTTTTCTCCTCCTGGGATTGCCAGTCCGGATGGCCATTGGCAGTAGCGCTTCCAATGTGAAGCTGTTAGGTTGCTAGAAAACCAGCGTTATGTGGGCTCTAGGGGCTGCAGATGATGCAGTCCCTAGAAGCTGGGTTCTGTGCGCACGCAAGTTTTTTTATTTTCTTCCCCTAGTTAGATTTTCTGTGCATGCATAACTGATAATCATGGAGTCCAGGTCGGCGTTGACCTGAGCTGCAGCCCGCCCAGCCCCCCCGGACTGAAAATGGTAGGGACCGCCATTGGTGACAGAGAAGGAACATGGACACAATAGTATAGACACGTACATACTATAAAGGCTGAAGGGGAAAGTGCACGCCAAGTTTAGGAAAGGGGTTTGTGCACATAACAGTCCGCCTTGCCACCATCTACCACTTAGCATACACCTCACTGCCTGCTGTCTAGCCAACTAGTTGATTGGTTGGAATGAAAATCTGATAACGTATGGGAGTAACTGATGATCAGCAATTTGCTCCTAGATGCCAGAAAACAGATGAAAATGATCGTCAGACAAGTTTGTTAAATGTTTGATCTAAACAATTTGTTCAAACAACAGTTTTTGTCCATTTTCTGGCATTTGGGAGCAAATTGCTGATTGTCACTTGCTTTCATTCCTTAACAGATTTTCATTCCAACCAATCAACTAGTTGGATGGTTGGACAGAAAATCTTTACGTGTGTATGCAGCTTTAGCTATGAGGTCGGTCAAACAAAATCTGGAGCCTAAAAACATTTGCCTCAACTCCCTTTTCCTTGAGTCGGCCCTTGGTTAAAGACAGTTTGTAAAATGCAATGTCCCACCTGTAAGGACATAACATAATGTCACTGATCAACTACTATGCAGAAGGGAGATAGTACTGAGGTTATGCTAAATTTAATTCCTCATTTGCTAAATATTTAGATACAATAAAAGCAGCTAATGGCATTTTAGCCATCAGAAAAATAAAAGCAACTAATTCTTTGTGATTGGCTTAATGGTTGCGTGGCATTCAGTGATAGATTTTATTACGCTGATTTCGGCTTTCAACCTCCTGCAACTAAGCCAAATTAATTGAGCCCCCTATCAATCCATTTTGTGTTGATTGAATTTTCTCGATTAGCCTGACCTTTGCATGGCGACATTAAATGCAGCTTGGAGGAAAGTCACATAAGCAGAAAAGGAAAGTCAGAGAGGGGAGACAGCTAAAAGGAAAGTTTGTTCCCAATTTGTATGTAAAATGTATTGTAATGGTTGTAATTCCACTTAGCTTCTGCAAATGTGCTGAGCAAATGCCAGGCTGTTCTGCGGTGTCAGCGAGTGTCACACCGAGAAAATCAAATGCCGGCTCATAAAGTTGTGGTACCAGCAAGTGCAGCTCATGGTGTGACCAGATTAGTGGGGCATGTTAACTCCTTGTGCTCTGGACAGTGGCATGACGCAGGCGAGAGGGTTCTTCACTATTCTGGCACGGATCCTTAAGTATTATTCAGCAGTATTAGACCTCTCGCTTAGCTGTCACCTCTTTATGCTTCTTTCTCCCTGTAAGGAAAGCCTAGCCACAGTCTGAAAGACTTTATGTAGCCCAATGTAAGTGGCCCAGGTCAGGGGTAAGAGTAGGATTAAGAAGCAGTGTACTATATAGTAGACAGCAATATATATATATATATATATATATATATATATATATATATATGTATATATATATATTTTTTTATTATCATACCAAGTATATACAAACACGTCTGTGGTATATACTTAAATCCTTTCCTAGTTTAATCTAAGATAAAGAGATTAGTATCCTCCACTGAGGCAAAGACTGGACTGACGTGCATTAATAAACATTCTCTCTAAAGCCCTGAGTAAAATGTAGCCACTATATAATGCAAATTAATAATAATATACAGATTTAATATGACTGCATTGACACCTGGTGGTCGTGTATGGCACTACTGCTAAGAATAAATAATCCTGTAATTTAGGGGTAAGATTTGGTGGTTTTTTTGGTTGTTTTTCTGCGACGTGATTTTGCAAATTGGAGAATTACCAAAGCCCAAATCGCAGGAGAAACATGACTTCACACTCCAATACATGGCAATACACCATCGCATAATATAGTTAACATTGACAACAATATAAATTATGGATTTACTAAGAATCGTATTGCCACTCATAATCACACCAAAATTGCAGCAAAATACATAAAATAAATAGACCTACCTGTGAGCAGCATGTTTGTCCTGAAGCACATACTGATTTGTGCTGGCTTTTGAGTTGTACACTAAAGAAAGGGTGTAAAAATATGGAAAAAAGTTGCGTAGGGTCCTCCTGCAAAAGCATAGCCAGCCCCTGACCTTTCTACCCATTCTGGTAATGAAAAATTGGGGGGAAAACCGACGTGGGCCCCCCCGATTTTTCAATAACCAGCACCAGGCTGAACCAGCTGGGAGGCTTACACTATAGGAGGGAGACACACAGCATGGGGCTCCCCTGCCCCAGCCCCAAACTGATCAGCCTAGGCCTGGAAGGAAATGGCACTGGAGGGACATGAGGTGATTTGGTGTGACTACAGGGATGGTGCTAGAGACATGGAGATGGTGCTAGAGAAACACGGGTACGGTGCTAGATAGACACAGGGGGTGGTGCTGGAAACACACAGGTAGAATAAGAAGAAAAGGCTGGGAAACAGTAATCTGTAGTAAGACACCAATTCTAAAGAAACCATATTACTTAAACAAATGGTAAAAAAAAAATAGCAAATATATTTTATTAATATAATTCAGTTCAGGGAAACTCACATTTTGCCCAGCCTCAAAGTTTCTGGTACTATGTATCCCTACACCAACAGGTGGTCTCCTACATGAATAGTGATTACTGACTTAAGACACTGCCTGTCAAGGGCAGATCAATTTCTTCGGAGGTTCCCTGTTGCAGAGAAATCATATAGGTAAGAAAAGACTCATTCACATGTGTGCAGCGTCTATTAATTTGAGGGACTGGGGGCATGGTCAGCACTATCCCAAAGTGCTGAGTATGCCTCCAGCATGATGAAAATGGGGGAGTGGTTTGTCGGCATGGTATTTCATAGTAGGTTGTGCCTTTTTTTCTGTGCTTGTGCAAATCTAGAAAGTTGGGAAGTATCCTATATGGCAGGAGTTCCCAACCACGGTCCTCAAGGCACGCTAACAGTCCAGGTTTTAAGGATAGCAATACTTGAGCACAGGTGACTTAATTAGTACCTCAATTATTTTGATTTAAACATCTGTGCTCCAGCATGGATATCACTAAAACCAGTACTGTTAGTGTGCCTTGAGGACAGGGGTTGGGAATCACTGCTGTATAGCATTTACTGGGATGCTGACAGTACTAAGTATAATGGTCTGCTAACCTCACCAACGTTTGCTTTTGGCCTTGCCTACATAGGGCCAGTTTCAGAAATGTTTCCAGGACAATTTAAATTCCCAAACCACCCCTGCATGTAATGCAGACAGTCCCAATGTCCCTGCACTCTCAGGACACATGCATACTAACATTACCTATATCCCCTCCCTCTCAGGACATATGTAATACAGACAGTTCCAATGTTCCATCACTCCCAGGACTCATGTAATACAAAAAGCAAGAAAGCCCCAAGGGCCGTAACTAGGTGTGCGAGTGATGCCACCCCACAGAGCGCAAGGCCCAGCAGACGGCACCATTGCTGCCTCACAGTACCTGCATCTGGCCAGCAGGGTGCCTGAATGGCACCCAGCAGCCACTATTGCTGCTGCGTTGCCATCAGGAGCATCCCCTGGGAGCTCCAGACATGACACCACAGTCTATATAGCTCCCCCGGACCATCCTGAGGATACTCCGGGCATTGCTGTGCTTCTGGGCGCTGTTAGCCCCCCCTTCCCCGGCATAATGCCAAGCATTCTGGGGCGAGGCCAGCCCAGCCCAGGGCACTGTAACACCCAGTTACAACACTGACAGTCCATATGTCCTCTTACTCTCGGGACACGTGTATACATACAGTGACTATGTCTACTCACTCTCAAGATACATGCAATATAGACAGCCACAATGTCTCTTCACAATCAGGACACATGTAACATAGTCTTGAAATCCGTACACTCCCAGGACACATGTAACAGAGACAGTACGGATGTCTCCTCACTCTCAGAACACATGTAATGCAGACAGTCCTGCTGTTCCCAACTCTCAGAACCAGGGCCGGCCCAAGCCCATTTTTTTTGGTAAGCGAATATCTTCCTTTGCTCCCCCTGAGTTATGTTTAAGGGGGCGTGTTCTAGTGGAAAAAGCTATATATATATATATATATATATATATATACACACCAAAAAAATGGAGATAGCTGTGTTACCGTATCTAAAAGTTGAAGTTTTTAACCAATAACTTCAGTAAAACATGCTTTGCTTACTCACCAGAGCACAGTCTCCCCTTCCTTGCTAGGGCATGCTGCTGGTTGCACCTAATCTCATAGGCAGATCAGTGTTGGAGGGTGGATACAGGGTGTGCACACTATAGGGAGGGGGTTAGAGGCTGGCTACTGGGAAACCCACTACATAAGGGGGGGGGGGAGGGTGGAGTGGACTAGCTGGCTATAGGGGTGCTCACAGGGGGGGTGCTGTCTACATTAGCTCACACTGTGGGGGGGGGGCTGATGGCATCATTTCACACTGAGGGGGGGAGAGTGGCTGGCTACAGGGGTGTACATTGCAGGGGGTGTACTACTCTGCATCAGTCCGCATCTACTTACAGTCACACACCGCAGTGAGGGGGATGGAGGTTGTCTGTCTAGCTCGCTAGTTTCAGCTCAGTCACATACTGTCACTGCACTGGGGATAGGGATGGGAATCATTTGATGTTTCATCGGAAACATCGGTTAAATGGTTTCAATGTTTGATGTTTAACCCTGCAATGTTTTTGATTCAATGTTTCATTACCATTGCAAGATTTCTCCCCCGATGTTTTTCCCTGCTTTTCCAATGTTTTGGGTTTTTTTTGGTGACACTGTGTGGTGCTGCCACTGCTTTGGGCTGCCAGCTGGCTCTCTCCTTGTATTATAGTCAGTTACAACTTAAAAATAGAGTACAAAACACACTGACTGGGCTATGGCTGCTGTGTGCATGCTGCTGCTGGGGGAGGTGGCTGACAGAGTGACAGACACTCTGATCAGCCAATTAGCAGCAGCACATAGATAGGACAGTCCCACCCCTGGCTCACTGTCACTGGTGCTGCTCTCAGTGGACACTGGTTGGCTGCTTGGGGTGTCTGGCTGCTGCATCTATTGGTAACTGAGCTGTCAGTCTCACAGTGTCGCTGTCAGGCACTCACTGCATTTCCACTGTGCATGTGACAGACCTAGCGGTGCCAAGTGTCTGGCGTGACATCATTGGTGAGGAGCTGGCAGAGCGAAAGAGAGAACTTGAGGAAACAGAGGGGGCGATTCTATTCAAAGCAAATTGAATAGCGCCGGGAGCGACCTCCCGGAGCTATTCAATTCAGTGCGCTGTGTGGTCAAAGAATGCCGGTTGTCATGCCTATCGCACCTTAACAAGGGTGTTAAGGCGCGATAACCGGCATTCTCTGACCAAAGAGCCGGCTGTTAGTGCCGCGCTTAAGCCGAAAAACAGCTGCGCGCCCGGCACTTTGGTCGGATTTCTCGCATCCCCAGGGGGTGCGAGAAAATATCCTTAGCGCGCCCAAACAGCGCGGTGTATTGAATAGCTGCGGGAGTTCCCTTGAAAACAAACACCCTCTTGTGCTGCTATGTATGTATGTATTAAATATATGTTTGCCTCCATGAAGATAGCCATATGCCATATAGTATTAGCTTATTTTAAAAGTTTATTAGTCTATTATATGTTTAAATACAGTTTGCTTATAAAAAAAACATCGGTAAACATCGGTTCCAGAGAGCCAATGTTTATATCTAAATAATGTTTTGTATTCAATGTTAAAAACATCGGTACTTCCAATGTTTTCTTTCGATGTCCCATCCCTAACTGGGGAGGTACTGCTGAGTGGAGATGAGGAGCTGGAAGTGCAGCCGTGGTCATGCTCAGTGCTGCTGTGGCTGGTTAGCTCTGGTTACATTACCTTGTCCCGAGGGCGGGGTTTAGAGTAAGTGGAAACTGTGGAATCTGACCCTGGCCGGAAGAACAGTCCTGAGAACAGGAGAGTGTGGTGTGGCCGCAGCTGCGTAGCAAGTGCTTCAAGGCTGCCGACCCGAATGAGTGTAAAGGTGCCCGGCTCTGGCAGGCGCTCCCCAGTCCACCCGACCATGCAAGGCAGTGCCAGTATGCCAGTAACTGATAGGGCATGCTGAGTATAGGAAGCCACCGCTACCCACAAAACCGCGGTGGCAGGCAAAATTACATCACGCGCCGTGATGTCAGACTCCAAGTCCCGCACCAACCAATGAAACGGGGCAGTGGGGGAAAAACAAGAGATCCTCTGCTCTTTCCAGAGTAGCGGAGGCTCCCAGCTTGTAACCGGAGGCTCCCGCAGGAATGCGCGATGCGGCCCCACCGTGCTTCCGTACACCTGCAGACATCACCGGCTACTCACCTGTCTCCCACCACCATACACTTTATGGCCTGCATGGCTGCTTGGCGTCACGGCTCCCGGGAGCGGGGAGAGGTAAAAGGCAAGCCCTTGGGTGTCCTGTTTGTGCACACGGCGCCCTCTGCTGGCTGGTGCTCTACGCACCTGCGGTAGTTGGCATAACGGATGGGCCCTGCTCAGAACATATGTAATACAGACAATCCTCATGTCCCCTCACCCTCAGAACACAGCCTGATTCTGAGTTGGCAGATCTCTCAATGGGTGCAAAGATTTTTCTCATACAGTGCATGTATTTTTGTGTTCCTACGATCAATTCTGAGTCGGACAGATCCAGTGGCGGCTGTAGAGTTGGGACTGCAGCACAGTCCAATATTCAAATGGGGAGACAGACCAACTGCCTCCCCAAATGCTGCCAAACATTGCCGTCCGGGACTCACTGGTAGTTGGGGTGGTGCCTCTATTTGAATTTTGGACTGCGCTGCCCCTGGACAGAACTCTGTTGATTCTTGTTTGGCATGAAATGCAACATGCAAGAGATATGTCTTATGGGAGTGTCATAGGTGTGTAGCTAAAGCTCCCTGCAATTCTGAGTTGTGCTTACAGAGAACAGAAGCTTATTTCTTATGGATCGCTTGCACCTAGCATAGTGCTAGTGCAAATACAAATATTAAAGATGAAGGTTGAGGCAGTTGTTTTTTTTAATTAAGTGGGCGGCACAGCTTCCCACTTGAAAACGCATGGATTCTCGCATTAGCTGTACAGAATCTTGCATAAGCAAAAGATAGTAAATTTGGTTTATGCGGCTTCTGGCTGCAGGGAGGGAGCCGCCGGGCGCACGCTGATAACAAAATCTCAGCGGGCACCCAGTTTATAGAGAGGGCTGTAGCTGTGCCTCTCCAGCCTTGCACCTCCCTGCTGGCGACAGACACCTCCCTCATTGGTCACCCTCTCTGTAATCTCCCGGGCTGTTAGAAAAACAAGCAATTTCAAACTTTATAAACAGCAAGTAAACCTGTAAACCTATAGGATATTATTAGGAAAAGCTGTACAGTATATATTACTGAGCTAAATCATGACACTATAAACAAAACTGATAATTCATTCAGGCAGCAGTGCATGACCATTCGTGTAAACTCATGTACAAAATTACTATTAGTTTGAAATAGACCCATCTTAGTACGAAAATAGATTGCAGCACTGTGGAGTTCATTTTAAATTAAAGGTGACTGCTAGATAATGCAGAGACTGTTGTAGTGATCCTCAGATAATATAGAGAGAATCGCAGTGACCGTAAGATAATAAAGGGAACATCCCGTAAGATAATAAAGGGAACATCCCTGTGACCGCCAAATAATATAGAGAGCATCGCAGTGACCACCAGATAATGCAAAGAGTGTTGCAGTGAGCGCCAGATAATGCAGAGAGCGTTGCAGTGAACGCAAGATATTGCAGAGAGCATCGCAGTGACCACCAGACAATGCAGATAGTTGCAGTGACCGTCAGATGAGCGCCGCAGTGACCACCAGATAATTGTTGAAGAGAGCATAATTGACCCACATACAACAGATAACATGAATACACCCCTCACACACATACACAGAATAATAATACCCATGCATTGCACACACATTAATACACCATCCCCAGCCCAGACAATATTAACCTTCCCCCCAGTAAAAAACAAAACAAATACAACCCTCCCCCTTTGCACAAATATACCATCTCCCTAGATATTATTTAAACATTTTCACCCATCCACTAGAACATACCAGAAGGAGGAAGTGTCTGGTCCCTTCAGAGCTCCAAGCCAGGGTACAGCACTATAATTCAGAGACAGGACACTGGGAAAGGGGTGGAGACTCGGGGCAAGGGGGCGGGGTCTTGGCAAGGAACATGAGGAAGTTGATTAGAAGATTCAGACAGGGTATATGGGTGGGCAGGGTCTCGGTCAAGGGCTGGGGTCTTAGCCAGGAGGGAATAGAATAGTCAGTCAGGGTAGATGAGGGGGCGGGGACTCTGTGTGAGGGGCAGGGTCTTGGCTAGGGACAGGCAATGAGTATATTCAGTAGAATAGACTCGAGTCAGAGTAGTGACAGACAGGAGGGACGGAGCCTCACGGTGAGGGCAGAGCAAGTCAGTGACAGTTACAGGAGATTAAACAGTAGGGATGGGCAGATCGATTCACTGTACTGAGTTGAGCCACATGGCTTAGCTCAGTGGTATGTCTCAAGACAGTGTCTCGGGACAAAGCTCTTTAGAGCTATAGGAAGCAGACTCTGAGTGAGTTGCTGACAGCTCCACCCCCCGCAGCCCAGCACTACAGCTCAAGGTTCTACACTGACTCTCCTGAGTCAGTGCACTCCCCTGAGCCCTGGCAGTAGCAGCACGACTCAGATGGAGTCACTGACAGCTCCGCTCCCTACACTGTGTGCTGATCTGCCCCAGTTCAGAAGTATGATCAGATCGGATCAGCAGTTGTAGGGGGCAGAGCTGCCACTCACTCTAGCTCCCACTGATAGGCTATCGAGGTGGGGGTCTCAACACACCAACGCTGAGTGACTCGAATCATTCGAACATCTGAATGATTCGAGTCAGTGTGTTGAGGCACTCACTCACTAGCCATCTCTATTAAACAGAACAGATGAGCACAGTCTGGGACCAGTAGTGACAGATAGAGGATTGGATGGGGTGGAGACTCGGGGGTCTCAGGCAGGGAGGGAGGAATCCTGAGCAGGCATCCGTTCAGTGAGGTCACAGAGTTGGGAAGTAACGAATTCAGTACAGTCACCTGGCACCCTGCCCAGCCTGTGATCTGCAGGGGTTGGGACGGTGTGAAGAGCCTAAGCTTGACCGCGCTTCTTTGTAGCAGGCTGCTGCTGCAGGTCACATTTTGACAGGCACAGCGGCAGCAACTGCTAGGAGAGCGTCTCTTCAGGCTGGCATCTCCCTGCAGTGCAGTTTCTGCTGAGCGGTTTGCGCCAGTGCTCCTTATACAGTGCACCCAGTAGTGCCCCTTATGCATTGCTCGCACTAGTGCCCCTTATACAGTGCCCACAGTAGTGCCCCATATACAGTGCCCCTTATGCAGTGCCCCCGGTAGTGCCCCTTATGCAGTGCCTCATGACGTCTCTCCTATATTGCCCATTGCGGGAGACCTGGAAGGTGGAGGAGTGAGCTCCAGCCTCCGGCAACTGCTGCAGGGAAGGAGCTGCTGGGCGCCCGCTGGTAACAAAATCTCAGTGGGCACCCAGCAAATGGAGTAGGCAGTGGCGGCGCCTCTACAGCCCGGTGCTGGCTAAGCATATTGTGCTGGCCCTGGGTACAGTAGCCAAGAAGAATCTGCCTGACTCTTATTTGCTGCTGCTGGCTGCTCCCGGACATCCACCGCGATCGACTCAACGTTTTGGCCACCCCTGTGCTACAAGGATTATTATTTCTTGAAGAATAAAAGTGAAGTAACAAGTAACATCAAAGTATAGAAGAATCTCATTGAAAACAGAACAGGTCAGAAGCTAAAAGTTCTAAGATCTGATAACAGTGGAGAATATGAGTATAGTGAACTAGCCAAATAACTAAGAGAAAATGGCATCCAGCATCAGCTAAGTATTGCCTATACACCACAAAGTGGCGCCAGTGAAAGAGCCAACAGAGCCATGCTGTGTGATTCAAATCTTGATAAGGAGTTTTGGGCTGAAGTAGTGAAAACAGCTGTCTACCTTAAAAATCAATCACCTGCAGTGGCAGTCAAGGAAATGACACTATTGGAAGCAAAATGCCATGAATCATGAGTCCATGGGGAAGGGGCAGAGTTAAATGACACAAATTTGCATCATTTTAGCCCTCCCTTTCCATATGGATCTGCGATTCCCAGTATTATCTCATTATCCTTTCCACCTCACTAGGAAGTGGGAGGGATGCGGGAGATCCACCAACTCTTTCGGGGGTACAGGGATCATACTGAAAATTTGTGCGTCTCCTGCACCTTCCGGGAGAGTAAGATTGAAGCAGAATTGCTGTTAATAATATTAATAATATATAAATATATAGTGGGCATATATGGTAGATATGTACCTGCTACATTGCAGTACTCCTGGTGTTGGATGCCTTATATATGGTGTATAATTGAATCACCCCCATAGACTCACCAAGATGATGCTTATAACTAAAGATGAGCGGGTCTGGTTCTCAGAGAACCAAGCCCATCCGAATTTGCAGATCCGAAACGAGATACGAGTCCGGCTCGGGTTTTCCCACCTGACTCGGATCTCAAAGCGAGGAGAGTGAAGAGGAAGCCAGGGAGGGGCTGTGCTGTTGTTGTCCATAGCGGCTGTGCTGTTGCTGTGCATAGGGGCTGGCAGCTGTTGTCATAGGGGCTGGCTGTTGTCTATAGGGGCCAGCTGGGCTGGGCTGTGCTGTTGTCCATAAGGGCTGTGTTGTTGTCTATAGGAGCTGTGCTGCAGACAGAAGAGGGGGGCTTCAGTGGCTCCTGTGTCACTGCAGTCCATAGAGGGTTGCTGCTGTGTTGACCAGTGGGTGCTCTGTCCATCAGTGTGAAAAAAAATAACGTGTTTTTTTTCTGTATGTGTGTGCGTGCATTAGCTGCACTTATCAACAATGCAGCTGCGCCAGGCAAGCTGCCTGTGTTGTTAATGAAGGGGCTGCTGCCTTGTTTAGGGGTGCTCCCCCCCCCCCCAAAGTGCAAAAAAATATATAATTTTTTTTTCTGTGTGTGTGTGCGCATTAGCCACACTTATCAGCAACGTAGCTGCGCAGGAGTGCTGCCTGTGTCGTTTATCATGGGGTTGCTGCCTCATTCAGGGGTGCTCTCCCTACAGTGTAAAAAAAAAATGTATGAAAGTGTTTTTTTTTCTGTGTGTGTGTGTGCGCGCGTCAGCCGCACTTAACAACGTAGCTGTACCAAGCGTGCTCCTTGTGTCGTTAAGCAAGGGGCTACTGTGTCCATCCAGGGGTTGCTGTGTCCATCCAGGGGTTGCTGTGTCCATCAAGGGCAGGGACTTCTGTGTCTATCCAGGGTCTGCTGTGTCCATCCAGGGGTTGCTGTGTCCATCCAGGACAGGGGCTGCTGTGTCTATCCAGGCAGGGGAAGGGGCTGCAGGGGTGTATTTGTAAAAATATTGACACTGTTAGTGGAAACGCAGTGTATTCGTAAAAAATATTGCCACACTGTAAGTGGTAGCGTAGTGTGTTATTCTTTTCTTATTCATAAAAAAATCTTGTGACACTGCAACTTTTCACTTCTTTCCTCAATCATGACTAAATAATTAGTCTACACGCCGACTAGACACTACAACAAAGTGCTGCATAACGTGCATTAAACATAATGACATCACAAACGCCTCAGCTGAGATTCACATAAACATATTTTCAAAAGGTTAAAATAGAGGATATGGTTTAAAAAATGAATAAAGCAGCTAAAACTGCGTTCTCTGATTATAGTGTCCCTACTCCCTATCCATGGTCCCTCTACCTGAATTTCAGCAAGTCAGAGGGGCAACTCCATGCAACCGTATTCCAGAGTGCAGCTGCTCCTCCTGTAGCCCAGGTCAGAAGGTGTGTAGGGGGTGTGGTGATATGGACTAAAATGGAGCTCACATCCACTATAGTGGACAATGAAACTCAAATCTAACAGGGAGCGGAGCTGTAATTTATACACAACACAGGATGGGATGACGATATAGGCTTGGGTGCTGGTAGAATCTGGGGTGATGTATACATCATCTTCTTAACACAATATTAATTTGTCCCCGCTGGAATCTACCATTACAGGTGCCTCTGTAATTTTTGCACGTAATTGACAGTAACGGTCTTTCTCATAGAATTTGTAGTTCATTTTGATGGACATCATCTTATCCACATTTTGGGGAAGTAGTCTCAGGCCGATCACTGACAAGGTTCCCGGCTGTATTGAAAACTCTTTCTGGAGTACACACTGGAGGGTGGGCAGCTCAAGTAAAGCAAAGGCAGTTTGTGCAAGGACCACCAAATTACCTTTTTTTCCTGCGAGTAGTCAAACGGGCTGTCTGACATACCTATTTGGATACTTTCAATTAAAAATTTTAAATAGTCCTCAACCATTTTTTAAATGGTGACCATATCAGTAGAGTCACACTAGAGGTGTCATTAATTGTTGGCAATTCTTCTGACCCGACCAGATGTCAAAACTTGGTTGTGTTGACTCAACTGCATCACCAGTGGGTGTTTTGAAAGTTAGTTTTTTCTCAGCAGATGGACTTGCTGGAGAAACTGAAGGAGAAGCCATCGCTGCATCACATGCCACTTGAGCTCTTCAGATCCGTGTCTATTGGGAAGAAGAAACAATGGGCCTGATTCAGACCCACTCGCGAGCGGCTGTCCGCTTGCAAGTGGGTCGATGTTGTGCACTGCGCATGCGCACAACGGCGGGAGCTCCGTCGTGCGCATGCGCCAGACACGATGAGCAAAGGACTTTCCTTCGCTCGTTGTGTCTGATCAAAGGGGGCGTGCTGTCGATGTTGATTGACAGCACGCCCCCTTTGGTGGGCGTGCCGGGGGCGTGCCTCCCTGACGGGGGCGTTCCCAAGGGAACGCCTACCGTCAGAAGCTGGCCCACTGACATCACTAGTGATGTCAGTGGAAGTAATTTTGGCTCTGATAGAGCCAAAATCACTCCGGGCCTTGCGGTTGAAAACCTCAACCGCAGGCTCCGGCTCGCAGTGGCGATGGTCGCGATTGTCAAGACCATCGCGGCCATCAAACTGCACGCTCGTATAGGCTGTGGGTGGTGACCCACAGCTATACGAGCGTCCAGGAGGACGCTCCATAATTATGGAGGGCGGCCCTCATTCAGAGCGTGCGCTCTGCTCAGAGCGTACGGCTCTGAATGAGGGCCCATGTCTTCATCCACTCCCAGCAGCAGGCATGGTGCTCAAGGATTCTCAAGAAAGACACTACATAAGACTTAAACCTTAAATCTTGCATTTGCTCTGTTCCGCTTGTCCACATATCTGTGTTGGTTAAGTGGTACAACGGCAGTTTGAAGGCCGCTAAGTAACTATGTTTTTTTTAAATGTCCCTGTACAGGTTGGGAAGAAGATTCAAGTGGAATCTTTGAAAATAATTATTTAACAATCAGTTGTTTTGGAAAGCACTCTTCCTGGTCCCCTTCTAGGGTGAAAATCCACTCCTAGCAGCATAAGCAGGTGCAGGATTCTCAAGAAAGACACAACGTAAGACCTTATATCTGAAATCTTTCATTTGCTCTGTTCTGCTTGTTCACATATCTGTGCTGGTGGACAGTGGGCACAACGGCAGTTTGGATGCCATTAACTATGTTTTCTTTTATGTTCCTGTACAGGTTGGGAAATGCTTTTCAAGTGGAATCTTTGCAAAGGATTATTTAACAGTCAATTGTTGTGTAAAGCACTACTAGAAGTCTTCCTGGTATCCTTCTAGGATGAAAATCCACTCCCAGCAGCAGGCATAGTGCTCAATGATTCTTCTGGGGCAAGGACTGATGTGAATGAGTAAAATATTTTTTGTAAATGCCTCCCCTCCCCTTCTCACTCATAAATTTACTTCAGAATCAAATAATGAAATTAAATTTACTACCAATCAACCCTTTTTGTCCCTGCCTTCAACTACATACATACTCCAACTCCCTTAGCCCTCTTGAATAATAAAAACATTTGAAGAATATTGATGAGGGAGAAGGGGAGGGGAGGCATTTACAAAAAAATATTTGACACATTCACATCAGTCCTTGCCCCAGAAGAATCCTTGAGGGCCATGCCTGCTGCTGCTGGGAGTGGATTTTCATCCCAGAAGGGATAAAGACATTGTGTTTTTCTTCCCAACGGACACAGGGGTCGATTCAGACCCGGACGTTAAGCTACGCTCTCTTGCTGCCAAAAGGGTCCGGGTATGTAAATTCCATGGTCGCACTGTCTGGTGTAAGGACGCCCTCTATATCTTAGAGAGCGACGACAGAGTGAGCGCACACCAGAAATAAAGACGCCCAGTTTTCTTTCTTAACACACATCATCTCCAGGAAGTAATAAGAAGATAAAGGGAGAGAGCTGGACAAAGGTATAATAATTATATTTAATATCACTTATAACACATACATAGAATACAATTTACATAATTTAAAAGAAAATAAGAAAAAGTAATAATATTACTAAAACCAAGATCAACCAAATAAGTGCATGCTGAAAAGTACAGTTTAATGCCGAGCACTTCAGAGATTTGGAAATGGTCAGTTAGTGCAGATCGATTTCCATAGAATGGAAATGGCAGCAAATGTTAGTAGAAGCAGGCTTAATGAGAAAGCATCATGCACTTAAAGCATCTATATCAGCCACAAGCGTATAGGTAAACTGCATGGGTATGAAGGCAACGAGTCCTGCACATATAGCCAAACTCCAGTTGTATTGATATACATTCCTACAGGTAGGAGAGCTGGGTGCGATAAGAGTCACACAGTTGAATCCCCGTGACTGGAGCTAAACTTGCTCTGTGTGCAACCACTGTGTGCCGGCGTCCCAGTCAAAAACAGTGATGGGATATCTACCTGTGTTCCTGGAGTCTCAGGCAGCATGGCGGCTCTCTGTAAACCTGGAGGGGAGAGCCATGCTAACCAGCGTGCCCAGCAGAGTAACCCAGTCACCGGAGGAGCAGTCCGTGCCTCCGTGTACCATGACAGCTGAGGAAGGCTGAAGGAGAAAGGCAGTGTCCCCATCTCAGGTGTTCCGGTTGCTCCGGCTGGAGTAGGCAGGGTGGAACTCACTGACACGGCGATTGCGACCAATCAGGTTCTCTCTTGGTCAGGATCCTGGGAATATCACCTCCAGGAAGTGTATGATTAATCAGAACCATCGAGAGCCATCGGAGCTGTATGCAGCGCTTGAGTTAGACCCTACACCACCGCAAGCACTGCGATCACTGCAGGCTGAAATACAACCAAGTGATGTGTACAGTGCTAATTACGCACATGCATATAACTCTGTTTTGATGCCCAGACATGCCTGCGTTCACAGCACCACTCCCCCGTTCACAAGCACTGTTACTACCCACAAACGGTACTGTCACTCAAAGTAGCGCTCAGTCTTTGTGTTAAGAACTCACGATTCCCGATCGTAATGACTGGTTCGCGCACGTGCACTGCGATGCATATGGGCGACAACCGCCCATAGCGTGCGTCCGCGGCTTAGCGTCCTGGTCTGAATTGGGCCCACAGATCTGAAGAGATGCAAAGAGATGTTGGTAAGCAAATTGTCAGCTCAAGTGGCACATGATGCAGTGGTGGCTTTAAGTGCATCTGCCGAGAAAAAACTAAACTTTCCCCAAAAAAACCCACTGGTGATGCAGATGAGTCAACACAACCAAGTTTTTTTGTCTTATGCCCAGGCATGACAGTAGGCTTTTCCTTAACATGGGGAAACAATATCCTCATCATCAACATCCTCATTAGCATCAGCTACACAAATATTCTGCTCAACCTGGTGCACTTCCATAGAAGCATCCTCGATTTCTATGTCAGTATGTTCACTTATGCTTACATCATCATAAGAGGCAGAACCACCAGTCATAAATAAATGCCAAGGCCTTAGCTTTTCCTTGTGTTAGAGACTGTGTTTGTTGTGGACCCAGAGTGGTAACATGAGTAGACACTGGAACAGGTTTAAACTGAAAGGTGGGTTGTTTAATGTGAATGTTGGTAGACAGGAGCAATAAGATAAACTAAAGTCCAGTAATAACAAACTAATATATGTGGCAGGAGGGATGTCACGGATGTGGTTTCTTTTAGTTGTGTTCCTGGGCTGGGGTTAGGACTAGCTCTACTCGACTCAGTTGCCCTCTGGAGGAGACTCGGTCTAATGAAGTTGAGTGAGTGACTGAGAACTTGTTAGTAGCTCAGGCACTGCTGAGAGCGACCAGAAAGTCACAAGGTGAATGGAGGTAGCACAGGCTACTAGGTGCAGCTGATTAGCTGAGAGGTGATTGATGATAGTGCAGGCTACTTGGTGTGGTAGATTAGCTGTGAGGTGAATGGTGGTAGCGCAGGATGTTTGGTGCAGCAGATTAGCCGTGAGGTAAATGGAGGTGGCATGGAGCTGCTTCTTGCTGCTAGGAAGCCGTAGGTGGTTGGCGGTAGCATGGAAGCTACTTGTCGTGGCTTGGGAGCCGTAGATGGTTGGTGGTAGTGTGGAAGCTACTTGTCACGGCTTGGGATTGAAGATGGTTGGTGGTAGTGTGGAAGCTACTTGTCGCAGCTTGGGAGTCGTAGATGGTTAGTGGTAGCGTGGAAGCTACTTGTCACGGCTGTCAACAGAGAAGTCAGCAAACACTTTCAGAGTGCAGTGTGGAGGCTCACTTAGACAGGCTAAGGGGACTTGTTGCACTGGCAACTAGTGAGAGCGGTGAATATCCTTTTAAAGGGAGCGCTGGATGCTGGCTGGAAGAGGGGGAGAAGCAAGTCTATTGGAGGAAATCAAGTCACATGGGCAATCCAAGATGGCCACGCCCATGGACCGGAGACCCGCGGTGGACCCACAAGTGACACAACGGACCTGAGGCTGAGAACAGGATGCAGAAGCCACCAGGGAACAGAAGGAGTGATCACCTGCAGGAACTGACCGGCGGGGAAGCAGGGAGCTGCGCTGCAGCATTCTGAGAAGTAAGTGCTGGGATCTGATTCTGGGGTCTCTATGGTGAGTTGTGACAGTACCCCCCCTTGATGAGTGACCTCTGGACACTTTAGGTTTATGAGGCAACTTCTTGTGGAAGATCTTGACCAGGTGAGGTGCATGCACATCAGAAGCATTAACCCAGATTCTCTCCTCTGGACCGAAACCCTTCCAGTCGATGAGTTGTTGCAGATGATTGTATCGAAAACGAGAGTCTAGGATACTGTCAACCTCAAATTCCTGTCCTTGTCTGGTTTGAACACTAGCAGCCTTAGGTGGATCCTTCTGGAATCTGTTGAGGACCAATGGTTTCAGGAGAGAGATATGGAAGGAATTAGGGATGTGGAGGTATGGAGGTAGTCTTAGCTTGTAAGCTACTGGATTCAGGACCTTGGCAATTGGAAATGGACCAATATAACATGGGGCAAATTTCATTGAGGGAACCCGGAGTCTGAGGTTTTGAGTGGAGAGCCAGACCATATCTCCAGATTGAAGACTAGACACTGCTCATCTCTTGTGATCAGCAAATCTTTTATATCGAGTAGATGTTTTAACAAGTGCGGAGCGAACCTTCTTCCAAATTTCAGAAAACTGCTGGAGAGAAATCTTGGCAGCTGGTACATCCAGTGTTGGAAGAAGTGTAAAATGTGGAACTCGAGGATGATGACTGAACACTGTAAGAAAAGAAGTGGAATCAGTGGATGTGTGGTAATGATTGTTGTGAGCGAATTCAGCCCATGGACGGAGCTCCATCCAATCATCTTGAGAAGAGGAGATAAAGGTGCGAAGAAACTGCTCCAGGCCTTGGTTGACCCTTTCGGTTTGTCCATTGGTCTGGGGATGATATGCGGTAGAGAAGTTAAGTTTCACCCAAAGTGCTGAACAGAGTGACCTCAAAAATTTAGTTACGAACTGCACTACTCAGTCAGAGACGATTTCTTGCAGGAGACCATGAAGTCTGAAGATCTTAATGAAATTTTGAGCGAGTAATGGAGCAGATGGAAGTCCAGTGAGAGGCACAAAATGGGCCATTTTGGAGAATCTCTCCACAATAACCCAGACTGTGTTGTGGCCTTGAGATGGAGGGAGGTCAGTGATGAAATCCATGGATTAGTGTGTCCATGGCTGTGAAGGAATGGCTAATGGCTGGAGTTGCCCGGACGAAGCTTGCCGAGATACTTTGTGCTGAGCACACTTAACACATGAGGAGATGTAGATAACAACATCTGTTTTCATGGAAGGCCACCAATAAGATTGCCGGATAAATTCAATAGTTTTCTCAATGCCATAGTGTCTGGAGAAATGAGATGCATGAGCCCATTGTAACAATTTCTTATGAAGGTGGGGTTTCACAAATGTCTTTCCAATGGGAGGTGTCATAGCGATGTTGGTAGCAGCAAACGAAGTTGAATCCAGGATGGGATGTACTTGTTCCGTGAGCTGTTTAGAGCCACTTTCCATGGAACGGGAAAGCGTCGGCTTTACAGTTTTGTGAACCAGGGCAATAGGAGAGCTTGTAGTTGAATCGGGAGAAGAACATCGCTCATCTAGCTTGCCTTGGATTCAAACAATTAGCAGTTTTCAAATAAAGTAAGTTTTTTTGGTCTGTGTAGATGGTGATGGGATACTGAGCCCCTTCTAGAAGATATCGCTATTCTTCGAGAGCCAATTTTATGGCGAGTAACTCCTGGTCTCCAATGGAGTAATTCCTCTCAGCAGGCAAAAACTTCCAGGAGTAGAAACCACAGGGATGAAGTTTCTCGTCCATAAAGCGTTGAGAGAGAACTGCTCCAACTCCCTCAGACGAGGCATCAACCTCCAGAATGAAGGGTTGTGTTAAATATGGTTGTTTCAACACCGGAGCAGAGATGAAGGCCTGTTTCAGGAGTTGAAAGGCAGAAGTGGCCTCGACTGACCAAGTGGTTGGGTCCGCCCCCTTGCAGGTGAGAGCTGTGATAGGAGCTACCAGGGTGGAGAAACCTTTAATAAATTTGTGGTAATAGTTAGCAAAACCTAAAAATCTTTGGATGGACTTCAGGGATGTAGGGATAGTCCAATCGAGGATGGATTGAAGTTTTGCAGGGTCCATTTGAAGATTAGACCCGGAGATGATGTACCCCAGAAATGGTACACTAGATACTTTGAAAACACATTTTTCCAACTTGCAGTAAAGTTGATTGGAGCGCAACCTTTGAAGAAACTCCTTCACCTGATTTCTATGACTTGCCAAATCTTGAGAGAAGATCAGAATATCGTCTAGGTAGATGACCACATTTTTAGTTGACAAAGAATTGGAAAACAGCTGGGGCATTACAGAGGCCAAAAGGCTTGACGAGATACTCGTAATGCCCATCTCTGGTGTTGAAAGCTGTTTTCCATTCATCACCGGGATGGATACGAATTAAGTTGTAGGCTCCTCTTAAATCAAGCTTTGTGAAGATTGTGGCTCCTTTGACTCTGTCGAACAGCTCAGTTATGAGAGGTAGAGGATACCGATTTTTTATAGTTATGTCATTGAGTCCGCGGTAGTCAATGCATGGACATAATCCTCTGTCTTTCCTTTTGACGAAGAAAAATCCAGCCCCTGCAGGAGAAGATGAAGGATGAATGAAACCTTTTTGTAGATTTTCCTCAATGTATTTGGACATAGCTTGAGTTTCAGGGAGTGAGAGCGGATAGGTACGTCCCCTAGGAGGGTTCTTCCCAGGAATTAGATCGATGGGACAGTCCCAATTGCGATGGGGAGGTAACAGACCCGCCTTTTGCTTACTGAACACATCTGAGAAATCTGAATAGGTTACAGGCAGGCCCATAGGAAGTTGCAGGTCAGAGGACCGAACTGGAACCACATGATGTAGACAATCCTTGAAGAAATTGGTACTCCAGGAGATAATTTGCATAGTTGACCAGTCAATTTGTGCAGAATGTCTCTGTAGCCAGGGTAGACCGAGAACTAGAAAATGAGAGGCTTTGGGAATCACTAGGAAGGATAGTTCCTCAGAGTGGAGAACCCCGATGGTAAGTTTCAATGGTTTGGTGCATTGGGTGATGGTTCCACAATTAATTCGACTACCATCGATGGCAGTTAAGGTCACCACTCGAGTTAGGGCTTCAACAGGAATCCAACATTTAAGAACATAGGGGGTCATTCAGACCCGCTCGCGAGCGCAGGATGCTCGCAAGCGGGTCGATGTTCCCCCACTGCGCATGCGCACGATGGAGGGAGCTCCGTCGTGCACATGCGCGAGACCCGGCGAGCGACGGGCTCTCCATCGCTTCGGGTCTCGCACCAAAGGGGGTGTGCTGTCGATGTTGATTGACAGCACGCCCCCTTTGGTGGGCGTGCCTGCCAGACGGAGGCGTTCCCATGGGAACGCCTACCGTCTGAAGCCGGCCCCACTGACATCACTAGTGATGTCAGTGGGACTGATTTTGGCTCTGATAGAGCCAAAATCACTCCAGGGCTTGCGGCAGCGAGACCCTACCGCAGGGTCTCCGTTGCAAGCCCGATGGTCAAGATGGTCGCGATGGTCCAGGAGGCCACTCCATTTTCATGGAGGAGGGCACTGATTCAGAGTGAGCGTTCTGGTCAGAGCGTTCAGCTCTGAATCAGGCCCATAGTCTGTAGTCATAAAATTTTGTGCAGCTCCAGAATCGAGAAGGGCTAGAACGGAAGTAGGAACCCGCGGAAGTGTCAATTGAGCTTGAATGGTGGAATATGACTTCCTAGGTGATTCAATGGCTACTCCTAACTTAACCTCTCTGTGATAAGTTAGCAGGGGGCGTTCCCGGACGGATGGGACAAGCTTTTAAATGTTGAGACGATCCGCAATAAATGCAAAGATTCTGTCTCTGCCTTTTCAGTTTCTCCTCCGTGGATAAGCGGGAACAATTGACCTGCAAGGTATCCTCTCCCACAGGTGGTGAATGGAATCGGGGAGCAGATCGAAGTTTAGCCCAGTCGAATCTGCTCCTCTCTAAAGAGCGTTCTCTATGCCAGAGGTCCACCTTATTACAAAGGGAAATTAATTCATCCAATTTCGGAGGAAGATCTCGAGAAGCCAAGTCATCTTTAAGCCTTTCAGAAAGCCCGCTCCAGAAGGCTGCATTGAGAGCGTCCTCATTCCAATTAAGTTCTGAAGACAAGGTTCAGAACTGGATAACATACTGTCCGACCGTTTTACTGCCTTGCCGCAGACGAAGAATATCAGTTGAGCAAAAGAGACTCTACCGGGCTCATCGAAGGGGACCTGGCTAGAAGGCACCATGTTATTAATCTCTGCCCCCCTCGCGGCTTCAGCTGCGATTCACGGGTCAATCGAAAAGGGGCATAGCCAAATGACACAATTGTAATGGAAATGCTTCATACTGGCTCCGTCTCCAGCCGATTGACCAGCGAATCGCGGCATTTTGCTGTGAGGTGGGTGAGGCTTAATAACGGTGCCTGCTCTTGTGCAGCTGCTGCCGCTGTGTGGGGGACCTTTAGGTGTGGGGGTCCTGGGACGACCGCCCGTCACCCCCCTATAATCCGGCCCTGCCCCCCTTTATATACTGCAGCTCCAGCCCCTTTATGGGCAACACAGCAGCAGCCTTCAGCCCCAGACCCCGACAGGACAAGTTGATCAACACAATGACACAGACAGTGACATCAACACGTCTGTTCAGGGAACCTTCCACACCCAGAGTGAAAATAGTGCCGATCATGAGACCTTTATAGAATACAAAACCCGCAAGAATCCGACAGTGGGAAGATGGTGTTTTGAGATCAGAGTCACGTGGGAAAAGCCGAGCCTAGCTCGGTTCTCGCCTTGGATCTGAAAGTTCGTGTGGGTCCGGTTCTGAGTACCAGACCAGCTCATCTCTATAAAGAACACACAAGTCTGTTTGTATACTGTAAGTTGCAGATTTCTGAGCAGAAAACTTGCCATTTGTGAATGTTAACTAAATTGATCCTTTAGAAATATTTGAGGATTTTTAGATTAATGCTCCTCACACCATATCAAGACTATAGTCTAAGTAATACATCAGCGCCAGCCTACCTACTGTACCCTGGTGTTATAAATAATCTGCGGCCGAATATAAATCACACACATGTGGGTGCTTTTGAGGTGCTTCATTCATTATAAAACCCTGAGAGCCGGAGCCAAGTTTCAGGAATATTAAAACACGTCTAAACAGAATCAGTGATAGATTAGTTCAATCAGCAGCTCTGACTGTCAAGCAGAGATTCCTGGAGCACTCTGGGCCATTATTAAGTGGATTTCTATTGGGTTATAACTCATGTTGGTACATTCGACTGGACAGAAGGAGTTTTCAACTTTCACAGGCTTAGGACAAACCCCATATTTTAGGCTATAGAGGCAAGGGATGAAGGGCAGAGGGTTCAATAAAAAGTTTATGATCACACAGTAGAAGCTCCACCTTTAGATAATCCTTATATGGTTTCTCTTATAATGTATGCATGGCTATCAATTGCTTAAGGGTATTTAGGGCAATTGCCTAATGTCTCAGCCCTCTTGGGTGTCCCACTATTTGTCCTCCGTACTTTATGTAAATACCCATGTGATACCCCACATGCTGATATTTTCTCTGCTTAACCTCCAGGACCACATCCCCCACAAAACAAATGATCACCAGAGCAGTGGAGAAATAAGGACGCTAAACAAAGCGCACCAATCTGAGTAGGCGGAGAGTTGCTATGCTGCAGACAGTGTGTTGATTGCTGCATGCAGAGCAAGCTGCTGTCGATTAAGAAGGGGTCTGCTGGAACCAGTGCCTTTAAGAAGCGAGCATTCTCCAGTGGCACCCCAGGCCCTGAGAAATGGTCCTTTATGTGGGTGTTTTAGATCTGGGGCTGGATGCAGTAAATGAAAAATGCGGCATGCCCCGCGGCCGCCGCGTCACTCTGCGCATGCGAACCTAAATTGCTGAATGTGGCCCCCTCAGTGGCAGCTGGAGTAACCTGCCTCATCACTTACCTGAAAACAGAGGCCCTGATTCAGAGCCGGACGCTCCGACCAGAGCGCTCGCTCTGAATCAGGGCCGTCCTATTTAAATTTGGAGCGGCCTTTTGGACGCTCGCATAGCTGTGGGTTACCACCCACAGCTTATGCGAACATCCATGATGATGGTCGCGATGGTCAAGACCATCGCGACCGTCGGGCTTGCGACGAGACCCTGCGGTAGGGTCTCGCTGCCGCAAGCCCTGGAGTGATTTTGGCTCTATCAGAGCCAAAATCACTCCCACTGACATCAGTGATGTCAGTGGGGCCGGCCCAAGACGGTAGGCGTTCCCATGGGAACGCCTCCGTCTGGCAGCCACACCCCCGGCAAGCCCACCAAAGGGGGCGTGCTGTCAATCACCATCGACAGTACGCCCCCTTTGGTGCGAGACCCGGAGCGACAGCTTGGCTGTCGCTATGCGGGTCTCGCGCATGTGCACGATGGAGCTCCCTCCGTCGTGCGCTCGCGAGCGAGTCTGAATGAGACCCAGAGATCATTAAGCCTTTGCTTTTGCTGATTTGATCTCTGTATGCAGACATCACTGCTCTCTCCCAGGGGCCTATTCATCAACACTAAAATAAAGTTTTTAAGGACATTTTCCTTAAATAACGTTATTTTGGTATTCATGAACAGACTTAGCACTGGAAATATCACAGATATCTCCTTGCTAAGTTCCCCTGCATTCATTTCCACACTCCCCATACATTAGTATGGGGATGTGGAAATTGTGGTATTCATCAAATTCCAAAAATTATGAATTTTCGGAATTTGATGCAGTTACTATTCGCCACTGTGAGGTGGCGAATAGCAGAATCGACTTACCTGTATCCACGTGTGCAGGTCCCCCGACGAGTCCCTCCGGCGCTCTGCTCCGTCCTCAGGCTCCGGAGGCTGGTCGGACATGTGTGCTCCCCCAGCAGAGCACAAGAAAGTTTAGAAAAAGAAAAAAATTAGAATTTTTTTTTTCTAATCTGTCATGTGGTCTGCTGGGAAACCACATGACAGACCAGCAGGACGGAGCCGGAGGCTGCTGCGCGGACAGGTAAGTCGGGGGGGGGGGGGAGGTGAGCGGAGGGGGGATGGGGGGTACACAAACTTAACGTATCTGCATGCAGTGCTGCGCATGCGCTGGTTTTACAGATGTAACAGCGCATGCGCAGCACTGTTTCCAGATGTGATAAGGTAGTGTAGGCAGGGAAAAGTATCTATTTCCCGAAAAGCTGTCATCGCAAAAATGACAGCTTTTCGGAATAGATACTTATGGAGAGGTGGAATGATGAATTCCACCTATAATTAGGTAGAACTCCATGCGAGTTCTAAACCTAATTATCTCCATCGAATTTTTAGGTTTAATGAATAGGCCCCCTAGTCTCCTCACTCACAGACAACAAAAACACCAGCTCCAGGAACACATGCAACCAAAAGCACGTCTCTGTACATTCAATGAAATCAAACAGCACTGGGAGAGGACGGTTGCCCTCGTACTGCCGGGAGTTGTAGTTTGGCATAGGCAATGGAGCTTATCGCTACAGTGCACTGAACTTCGCTCTAGAACTATAGAGACCATCATGCAATGGAAGTTTGCAGTGAGAACGGCTCGCAGGACCCTACTCGCACCTTTTACCCCTTTGACCCAGGATTTGGAACATGGTTCGAAGCCGGGTGAGACCAGCGATTTACCCCATTTACATTGTGGCATCGACCCGGGAATATCCAGGGTCAACGCCATTCACACTGCACCCGGGTGCAGTGCCGGCGCTTGCAGATGATATCATCACCAATTGCCGGAAACTCCAGCTCTCCCCTGAACGCTGGACTGGAGTGGGCCGGCGACCAGGGGAGGGGATCCTTAACAGGGGGGCTATCATTCAGGAGGCTGTCTGTGACAACTGTCACCGGGCAGGGAGAGATTAAAGCCTTGTGTGATTCGTGGATGGGGTAAAAAAAGTAACAGTCCATACCATACAGGGAGGCTGTAATCTCTCCCCGATGACAACTGTCACACAGACAGCTTCCCGAATGACAGCCAATCACAATGCAGGAAACGGGTCCCGGGTCAGAAGACTAGGGTAACCGGTTTCCACTGAGCCTGACCTGTTTTACTCGCGTAAAACCCTGCTCGAGACCTAGGAAGAAATGCTGAGATTTTTTCCTAGGACCCTTTTCCATTGAGCCGCTACCCGGGTTGACACGACAATAACCCTGGAATTTTGGCAAATGGAAAAGGTGTATAATAGGACTGAGCCCAGTCCTGCTCCCTGCTGTTCCCTGTACTATACACCAACACCACTGCAAATATTCTGTAGGTATAAACCAAGAAAATAAGTCAAGGATGAAAAACAAATATATATATCACGCCGCAAACTTTGCACATGCACATATAGTGACTACAAAGTCGGACTCCACCCAAATACAGACATACTGTAGGCAGGGCCGCAATGAAGGGGGAACTGACGGAACTATAGTCCCAGGCCCGGACAGAAAGGGGGTCCGGGTAGCAGCGGAGTGGACAAGTGATGGCGGTATTTTACATTTGGAGCTGGACGCAAACTGATTGGAGCTTGCAGACCGGCAGCCAATCAGGAGCAGCTGCAGCTACTGATTGGCTGCCAGTCTGCAAGCTCTGATTGGCTTGCGGCCAGTGCTATATTCAAAGTGCCTTTGCCTGCCCCCCGTGTGTCTCTCTCTCTGTCCGGATAAATGTGAGTAGCATGCCTGGAGCAGGTACCACAGTACAGCAACCGCCTGCCAGTGGGGAGAGGATGTGCAAGGAATACAGCAGCCGGGGAGAGAGAGAGCAGCAATGGAGAAGCTATCTACAGCCGCCGCGTGATGGTGCAGAGGAAGGACGGGCAGGAGAGGCTGGAGACAAACCAGGTACACAGACTCCAACTCTCACACCCTTAGTCTATTCTCACCCTGCTCTCATATCCACACTCTGCTCTCACACCCACTCCCTGCTCTCACACCCTCACCCTGCACTCATACCCTCACCCTGCACTCGTACCCACACCCTGCTCTCACACCCACACCCTGCTCTCACACCCACATTCTGCTCTCACACCCTCACCCTGCTCACACACCCTCACCCTGTTGTCACACCCTCACCCTGTTCTCACATCCTCACCCTGTTCTCACATCCTCACCCTGCTGTCACACCTTTATCCTCCCTCCCACGGCTCACACCCTCACCCTCACGATGCCCACACCCTCACCATCACGCTGTTCACCCACATTATGTACCGCGACACCCACCTCTGACAAACTGCCCCCCCCCCACTTAAGGGGATGGGCCCTACCAATTTTGTCAGTCCTGGGCCCCATAATTTCTGATGGCAGCCCTGACTGTAGGGACTCTCAATCCCTCTAATCTAGCAATTCATGAAAACAATGCAGTAAGTTTTAGCACAATAGGTGCAGTACACATTGCAGAAGCATGCCACAGGTGGGGATTATTATCAGGCACCACTACACACCCTATGCTTGGCTGGTTACACCAATGTTCTTATAAAAAGAAAAACAAAAAAACACACATATTTCAGTAGGATATAAATAGCTGCACATTTAAGCTTGCTTTGTTTAGTCCTATTACTGTAGGAGTTAATAGCATACCTCCCAACTGTCCCGCCTTCAGAGGGACAGTCCCATTTTTCTGGGACTGTCCCACCCATGGGCCACAGTGTCCCGCGGTGGGGGGGGAGTTGGGGACAACACATACGGGTATACAGAAGGTGAACAAATGCCATGCGCACAGCATCTGTTCACCAGTGTAGGGAGAGCCTGGGGCTGCCCAGCATCTCGGAGAGTGCTGGGAACACCCCCCATAGTGACATAAACGGGGGTTGCCGCGAGGTTCAGCCCATTTTCAAGAAACCACGTCCCTTCCGGTGAAGCCCCGCCCCCTTTTTGGACAGGCACCCCTTTGGCGCGCGAAGTGTCCCTCTTCATGGACCATAATAGTTGGGAGGTATGCAATAGTATGTATTGTGATTGCCAAATATGGTTACAATAAAATATGCAAAATAATTTTCCCTAAATTTTATCCTCTAGTGAGTCAGACATGTTACAAACAGGTGCGTATGTGCATCCAATATAGTAATTACTGTTATATCCTGATGTACCTTTCTTCATAGCAATGACTCATCAAGTATGCTGTTTATGTAGTTTATTTATTGTAAGTAATACTTGCCTTAGTACAGGTAGATAAAGACATCATCTCCTCATGGCTGTTCTCCTTTCTTTTACCTCCTATATCTCTCCACTTCCTGATCACGTCCTTCTATGCTGCATGATCCTTAAAAGGTACACTACCTCATCTTACTATTACATGACAATGCACATAAACTATAAAGTGTGACACAGTCAGGATAGGGGTCCCTCTCCTGGGTAGATGGGCTCCCTCCTTCACACACAGCAGCCAGAGAAACAGGACACAATTCTGTGGTTCTCATACAAGCTGATCAGAGCCAGTCTTTATTGTACAGAGCACATAAATGAAACAAAACACAAACAAAATCCTAGCCCGTCTGGGCTCTATCTAGACAGTAGATTCCCTCACTATCAGGAGACTAAATAAGTTCATGTCAACAGTACTTACAGGTTGTATCAAACAGTGTCTCAGAGCAAGCTAGCCTGTGGGCCTGCTCTCCCAGGTGTGAGACACTCAGCCACAACTAAACCTAGCTTATCACAGCCATTTCTAGGTGCAAGCCCTAATGAGCCTGCTACCAGTCTGAAAGGCCCAACACACGGAGTGACCTGTGGATGGAGCCCTCCCTCTCCTCACATCCACACCCCCAGGACACATTCCTGATTTTCACTAAAGCTGACATTTCTAGTCTGTGTTTACAAAACAGACTTCTCCTGGGGGTTTTAAAGCACATAGGACAGGAACCTGGTACAGACATAGAAGCCATTCAAAACTGCTCCAGTGCTTCTATCACAATAGATACTACATCTCCCCCTTCCTTTCATATAATTTTTTTTTTAAATATAAAATTTACGTTCAAACAAGTAGTGCATTTATAAAATGAAACATATAACAATGTGTTAATGGTAGCTGAGCATGAACATTAACCTAATATACATGAAACCGGGAAAACCTTCTAGAATGGTTACAAGCCATAAATTAAGAGTCATATCTGCTCAATAAGCCTAGCAGGTGGTTTAATGACTCTGCCTCTTTGTCTGAATATGTGATCCTTCACTCAAAGAAACAGACTCCATGATGGGATCACTTGATGCTGAGGATGGTAAAGGTACTGTGATGACATCCTCTTGACTTGGAATATAAAGATGGAAATATCTTCCTGAAATGGGAAACATTCCTTGTCACTGTTTAATTTTCATTTCCTGCAACAATCATTGGCCCTGATTCAGAGCCGTTCGTTAAAGGCAGTACGCTCGTTGCGTTCCGATGTTGAGTAACCACGCATGCGCCGGTGTTACACTGCGCATGTGCGTACGGCAGATTGCGAGTTTTTTTTGTCTCGTTCGTCAAATAGCGTACAGGAAGTGACATGTCAAATGTGATTGACAGAACAGGCCGTTTTTGGGCGTTGACGGGGGTGGAGATGGAAAAACGCAGGCGTGGCGAGGCGTTTTTTGGGCGTACATACATTAACAAATGCGAACGTCAAATGTGTTCGTACAAACTCATACGTCACTGGATGATCCTCTTTCCCTTCAAAATGCTCGCACAGCTTAGGGGCTGGATAACTCGACCACAGTGGTGATGGCCTTCTCCTCCGTCCCGGCACTCCTCGATGTTGTTTCGATTAATCACGGCTTGTCAGAAACTCAATTAGTGTTGGATTGAAAAACGGCTTGGTCTGTGTTTTGAAAGCAGTTTTTTTGAATAGCACAAAACCGAACGCAGGTGGAAATCATAGCTGCTAATGTCTGGATTACACAATCAATTAGCGTACATTTGTGGGGGTGTATTTTGGCCGCAATGTGTTCGTTTTTGGACTATTGTAACAATAATGTCATCATGTTTAGGTTTGGTCCCTCATTTTGTGTTTGCAAGGTGTTTATTCCTCCTTAGGTAATGTTTTAAACGTTCCTTAACGAGCACTTTTTTTTCAATGTGTAATTTTTAATTTTGAACGTTGTTGGCTTGTGGGCCCGGATTAAAAGTAACCCATTTTTTCAAAAATTTTAGAATACAAAGTCGTACATGTGTGATAAATTTATTGGTATCCCCCCAAAAAAAAAAACACATATTGAACTCCAACATTTTTGCAGTGTTCCACAATATTTATTAATTGTGCAAACAATAATTTTCGGGTAAACGTAAATGCAAAAATTAAAAACAATTCACAAGAAAGGAGAGGGAAGTTTTGGCCAGAAAGGAATATGAGGCAAGCACAGAAGGAGTGTGGGAAAAGTAGCCAATGGTGTCACCGTTTTTTCGCCCGTTTGGCTGGGGGAGGGAGGGCGCCAGACCGGGTCCGGGATGTCATCGGGCTGGCCTGTCCAGAGGCAGATGTTGTGGCCTCTGGACTAGGCAGAGGGCTAGGCACATTTGGAGGATTGGCTGATGTTGTGCCAGAGGTGGAGGATCCTGATGTTCCGGCAGGAAGGGAGGTCAGCTCCCCATGTGGAGAACGAGCTGCTCCAGGGCAGTGGCGATGCGGATATTGGCCCTGGTATTTTCCGCCAGGGCCTGACCAATGGTCACTTTGGCCGCAGCATTTTGCTCCAGGGCCTCAGCCACCCGTACCAGACTGGCGTCCATCCTCTGCAGAATCTCCGTATGGAAATCCGATTTAAAATTGAGTTCTGTGAGGAGGGACACTGCCTGCAAGGGGGATTGCCCTGGACTGGCTTCTGCAGGGTCCTCAGCCGGATGTACTGGTTCCTCCCCTGCAGAGCCAGCAGAAATTCTGCGGCCAAGGCTCCCCTCTGGAGCAGACTCATCCGCCTGTGTCTCTGTTGGAAAAATGAGAAAAGACTCACATTAGAATCTACATATTGGCACAATAACATTTCACAGTTGGTGACATCACAACATTTACCTGGGACAACATGAGGAGCCGCAAAGTCTGGCATGTCCATATCCATGTTGGACACGCCAAACACCTCCACAGGCTGCACACACCCCTGTGCCAGCTCTTCTAAATCAGTCAACTCCAATGACACAGGGGTGGGACCCCCACCTGTCCCCCTTGCATGCCTAGCCCTGTCCACCAGTTTTTGCTTCAGGCGATATTTGCAGTTGGCCCATCTGTGGGATGAAATTGGAACCATTACTTTTTTTTTGATTTGGTGTTTGGTTTTAGGGTGGTCAAGTGTTTACTTACCGCCGTTTGACATCCCGGGCTAGACGGACATAATCACCCACCCTATTGACATCCACGGCTACCTCTTCCCACATTCTCCACTTCTGGCTTGCACTCATATTCCTGTCTGCCTGTGGCAGGATGTCCACACATTTCTGAATCAAAACCTCCATCTCCTTTCTTGTGAATTGTGGCTGCCTTTTCTTTTTGGCAGCTTTGCCCGGAATACTGGGCCCAGCAGCCTCTTCCATGTCATCCTCCTCACCTATTTGGGTAAATTTGCAGAATTCTCAACTTCACAACGTGCACAATATTATGTTTATAATTAATCATTGAGTCAAAATGCATGAAATACTTACCGCCTGACTGTTGTCCATTGTTTCCCTGGTCTGTAGCCATGTGTGATGTTCAAACTATAAATACACCAGAATTGTGTTTTTGTCTCGTGACGTATTTATACATGCGTCCTTATTTTGCGGCCGCATCATTGATTGTGCGTTCCTCTGATCCTTCCTTAATTTGTGCGGGAAACAAAACACTATTTATGGCTTGGGGCGTCTCGACTCGAGGTGGCGTTTATTGAATGTTGGAGGTTACGTTGGTTGGAGTTGATTGTTGGCTGGTGTCGGAGATTGCGTTTATTGTGGGTTTTTTTTTTTTTTCTTTGTTTTCCGTTAGTTTTTGTTCCATTTTGAATTTTTTGGTCGTTTCCAGTTTTGGTAAGTTTGTGAAAGTCTAACTTTGGGTCAATTTGTCTCTCATTCTGGTGTCGATTTTTCTAATAAGTTTTTCCCGTCATTTCATCTCTCTTAGGTTTTATTTTGGCTCTGCCCCAAAGACATTTTGGTCCGGTTTCTTATATATTATCTCTTGGTAAGTTTATTTGTTAAACTGTTTAGGAAATGATCTTGTTTGTCTGTACGCAACTTTGGTTGGCCTTCCACATGTTACGTTGTTTTTAGCAAATTAGAACTCTGTGGTTTTTTTACATTATTTTTGCGGCGTTATTGTGCCATGTATTTGCGAACTAATTAGCGCATTTTTACTACTTCCTATTGTGCCATGTATTTGCGAACTAATTAGCGCATTTTTACTGCTTCCTATTGTGCCTTGTATTTGCGAACTAATTAGCGCATTTTTACTACTTCCTATTGTGCCATGTATTTGCGAACTAATTAGCGCATTTTTACTACTTCCTATTGTGCCATGTATTTGCGAACTAATTAGCGCATTTTTACTACTTCCTATTGTGCCTTGTATTTGCGAACTAATTAGCGCATTTTTACTACTTCCTATTGTGCCTTGTATTTGCGAACTAATTAGCGCTTTGTGAAATGTGTATTCATCCCTTAAAAATGTTTTTTTTTTGCTGGAGCATTGGTTGCTTACATTTGGCCTCAATTTGACGTAGTGTGCGCAACGTCGTTTTGCTCTTTGCTCAAATGTGTGTGTGTCCCCTTTTATGTTTTGTCTTGCTTAAATTTGTGATAATGACATGGCCAGCATAAAATGATGTATATTTTTGATGTCATTATTTGCAGTGACAACATATCATGACAATACCCTGGCATGTAAGCATCAATGGATGGTATTTTCAAGCAAAGTTACATGTATTTTTAATGGGTGGTGTAAAAAGGCTGACATTCCAATGTTGTCATTTCAGGTTGATATGGGTCGGATTGTTCTGGCCCTGCTCCCGGAAGCCGACCAACCTCAATCTCGTCCCAGGCGTAGGCATCGTAGGCGTGCAAGGCCCCAGATATTTCGAACACGTGTCACCCTTTTTGGAATGCCAGATGATGAGGTTTTAAGACGATACCGTCTTCCTCCAAAAATCATCATAGACACTCTCTCATTAATAGAGAGTGATCTTGAGCGGCAAATTGACAGTCCTACAGCAATTCCACCACTTACGCAATTTATGGCGGTGTTACATTTCTGTGCCTCAGGATCGTTCCAAACAACGGTGGGAATAGTGGCGGGCATCTCACAATCCTCCTTTTCCCGGATCCTGAGGGCAGTGATGGAGGCACTTTTCAAGCACCTCCATCATTTTATTCAAATGCCTTTGGATATGGGTGCCCTTAGTGTGGCCAAGGCCAATTTTTACCAAATAGCTGGCTTCCCACACATCATAGGGGTTGTGGATGGTACTCACATACTACTTCAGCCTCCAGCACGGCTGGAGGCAATATTTAGAAACCGTAAACACTATCACTCCCTCAATGTAATGGTGGTATGTGATGCCTCCCTCCAGATCCTGTCCCTGAATGCAAAATTACCAGGAAGTGCACATGACTCCTTCGTCATCCGGCAATCAGGGATATGGCACAAATTAAACAACCTACAAGCTGGTGATGCGTGGCTTCTGGGTAAGTGGAGACCTTTAGTACATAACAATGTTAAGCTTCATACAGAGTGAGCCTGATGTTGACTTTTCGTTTTCACAGGAGACAGTGGCTACCCTTGCACGCCCTGGCTGCTCACTCCTTATTTGGCTCCCACACCAGGGCCACAAAGTGAGTATAATTCTGCACTTACAGCCACCAGGCCGATTCAGATGCCTCCACCGCTCTGGTGGCAAACTCATGTATTTGCCGGATATGGTTTCGAAAATTGTGGTCCTGTGTGGGATATTTCACAACATCGCCATAAGGAGTGGGGTCACAATGCAGCCAGAGGATGCCTTACCTGAGGATGGCCCCCCCGAGGTTGGTCGGAGGTCAGTATGTGGGGAGGCCATACGCGATGATGTGGTGGCCAGATTTTTTAGGTAATGATTTGAAAAAAAACAGTGTTGATACCTAATGTGGTTGGGTTTGTTTGAGAACATCTAATTTTTGGCTAATTTTTTGCTCCATCTTCTGTTTTTTTACATAATCTTTGGCACTCCAACGATGACTACTTCCTGCTACCCTTACAAAACCTGTATGTGGATATTTTGGGAATATATTCTGGAACCCTTATTGCAACGCCATATATGTGGAATCATGTTGTCATGGTCCTTCGTTAACCAGTTCTTGATTTTTTGGATGTGATGTGGTTTTTTTGTTATGTGTTGTATTTGAGATTATCACTGTGTGTTTTGTTTGTGAGTGACCACTTTGAATTTTCAGTTATGTTGATAATAAATGTTTTGAGAGTGAAATGTTGTCCCTTTTTGGGAACGTTACCACCAAGTGTAACCAGGTTCACACACGTCACATTTGACTAAGGGGTAATCCAGTACTGACGCCATTTGAGAAAATATGTTTTCTTTATTCAGGGTCCAAACCAACACCAAAAGGAAGCCTGTACAATCCTTTTGCTTCGTAATATTGCCCTAAGCTGCTTGCACAAAAACTAGGAACCTGTAAAATTTAGAAATATCTAATTGTGACTACACCAAAAAAGGGAAATCAGATTGGTACTGTTAGGTGTTTCTTGTGGCTGTTTGACATAAAAATACAACACACACTCTTATTGTCCAAAATTTGAAATCATTGCAGGAACACTCTACTTATGTCAGGGTAAACAATATGTGGTTTTGAAAAAACGAATGAGCCAGAACGTAACTTAAAAAAAAACAATTTATTTACAGAATGGGCCCAAAATAAAAAACTACTCCCTAAGGAGGACCGACATACGGTCAAGGACCACCAGCACCCGGATGATATTGGAGTGCATCTGGGCCACACAGGCGGATAAATTGGCCCGAAGCCTCTGTTCCTCTGTGGGTGAGAAAAGTGTGGGGATTAATACAACAATAGTGAAACCACATTACAAAATATTTTAATAAAAAACTCCACAAAAATCAATTATCAAAAACTGCATTAAAACTTATCAAAATAAAATGGTGTAGGGCAAAAATACAAGGCCTATGTCCAAATTCCGACAGGTGTGCTATGTGTATGTTGAAAACAGCAGTAACAGGTTACGGCAATCGCCCAAAACCAAAAAATTAAAAAAAAAAAACACAAAAAAACCCCATGATTACATACAAACAGTTTGTGACGATAAATAAACACCCAAAAAAACATACCGGAAGACCCAACGCCAGCTACAGAAGGCCCTCCATCGTCCTCCTCGGAGGTGGGTCCATTCCCCAAAGATCGGGGCGGGGTAATGACCGACTCCAGGGAGGGGGTCATTCTAAGAGGGGTGGTTGGAGGAGAGGGGGAATTGGGACGGAGGGGAAGGAGGCCAGAAAAATCTGGCTGAGGGTGTAGGAAGGCTGGGGAGGAGTGGGGAATAGGGGAAGGAGTGGAGTTGGAGTGTTGGCTGGGGGTTGGGGAGAGTGGCCGGGATCGTCGTCTGGCCGGACGCTGACGGCGTAGTCTTCGCTGGGCCCCTTAAAGATGGGAAACAAATTGGGGTTAGTTCCCACAAAAAACCGCGCAAAAAAACAATTTCAAATGCACCCCCAAAAACCAAAAATAAAAAAAATGAGGAGAATTAATAAATATGAAATACAGGGAAAACATGGCCATGCAGATATGAGGAGAATTAATAAATATGAAATACAGGGAAAACATGGCCATGCAGATATGAGGAGAATTAATAAATATGAAATACAGGGAAAACATGGCCATGCAGTTAGGGCCACAAAGACAAACATGAAAAACACAATCCATAAAACTTACTTTCTGCGATCTGCATGCGAAAGCATGCCAGCAAGCGGGGCGTCCGCCGTTGCAGGTCCGACCACCTGCGCTCCAGCTGCCCGATATGGCGGCGTGAGCCGAAGGAGCGCAGGCGGGCCCGAACCTCCGCATATGCGGATCGCTTCTCGCGGTTGGTGATGGGTGGCGGCTGGCTGGTGATCCGCCTATCCATCACCTCCGTAAGCACCAGCAGCTCGCGCCTGGTGAATGCGGAGGCTCTCATGATGGCAATGGAGTTTTTCCAAAAAATTATTTTTGATAAAGTGCTCCAAAATTTTATGATTGGCTAATGTATTTAGGAAATTAACAGGAGCAATTCTATTGGTTAGTGTATGAGTCATGTGTTCGACAGGGCCAGAAATCTGTGGAGACTTATGATAGGCTTGATGCAGTGACATGCGTAAGCAAATTTACATAAAGAAATGAACTCCAGGAAATATGCGGGTATAAAAACTAATGGAACAATTATTTAATAGGGGCTAACATGTATTTTGACAATTAGAAGCGAATGTTTAAGCCGTACGTATTCTGCGGGTAAACACAAACACGGACATAAATAAAGTGTATTGCATTGTGTAAAAAAAAAAAAAACCAATTAAGCTAATTGATATATTGATTGGCATGTTACGATTGAGGGAGGTAGGCAGAATAAACGAGCAGTTAATTCGAAATGTGACAGTCCAACTTCCGGGTAGTACTAGTGCGTGCGTTCCATTCAAACCACTTCGGGGATGTACGCTCGCTATTTGGCACGCTCGTTAGTTAGAGGAGGGGTCACCTGAGTTTGGGGAGGATGTTTTGATGCGAACGAAAATACGAGCGTGTGCCTGAATTTAAATATTTTTTTACGTTCGCCCAACGTACGAACGGTCACTTGCGTCCGGGTCTGAATGAGGGCCATTGTTCCTTTCCATTATAATCAGTGGACTTGGGTGAAAAGCAGTCATGTCTTTGCGTACTACGTTTTGTTTCACCAGAACATGATCTCCTTCTTGTAAATCAGAAATAGCTCTCCTTTTCTGATCTGCATACTGTTTAGCTTTTTGTTTTTTAGGAGAGTCCGTCTTCCTAATCTGATGATCTTTAGATGCAGGAGTTAAATGAATTTCCGGAAGTGTGGATCTGATCACTTTTCTTTGGAACATTAATGTCTGAGGAGGGATTGTGGAGTGAGGCACTGATGGATATTGTCTGATAAATTGATTTAAGGATTGTTGAATTGGAATTCGGGATACTTTACAAATCTTTATTTGCTTTCTAAGATTATGCATAAAAAACATTCAACAAGACCATTAGCTTGTGGCCACAGGGGAGTCATTTTTTGATGTTGAATTCCAAAATGTTTCATGAATTTGCTGAAATCAGCACCTTGAAATGGCGGACCATTATCTGTCTTTATTGTTCCTGGAATTCCATAGGTAGTGAAGATTTTATCCAATGCTGGTAAGACAGATGTGACAGATGTTGAAGATATTATTTCAAGAACAGGATTTCATGAATATTCATCCACAGCTACTAGTATGTATTTTACCATTGTATAATTTATTTATTTATTTATTAACAGTTTCTTATATAGCACAGCATATTCCGTTGCGCTTTACAATTGGAAACATTGATAGAACAAAACAGGGTAATAACAGACAGACATAGAGGTAAGAGGGCCCTGCTTGCAAGCTTACAATCTATAGGGAAATAGGCATTGATACACAAGGATAGGTGCTATATATTGCAAGTCCGGCCAGAATGCAGAGGTTCTTGGTGGGCTGCATGATCCAGTCACACAGGAATGTCGGCAAAATGTCAGGAGTATGTGAAAGAAAGACAATATGTGAGGTTATGTGTGGACTGTGAGAGGGGATGTAATAAGACATGGAAGCTATGAAGGTTATGTGGTCAGTTCTGGAATCTGATAAGCTTGTCTGAAGAGGTGAGTTTTCAGGGAATGCTTGAAGGATTGAAGACTAGAGGTAAGTCTTATTGTGTGTGGTAAGGCATTCCATAGAGTGGGTGCAGCCCGAAGAAAGTCCTGTAACCGTAAATGGGAGCAAGTAATGTGCGGGGATGAGAGACGAAGATCTTGTGCTGAGCGGAGAGGTCGGGTTGGGAGATATTTTGAGATGAGTGAAGAGATGTATGTTGGTGTAATTCGGTTAATGGCCTTATGTGTAAGTAACAGTATTTTGTATTAAATACGGTAGAAAACCGGCAACCGATGGAGGGACTGACGGAGCGGGGCAGCAGACGATGAACATTTGGCAAGGAAGATAAGCCTCGCAGCTGCATTCATAATGGATTGTAATGGCGATAGCCTGTTTTTGGGAAGACCAATAAGGAGACTATTGCAATAGTCAATGCGGGAAATAATGAGTGCATGGATTAGAGTTTTTGCAGTGTCTTGTGTGAGATATGGTCGAATTTTGTATATGTTTTTTAGATGTATGTAACATGATTTTGAGACAGATTGAATGTGGGGAACAAAGGACAGTTCAGAATCAAGGATGACACCAAGGCAGCAAGCTTGTGGGGTGGGGTGGATTGTTGAGTTATCAACAGTGATAAAGAGATCAGATTGGTAACTGTTATTGGCCGGTGGAAATATAATTAATTCTGTTTTAGAAATATTAAGTCTCAGGTAGTGAGATGACATCCAAGATGAAATGGCAGAAATACATTCAGTGACACGGACCAATACAGATGGTGATAAATCTGGAGAGGATAGGTAGATTTGAGTATCATCCACATACAGATGGTACTGAAATCCAAAAGAGCGGATTAGTTTGCCAAGAGAGGTGGTATAGATTGAGAATAGCAAAGGACCTAAGACAGCGCCTTGTGGTACTCCAACTGATAGAGGTAGCGAAGAGGAGGCAGAATCAGAAAAACGAACAGAAAAAGAGCGATCAGATAGGTAGGAAGAGAACCAAGAAAGAGCTGTGTCCTTAAGACCTAGGGATTGTAATGTTTGTACGAGAAGAGAGTGGTCAACAGTGTCAAAAGCAGCAGAGAGATCTAGAAGAATTAGAAGTGAGTAATGGCCTTTAGCCTTGGCAGTGACCAAATCATTTACTACCTTAGTCAGTGCTGTCTCTGTGGAGTGCTGGGAACGGAAGCCAGACTGAAGTGGGTCCAATAAGTTGTGGGTGTTAAGAAAGTGTGTGAGGCGGGTGTAGACAAGTCTCTCCAGTAGCTTGGAGGGGCATGGGAGCTGGGAGATAGGACGGTAATTAGAAAGAGTGTTAGGGTCAGAATTTTGTTTTATCAGAATGGGAGTAATCACTGCATGCTTGAACAGTGAAGGAAAGATGCCAGTAGAAAGAGAGAGATTACAGATTTTAGTTAGGGTTGGGATGAGCACAGGAGACAGAGCTTTACTAATTTGTGAGGGTATAGGATCTAGAGGAGAGGTAATAGAGTAGGAGGATGAGAAGAGTGTAGATACTTCATCTTCATTTGTGGGGTCAAATGACGAGAATGTGCCAGAGGGTTCAGGTAGGGAATTGAGTAAGTCACTAGCTGAGGAAGAGAATAACATTTCATTTCGTATATTATCAATCTTGTCTTTGAAATAGGAAGCAAGATCTTTGGACAGATAGTAGCAGGTGGCTTGGGTGAGGGAGGGGTAAGAAGCAGTTTAAGTGTATTAAAAAATCGCTTGGGGTTAGAGGCTGTATCCTAGCTGGTTGCTTGGATTTCGGATTTCCAAAAAGTGTCACCAGTGCTTGATGATCAGCCTGGATGGTAAATAGAGATGAAAGCATTCACAACCTCAGACTACTGCAAGAGCTTCCTTTTTGGCTGGGAGTAGCGTTGTTCCACCTCTGTTAAACTGCGACTCGCAAATGCTACAATGTGATGATCCCCATGGGTATTCATCTGAGTCAAGATAGCTCCAAACCCCACAGGACTGGCATCCACAATAAGTTCTGTTTTCCAAGCAATGTTGTAATATGACATTGTGACACTATCCTGTAGACATTGTTTTATGTCATCAAATGCTTCCGATTGAGAGGAAGTCCATAAGAATTTAGTATTTTTCTTTGTGAGTTCCCTTAGTGGGGCTTTCAAAGTGGCGTAAGTTGGAATGAATTGGGAACAATAGTTAGTCATCTCAAGAAATGACTTTACTTCACTAGCATTGGTAGGTTTCGACATTTTTGTAATAGCCTGAACATTTTGTGGATCAGGGCTCACTCCATCTTCAGAGAAAATGTGACCCAAAAATTTGAGCTTCTGTTGAAGAAAGACGCATTTGTCTTATTCAGTGTTAAATTCCTGTCTTGAAGACACTGAAACACTTGACACAGAGCCGCATCATGTTCCTGGCGTGTTGCTCCAAAAACCAGAATATCATCACTGTAATTGATGGCATTTTGAACTGATTGTATGACTTGACGGATAGAATTTTGAAATACCTCTGCTGCGGATATGATTCCAAATGACAGCCTTTTGTATCTTCGTAGCCCAACATGAGTTGAGAATGTTGTAATTTGTTGCGACTCTTCATCAAGTTCCAGTTGATGATAACCCTTATTTAAATCCAATTTCGAAATGAAACATGCACCTGTGAGTCCATAGTAGGACTAATATGGCGCTCTCTTTTAATGGCAACATTAGGATGACGCATATCAACACATAGGGGCATATTCAATTGGACGCGAGGTTTAGCAAGACTAAAACCTCGCGCCCCTCGTGGCCAAATTCAGAATCCCGTGGGTATGCGTGCTCCCGATACCCGCAGGATTCAATTTAAAAAAACAGTGGACGCGGGTTTTCATCAATGTAAAGCCCGAGCCGTGTAAATTAAAAAAAAAAAGTCACTTACCTGCCTCGGTCTCCGCGGTTCCCAGTGGCTTCCCCTCTCTCTTCTTACTGGAGAGGGGGCTGCTGGGAGTCCTGGGGGCTGATGGGAGGAGCAAGGGCTGCTGGGAGATGCGTGAAAAAAAAAACCTCCCAGTGCATGTTTTTTTAAAAAACCACGCACCTAATACAATAGCAAAAAACCCGCACCTGCAGGAAAAACCTCACAGGTGCAGGTTTTTTGCTATTCTCGCACACAATTGAATATGCCCCATATTCTCTCTGCATTTGGTTGACCTGGTTTGGGCACAACCACAATAGGTGATACCCATGGTGTTGGGCCAGATACCTTTTCAATGATATCTAAGTCTTCAAGAGTCTGTATTTCCCTTTCCACTTGTTTCCTTATGTTGATAGGAATGCGATGATGTTCTTGAGCAATTGGTATAACTGAGTGATCAATGTGAATATGAACTTGATAGTCTTTAAGTTTTCCAATGCCGTGAAAAAGATGATCATACTCCTGCAGTAAAACATCCACATCACTTCGTAGTGGTTTTGGTTCATGTAGGACAGGAGTGGAATTGGAAGTGTGAGGTATAACAGGGGTGTAATTGTGAGTGTGGGCAGGTATAACAGGGGTGTAATTGTGAGTGTGGGCCACAATTTGTATAAGACCCAATTGTGATGCAGTATCAAATACCAAGAGATTGCCTCTTGCATATTTAGTGACAAAAATAATGCTTTTGTCAGTTTGTCATTTTTGCGTGCAATAACATCAAAAGAACCCGGTAAGGGAAGGGGTCGTTTATTACCGTAAGTGAATATTCTTACAGATGTTGGATTCAAAACCACCTTGCCATGCAGCTTCTTGAAAACTGATAGCATCCATTAGATATACAGAAGCACAGGAATCTATTAGAAATTCAACAGAGGTGTTGTCTAGGGTGATGTCAGTTTTTGGACTGACCTTGTTTTTGCCGACTTTGATGAATCATGTAGATAAAGCCTTCTGGCATATTATCACTATCAGATGATTCTGCAGTTGGAGACGATGTAGACTCCACACAATGCACTGTCTTTCTCCTGGATTTAAATTGCTGTGAAGATTGTTTGGGTGTAGAGTTGGTTTCCTTGGATTTGCAAACAGAGGAAAAGTGATTCAGCTTGGTACATGCAGTGCAAATTTTACCAGTGGCAGGACAGTCCCCTGAATGTGGATAGGAGCATCCACACCTGTAACATGATCTAGATCACAGGTTCTCAAACTCGGTCCTCAGGACCCCAAACAGTGCATGTTTTGCAGGTCTCCTCACAGAATCACAAGTGAAATAATTATATCCACCTGTTGATCTTTTAAAATGTGTCAGTGAGTAATGAACACATCTGTGCACCTGCTAGGTGACCTGGAAAACGTGACCTGTGTGGGGTCCTGAGGACCGAGTTTGAGAATCACTGATCTAGATTTACTCGACTCCATATAGCCACTTGTGTCAGTATGCAATTTATTGCACACTTCCAGCTGGTTCATGTCCCTCTCCATATCCTTAGCATGTGTTTTTGAAAGTTCAAGACTTCTAGCATATTGCTGCAGCTCTGTCAGCGTCATTTCAGATTTAAGAGCACGTCTGCGCAACTTTCCACATGTGCCAAATGCAATTAGCTGCTGCTTAATTTCATCTTCAACATCATGGAACTGACATGTTCTGGCAAGAATCCTTAATCTAGTAATATATGCATCAACAGATTCGGTTTGCAGTTGCATAGCTGTCCTGAACATATTTATTATTATTTATTTATTACCAGTTATTTATATAGTGCACACATATTCTGCAGCGCTTTACAGAGAATATCTATCCCTGCCCCAGTGGAGCTTACAATCTATATTCCCTACCACATGCTCTCAAACATACATACTATGGTCAATTTTGTGGGGAGCCAATTAACCTACCAGAATATTTTTGGAGTGTGGAAGGAAACCGGAGTACCCGGAGGAAACTCACGTAAGCACAGGGAGAATATACAAACTCCACACAGTTAGGGTCGTAGTGGGAATCGAACCCATGACCTCAGTGCTGTGAGGCAGTAACACTAACCATTACACTGTCTGTGCTGCCCTGCCCATATATTTGGAATGTGATAGGCTGCATTTTGGAGCAAAATAGGCAGTCAAAGAGTCCCTGCATTTGGTATAGTCCCTGGTGTCTGTCTCTGGTATAGTATCATAAAGTTCATAAATCTTAGGGCCTGCCCTGATAACAAGCATGCTTTTCTTCTTGCTGTCAGTAGTTACTCCCATAGCTTCAATAAAATGATCAAACCTTGCAAGCCACTGTCTCCATAATTCTGCAGCATTAGGAGCATCAACATGCAGAAACTGAGGAATTAATGCTAGCATGTCAGCCATGGTGACTGTGAGTAAGATAGCTGAGTGTGAGTAATGAAAAGTTTATCCTCGTCGCCAGTTGTTATATCCTGATGTACCTTTCTTCATAGCAAACATATCAAGTATGCTGTTTATGTAGTTTATTTATTGTAAGTAATACTTGCCTTAGTATAGGTAGATAAAGACATCATCTCCTCATAGCTGTTCTCCTTTCTTTTACCTCCTATATCTCTCCACTTCCTGATCACGTCCTTCTATGCTGCATGATCCTTAAAAGGTACACTACCTCATCTTACTATTACATGACAATGCACATAAACTATAAAGTGTGACACAGTCAGGATAGGGGTCCCTCTCCTGGGTAGATGGGCTCCCTCCTTCACACACAGCAGCCAGAGAAACAGGACACAATTCTGTGGTTCTCATACAAGCTGGTCAGAGCCAGTCTTTATTGTACAGAGCACATAAATGAAACAAAACACAAACAAAATCCTAGCCCGTCTGGGCTCTAACTAGACAGTAGATTCCCTCACTATCAGGAGACTAAATAAGTTCATGTCAACAGTACTTACAGGTTGTATCAAACAGTGTCTCACATAAACTGTCTATATAGATACTACAATTACATCACTGCTTCTGTTCATTACATGGGGCTCCATTCTTCCTGAGCATTTAGCTGCCTGGCTCTGATCCATTCTCCCTCCCATGAGGCTGCTGCTGCTCTCTCCTGCACTACAGACAAGCATGTAATGAGCTCCATCAATCAGAGCTCAGCACATGCCTTTCTGACCTTTTGTGCGAAGTCTCATGGGACTCAGGGCATGATTCAGACCCGCTCGCTAAGATGCATACTCTAGCTGCATCGATGGTATGCATTGTGCGCATGCGTATGCAATGCAGTGTGCATGTGCATACCTTAGCGAAAGTTCACAACGCATTCGCTCGCTGCGCATAGACAGCCCAGCAGAGTGAGTGACAGGAGAAGCCGTTTGTAGGTGGTAACAGGGGCTGGCAATTAGAAATGGGGGAGTGGAGGTACAAACGCAGGCATGCCTGAGCATCTCAACAGCATTTTAGAGGTGTGCATAATTATAAGACAGCATCATAGTACACGTCATCTGGCTAGTTTTTACACTGAAGTGCTCGCAGTGCTTGTGGCAGGGTATGGTCAACCTCAAGCGCTGCGATAGCATCCGATGTACCGATGGTTGCATACACTTCTTGGACATGATGTGCACAAGTGGGCATCTTAAAACAGGTTGGTGGGTGTCTGCATACACTATGTGATCGTACTCTTAAGAAATACTGGGTATGCTAATGCATTGCTGTGCGCATACACATCGTGCGAGCGATCATATCTAGCGAGCGGCTCTGAATCAGGCCCTATATACCTGACCCATGGGAGAGGTATACAGAGAGACTGACTCAAAACCTGCTGAGACCAACAGCGCACCGATAGTGGACTGTGAGTGTCTCATATACACGAGGCGGGTAGAAGGAACGACACAGATGCATGAAAACCTTTGATGGGCCCATGCCTGGGTCGGGGGAGGAGCTGCCGGGAGAGCACCTACCTCCCCTAAGCTGCATCAATCGGCTGGGTACGCTGGCCTCATGGCAGCAGAAGTGTTTGCTGCCGATCCCCAGCATCAGACGATAAGGCACCGGCAGTGTAGAGAGGACGCGGATGCTCCGGGCACTAACTGCAGCGGCTTCAGGTGCGTCTCCTATGCCAGCTGCAAGGACTGCCGTGTGCAATTGCCCGTACACTATGTGATTGCACTCTAAGAAATACTGGGCGTGCTAATGCATTGCTGTGTTGTAGAGAAATAAAGGGTTCAAGTGCTGCGCACAACCTATATCTAGTTGATAAATGAAAGGGCTAGAGATATAGTGAATGTATAAGTAACCAGGAGCTGTACGCAACCTCTATATTGCTCGTGTATAGATGATTTAAGAAGTGATGCTAGACACAATAAATATAGATATGATGTTTACTTAAACTCTGGAAATTGCAGTGCGGCAGCACTGCCTACACAATTTGCATACACATCGTGCGAGCGATCGCATCTAGCGAGTGGCTCTGAATCAGGCCCTCAGCTCCCAGTAATGCACTGTGTGCTCCTGGTCAGCGGCGTAGAGAATCCAGCCGGGCCTGGGCAAAGGGTGCGTGGCCTAATTGCGGGAGGCGTGGTCACGCCCTTTAGGATTTTTTTTTTTTTAATAAAAGAAAAGATTTTTGCAGCACAACACACTGGGGAGGGGGGCGCTGTGAGTCCCTCAGCCCGGCGCAAAGGCATAGGAGACTACTTAGGCTGCTGTTCAGCAGCTTCAAGCAGTCTCCCACTGCAGCCCAGCACACAGCAGAGTGTGCTGGGCTGCTGTGATATAAGAGGGGGTGGGCACAGGACCCAGGTTCCCCGCTGGGCCCCTCCAGCAGCCTGGGTCCAGGTAATTAATAACCGCTCCCCCCTCTCAGTGCCCCTGCACTTGGTGCCTCTCTGAAATGTTGGTGGGGTGAGATTTCCCCCCCCCCCATTCTGATGCCTATGTCGCTACCATGTATCAAGAATCATATGCAAAGGTGACGATAGCAGCCCATAACCTACGATGTGTAAAAGTAAAGTGACCATATTGGTGATCACTTTAATTTTAGTTTCTGGGGCCGGCCTGTGTGATCTGCTGACCATTCATGTTGAGAGTGCTGGGTAGGAATCCTATGGATCCCTCTTCTGGTACTTTTTGCAGACTGTATCCTATAGGCCATAGGTTCTCAAACTCTGTCCTCAGGACCCCAAACAGTGCATTTCCAGGTCTCCTTACAGAATCACAAGTTAAATACTTAGCTCCACCTGTGGATCTTTTAAAATGTGTCAGTGAGTAATAACTACATCTGTTCTAGGTGACCAGGAAAACAGTGTGGGGTGCTAAGGAACGAGTGTAAGAACTACTGCTATAGGCTATAAAGGCTGACGTGTTCTAAAGATAGAGTTAGCTACCAGGGCCAAGCTCCAGAATGCAAAGCTTTCCAGAGCTTGGTAAATTTGGCAATAAAGCAGCCCCCATAGAAATGTATGGGGTCAGCGTTTGCGATTGAAAACTATGGATCAAAGATATCTGCCGCAGTCCTGATATATACATCCAGGGGATCCTTAATTTCTGTGGATACCTCCCCAAATAGCCCACTTAGGGCCGGATTCAATTAGAGGCGAAAAGTGCCATTTGGAGAAAAGTTTCCGCGGATTCAGACTTTCCGCCTGTTTTCAAAGTATCTCCATATTCAATTCCAGGATGATTTCGCCTAAACGGAAACTCAATGCAATTAATAGGCGGAAAAGTATCTCCCATGAATAGCAGGTGAAAAAAAGTGCAAAATCGTTATTTTGGAGTGCAAACATGGGGAAATGACTCACACCACTTGGGACAGCCCCCCAAAGGCCAAATCAGCCAAAAAGAAATAAAAAAAATTACATCACACACCCCAAAAAAGTACTTTCATTTTGGGGGCAAAAAAGTAAAAAGTGGGGGGACAATCATAAAAACTAGTGAAATTGACTTCTTGGGGGTCTGCAAGGATGGGTCAGGTGTTTTTGTGATTGCAGGTGCCTTTTTGGCGTTTTTAAAAAGTTCACTTTAGAAACATAAAAAGATGCTTGCACCCATTTCCAAGTAACCCAAATTTGACTGGACTACTTATATTCACCAAATAATACTGCTTTATGCTATTCTTCACCACTTTTGCAAAGATGCTAATAAGAAGCAATTTAAACTACTTACGTACCCCAAACACTTTTATTAGGGCTATTAGTACACATCTACATTGATTCCCTATGCTAGTGCATCTTTTTTGGGGGTACAGACTGATTTCTGCAATTCTGACAGTACTTTCCACCTGTTCCACGTTCGCCGCTTTCCGTTTTCGCCTGTTTAGGAATTGAATATGGAGAAAAGCAGTGACGCGCGCGTAAAGTTGCCGTCTCTGAAACAGGCGAAGGATGCGGAAAGTCAGACTTTTCCAACTGTTAAGCTACCCAGACACATAGCGATATTTTACCCGATCTGGCCGATTCCGACACATTGGAACAACAGATCGTGTAAAATATGGCCAAATCCTGAGTAAATCATGAGTCCCCACTCACGATCATGATGCGATGCGTGTCACCACTGGTCGCACATTGCATCGTCATATCTGTCGTGCAGTAGGGCAGATCTGACAATCTAGGACCAGATGCACTGTGAAAGTCTGGATGCAGAAGAGATCATATGAAGATTGGACACCAAATTGTGTGCAGATCATGTGGAGATCGTGTGCAGAGCTGCCGGGGAGAGTTTCAAGGGAAATAGTACACATCGGCTGTTCGTGTGCAGATCGCTATGTGTGTGGGCACCTTTAGAGAGAAGCTGAAAGATAGAAGCTGTGTCATTTGTCCAGAGATAAAAAGGGGGAGATGTATCAAGCCTTGAAAGAGAAGGCTTGAAAGAGTAGCTGCACAAAGCAACCAATAAGCTTCTGTCATTTCAAAGACTGTGCTAGATAAATCAAAGTTAGCTGATTGGTTACTTTGGGCAACTTCTCCACATTATCACTCTCCAAGGCTTGATACATCTCCTCCAAGTAGGTGTTAGTAATAGTAGTAGAAGCTAGCTGCCCGGAACCTTCATGCTTCTGTAAAGACCCAGCAGCAAGTTAACCTGGGACCTGTAGTGCCACACCCGAGTAGACAATCATATTCTGTTATGTGGTCATCAGATTTGGTGAGATAAAACCAGGATTTGTGTTGGGTGCAAATATAGTGATATAGGGCCTGATTCACTACTGTTCGCAATTCTGCTTATACGCACGCACCGCAGTTGCTAATATCAGCGGTGCTATTTCAATGTTTGCATTCACACTGTAAACGCAGCCAGACATAAGGACGTCCACTTCCCCATACATCCATATACAAGGGGAACATAGTGAGACAATCGGTAACATCGGACCCATAAGCACACCTGCACAAGCCCTGACCTTACTCAGAAATTGCTAACATCAATGCACACTATCAGTGCTATGGCTGCTTATGGCCACTGGCACTCCTGCGTTTGCCCAACCACCCCCCCGTATCACCACTCACAAACGGCACTTCCTGCCAATCACTCTGAAGAGGCTACGCAGACCCAGAGCAATCGCAATTCTGTTTGCAATTGCTAGATCACGCATGCACACTGCGATGCATACGCATGCGTAGAACGCAACATGCGACCGATTGCTTGCGTCGATGCAACTGTGATCCAAGATGAATCAGACCCATAGACATTTGCATGGTTAATAGCACTGAAATCTAAAGACTTAGGGCTCTATTTACTACAATCCGCATTGGTAATGCAGATTGTAGTGTGATATTACCGAGTGAATTCGCATTGCGAATTCAGGCAATATCACAGGGATTTACTACAAATCCCTTGCAGGGACAGAGCTTGCGATAAAGCTCTGTCCCTGCTAATTCCCTTCGGAGCCTTATCACGGTATTTTCACAAAAAATACCGTGATTAAGTGCCCGCGCATGCGCCGACCGATTGCCGCTGCTACCCCCTGGTGCTAAGCCCCACCCCCCAGTGCTAAGCCCTGCCCCCACGATCGCGGACCCCCCCTCCGTGACCCCCCTCTCCCTTACTTACACTTACCTGCATGCTCCAGGCCTCCGGTGATGTTCTCCATTCCTCCGTTCAGGTGATCTCCCATACTGCACTGGGGCCCGATTACCTGATGACCGGGCAGCAGTGCACTGTGGGAGACCAGCTGACCGGAGGGGAGTCATCACCGGAGGCCCGATCACCGGTCCCTGGAGTCAGGTAAGTAATTTTTTTTTTTTACTATTTTTTTTCTTTTCTTTTTTACAATAATCAGCTTGCGGTCTGTTTAGACCACACAGTTGATTACAGGGACCGACTCCCGGCTCTGCTCTCCTCGTTAGAGCAGGGCAGGAGGCCGGTAACCGGGGGTGACCTCCAGGTGGCGTTATCACAGGGCTTTCCCCGGTATTTTTTTACAATTTATTTTTTAGTAACTATGGTCAGATCACATTTCCCATTACAGTTATGGGAAATGCGATTTGCTTTACTAAAAATAAGTGATACTTAGGGCTTGGAGTAGAATTTTACGAATTCTACTCCAATTGCCCTGTAATAACTATAGGTGATACTAAAATAATGTGAAAAGGGTGTGAAAACACCCTTTTTCACATTATTTTAGTAAAAATAATGTTGATAAATAGAGCCCTTAGGGCCTGATTCAAAATGGATGGATTTGCAGAGCCACTAACAAGCGGCTGTGCCATTCCGTCCATCTCATGCAAATGCAGAAGGAGGTATCAGACACCTCCTTGCTGCATTTGCTATCCCAGCACTGTGACCGACGTCGCATGCTGAGTTCACCATCAAGTATTTTTTTTGTGCACATCTTTCCAATTATTAATTTCCTATGAGTAAAGAGTAAACTCATTACACTTATACCTAAATGTACAGTATTTTCTGCGTTTGGCTGGGATTCTTTGCTGTTGTGGTATGGAGAAGGGGACAACATGGGCTCTGCTGAAGGGTGATGTAAATAAACCAACAAACCCTCATTTCCTTTTGCAACTAGCTAACATTGGGCCTGTAATAACTATCTATAATATAACGGGATGTAGTTAATCGACCGGCGGACGCAATGTGCCGGTCTAAATCTCAACACTACCTGCCCGACACGGGACTTAAGATAAGCATCAAAATACAAGCGCCTATCTTAATCCCGACGCCGGAAGACCGACCCCTGCCATCCTGATCATCGTGTGACAGGTAAGTATAACACTTAGCCAGGGGATGGGGGGGTTAGGTTTAGGGACCCCCGGGGGAACTTAGGGTTAGGCACCCCCCGGGGAAGGTTAGGGTTAGGCTAGGGCAGTGTTGGCTAACCTTGACACTCCAGCTGTTGTGGAACTATATATCCCAGCATGCCCTGACACAGTTTTAGCATGCCCTAATAGCAAAACTGTAGCAGTGCATGCTGGGTTATGTAGTTCCATAACAGCTGGAGTGTCAATGTTAGCCAACACTGGGCTAGGGGAAGGGTGCATGGGGATTTAGGTTTAGGCACCCCTGGGGGGTGATTAGTGTTAGGCACTAGGGAGGGAGGTTAGGGTTAGGCACCTCTAAGTGACGGTTAGGGGGGAAGAGGGGAGGGTTAGGATGCTTACCACTGGGCGTCAGGATCTCCTACTGTTGGCCTTCTACTGTCGGGATTTGAACCGGCGGTTGTTGAGCCATCGGTATTTCAATTCCATTCCATTATAACATCTATAAATTTAGCTAATGGCAACACTGATCATCTTTTTATTTTTCTACCACTCTTGTTATCATTGCTGGGTAGTGCTATATACTAGTTTTCCAAAGCAGCCCCTGGCACTACGTATAGAAATGAATAGAGTAGAAGCTGTAACAAAAATAAAAAGACACTGGGCTCTATTTACTACAATCCGCATTGGTAATGCAGATTGTAGTGTGATATTACCAAGTGAATTCGCATTGCGAATTCAGGCAATATCACAGGGATTTACTACAAATCGATAAAGCTCTGTCCCTGCTAATCCCCTTCGGAGCCTTATCACGGTATTTTCGCAAAAAAATACCACGATTAAGTGTCCGCGCATGCGCCGACCGGTCGCCGCTGCTACCCCCCCTCCGGCGCTAAGCCCCGCCCCTGGTGCTAAGCCCCACCCCTGCGATCGTGGACCCCACCGCAACCCCCCCGTGACCCCCCTCTCCCTTACTTGCACTTACCTGCATGCTGCAGGCCTCCGGTGATGTTCTCCATTCCTCCGGTCAGGTGATCTCCCATACTGAACTGCTGCCCGATCACCTGATGACTGGGCAGCAGTGCACTGTGGGAGACCAGCTGACTGGAGGGGAGTCATCACCGGAGGCCCAATCACCGGTCCCTAGAGTCAGGTAAGTAAATTTTTTTTTTACTTTTTTTTTACAGTAATCAGCTTGCGGTTACTTGCAGCTGATTACAGGGACCGACTCCCGGCTCTGCTCTCCCCGTTAGAGCAGGGCAGGAGGCCGGTAACCGTGGGAGACCCTGGATAACGCCACCTCCAGGTGGTGTTATTATCACAGGGCTTCCCCTGATATTTTTTTCACATTTATTTTTAGTAACTATGGTCAGTTCACATTTCCCATTACAGTTATGGGAAATGCGATCTGCTTTACTAAAAATAAGTGATACTTAGGGGTTGGAGTAGAATTTTATGATTCCTACTCCAATTGCCCTGTAATAACTATAGGTGATACTAAAATAATGTGAAAAGGGTGTGAAAACGGGTGTGCACCGGCCACTTTTTTTGTTTTGTGTTTTGGTTTTGGATCTGGATCTTTCTTCGTGTTTTGGATCTGGATTGGTTTTGCCAAAACCACCCTTCCGTGTTTTGGGTTCTGGGTTTTGTGTTTTGGATCTGTATTTTTTTGAAAAAAAGCATAAAAACAGCTAAAATCACAGAATTTGTGGGGTTTTCTGCTCCTATGCTATTATTAACCTCAATAACCTTAATTTCCACTCATTTCCAGTCTATTCTGAACACCTCACACCTCACAATAGTGTTTTTATGTCCAAAAGGTTGCACCGAGGTAGCTGGATGACTATGCTAAGCGACACGAGTGGGCGGCACAAACACGTGGCCCATCTAGGAGTGACACTGCAGTGGCAGACAGGATGGCAGTTTGAAAAACTAGGCCGCAAACAGTACATAATGCAAAGAAAAAAAAGAGGTGCAAAATGGAATTGTCCTTGGGACCTCCCACCCACCCTTATGTTGTATAAACAGGACATGCACACTTTAACAAACCAATCATTTCAGCGCCAGGGTCTGCCACACGTCTGTGGCTGAAATGATTGGTTCGTTTGGGCCCCCACAAAACAATCTGGCAATTAATCTTTCCCTGCACAAACTGGCTCTACGGAGGCAAGATGTCGTCCTCATCCTCCTCATTCACCGATTCCTCACCCTCTTCAGTGTTGTGTACATCCTCATCCTCACAGAGTATTAATTTGTCCCCGCTGGAATCCACCACCACAGGTCCCTCTGTACGTTATGGAGGGTGGTCTCCCTGGAAGAGTTGATAATTCATTTTTATGAACATCATCTTCTCCACATTTTGTGGAAGCAACCTCCTACGCCTTTCGCTGACAAGGTTCCCGGCTGTACTAAACACTCTTTCGAAGTACACTGGAGGGGGGGCAACTCAGGTAAAATAGAGCCAGTTTGTACAGGGGCCTCCAAATTGCCTCTTTTTCCTGCCAGTACATGTACGGACTGTCTGACATGCCTACTTGGATGCTGTCACTGATGTAATCCTTTAACAGACAGACGCACTCTTGTCGCTGCTGCTTTGAGGATGCAGGTGCGGCTTGAGCCCACACAATTCACAATGACAGAAAAAAAAAGAAGAATTTTTTTATTGTTTGTGGAGGCTGAAAAATCAAAACAAACCCATCAGAGAGATAGCAAAAACATTAGGTGTGGCCAAATCAACTGTTTGGAACATTCTTAAAAGAAAGAATGTACCGGAGAGCTCAGCAACACCAAAAGACACGGAAGACCATGGAAAACAACTGTGGTGGATGACAGAAGAATTATTTCCCTGGTGAAGAAAAACCCCTTCACAACAGTTGGCCAAATCAAGAACACTCTCCAGGAGGGAGGTGTATATGTGTCAAAGTCAACAATCAAGAGAAGACTTCACAAGAGTGAATATAGAGGGTTCACCATAATATGTAAACCATTGGTGAGCCACAAAAACAGGAAGACAAGATTAAAGTTTGCCAAACAACATCTAAAAATGCCATTACAGTTCTGGAACAACATCCTATGGACAGATGAGACAAAGATCAACTTGTACCAGAGTGATGGGAAGAGAAGAGTATGGAGAAGGAAAGGAACTGCTCATGATCCAAAACATACCACCTCATCAGTGAAGCATGGTGGTGGTAGTGTCATGGTGTGGGCATGTATGGCTGCCAATGGAACTGGTTCCCTTCTATTTATTGATGATGTGACTGCTGACAAAAGCAGCAGAATGAATTCTGAAGTGTTTCGGGCAATATTATATGCTCATATTCAGTCAAATACTTCAGAATTCATTGGACGGCGCTTCACAGTGCAGATGGACAATGACCCAAAGCATACTGCAAAAGCAACCAAAGAGTTTTCTAAGGCTAAAAAGTGGAATGTTATGCAATGGCCAAGTCAATCCCCTGACCTGAATCCAATTGAGCATGCATTTCACTTGCTGAAGACAAAACTGAAGGGAAAATGCCCCAAGAACAAGCAAGAACTGAATACATTTGCAGTAGATACCTGGCAGAGCATCAACAGGGATGAAACCCAGCATCTGGTGATGTCTATGCGTTCCAGACTTCAGGCTGTAATTGCCTGCAAAGGATTTGCAACAAAGGCCCTCATTCAGAGCCGTACGCTCTGAGCAGAGCGCACGCTCTGAATGAGGGCCGGGCTCCATTTTCATAGAGCGTCCTCCTGGACGCTCGTATAGATGTGGGTCACCACCCACAGGCTATACGAGCGTGCATTGTGATGGTCGCGATGGTCGAGACCATCGCGACCATCGAATTTGCGAGCCGGAGCCTGCGGTTGAGGTTTTCAACCACAAGCTCCGGAGTGATTTTGGCTCTATCAGAGCCAAAATCACTCCCACTGACATCACTAGTGATGTCAGTGGGCCGGCTTCTGACGGGAGGCGTTCCCGTGGGAACGCCCCCGTCAGGGAGGCATGCCCCCGGCACGCCCACCAAAGGGGGCGTGCTGTCAATCAACATTGACAGCACGCCCCCTTTGATCGGACACAACGAGCGAAGGACTTTCCTTCGCTCGTCGCGTCTGGCGCATGTGCACGACGGAGCTCCCTCCGTCGTGCGCATGCTCAGTCCATAACATCGACCCACTTGCGAGCGGACAGCCGCTCGCGAGTGGGTCTGAATCAGGCCCAAAGTATTAAAAAGTGAAAGTTAGATTTAGGATTGTTTAGTTTGTCCCATTACTTTTGGCCCCTTAAAAAGTGGGAGGCACATATAGAAACCGTTGTAATTCCTACACCGTTCACCTGATTTGGATGTAATTACCCTCAAATTAAATCTGAAAGTCTGCAGTTAAAGCACATCTTGTTTGTTTAATTTCAAAACCATTGTAGTAGTGAATAGAGGCCAAAATATGAAAAGTCTGTCAATGTCCCAATATTTATGCACCTGACAGCATAATTAGTAATGTTGGAGTTGTGCACTTGTACTTTCTCATCAAGTGGCTGATCCCAGCATCTGCACAACAAGTAGCGATGTGTCCCCTGCTGGACACATCGGAGGCCGGCGCTGAGACAGTATGTTTGTTCCCAGCACCGGGTAAGCGGAGGCGGCGGGTAGCCAGTGCTGGGACAGAGTCAAGCGTCGGGCGTGGCAGAAGGTATCAGGCTCCAGGTGCGGGCTTACTGTAGCCCGCTGCCCGGTAGCCTTGAAGCGGCGTCATGTCCGGCGACTGTTTGGCTCTGAACATGAGCCATGTTTGGCTCGCGGACCAGCAGCCAATAGGAGGCAGACGTGATGAGCCAATCATGGCTCGCTGCATCATAGCCCCGCCCACTCGTACATCTTGTATTAGACGCCGCTGAGTGGGAAAGAGCAGTTTGGCGCCGGAGTGGGAGGAGTGAAGACCTCCCAAAGAAAAGAAGAAAGAAGGTACGGCAAGAGTTCCGGCGGCCGCAGAAGAGGCCAGAAGACGCCGCTGTCAACAAAGAAGACAGGCGGCATCAGCTGAAAGAAGAAAAGAAGAGGCAGTGCCGCTGGCCAGGACGGGCCAGCGGCAGAAGAATGCAGCTGAGGACCGGAGTGGACTGTGGGGGTGTAAAGTAAAAGAGCTAACGAAGCTTCCCCCCCGCAGCCTCTTCCAACGTAACAGGTAGGCCCTCCGTGAGGCCTACCATATACCCCCTCACTAGACCATCAGGGTTGTCAGGCATTAGGCCCGTGGGGTACATTCAGGCATTAGGCCTTTGGTAATATAGGTGGGCACAAGGCCCGGGCACTGTAGCGGGCATTAGGCCCTATCGGGATCAATTGCCCCCATTAGATTCAAGTGATCCGAGTACTAGGCCCAGGTCACTAATGGAGTAAGTAGGCGGGCACTAGGCCCATGCCATCAGCCAGGCCCTAGGCCTGTACCCATTCAGGAGGGCACTAGGCCCTATTCAGTAATCCCCATGGTATAATGTGGCCCTGGGCATTATGCCCAGGCCACTACCTGAGCCCCTACATTAGGCTGGCCCATAGGCCTGAGGTAATGTAAAGGGGACTCTGGGCATTAGGCCCAAGTCCTTCCTATGCCCTGTATTAGGCAGGCTTAAACGCTTGAGCCGCTGGTAAGACCCTGGGATTTATGCCCAGGGCCCCACCCCATTGAGAGTGGTTCTGGGCAATAGGCCCAGACCACTGGTATAGTAGTAGGTAGCCCGTGTGTAGGTGTATAGAGGTGTGAGTTGCTGTACAGCGCTCACCCTCCAAATATCCCGTGGAGAGCTGTCAGGCTCCCACCAAAAAGGTCGTGTTTTCCCCGTCATTTAGAAGAGGAGCTGGACAGCTCTAGTTAGGCAGGGACAGCATCGTGGTTTTACTCTTGTGTAATTACCATCTGTGTTTGTTGTTCCTTGCAGGGCAAAAGTTTAGTGGTTTATCATTAGACGTGCCGCACTACACACACTGTAGGTTGAGGGCGATGTTGTCCTAGTATGTGTAGTAGCGTGACACAGGTTTAGGCCCTGCACGGCTGTGGTGTGTATCTCCTTACAGGGACCTGTAGGCAAGTGAGCGGACGAAGAGCAAGAATTAACACGGTGAGCAATATCTGTACGTACTGTCTCTCACTGTCTGTCTGTTTCTTTCTGTCTACCTTCCTCCAGGGCGTGTAGTGGATCTTGCATCCCGGTGCAAGGTTGGGATCTGAGGCCAAAAGTGCCAGTGATGATTTTCACTTAAAACCTGAATCTATCCCTCGGTCCAGTAGGGCATGTCGGTCAACGTGATGAAGGACGGTTCTCACATCATCTTCTTCCTCCTAGGTCATCGTGTCCATGTCCTGTTTGGGAATTCTAGGACCGTCTGTTCAACATACGGCCTAATGGTGAGAGGGTACAACACAAGGTAAGAAACAGAAGTACACCTGCATGGCAGTAGGCACTGCTCCGCACCCCTCTTACAGCTTATAGGTAGTTTCATCTATTTAAATAAAAAATGTAGAATGTTTAGTATGTCCTTTGTTGTTATGAGGCTCATTTATAAAATGTCCTGAATGAGGCGTAATATCAGATTTTTATATCGCTGCATAACACACATAAAACAATATAACTATGCAGATAATACTTTAAAGGGTGCATTCAGAGAACTGTCTTCCAGTATCGCCTCATCCTATGGACAACTGCAACATATATACGTATGCCTCGTTTACCTGAATACATCTACTTCCACAGAGACAAGTTAAATGCAGTATACCAACTACATAGGAGCCAATAACTCCACCTAGGTGCTGTGTGCTGTACAGGGTGGTCAACAGAAGAGGACTCATGATGGGTTCTGTTAACAAGGGCCTTGCCAAAAGCAAAAATAGAATGCTGTTCAGAGTATTTGGTTACCACTATTGCTATACATTTACAGTAATTAAAATGAAATAATTACAAGAGGTGTGGCCAAGATGCTGAAGATGGAGGACGCATCTTTGTGGAGCTCTAGACACCAAGGACGTTTTAACATTGTTAGCTAAGGGCCTGATTCAGCAAGGATCGCAGTTGCTAATACGCACACAATCGGCCAATTGTTTTGCACTGTGCATATGCACGCATTGCAGTTCATGAACCAGCCGATACGATCGGAACTGCAATCACAGTGGTGACACAGACCCATCGTAGAGTTACTGACAGGAAGTGCCACTTGTGAGTTGTGACGAGGGGGGTGATAAAGCGATGCAGGCATGCCAGTGCATTTCAACGCCATTGCATGGGCGTGCATAACTTATCCACTGCGATACCATACGCAGCCTGAGGCCTCATAGCATGTGCTGAAGTTAGCAATTCCTGAGTGAGGTCTGATCTGCCGTAACTGTGCGTATGGATCCGATGTTACTCGATGTTACCAATTATTTCGCTATGTTGCCAAAGTATACGGATGTGAGCAAAGGGAAGTGGGCGTCCTTATGTTAGGCTGAGATCGCAATTCGAATGCAATCATTTGCATATCACAGCTGATATTAGCAACTGCTTTGCGTGCATATTAGCAGAATAGCAAACCCTAAGTGTCCAATATCCCCTCAGTGCTGCCCTTACACTCCTACGACCAGTGCCGCCCTTACACTCCAATGACCAGGGCTGCCCTTACACTCCTACGACCAGGGCTGCCCTTACACTCCCACGACCAGGGCTGCCCTTAGACTCCTACGACCAGTGCTGGCCTTACACTCCTATGACCAGGGCTGCCCTTACACTCCTACGACCAGGGCTGCCCTTACACTCCTACGACCAGTGCTGGCCTTACACTCCTACGACCAGGGCTGCCCTTACACTCCTACGACCAGTGCTGGCCTTACACTCCTACGACCAGTACTGGCCTTACACTCCTACGACCAGTGCTGGCCTTACATTCCTACGACCAGGGCTGCCCTTACACTCCTACGACCAGTGCTGGCCTTACACTCCTACGACCAGTGCTGGCCTTACACTCCTACGACCAGTGCTGGCCTTACACTCCTACGACCAGTGCTGGCCTTACACTCCTATGACCAGGGCTGCCCTTACACTCCTACGACCAGGGCTGCCCTTACACTCCCACGACCAGGGCTGCCCTTACACTCCCATGACCAGGGCTGCCCTTACACTCCCACGACCAGGGCTGCCCTTACACTCCTATGACCCTGGCTGCCCTTACACTCCTACGACCAGGGCTGCCCTTACACTCCTACGACCAGGGCTCCCGGTCAGAGCCGTAGCTAGACATTTTGGTGCCCTGTGCAAGAAAGTGCATTGGTGCCCCCCCTCAACTGCCAGAGTTTGCAAGTATAAAGGCAGCTCTGTGCGGTGGCACCGACCACACCACACTAGCTACAGCCCTAACTCTTCGCTTTTTTGTAAAATATATATATATAAGAATTCTACACATAGATTAACAGATCAACAATAATAAATAAATCTCACATAGTATGGAGCTGCAGCTCTCACCAAATTAATTATGCTCAATTACGGGCATTATAAAATCATATCGATATTATGGATGAACTGGGTATGATTTTTATGGTGCCCATATTTGAGCTTAATTAGATTGGTGAGAGCTGCATCTCCATATTATGTGATATCTATTCATTATCGTTGTTCTGTTAATCATTATTATAGACTTCTTATTAAATGTATTTAACAAAAAGCCACTACATTTTATATATATATATATATTGTTGTTGTTTTTTTAATCTGATTACAGTTAGTGACTCACTCACTAGGAGTGGCAATGGCAGGGGCAGGTTTCTGGCCACTGCTCTTGGCTACCACCCGGACGTCTCTAAAACACTGGACCGGCCCTCACCTGGCAAGTCCTGTCACCTAGTGTCCGACTTCCCACACAGCGCCGCACTCTCCCTGCCAGCATGGCCGGTACGACCGCACAGCAGCATGCAGCTTCTCCATGAACTCTGGGAGCCTTTGGCGGGGAGACGTCACGTAATAATGTCTCCCCCGTCCCAATAGGTTCCCGGGACTCGGGAGGCGGAGACTCAGGTGAGTCACGCTTTGTAAAAAGGAGGGGGGAAGCTTCAGCTCTCTGTAATCAAACAGTGCTGGGCGCCGCAGCTGCGCAGCATCGGCTGTCCAGCACTAACAGATAGAGGAGGTGGTGGGCGGCCGGTGTTCCACCCTCAGCGCTGTTCCGCTCTGTACGGTGGCACCGACCGCTCGACCCTAGCTACGGCCCTGCTCCCAGTTCAGAATCCACCCCTTGCTCTGCAACTTTTACAGATTGGGACTTACTACTAGTTGTGCTGCCATGGCCTCACTGTCTCACTACTTGGAGAGGTACCTTACCCTAAAGCCAACCTCATTGCCGCTAAAGGCTGCTCCTCTGCCGGGCAGCTGAGTATTCGACATGGCAGTGTCTGACCCTGTGCTACTGATATTCCACCCCCCAGGTGCCCTGCTATTTGCACACAACGCTGCTCATGAGTTCTCCACTCACAGTTCCCTGTGTGAATATTCTGCTGCAGCACTCAGCTCAGGACTAATATACACTAATATTAAAGTGTATATTTTGCCTGATTCAGCAGAGGACGCATTTTCAAGTTTTCACACAGATTCCTGATTATCGGGAATCTGCGCATGTGGAGAATGGGTCTTGCGAGATTGGGGGAGATGTACTAAGCTCTGAAAAGTGATAAAGTGAGAGTGGTAAACCACCAGCCACTCAGCTCCCAACTGTCATGTTACAGGCTGTGTTTGAAAAATGACAGCTGGGAGCTGATTGGCTGGTGGTTTGCCACTCTCCACTTTATCACTTTTCAGAGCTTAGTAAATCTGGCCCCCTCGACCTCCTATGCCTCTGCCTGACTGACAAACAGAGGCATTTGTGGGGCGGTGCAGGGGTGGGGACACACGCCCATTTCCAGGAGAGATGAGGCCAGGGTCAGCACCTGTGGAGGCAGACTGCCTGGCCTCACAAGCTGGTCAGCCTATGTAAACTGGGGGGGGTTACACACACATATTGTATAAATATATATATATATTGTGATAGAAGCACTGGAGAAGTCTGGGATGGCATATATGTGTGCCCCAGATTCCTATCATATATGTTTTAAAACCCCAGGAAAAGTCTGTTATGCCAAACAGACCAGAAGTGTCGGCTTTTGGTAAAAGCCGGATAATGGGTCCTAGGACTGTGGATGTGAGAAGAGAAGGGAGGGCTCCATCCACAGGCCATTCTAGGTGTTGGGCCTTTCAGTCTGAGAGCAGGCTAATTAGTTGCACCTGGAAGTGGCTCAGATAAGCTGTGTTAGCTTTTGATTCAGTGTCTCACATACCCTGGGGAGAAACAGACACTGAGGTTTGTTCAGAGACACTGTGATATTTGGTATGTTTGTGGTAAGACAGTAGGCCCTGCCACTTGTAGAGAGGGAATAACCAGTCTAGTTAGTGCCCAGACATATTAGGATTTATTTTTATTATTATTATCATTTATTTATATGGCGCCACAAGTGTTCTGCAGCGATTTACAAAGTACATAAATAAATTGTAGACAAGTGACTTACAGAACAATACAATACAATACAGGACATGGATAATATATATTGCTACATTAGCGACCATATCACCCAGATAAGCAACAGCGCATAAGCAACCAAGTGTTAGGTGCCCTAGTGGTGAGTAAGAAGTAAATTACACTATAGTAAGGAGAAGCACAAGAGGGTAGATGGCCCTGCTCATGAGAGCTTACATTCTAAAAAGGTGGGGGAAGACAAACTGGGTTGATACAGATGGGGTAGATGGGGACGAAGGAGCATGTAGCAAGGAGTTAGAATGATAGCTGGAAGGCTTTGATGAAGTAGTGTGTCTTGAGAGCCCGTTTGAAGGATTGCAAACAGGTGGAGAGTCTGATGGGGAGTGGGAGAGAGTTCCAGAGGTGGGGAGCAGTGCAGGCAAAATCTTGGAGGCGGGAGTGGGAGGAAGTAATCAGCTGGCATGAAAGACGGCGTGCATTAGTTGAACGAAGAGGGCAGAGAGGAGCGTGAAGGGAGATGAGATCACAGATGTATATGGGAGAAGATTGGGTGAGGACTTTGTGACCGAGCGTGAGAACCTTAAATTGGGTTCTAAAAGGGAAGGGGAGCCAGTGGAGGGCTTGTAGGAGAGGGGAGGCAGATGTAGAGCATTTGGAGAGGAAGATAAGCCATGCAGCAGCATTAAGGATAGACTGGAGAGGAGAGAGATGGGATTTGGGGAGGCCACATAGGAGGAGGTTACAATAGTCCAATCTGGAGATGACCAGTGAGTGTATGAGTGTTTTAGTAACATCCTGAGTGAGATAGGGTCTGATCTTAGAAATATTTTTGAGATGGAAACGACAGGACTGTGAAAGGTTCTGGATATGTGGTTTAAAGGAGAGGGATGAGTCCAGGATAACTCTAAGACAGCGCACCTTGGGACTAGATGAGATAGTTATTCCATCAATTGATAAAGAAGTAGTGGGAAGTGAGGTGATGTGGGAGGGTGGGAAGACTATCAGCTCTGTCTTAGACATATTAAGTTTAAGAAATCGCTGGGACATCCAGGAAGAGATAGCAGAGAGACAGTTGGAGATACGAGTCAGAAGAGAGGGGGAGAGATCAGCGGAGGAAATGTAGATCTGAGTATCATCAGCATAGAGATGATAATGGAGGTCAAAAGAGCTGATGAGTTCACCTAGAGAGGAAGTATAGAGGGAGAATAGGAAAGGACCAAGAACAGAACCTTGGGGAACACCTACTGTAAGAGGCTGTAGGGGGGAAGAGGAGTCGTGGGGGGAAACGGAGAAAGATCGGTCAGAGAGGTAGGACGACAGCCAGGAGAGGGCAGTTTCACGTAGACCAAGGGAGTGAAGGATATTCAGCAGGAGAGACTGGTCCACAGTGTCAAAAGCGAGAGATCAAGGAGAATGAGAAGAGAGTAGTGGCCTTGGGATTTGGCAGCAAGGAGGTCATTGCTGACTTTTGTGAGGGCAGTTTCAGTGGAGTGGAGAGAATGGAAGCCAGACTGAAAAGGGTCAAGGAGGGAGTGGGAGGAAAGAAAAGTGGTGAGGCGGTTGTAGACAATCCGCTCAAGGAGTTTGGAGGCAAAGGGGAGGAGAGAGAAGGGTCGGTAGTTAGAAAGAAGGTTAGGATCAAGGGTAGATTTTTTAAGAATGGGGGAGACAAGGGCATGCTTGAATGCAGAAGGAACAGTGCCTGATGAGAGGGAGATGTTAATGAGGTGGGCAATATGGGAGCAGGCAGAGAGAGAGAGGAAGCGGAGGAGGTGGGAGGGGATGGGATCAAGGGGGGAGGTGGAAGGAGGGGAGGACCGGATGAGGGCCATGACTTCCTCTCCAGATACAGGGGAGAAGGATGATAAAGTTGATGGGGAGAGGTGATTTGGGAAAGGAGGAGAAAAGAGATGGGGGACTGGTTGGATATCATGTCCTGAAGTATGGAATCAATTTTAGATGTAAAGTAGGTAGCAAAGTCAAGGGCAGTGAGCAAGGAGGGGAGACGAGGAGAGGGTGGGCGAAGGAGGGAGTTGAAAGTGGTGAAGAGACGCTGTGGATTAGAGGACTGAGAGGAGATGAGGTTCTTAAAGTATGACTGTTTAGAGAGGGAGAGCGCAGCACTATAGGATGAGAGCATAAATTTGAAAGGAGAAAATCTGCCTTAGAGTGTGATCTTCTCCATTGTCGCTCGGCAGTTCGAGAACACTTCTATGCTTTGTTTATTTTGTTGTTTATATTGCACAATAAAACTGGTTCCAACCAGCTTGCATGAAAACCCTGGACTGGTGTGCTGATTCCTGGCTGCTGTGTGTAAGGAGGTGTCCATCTACCCCAGCAGAGGGACCCCCTACCCTGACTATATCACAATATATATATATATATATATATATATATATATACACACAAATTTAAGGCAGTATCTCACAATTTACCTTATCTGCAGAAGGAACCTGATTCTTACCCATTAAGTAAAGACAGCAATCTTCATCTGTCCTGAAGAGGGGGCTCTGGTTCTGAGCATCTGTAAGATTCCTTGGGGTGACCATCTGCCTTAGAAGTATTCCTAGGTTCAGCAAGATTGGTCCCAGGTTGGACCCCATTGATATTTCCTTTACCGGCCAGCAAGCCTTGACATTGGGTTCCTTGTTAGTGCTGGGGCTCCTTACATTTACAGTTACAGCCCATTGTCTTTTGTAATCTCCATTTTGGGATTGTTTGGTGTTAAGGTGGGTACACACCTGACAGATATATCTGCAGATCGAATAATCTGCAGATATATCTGCAGATGATGGTTGTTCGTACACACTGTTATGTTCTGGGTTGTTTGTGGACCCGGGGTGGTAGCAGGAGCGATCACAGAAGCGGATTTGAATAAAAAACTAGGTTTTTTAATAAGTGCTTGAGTAGACTTAAAATATGGCAGTAAATAAAAGTTCAGGAATATATAAATGTGCACAAGAGTTCTGTGGTGGGAGTAATGGGTTAATGTCCAAGTAGAAACAATTAGAGCTGTCCAGGTGTGCAGGTAGTGAGACTGAAAATAATCAACCAGGTATGCAGGTAGTGATGCAGGAAAATAATAGCCAGGTATGCAGGTAGTGAACTAAGGCAAATGAGCAGGATGTCAGCAGGCTCAGGCACTCAGGTATGGGCAAGGGTGATGGAGGAAGCGGGGTAGTCCAGCGGGAGCTAGGAGCTGACAGGCAGACTGGCAGACAGCAAATTCACAGGAACAGGAAAGCACAGAGAACTCCCTCTCAGCTAGGCTGAGATACACGTTGCACTGGCAAAGAAGGAAGGCACTGACCCTTCCTAAATACCCCATGCCGTGCTGTTACTGGCCGGAGGGAACATGTGACTCACCAGGATTGGCCAGCCGCATAACATGACCAGAAGGCAAGATGGCGGCGCCCATGCCAAATGGAACGGAGATGCCGCCAAGCCTTACCAGCGCAGAGTGACAACAGGCCCGCACAACAACGTGCGCAGCCAAAGCCCCCTGCCAGACACCAGCTCCGCCACCAAACAGCCCACGCCACAACGACCTCACAGGTAACACCCGCCTAGCGCCATGCTGAAATGGCTTGTGCCCTCGGGTCCCGGCAGCCGGGGGGTGGGACCTGGTGTCTGGGTCGGGGGTGTGTACTGCCCCCTCCTCGCGGCTGCCGCTGTGTGTGTACGGGCGGTCTGAAGACCACCTGTACACACCTGCCGATGGACAAATATGTCTGCAAACATATCTGTCCATCGGGTTGTGCAGCACAGCCAATGCGATATGTTGGTGAACGCCAACGTTCACTGACATATTGCGGGTACACACTGGCCGACGAGCAGCAGATATATTGGCCGATCAATTGATTGGCAAATGTATCTGTCAGTGTGTACCCAGCATTAATGACTTCCCACTTAAATGACCTTTGTACATGTCCTGTGGGAGCCCTGCTCAGGTTTGTGCTTTACTGCGGTTTCATTCAGCCAGTGAGAGCATGATGCAGCTTCTGACACTGTGCATCATAGTACATAGCATATGTACCAATCTGTTTCCTTAGAAAACTTAATAAACCTTTTATTTAGCTTCACAGATGTCTTTATTGGGTGGGTCGGACGAGCACATGACTCGAGAGTCCTGGCAAATTTCCAATCTGTTCCGCCTAACAGAGGACAAGCAAGGTGGACAGCTTTTCCCAAGAGAGGTAAGAAAATATAACTAATTTTCAGATTGTGTCATATTCAACTCATCTGTCATAGCAGGCAATTTGTGGGAAGCCACTGTTATACTTATTTGTTATCTATAGTTGTCAGCTGTGGCAGCACGGCATGTGTGATGGTTTGCATTACAGTCACTGCATAGTTCTTCAAACTTACCCACCAATTTTTCAAGTGTACACAGGGCCGGCAACAGGAATCTTGGGGCCCGGTACACTTTTATCTCCCTGGGCTCCCAACCCACCCCCCCTTCTTGACCCCTTCTCCAAACACACATGCCAGGTCCACACACACTCACGCATACAATTATTACAAATAGAGAAATGTACACACACACACACACACACACACATATATATATATATATATATATATATATATATATATATATATATATACAGAAACCCCAGAAAAGCGGCACTCTCAGGCTGTATAATGCAAAAATTATGTGCTTTACTGCATTGACTTTCGGGGTCCAACCTCCGTCTTCAGGACACAATGAATGAATAAAAAACATTTCATTTATACTTACAGGTGTGTGGACATTCCCTGCAGCGGGCCATTCAGGTCCCCGATATGCAGCGTCTAACTTCCGGTATTCATGATGACATCATCCCGGAAGTGACGCCAGTCGGGTTCACCAGAAGGTGCAGCTGATAGGGAAAAACAGTGCATGTTATAAAACAGTGAAAGATGTCCCAGAAAAAACGGGACAACAATAAAACTATAAATATTTGATAAAACGGCTATGCATCTGCCCACAATAACAGATTGTCTCATTATTCCATAATTATTACATCGTTATTTCAATCATGTATTATTTAACATCTTATATTATTAAACCAACAGACTGCATATACACCATCTAGTGGTGAACAGTATTCATACTGGAGACAAAATGGTAATGTGTTAACAAAACTCACTATCAAATAATAAAATACAATAATTAATGACATGAATGGTTATGTGCTTCAATATTAAATATTTATAAAAAACAATCATCGTCAAAACAGGCACCGTCATCAGGCTAAAGAACATACAAACAGTGTCCTACCTTATACATGTTCATAACATTACGTGGAAGCCATATCCGGGCTCGGGACCGCACTCCCTTGCCGGCGGCATAATTAGTTAATTACTTAATTTCCTTATCTAGCGATTGATATTTATCGTAGTATTGCTTTAACTAATTATGTACACAGTGTAGATATTGTTAGTTATGCATATGTTTGTATGTCCGGTAGTTTGTATTAGCTAATTGATGTTATATTGTTATGTTTTGTAGTCATGGTGATGGCCACTTTTTCGATGACGGATCACGTTGCGTGATGACGTCATCTTTATGCCGCCGGCAAGGGAGTGCGGTCCAGGACCCGGATATGGCTTCCACGTGGTGTTATGAACATGTATAAGGTAGGACACGGTTTGTATGTTCTTTAGCCTGATGACTGTGCCTGTTGAGCACTGAAACGTTGCTGTAGCTGTTTGCTTTGTCCACATTAAAGCGATTTGATTCCAGACCATGAGTGCCGCTCTTTTGGACTTCTTCTGTATATATAGATATATATATTACATACACACCTATATACTGTATGTTAAAAATGTATGTTAAAAATGACAATAGCACAGTAACTTACCTTCATGCTGGGTCTTGGCTTTGTCGCTTAATCTTCAGCTGGACCACTAAGGAGGTGGAGGAGGAGCGTGGGGCTGGGTGGGGGTCGAGGGTCAGCAGTGAGGGGGGGGTCTGTGGTGCCGCAAGGGGGGGTGGAGGGGGGAGTGGAGTTGGGGGGCCGCGAGTGGGAGGCCAGAAGTGCCGCGAGGGGGAAGGGCAGGGCGGGGCCGTAGCTAGGCTAGTGCGGCCGGTGCCATCGCACAGGTCACCACATGTCAGGGGGCTTCCTCTTATTTCATCCCCAGCATCTCCTGGCCTCTCATCTCTTCCCCTTGGCCCTTCCCCATGAAGCTATGGCCCTTTTTTGGGTGCATTATATCTCTTTGAAAAATGAGGAGGGCGCCAATGCTCTTTCTGGGACTGGGCACCAAAAAAATCTAGTTACTGCTCTGGGAGGGGGGGGTTGGGGGTGTCTCTATGGGTAGGAACAGGAAGGAAGCAGGAGGGACCCAGGGGGAGAAGGGTAGAAGGGTAGGGGGGGAAGGTTGTCAGTGGGTGGGGCTAACAGCATAGCAGCTCTCCTTGGACAGGCATACCTGCGTTTTTATGGGATTCCGGACTGTAGATAGACAGTAATTAGATAGACAATGTCTAGATAGACACCAGGTGTTAGTCAGTTAGTTAGACAGGGACAAAAGTTAGACACACTAAAGTTCGACATGTAAGAAGGTTGACAGGTACAAAAGGTCGACAGGTACAAAAGTTCAACATGAAAATGGTCGACACAAAAATGGGCAAAATTTTTTGTTGCTGTTTAATCTTCACCCTAACCCTGACCATCCCCTTGGTACCTAACCCTCCAGTAAGTGCCTAACCCTAACCCACAAAAAAAAAATCATGTGTCGACCATTTTTGTGTCAACCATTTTCATATCGAACTTTTGACCCTGTCAACCTTTTGTACCTGTCGACCTTCTTACATTTTAGTGTATCTAACTATTGACTTTCTAACATTTGGTGTCTATCTAGACATTGTCTATCTAATTACTATCTATCTACAGTCCGGAACCCCACAAAAACGCAGGTATGCCTGTCTGTTTAAACGCTGTTACATATGTGTACATAAATTAGCCACTACGATTGCCTACGCAGCTATCCGTGTCAGAAGAGCACCCAAGGCTGCGGCAGGTCAGACTTTCCGCAAGGGCAAGATGGCCACCGATGTGCTAGTATGTTACGGATGTTTACATAGGCATGCGTCATTGCACGCAAGTAAGAAGGCAGCACTGGGCGTTTTTATGCTCAGGTGAACATTGCTGACATTTGCTAATTTTTGCAGCTGCGTTACGAATGAAAACGCAATTGCAATCGCAGTAGCGTCCATCTCTGAATCAGGCCCATAGTACGGGGCAGGATTGTACTGGGGGATAAGGCTAATTTGGGTATTGTGGACACTGCTGTTATGATTGGACCATGGCCTGGCCTTGACGTCGACTGAACATTCGCTCTATAAATGCAATCTGGAATTGTTGGGATTCCCTTTGGCGGTCGTATGCTTCCCTACTCTGATGGTCCATCATGCCCATGAGCTGGGAAATAAATGAATTTTGCATATCATGCTCTGATATACAGGATCAAATGAATGGTTAGTAGCATATGGTAAATATTATAAACAAAAAAAATAATTATATATTCTCCCTAGTACTAGTTGTGTATGATATAATGAGTATTTAAGAAGGCTATGATTCTCTAATAACTCAGACTGGTAGTATGGTTCTTGTAGGAGACAATGGTGAATGGGTTACCTTGTAGTCAAACAGTTGTTTAGTTTAGCTGATTGTATGTACCAGCTGGTCACAGCTTGCCCTCCTGCCTGGGTGGAGCTGAGCAGAAGGGAGGAGGGATGGAGCAGAGGTGGCTAATGTTTTATAATAATAATAATAAAAAAAGAATGCATCCCTGACGATACCCCCGGCTGGAAACAGACACCTGGAGCACAAGCTCCACTGACTCCACCCTCGCTACGTCCCTGCTTATGTGAAGCATAGGCCAAAAAAGTTAAATCACAAAGCAATGGCTATTTGTCATCCTCTCTCATAAACTTGTCATGCAGTGCTGACTGGATGTCAGGTCTTCAGAGAGGTATTCCCCTTGTGCATGGATGTAAATTAAGCAAGCAGGGTTCAGTGCAGGACATAACAGGCAGGAGATACAGGCCCTCATTCAGAGCCGTTCGCTATTTGCGTTCGTTCGTTCAAAAACAAGGGGTGGCTATGCAAATGATCCGTTCGCACATTGCAGTCTGTTCACACCTCTAAGTCTGATCGAGCGAGCAAAACATACGCTCTTTTATTTCTTAAAAACGCCCCCTAGCCGCTCGCACCATACGTCATGTCCGCTATTTATTAGATTAATCGAGTACATCGAACAGGATATGAACTGCTCGCTATTCTTGTGGTTGGTTTTTTCAACCGCTATTTTGCGAGCAGTTCTGAGTTAAAAAAAACCAAGTGACATGGTCATTGACGCTGCTATATTAATTATGCACACCCATAAAACGCCCGTTTTGACCTTTAAGCACGCCTGCGAACGGATCTCCACTCCCCGTTTTCAAGCACCTTCCCCTGTTACCACCCACATACGCCTCATTCTGTCACTCAAAATAGCAGGCACTCGCTATATTGCGTACAAATGATTTTCGGCCGCACTGACTGGTTCGCGCATGCGTACTAAAAACCGTACGCATGCGCAGATGTGCGAACATCGCTCGGAACGAGCGTACTGCCGCTAGCGAGTGGCTCTGAATGAGGGCCACAGTTTGCAAAATCTGAAATACTTAGACAATGCAATGTCGCAGGTAAATCAATGGAGCAAGTCACTAATTCGGCAACATTCAGAAATAGCAGAAGCACTAAGGACCTGATTCAGACCCGGTCGCTAAGAAGCGTTTGCTCGTAGCTAGCTGATTTTTCGCATTCTGTGCATGCATCGCTGTGTGCATGCGCAAACCAGTGCGAGAGATCGGGGAGCGGTCGCTCGCTGCGCATAGACTGCCCAGCAGAGTGAGTGACAAGAGAAGCCGTTTGTGTGTGGTGACAGGGGCAGGCCACTAGAAACGGGGGTGTGGAGGTGCGAACGCTGGCATGCCTGAGCGTTTCAGAGGCGTGCATAATTAACAAGCAGCGTCATAGTACACGTCACCTGGTTGTATTTCACAGTGCTTGCGGTAGGGTATAGTCAACCTCAAGCGCTGCGCTTGCTTCTGATGGTACCCAATGTACCGATGGTTGCGTACACTTCCTGGAGATGACATGCGCAAGTGGGCGTCTTAAGACAGGCTGGTGGGTGTCTACATACACAAAGTGATCGCATGCCAGGACATAGTGGGCGTGCTTATGCCTTGCCATGCAATCGCCTGCCATGCAGTCACTTTGACGAATTTGCATACGCTGGGTGCGAGCGTACGCATCTACTGAGCAGCTCTGAATCGAGCCCTAAGAACAAAGCTACAGAAATACAGTGTTGGGGCAGGATGCAGTAATACTTACCGCCGGTCATCGCAATTGTACAGATAACGTACGCGATCTGTACAGCATAGGACAGCTCTTCCGATAAGAGCTGTCCTTTGCGATCTCTCCTGCACAGTGGACTTCCGGATTTATGACCCGGGAGTCCATCTGTGCATGCGCAGTGTGACATGATGGCCGCGGGGCATGCTGGGAGGGATCTGATCGGATCCCTCATAGCAGCGCGATGCGGTAGAAGCCCATAGGCATCGGAGCTCGGCGGCCAGGAAATTGATGCATACGGAAAATGCGGTAAACAGGGGTTTTACCACATTTTCCGTTTGGTGCATCCCGGCCCTGATATAACAGAGATAAGGCTGTGATATTTGGAGATAATATGTGTATCTTGCACACATACAGTATAGTGAAGATTGCAGGTAGTAACTGAAGAAACTGGAATTGGTTTTATCAAGATGTACCAGGATAACTGGACTGAAAGGCAGTGTAGGGACCAGAACTCTGAACCACAAGGACAAATACTAGACATAGGTCCGTATCCAATTTTAGGCGACAAGCCGTTTTTGCCGATGACGTCATTTTTGCCTGTTTTGACTTTCCTCCGTATTCAATTTGGAAGTTTCGCCTAGGCGGAAAGTCAAGGCAATGAAATATGCGGAAAAGTTTCACCTATGAATAGCAGGCTGAAAAAAGTGCAGAATTGGGGTTTTGGGGTGCAACTTTGCTGGAACCCCCGTGCAGCATTCAGACAGTTCCCCATAGGTAAACTGTGTAAAAAAATTTTTTAATTCACTTAAGAACACCCCAAAAAAATCACTTTGAATTTGTGGGCAAAAAAAAAAAATGTTGGGGGACAAAGTTAAAAACTAGCAAACTTGACTCTGGGGGGGGTCCCCAAGTATGCCCCATGTGTTTTTTCATTGCAGGAGCTTGCGGCAGGTGGATTTTTCACAATATTTTAAACTTAACTTTAGCAACTTTAAAATATGCTGGCCCCCATTTTCAAGTACCCCAAATTTGCCGGGATAAGTTATTTTCTGCATAAAAAACTCCTGAAAACTATTCTGCACCACTTATACAAAAATGCTATTTAGCAGCTATTGAAATTGTTTAAAAACACCAAATACTTTCAGTAAGCCAAATCAGGGGTAACCATACCTAACCCCCATGTCAGAGCATCTTTTGGGGGGTGTCAGGCTGATTTCCCCAAATCTGACATGACTTTCCGCTTGTTTGTTTCGCCTGGTCCTGTTTTCGCGTACTTTCAAATTGAATTCAGCGATACGCGGGCATGCGCGCAATACTTTTCCGCCTGCAAACCAGGCGAAGTAGGCGAAAAGTCCGGGAGGCGAAAAAGTATTGCGGGTCTGCTCAAATTGAATACGGTTCATAGTTTTGGAAACTGGAGCTAATGAACAGGGAGCTGATTGCAGTATGCAGCAGGTGTGATTCTCAAGAAGTAGAGTAGTCCAAATAAACAGGTACACATTACCATGTATATCATTGAGCTGGGCTAAACTTACAAGTTCAATACAGGGACAGTTGCAGTAATAAAGCAGGAGCGGCAGACCAGACTAGAGTTGAGGCAGAATAACCTGCTGATCTGACTTGGAGAACTAGCACAGAAGTTTGGCACAGTAATACTGCTTTTATACCTAAATTCCTGGTCTTATACCTAAACACCCGGTGGTTGGAACAGGGGGCCTGATTTAGACCTGCTTGCGAGTGCTGAGCACTCGCAAGCGGGTCGATATTGGCCCAGTGCGCATGTGCACGACGGACCTGGCTCCATCGTGCGCATTTTCGAGACCCGGATAGCGACGGGCAAGCCATCACTATGGGTCTCGCTACAAAGGGGGCGTGCTGTCGATGGTGGGCGTGCCAGGGAGTGGTTGGCCAGACAGAGGCGTTCCCATGGGAACGCCTACCATCTGGGGCCGGCCCCACTGGCATCACAAGTGATGTCAGTGGGAGTGCTTTCGGCTCTGATAGAGCCAAAAGCACTCAAGGGCTTGCGGCAATGAGACCCTACCACAAGGGTCTTGTCGCAAGCCCGATGGTTGCAATGGTCTTGACCATCGCGACCATCTTCCTGGCCGCTCGCTATAGCTGTGGGTGGTCACCCACAGCTACATGAGCGGCCAGGAGGCCGCTCTAAAAATTCAGAAGGACTGCCCTGATTCAGAGCGAGCGCTCTGTCATAGTGTCCGGCTCTGAATAAGGGCCATGGTTCCAATCCGGATCAGACCCGGAACTTCCCCGGCACCGACCCACGATATTCCCGAGTCGGTGCTGTTCACACTGGAGCCGAGTCTGCAGTGACCCAGCTCTTCCGGCATTAGAGTGGACGCTTGGAGATGACGTCATCGCCAAGCACCACTGAATCCAGCCAATCGGCAGGCATGCGGCACGATCCGGGACATAGAGACCCGGATCACGCTGTTTACACTGCAGGGTTTCACGAGTCGTTCCCGTGTTAAACCCTGCAAGTTACCTGGGTTGGATTGCTGGGTCACTCGACCCGGGAATCCAACCCTGTTCCCTTTTACACCAAGAAGCAACACGGGTTAACCCTGCAGTAACCCGGGTTTTAGCTCTGGTGTAAAAGGAGTATAACAAATAGTGGGGTTCTAACATGATGATTCAGCAAGGGAAGCACTATGAAACAGCTACAAATCAGTGTAGCAGGTATTCTCTTTCCATTACTTGCTACTATAAACCTTTCTAATCTTTCTTTCCCTTTAGTGCCTCCACCCAAGTTTTGTATCTCATTATGCTAAACCTGGAGTGGACTTGGGAACACCCCTCGCTGGTAAGTATTGGTTATGTGTCAAGTTATACCTTAATATCAATTGTTTTAACCCACCAGTGACACTTACAAATATGCAGCAGCAATAATTAACTTCAATTTAACATCTATGTTCATACTCAGGATTACACACGAATAGGTAACATAGTTTATTTTACTGCAACTCTCTGTTCTGCTGAAGATGAGAAAGAAAACAATAATCACTAAGTCTAAATCAGAAAGAAAACAATAATCACTAAGTCTAAATCAGAAAGAAAACAATAATCTACTATCGTATACATAATATCGGACATTAAACCTATTTAATGTGCACTCTATTTTGGATAGTAACACTGATTTGATTCAATTCATCAAAATTCTATTATTGATTTTTTCTTCTTTTTTCTGATAAATCATATGATAGCTATAATACGGTATATTAATTTTAAATAATACTGTTACAATCTTTGGATTTCGCATGTAGAGTTCAATATTAATTATTTATTTATTTATCAATTAATATTCATTTATTTATTTACTTATATTGGAGTATTGATTTAATGAATTAAATTAGGTGTTATATATAGTTTATTGTATTGTTATTCTTTCTTTTTTATATGATTTTTGTAAAAAATGCACATTTGTCATATGAGTTTATAATCCTAAATATGTGAGAGGTTTAACTGAAGACCTTTCCTGAATACAAAAGAGGCATATAGTATAAAAAAGGGAAAAGCACTTCACCTGTCTCCTTTTTACCTAATGACTGGAGGTATATATTCCCACTGCTTATGGAACAGAGATCATTGTCTCTGAGGAAACGGCCGGACGTTTAAAGGCTGAGAAACGCGTTAGTCCACTTCTGTTCCACACCCATTTATTGATTCCACACGACCACCTACACAGTACCATACGGCATCTATTAGAGCATTCATATGGTGACTTTGAACTATCCCGATCCAGCCATCTGACGGAGGTCGGAGTGTGTCAGCACGGCCCTTTTCCATCACGGCCGTTCATCAGCTGAGACTGGGCGCATTGACCCCCTGGTTCTCCTGCACACGGAGTCCCGACAGCCGACAGCAGAAGCTACGAATAGCCATACTCCGCATCCAACTTTCCCTGCCACCGCACTCAACATTCATTCCCCTACATTGGTAGGAGGCCGGATCATTCCTTGGTCGGTGAGATATATACCAGAGCGGCATTCCGGACACTGCCCTCTGTGTTTCAGTGAAGTCTAACCGGGAGCCACATCTCTAAGGTTAGCCTGTATTGTGCACAATACCAACGCTAATTTACCTTTTACAGGAGCATTCTTATTGTCTTTTTCTATATCATCCGAGACTATTATTTAATTTTGTCCCATAAGAATATTTCCATTGGTTCTATTTTATTAATTGGGTTAATTACTTCATTCTGTCTCACAGACAGAAATACAATCATTACCAACTACTCATCTGTACATTCAGTATTTCATGTGTATTCTATTCATGTATATATTTGATGCTATTAGTGTCTTTTCATTGTATATTCTGTGTTTTTATTAATTCTTTGTGATATAGTACTATTTTTTACCAACTTTCCATACATCACATCCTTATTATTAAATTATCTATTATTTAATTGTTATATCTCATTGCGCTTTCACATCTTTTTTATCTGCTGAAGATGAGTTTGGTTAATGAGCAATGCATTAGTCATAACATTTTCAGAATAACATTCCCACATGAATGAAATTGTCACAATATTATTCTATACAAATTACATACAAATAACCAATAACCTGTTTTCTTTAAAGCTTTAAAGAGATTATCCTCTCATATGCGGTTCTTAAATTCCCCTTATTAGTCAATGTGAATGGCCATGCTTGTTGGTGCACGTATTAGTAGAGTAGTATGCATTTTAGTAGTAAAATCCGGGTTTATAGGGAATTCCTAAAATTAGTCTCTTCTCATCCAATGGGTTCTAGTAGTGATTTGCACCACCCTGTAGAGTTATTCCTTATAATCCTTGGTGCTATGTTAGCAATTGTGCCTGAATATAAATACAATAGGCAGGAGTCTATGCTGTCTGAAGGCCAGAATTATAATGCTGAGCAGGTGCTGAATGTTAGTATAGCTAATTCCTCCTTAATCTAATGCACTCAGTACAACAAACAGTACCACCTATTCGCTTCAATGCGATGTCAGTCTATGGACTGCTGAACTGCTGTCCGGTACTCATGTGGTATGTAAAGTTAGTATTACTGTAATAAAGAGACCTGTCAGCAGGACTCATTTTAGACTTATCTCTGTCTCCTTCCGTCTCTTCCACAGGCACAGCAGCGCTGACTAGACTCCTCCTGGGGGCTGGGCCTCAGACCCTCTGGTTTGCTGACTTTCAAGTTTCTCCTCCACAAAGCTGAGTTATAGGCAGCACTCACTCTCCAGATCCTCCCCCTAATATCTAGCAGTGTTCACCTCAGCGTCCCTCCTATCAATCACAGGTTTCCAGCTCTCAAACACCATGGCACGCCATCCTCTATTCAGGTACGCAGCCGTTTAAGAGCCCCCTCGAATAACTGTTTTCTCTGCCAGCTCCAACTGTCACTTCACAAACTGCCAATTGCACACCTTCAGTGCCAGGGATACTGCAATAGTTAATCGTCCTCCCAATAAATTATACCACTGTCACCACTGTAATGATTAAACCCCCGCATACACATTACATTACACTACAGTGGCACACTATACATATTTAAAAATATATATAATAACTATATACATACTATTTACATGCTTAAAGCTGCTTATTTTAATATTGCAAGGGATTACATCAGTGAGACACAGATGCAGCCCTTAGCTGCTTAATTAAGCAATTATCCATGGCTGAATCACTGAACAAGCTGGAGGGTATTCAATCGGGAAACCAGCTGACGTAAACCCGACAGCCGGCTTCCCGATTGTTTTATCCCGGCGAGGGTTAAATGACAGGCGTCTAAATCTAGACGCCTGTCATTTTTCAGACACCAGGAGACCGGCGCCCGGCATCCCGATTGAAGGGATGCCGGGCGCCGCGAGCAGACAGCCTCAAGGTGGAGGGTTAGGTTTAGGGCACCCAGGTGGGGACTGAGGGTTAGGCACCCCCCGGGAGGGTTAGGATTAGGCTAGGGAGAAGGAGGGTTAGGGTTAGGCACCCCCAGGGGGAGGTTAGGGTTAGGCACCCCCCCAGGGAACTTAGGTTTAGGGATCGGGGAAGGGGGGGGTTAGGTTTAGCCACTTAGAGGGGGGAATAGGGTTAGGCATAGGGGGGAGGTTAGGGTTAGGCACCCCTAAAAAGGGTTAGGGTTAGGGGTGTTAGGTTAGTTTGTACTTACCTAGGGACGATAGGGATTCCAGCGCTGTCGGGCTGCCGCTGCCGGGATCTCTGCATCTGTCGGACTGCCGCTGCCGGGAATCGAACTGCCGGCCATGTGTCAGCCGGTATTTCGGACCGATTTCAGCTGTAGTATGCTGGACAGGCATCATCGGGAACAGCAGCACCACTGGTAGGCCGGTGGTACTGCAATGGATTGTAACACTGGAGAAGGATATAATAGGCATTGTGGCATGAATCAGGGTAGCAGGTCACAACACTTATGATATTCATTTTAGCATCGCAGACCATCTGCACATTCTATGAGTCCTAAGGATGGTAATAGGTATACTGTGAGCACTAGCACCCCTAAATTACAATGAATGACCCATACCCAGTGTTGCTGGATGCACTACTTCTACAGCATGACAGTTCAATACAAACACATGCAGACATTCAGTGGACTCTCACTCCTAGATATATGACTAAAGTAGATCATGTCTTGAAGAACTTATAGTTTAAACAGAAAATGGAAAAGGTACCGAGTTATACAGGGAGATGCTTATCTTTTTAGTAATTTATATTTATATATTTAGAATGTATGTACTATTTTAAATTGAATTGTAAATATCATTTCCAAATGTGTTTTTGAAATAAAAATTATTCAGAGTTTAGCACTTACCCTGAATAGTTCTGTTTATCTCACTGACAGCGGCAGTCAGTGCTCAGAGAGACAATCTCTCATCTCTATATAATACTATGCTGATGTCCTTGAAACATGTCAAGTTCAGTGAAATAAAAGAACATTTGTAATGACTTTTTAATTAATTTTCACAAAGCTACAGTGATGGAACTAGACTCCTCTGGATGTCCTTTATCCATTGGAAATCTTACTCTTTATGTGGAAATAGACTGGAATCAGTAATAACTTACTGTTAAAACTAAAAGTATATGTCACAGAAATGGAAAAAAATTGAATTTTTCACTGAAAAACTCTGGTGAGACTGCAAACTCGATTAAGCTCACCATCGGCCAAACTCTAAAGTACTTTTCATGAAAAAGATACAACTCGGGAATTTACTAAGAAACGATATTACAATCTCGGGTGAGAATGTAGCAAACTCGCTGAGAAATTGAAGTTTCAAATAGACCACCTCCTGAGCTGCGAGTTTGCCAGAAACATACACAGATCAGTGTGATTTGTGCATGTTTCTGCATATAAACACTATCTAAAGTGTTAATCAAAAAAAAAAAAAAAACGTAGTGTCCCCCCCAATAGCATAACCAGCCCCACCTGCTCAGCCATGTCCTGGTTCCTAAAAATACAGGGTAAAAAAATTAATAGGAACCCCTTGTATTTTAGGAACCAGCACCTGGTTGCTAAGCCAGTCTTGGTTTTAAATATAGGGGGAAAAAATTGGGTAGGGGTCCTCCTATATTTAAAACAAGCACCAGGCTCAAATCCGGCAGGGGTGTAATGCCACAGCCAGGGGACCCTATCACTGGGTTACCCCAGCCAAAGCATTTGCAACCCAAGCCAGGGGATCTCAGGGGAGGTGGGGACCCCCCAATAAAAGGAGTCCCCCCTCTTCCAACACCCCAGGCTTAGTCTGAAGCCCAGGGCTCTTCCCCGCACCCCTGGGCTGTGGGTACTGGGTGATAGTCTTTTAAATAGTAATAAACCATTGTTTTTTACTGTGAAACTACAGGTGCCAGCATGCCTGCCTTTTGGCACTTGTGGAACTACATGTGCCAGCAGGCGGCCGGCACCCGTACCCCCGCTGTAAAAAAAATAGTTAAAAAACCACAACAGACCAACTGTAGAGCAGCCACTGATTGGCTTCAGCTCCTGACAGTTCCCACGTGGGCTGGTCAGTCAGTCAGGAGCCTCACAATTATATATAGATAGGAAGCTCCACTGGGCAGAGCCATAACTAGACTTTTTGGTGCCCTGTGCCAGAGAGAGCATTGGCACCCGCCCATCAGTGGCTGCTCTACAGTTAGCAGCCGCTGATTGGCTGCTGGCTCCTGACAGTTCACCCTGAGCAGTCATAAGCCGGTTAGCAGTATATGTGGTCACACACATACATCGCTAATGTAATTGTCTGGTCCGGGTGCCAGTTTGTTGTTTTGCCAAGACATTTGGATGTTACGGAGACTGGTTCGAGGAAGGAGGTGAGTATTGTTTTTTTTTTCAGGTACTCCCAGTGGATTCTACCTGGAGAAGTGGACCGAGAGATGAGCAACAGGTAAGTATGTGTGAGTGAGGTAGGTGTATGTAATAAAGTTTTACTTTCTACGGTGTATGTTGTGGTTTTTAAAATATTTTTTTTACCGCCACCTGCTGGCACTTGTAGTTCCATGCTATTACACCGGTACCCACAGCCCAGGGGTGCGGGGACAACTCTCGGGCTTCAGACTAAGCCTGGAATGTCAGGAGAGGGGGGAACCCTTTATTGGGGGGTCCCCACCTCCCCTGAGATCTCTGGCTTGGGCTGACCAGCTTGGGGTGCAAATGCTTTGGCTGGGGTGACCTGGTGATAGGGTCCCCTGGCTGTGGCATTACACCCCAGCCGGATTTGAATCTGGTGCTGGTTTTAAATATAGGGGGACCCCTACGCAAATTTTTCCCCTCTATATTTAAAACCAGGACTGGCTCAGCAGCCAGGTGCTGGTTCCTAAAATAAGGGGGGACCCTATTCATTTTTGCCCCCTATATTTTTAGGAACCAGGACTGGCTGAGCAGCCTGGGGCTGGTTATGCTTTTTTTTGGTGGGGACCCTACGTCATTTAAAAAAAAATAATTAACCCTTTTTTTTTTACATATATAACACAAGCAGCCTTCACATATCTCACTGATATGTGCAGGCTGCTTGTTCAGGAGAGTTAATGTGGGTACACACCTGACAGATATATCTGCAGATCAAGTGATCTGCAGATATATCTGCAGATGATGGTCATTCATACACACTGAACGACCATCATCTGTCATGGGAGGCATGGCCATGCCCCCTCAAAAAACAAAAACACATTTGCGGCGCACAGCCAATGGAGGGCACGATCAGCGTGATCGCTCCCCCCTTTGGCATAGGAGACTGCTTGAGCTGCAGCCTCGGACAGTCTCCCAATGCAGCCCAGCACACAGGAGCATGTGCTGGGCTGCTGTGGATGGGGAGCTGTGCCAGACCCGGGTAAGTAGTACCCGCTCGCGACTCCCCCCCCTCTCTGCACCCCTGTGTATGGGCGATCGGCTGATCGCCCGTACACACCTGCCAATGGACAGATATGTCTGCAGCACAGCCAATGCGATATGTCTGTGAACGACGTTGTTCACAGACATATCGTCTGTATAAACTGGCCGACGGGGGCCAATATATCGGCCAGTGTGTACCCAGCATTAGGCAGAGAGAAGACACTGCAATCTCAGGTGAGTAATCTCCTTCAAAACTTGCTACTTGGATGAGAAATCTCAATCAGCTTCACCATCGGCCAACTCACTCTCAGATAAACTCACTTCTTAGTAAATTTGTAAGTATCAGGAGCCTCAAATCACCCAAGCTTCAGTGAGTTAGAGTTTAAAAAACGGCAAAACTCGACCAAACTCAAATCTTAGTAAATTTACCCTAAGTGTTCCACCTAAGTCAGAGGAGCAGATTCTGAGTTGGGAGCAGTGGCGGCTCCAGAAGTAGGACAGCAGCGCAGTCCAAAATTCAAATAGAGGAGCCACACCAACTTCCAGCGTGTTGGCAGCTTTTGGAAGAGCAGTTGGTGTGTCTCCCCTATTTGAATTTTGGACCGGTCTGCAGCCCTACCTCTAGAGCCGCCACTGGTACAGTAACTTTGCACCTTGGCAGAACCATGTTTCACTGTAGGTGGGGCAGATGTAAAAGGTGCAGAGAGATCTAAATTTTGGAGGGGAGTGCCCAAACTTAGATATAAATTGCAGTATAAGAATAAAGCTGTCCAGCGTTTGTAGGCTACATGCATGAGATAATATAAGTGTCTTGGTAGATAGATACCATCATTATCTGGGAAAGTATAATACAAAAGTATAATGGGAAAGTATTATACAAAATAGGGAAGCAGTAAATACTAATAATTTTTACATTATGATCGCCAATCATTACCTCATCTGCTCCCTATAATAATCTGTATAACTACTATGTGTCCCTAATTAGAGGGATGAGCTGGCTGTCCCACAGGATGACAGAAACATATAGCATTTAGACCAGGGGTGGGCAAAAAGCAGCCCTCCAGCTTGAACTACTACATTGAACTACAAATCCCAGCATCCCTTGAAAAGTTTTAGAATGGCCATATAGCAAAAGTGTGGCAGTGCACGCTGCTGGGGGGCCGCCTATTGCCCACCCTTTATTTATATATAGATCCATTTAGGGAACAGGAAAATAATATTGTATTAACACACATAAAACACAGCACCTTACAGAGAATATTTCCATCATTCATATCAGCCCCTGCCCCAGTGGCAGTGCCGTAACTAGTGTAGTGTGACCAATGCCATGGCACAGGGCACCGCAGGGCAGGGGGTACTGTTCTGGCCTGTCAATTGTCCTTTTTATTATTATTTTCAATTGTAGCTTCCTCTTCTTTTATCCCCAGCAACTCCTGGCCTCCCCTATCTCTTCCCTGACCTTTCCCCATGAAACCATGGCCCTTTTTCAGATGCACTATCTTATGTCCCTATTTAAAAATTGGTGCGGGCGCCAATGCTCTCTCTGGCACAGGGCACCAAAAAGTCTAGTTATGGCTCTGCCCAGTGGAGCTTACTATCTATATATAATTGTGGGGCCCGGTACTGACAAAACAGGCAGGGCCCCTCCTCCCCTGCTACCGATAAGTCTCATGACTTATCTTATCGCTTGAAGAATGCTCCTTCCTTATGGCTTCTTATCCTCCAGGTCTGGCTGGTGCTGCTCCACATGAGCCACGGCTTCTCTGACATCTTCCTTCCATCGGCATGTTGTGAAGTCACGAATCCAAAGTAAAAAAAATTTAAATCTATTCAACAAGGGCAGGGGTAGGGGGGGATCTAATATTGGTAAATTATCTTACCTACAGTACCCATCTACAGTATCTATTATATACCTGATGGAACCAAACATGGAGTCAAACACAGGACTACCCACTCAACGTGACAGCACAGGTATAACTGGATTAAAATTACAGATTAGGGACGCACTCAGTTTTACTGATTTGGAAGCCAAAAATATACTATTTGATAAAGACCTGATGGAAGACATGCCAGAAAATAATATTGAAGACCTTTATCATCAATTGCTGAAATTAAAAGAACATGAAGTTGATTACTTACTGCAGGGGAGATCATTATCAGAATACTATAGACAGAAACTCGAGTCAGAAACATACCGACAATCATGGATTTCTGCAGGCGCTGGTACGCGATTCTTAATAAATGCAATTTAGATTTAATCCTTTTAGTCATCGAGGAGGCGGGCAGGGAGTTACAAAAGGTTAGGGATAAAATTGATACATTTAAAACCACATATCACACCCCATTACAAGACCCAGAGCATACATCTTGGTGGACCAAATTAAAGATCCAATGTGACACCTATAAAAAAAGATTTGACCACCTTTAAGAAATCAATGCTGACAACAGTCACCCAAGATTATGAAGAACACCGTGTTTACAGGTGGCTCACCAACACAGAAACAAGAACACGGTATAATAGAGTCCAAAGCAGAGCTCCCTGGAGACAACGGAGAGAAAGAACAAACAAGGATCACACTACATCAAACAATGACAGTGACTTTGTGATAGCTGAATCCGATGATGCCCCTAACACCACAAGGGTTCTTTTAGGGATGAAAACCTGAGGCCGAGGACAAGCAAAAATAAATCCACCAGAAGGGGCAGCCAAACCGATCGAATCTTCAAGAGTAATTCCCAGAAGGAAGAAATAGTATTTTATTCATCTTCTAGAATATTCATGTGATACCCCCAGTCTTAGGAGTATCACTAATAGATGCCTTCTAATGTAGAACTCTCATATATGTATCCATGTGCAGGGGTGTATCTTGGGGTCCGAGAGCCCCTGGCAAACTAAGGGACTGGCGCCCCCCTCCAATGACTGCTTCTACTTGAAAAAATAAAATAACACACACTGGGGGTAGTTTAATTCAGACACCTGTAGAAATAGGGAGAATATTTTTTTTTCTCTTTTTAATATATATATCTTTTACAGAACTTACTCTATTGCAAACCACTATTTACTAATGCCAAAATACACAGGAAAAGCTTGAAAACATAGCATCAAAAACAAACATGCATTATGGGTAAAATAATTTACATATATTCAAATTGGACTGTACACTGCATTATGCTTTTTTAACTCTGCCATATAATTCACTGGTAAAACCGCCCACATGGGTCCATTGCTATCTCACACACAATAATAAAAACAGCCCATAAGGTTTATATCTTAATCCTGACTCCTGAGTATCCACAATCTATAAAGATCATGGTCAATTCCCCATACTGAGAAAAATATAAATGTATTAGTACTTACACTGGGGGTAGTTCAACTTACACGCCTGTAGAAATAGGGAGACAATATATATATATATATATATATATATATATACTTTTTTTTTTATATATATATATATATATATATATTTTTTTTTATATTTTTTCAGTTATAACACTTACTACATGCAAGCACTGTTTATTAATTTCTATATGTCAACAACACAGGAAAAGAGGGCATCAATAACAAACAAGGTGCATTGTGGGCAAGATAATTTGCATATATTGCGAATAGAGCATTGTTGTTGATGTGGTGCTTACACTCTTTTCCTGCAAGGTTGACATATGGGAATTAGTGAGTGGTGATTGGTATGTAGTGGGTATTGTGGGAGAAGAGATATATTACAAAAAAAAATTTGTAAAAAATGAGTCTCTCGAATTTTAAATGTTTCTGATATAAAGGGACATATAAGAAGCCTGATACACATTAACTACCAATGGAGGACACTGATAAGAGCAGAGGAGACAGAAGGAGACCAGGGATCATTTACTAATGACAGCTGTCTGTGGCACACTGCGCAGAACAAACAGGAGACCAGTGATCATTTGTTAATTATGTTGGGTGGCAACGGCGCCGCCCCTGGCAAGGGCCATCCAGGCCAATAGGAAGATATGCCCCTCTCCATGTGTTTTAGGGTACTAGTTCATTGTGTTTCCTTGCATGTATATTTTAAATAGGTGCTTATATGCTCTTATAAGTTAGCTAAAATGTCTATGCACACCCCCCCCTGAGCTTGTGGACTAGCCCCTGCCGTAGACTATTCATAATGAAGGGGCGCGAGGCTAGGACTCCTCCACCCAACTTTACAGGGGAGCCTGATTTGCCCTTCTGTAGTGAGTTATGGCTAGTGACTGTATTATGACACATGCGCCCGGCGGGAATACAGCCGGCGCGTGCATCAGGACCCGGATGGAGGAGATAAGAGGAGCAGCCCAGCTGACCATTGGGCAGTCCTGAGGTGGCAGAGTGTGGTGCAGGGTCCGGGCGCTTACCTTGAAGACCCGTGGAGATCATCAGCGGGAGCTGTGCTGCTGGTCCGCTGTCTGGGACGCAGCCATCGGCGGTGCTGAGAGAAGTCCTGTGCCTGCTGAGAGAGGAGACGGGCCAGATGGATGCAAAGGCGGGCTGTGGTGTGCCGGAGGTAGAGACTCCCCAAGGGATCCCTCTTATCACATGTAAAAGCTGCCAGAGAGGTCTGTAAAATAAAAAGCATATAACATCATCCCGCATTAGAGAGTGGCGCTACCCTGTGGCCAGGTTAACTGAACATTTACTTACAAGAAGGGACAGCTACTGTGCCAGTGAGCTTCAGTTGTAATAACCTCTATGGATAATTACTTCAGACAGTAATAGCATGATAGAGACTGTGACCCTCAGCTGCCTGCATTAGACTCAGCACCCAGTCAAGGATACCCTCCATCTGTGTGGGCTCCATAGCTTTGTCAGTCAACCAAAACCTGATTATTCTCTTAAATAAAAGTACCAGCAAATTGCACAAGAGTTGCAGTGTTAAAAACAGGGACTATTTCCTAGAGGTAACTACGATTCTGAACAGGAGATTAAAATACAATTACCGGTCACTGGTTAGTTGCATTGCACCATATCCTACGGTCATGGTCACTCGCTACCAACATAATAGTCACAGTATAGCTGCCCCTGCAGTTCAGGAAGCCATTTCAGGAAAAGCAGCTAATGTACATGAGAGAGTGTCGGTTCTCTGCACTTACCCACTGCCAGCGCACTGTTGCCCTGTGAACTGCAATACTGTAACAAATACTAATTATAGTCTGCATAGAGAGTACATCCTTACTGAACTCAGCAAACCAGTACCAGCGCCGTAATATTGCAACAGTATTGACAGGGTAAAACAAAATTTACCAGTGCTTTGTAAAACAAGCAGTCTTAAAAGGAGAGACAGGAAAGTGCAGCAAAGACAATAACAAGGACTTAATCAGTTTATTGAGGCAAGTCATCTGTGTTTCTCATGAGGTAATAGACTCATTAAAACAATGATTGTGCACCACTGTTAAAGTAATAGCTGGCCAGCATTTAATGAACTTAATTGATATTGTGGCTGTTTTAGTTATTTAAGATAAGTTGCAGGATAATACTATATTGTCTATAAACTGTTATTTTGCTAACCTTGATTCATGTTTTAGGAACGGTTATCGGGTGACTCGTTAGTCAGCAGCATTCCAGCATAATAAAAATTCAATTGTTCTATGTGTGTTTACTTACCTGCAAATATATTTCTGTAATTCCATGTTACAAAGTATTGCGATTTGTTTCATTGCCTATACGGTTAGCTTAACCATTGTGAAGGCAAATAAAGTACTACAAACTTGTTGACACTTTTAGGTCAATTTATTCTGTGAGAACTTGGTTTTCCTAATCTCTATTGGGAAAGCACGTCGTTGAAGGAAAAGTTTGTGAGTGCTACCTACTCCATCAGTGGTAAGAAATCCACACCTTACTACACAATTCAATCCTAGTGGTTAGGGTATCAAAATTTGGCATCACAAGAACAGGATTTGCTGGGAGTCCAAAGCTAAACTGAACACAAAATGTCACAGAAACGATATGCAACGGTAGATGCCTCTGGAGCAGGAGCACCAGGAGCAGCCAATAATCCTATAACACTACCTTATTATTTTGGTGCTCCGTGGTTGGCAACATACACCGGAGATATCCATGGAACAGATGGGACTACTTTTACCGAATTTAAGAATAAAATCAAAGCAATGTTCCGACTTTATCCCCAAAGTGAACAACAGCAAGTTGAAGTGCTGACTGGACAGTTAAAAGGGTCGGCTCTCCGAGAGGTCACCTCATTGCCTGTGGAAGAAAAAAGAAGAGTGGATCAAATCCTACTGCGGCTTGCCACTACCTTTGAAATTCGAACATTATCAGAGCTAAAAACTCGATTTTACTCCAGGAAACAACTACCAGGAGAAACTCTCCGTGACTTTGCATTAAGTTTGCAAGGAGCATTGCGTGCCATTCAAGCAAGGGATGCCAATGAGATTAGGGATACAGATGAAACCCTAGTGTCTCAGTTCATCGAAGGTTCTGGTTCGGAAGGAGTAAGGTCCCAGTTACACATGTTGAGAATACAGATGCCAGATCATTCCTTTTTAGACTTCAAGGAAATGGCCATTCAAGAAGTTGGCCCTACCCTTACTAAAGAGCTTACTTTCCCTGAAATGCCGGGATACCAGGAATCCCCGTGTCCAGTCCTAACTCCGGGTTCAGGGATAAGGAATGTTTTGGACAAAGAACCAATTGTACAAAGTTCTCAAATGTCTACTACGGAGTCTCTGAAAAATATACAAGATCAGATAAAAGAGTTGGCCGGAGGTCTAGCTAACGTCTGTAAGGAAGTCCGTAATTTGACCAAACAACCAATGTCTGGTGCCTTTGGGCAGAGATGGAGAGGAGAGAGATGAAGAACAGATAATGAATGGTGGCAACCACCACCCAGAGGTGGAAGAAGACCAACAGACCAATTGGACCCTCAAGGCCGACCTATATGTCATCAATGTCAAAGAACTGGACATATTGAAAGAAATTGCATTTGGATGTAGATTTTAAACTTCCAGATCCCGAGGATGGAGACCGAGCCTCGGGGAGAACAAGAGTAAGACCTACCAATGGGGAATGGCGGCTCCGCTATGGCAACCCATTACATACCAGTGAGGAAGAATTGACCGCCATCAGAGATGTTGACCCTCTGGTCCATAATGGAAAGGTTTCTGGAAGAGTCATCTGGTTTCATGTGAGACGTGGGTATGGATTCATCAATCAGGATGACACTAAAGAAGATGCGTTTGTCCACTATACAGCCATCAAAAAGAACAATCCCAGGAAGTACATCCACAGCTTGGGAGATGGAGAGAATGTAGAGTTTGATGTGGTCCAACGAGCGAAAGGTCTGCAAGCAACAAATGTCACTGGTCCTGGTGGCTTTCCAGTGCAAGGCAGCAGATATGCCGTAGAGCTATTATTGGCGCCATTTACATTGCAGAAGTTTCCCACACAGTTACCGGAGAGACCTTGAGGACCAGGCGGAGAACAAATTATCAGCCGAAATAGACGAATCCATCATGGACAAACAAAGAGAGACAGTGCTGCAGAGTCCACAGATTGTAATTGGGCCACAGTCTTCTCCCGAACCAGAGCCCGAGAGCGAATCTAGAGCAGAAGACCTCTATCCTAAAACAAATTATCACAATCCAGAAAATTCGAATTTCATTAAACAAGAAACGGATCCCGAAAGGGAGAACCATATGATTACAGTGGAGGAATCGGAACCTCCTGAAACCAATTGTCCAGATTCTGTTAACTTGAAGTTTGAACCTGACATCCCTAATGACACTCCTAGTACAGATAAGGAAGCAGTGACGGATCTCTTCCCAGAGTGGTATCATCCTGACCACGAGTACATCACAATAAGCTCTGAAGAGGTAGCTGCAATTTTTAAACAAGCATGTAGCAGGTCAGGGAAGAGACGCAAAAGGAACTCTACTCATTAGTTACAAGCAATGGAGTGCCTAGTAGTTGTTGTGATTACCTAAAAGTATCAAACTAAAATGTTATCTGTATAATTGTTGTTGCCAACCTTTGTAACAAAGTTGTTCTTGCTACACTTGTCATAGTGTAGCTAAAGGTGATAATTGTAAATACAGTTTGCTTACACTTACGAGGAACATGAGTGAGGACACGCATGATTCAGCGGGGAAGGATGTGATACCCCCAGACTTAAGAGTATCACTAATAGATGCCTTCTAATGTAGAACCCCCCACATATGTATCCATGTGTTTTTAGGGTACTATTTAATTGGGTTTCCTTGCATGTATACTTTAAATAGGTGCTTATGTGTTCTTATAAGTTAGCCAAAATGTCTATGCACCCCCCCTGAGCTTTTGGACTAGCCCCTGCCATAGACTATTCATAATGAAGGGGCACAAGGCTAGGACTCCTCCACCCAACTTTACAGGGGAGCCCAGTTTGCCCTCCTGTAGTGAGTTATGGCCAGTGGCTGTATTATGACACACGTGCCCGGCGGGAATACAGCCAGCGCGAGCATCAGGACCCGGACGGAGGAGATAAGAGGAGCTGCCCAGCTGACCGTTGGGCAGTCCTGAGGCGGCAGAGTGTGGTGCAGGGTCTAGGTACAATTACCTTGAAGACCCGTGGAGATTGTCAGTGGGAGCTGTGCTGCTGGTCCGTTGTCTGGGATGCAGCCATCGGCGGTGCTGACAGAAGTCCTGTACCTGCTGGGAGAGGAGGCGGGCCAGTGGGATGCGAAGGCGGGCTGTGGGAGGCAAGAGGTGTCGGAGACTGACTCAGAGGAAGGAGGTGTGCTGGAGGTGGAGACTCCCCAAGGGATCACTCCTATCGCATGTAAAAGCTGCCAGAGAGGTCTGTAAAATAAAAAGCACATAACATCATCCCACATTAGAGTGGCGCTACCCTGTGGCCAGGTTAACTGAACATTTACTTACAAAAAGGGACAGCTACTGTGCCAGTGAGCTTCAGTTGTAATAACTTCCATGGATAATTACTTCAGGCAGTAATAGCATGATAGACAGAATAGAGACTGTGACCCTCAGCTGCCTGCATTAGACTCAGCACCCAGTCAAGGATACCCTCCATCTGTGTGGGCTCCATAGCTTTGTCAGTCAACCAAAACCTGATTATTCTCTTAAATAAAAGTACCAGCAAATTGCACAAGAGTTGCAGTGTTAAAAAACAGGGACTATTTTCTAGAGGTAACTACGATTCTGAACAGGAGATTAAAATACAATTACCGGTCACTGGTTAGTTGCATTGCACCATATCCTACCATCACAGTCACTTGCTACCAAAATAATAGTGACAGAATAGCTGCCCCTGCAGTTCAGGAAGCCATTTCAGGAAAAGCAGCTAATGTACATGAGAGAGTGTCGGTTCTCTGCACTTACCCACTGCCAGCGCACTGTTGCCCTGTGAACTGCAATACTGTAACAAATACTAATTATAGTCTGCATAGAGAGTACATCCTTACTGAACTCAGCAAACCAGTACCAGCACCGTAATATTGCAACAGTATTGACAGGGTAAAACAGAATTTACCAGTGCTTTGTAAAACAAGCAGTCTTAAGAATAGAGACAGGAAAGTGCAGCAGAGACAATAACAGGGACCTAATCAGTTTATTGAGGCAAGTCATCTGTGTTTCTCATGAGATAATAGACTCATTAAAACAATGATTGTGCACCACCTTGTTTAAAAAGTCCATGGATTACTACGGAGACCAGCGCCAGGATATAGGTGAGTGTGAAATCTTTTTTGCAGGGCAAGTCATTATGGATTCTACTGGAGAAGAGGACAGAAGCATTTGGTATAGGTAAGTATGTGTGAATGGGTAGGTGTGTTTAATAAAGTTTCACTAATCACAGTGTGTGTGTTTTGTGTTTATTTAACTATTTTACAGTGGGGGTACAGGTGCCGCCCGTCTGCTGGCACTTGTAGTTCCACAAGTGCCAAAGGGCAGGCATGCTGGTACCTGTAGTCCCACTGTAAAATACAATAGTTTACTTAAATATCCCCACTTTATTACCCCCGTACCCAATGCTGCAGGGGTGCGGGGAAGAGCCCCAGGCTTCAGACCAAGCCTTGGGTTAAGGGAGAGGGAGGACCCCTTTTTTGGGGGGTCCCCACCTCCCCTGAGATACACAGTTTGGCCTGACCGGCTTGGCCTGATAATGCTTTGGACCCGGAGCCCCGGTGAAAGGGCCTCTGGGCTGTGGCATTACAGCCCGGCCGTTTTGGGTCTGGTGCTGGATTTAAATATAGGAGGGACCCTATGCAATTTTTTTCCCCCTATATTTAAAATCAGGACTGGCCCTGCAGCCTGGTGTTGGTTTCTAAATTACGGGGGAGCCCTACACATTTTGTTTCCTGTAATCTTAGAAACCAGGACAGGCTGGCAAGCCTGGGGCTGGTTAAGCTTTAGACCCTATGTCATTTTTTTTTATATTTACATTTATTTTCTATATTTATAGGCAGAAACATACATGGATCACAGCGATTTGTGTATGTTTCTGCCAAACTCTCAGATCACAGGCAGGTGTATTTTTTTCTCGAGTTTTTACAGGAAAGTTTGCCCATCTCATGAGAGTTTCGAAACTCTCTGCTTGGTAAATTCCAAAATTCTATCTTCACCAGTGAAAAGGTTCTCAAGTTTTGCCGATGGTGAATTGAAGAGAGTTTTCCCATAGCAAAGGAGATCTTTCTCCCGAGTTTGACATTAGTAGATTTGAGAGTGGGAAAAAATGGCCAAACTCTCCAGAGTTTGCAAACTCTCAGCTTAGTAAATTTACCCAGATGACTTCGAATGGCAAATGGATATCCACCAGTTAAGCCGTAAAATGCGACTTTGTGAATTCTTTCAAAAACAAGGCAACGATACAGAAGAAATAAATGCTCTGGACACATTCCATAAAAAATATAATAAATCTAACTTTGACCCCCATATCAAACAATTCTTCTATCAAGACCTATACTAGATTAATTGATAATTCAGTTACTAAATACAACAAGGCACATGACCGTATTTTTACTAACCTGAATAAAAAAGAATATCAGGCATTGAAAAGCCTCAGGGATGACAAGAGCATAGTCATATGCCCCGCCGACAAAGGTGGAGGCATCATTTTACAGGACATGTCTAATTATAAAAAAGAAATTTACAAACAATTGGCATGTAGAAACATGTATCAAAAAATTACCAGGAGATCCAACTTGAATTAGAGACAATACTTAGGGATGCAGCAGATGCCAAAATTATTAGTTTTCAAACATTGACAGCTCTCATCCAGAATAACCCAGTAGTACCAGCATTGTATATGGTTTCTGAGGTGCATAAGAACACAGAAAATCCCCCTGGTAGGCCTATCATCTCTGCCAGGGGGTCACTGTACCAGCCTGTCTCCGAATATCTGGATACACTAATCCAGCCGCATATAATAAAACAACCCACCTATTTAAAGGATACAAATTCCTTTTTAAAAAAAGTAGGCAAATTCTCTAATTTGGACGGACAAGTGTAACTATGCACCATGGACGTGTGTAGTTTATACATGTCCATACCCCACGATCAAGGCATAGCAGCAATGACACAATTCCTTAACGAACTAACAGAACCTTTGGGATTAAATGTGGATTTATATTTACAACTTTTATGTTTGACGCTTACTAGGAATTACATTTTTGTTGGAGCCTATTACTTACAACTAGCTGGCTGCACAATGGGGTCCCATGTGGCCCCAGCATATGCTAATACATATATGTTCAAATTTGAAAAAGAATATATATTACAAGACCCTATCTATAGCCAACACATCCTGTGGTATACAAGATATATAGATGACCTGTTTGTACTCTGGAATGGAAGTGAAGATCAATTTAACCAAATTATGTCAACCATCAATACACTCAATACTCCAATCAAATTCACTTACAAATGCAGTAAAAATACAAAAGAGTTCCTGGATGTACAAGTCACCCTCACTGAGGGACATATCTTGACGGCAGTATACTATAAAAAGACGGACAGAAACACACTGCTTCAAGCTAGTAGCCATCATCCCGAGGCTTTAATAGAGCATCTCCAGAAGTCTCCGATGCATAGAATAGCTAGGATTACTAGCAACAAAGACGACCTACCAAAAGCTCTGGACATTGTGGTTGAAAAATTTTGACATCTTACCACTATGAAAAATCTAGTTTTGAACATGGACAGATCACAACTTTTTGAAAATACCAATGCAAAACGAAACATGAAAGACCATAACACTTTCATTTGGTCTACTAAATATTCTACAGCCAGCCCAGTCATTCCTAGAGCATTAAGAGTCACATGGACTTAACAAAAAAAATAATTGGAATTCCCTCTAACCCCTGGTCTTATCATATATTAAATACCAGCACCCTAGCATATTTTTCAGTGTTAAGAATACTGGGAGATATACTGTATATAGATAAATATACATATATGTTCGATTAGGGATAGCTTGATATTTGACATGCATTACCCAGGGGGGCCTTTGATATACTTGAACAGTTCAGGATACTATGTTGCTTTATTCCTACATGTAGAAAATCAGATGTAGAAGTTTTACATTAATTCTCACTGGCGTATTCTACTTATGTGCATGCACTTGAGCTGATATAGTCACCACCTTTGATTTGTTTGCTTATGTTTTTACCTTTCTCTCTAGCTATCCGCTGGAGGGAGAGATGGAGTTTTGCATTACCATGGTAACCGACCCCCACTGGGCTATGACGTCATCAGGAGTGCATCCTCCGATGAGCGTGGACGCCACTCTCACCTCCGACGGAAGCTTTGATCACTGCTTTAGGGATATAAGGTAAGCACATTTTGTATTGTCATATTTACTGTTTAAATCTTGACAACGCAACTCTGCGTAGTCCCGAAACATTGACTGATTACACAAATAATCTTTTCTTGCAAGCCCTGGAGTGACCTGTGTGATTATGGACTATTGACATAATACTAGCCCACAGTTTATTATATATATATATATATATATATATATATATATATATATATATATATATATATATATATATGAGGGATGAGCGGGTTCGGATTTTTTAAATCCGAGCCCCCCGATCCGAGCCGGGAACCGAGACTGGCTCGGGTTTTCCCACCAGACTCTGTTCCTGGAATGAGGCAAAATGTCATCATCCTGGTGTCAGATTCTCCCGAGCCTCGGCCTTTGCACATTTCGCGCCTCCCACCCTGCCATCTTCACTCCAGTCCTGGAGAGGGTAGTGAGAGGACGTGTCTCTCTAGTGTCTGTGGGAAAGTGGCGTGGCATGGCGACTTGCTCTGCTGTATCAGTCCAGTCCAGTTGTGCTGTGCTGCTATATCAGTCTGGGGGTGACCTGCTCTGCTGTATCAGTCCAGTCCAGTGGTGCTGTCCTGTGCTGTATATTCAGTCCAAATAATTTTTGCAGGGGCTGCCCTGTGTGGTGTAGGGCTACGGTGCCCTGTGCTGTGTATTAACTCCAGTCTCCAAATAAAAAGGGGTTATTTCATTCATCCAAATAATTTTTACAGGGTCTGCCCTGTGTGGTATGCTGTGTATTCACTCCAGTCTCCAAATAAAAAGGGGTGACTTAATTCATCTGAATAATTTTACAGGGGTTATTTCATTAATCCAAATAATTTTTTACAGGGGCTGCCCTGTGTGGTGTAGGGGTACGCTGCCCTGTACCCTGTGTATATTCACTCCAAATAAAAAGGGGTGATTTAATTCATCCAAATAATTTTTATAGGGGTTATTCACTCCATAAAAATAATGCACTCCATAAAAATAATGGAGGACAAAAATTTGGAGTATAAAATAGCGAAAGATAAAGAACCACTTCCTTCTAGTGCTCCTAGAAGCTGCTGCCACTAGTTATGAAATGCCATCATCGTCATCTGCCAAGGCCGATGCCCAATGTCACAGTAGAGGGCATGTAAAATCCAAAAAAACAAAGATCAGTAAAATGACCCAAAAACATAAATTTAAATCGTCTGAGGAGAAACGTAAACTTGCCAATATGCCATTTACGACATGGAGTGGCAAGGAACGGCTAAGGCCCTGGCCTATGTTCATGACTAGTGGTTCAGCTTCACATGATGATGGAAGCCCTCCTCCTCCCGCTAGAAAAATGAAAAGAGTTAAGCTGGCAAAAGCACAGCAAAGAACTGTGTGTTCTAAAAAGATAAGAAGACATCACAGATCCCCAAGGAGAGTCCAAGTGTGTCGGCAGTTGCGATGCCTGACCTTCCCAACACTGGATGGGAAGAGGTGGCTCCTTCCACCATTTGCACGCCCTCTGCAAGTGCTGGAAAGAGCACAGTCCAGTTGCTGATATTCAAATTGAAGATGTCACTGTTGAAGTACAACAGGATGAGGATATTGGTGTAGCTGGTGCTGAGGAGGAAGTTGGCGAGGAGGATTCTGATGGTGATGTGGTTTGTTTAAATCAGGCACCGGGGGAGACAGTTGTTGTTCGTGGGATGAAAAAGCCCATCGTCATCCACCTCTTTGGTCTGGAAATATTTATATCCAAATCCGGGCAACAACTGTCTTGCCATATGTAGCTTATGTAAAGGTGTAATAAGTAGGGGTAAGGACGTTTACTACCTAGGAACATCCTCTCTTATACGTCACCTGCATCAAATTCATAAAAAGCCACTGTCAAGTTCAGAAACTGTGGCTAAGACCGTAGGCAGTCCAGGGACACCTAAATCCCTTTGTCCTGTTGTATCAAAGCGCCTGCAAACCACACCAGCAACTCCCTCCTCGTCAATTTCCCCTCAATCAGGATCAGAAGTAGTCCTGCAGGCCATGTCACTGGCATGACTGACTCCTCTTCTATCCGGGATTCCTCCAGAGGATCCTGCATTGCTATGCCTACTTCTGCCGCTACTGCTGTTGCTGCAGGGAGTCGTACATTATCCCAGAGAGGAAGTTAGAACACCATACTTCTTTTACTAAGCAACTGACCATCCAACAGTCCTTTGCGAGGAGAATGAAGTATGACAGCAGTCATCCTGTTTGAAAGCAGATAACTGAGGCCTTGACAGCTACGTTGGTGTTAGATGTGCATCCGGTATCCGCCGTTAGTGCAGTGGGATTTAGACAATTGATGGAGGTAGTGTGTCCCCCGTACCAAATCCCATCTAGATTCCACTTCAATAGGCAGGCGACACCAAGAATGTACAGAGACATCAGAAAAAGTGTCCTGAAAAATGCGGTTGTACCCAATGTCCACTTAACCACGGACATGTGAACAAGTGGAACAGGGCAGACTAAGGACTATATGAATGTGACAGCCCACTGGGTAGATGTATCGCCTTAAGCAGCAACAACAGCAGCATCACCAGTAGCAGCATCTCTGAAACGCCAGCTCGTTCCAAGGCAGGCTACGCTGTGTATCACTGGTTGCAGTAAAAGGCACACTGCCGACAACCTCTTAGAGAAACTGAGGGAAATTATGGCCCAATGGCTTACCCCACTTAGACTCTCCTGGGGATTTGTGATATCCGACAATGCCACCAATATTGTGCGGGCATTTCATCTGGGCAAATTCCAGCACATCCCATGTTTTGCTCACACAATACATTTTTTGGTGCAGAATTTTTTAAAAATGTCAGGAGACGCTTTCGGTGGCCCCAAAAATTTCGGGACACTTTCTCCATTCAGCGACTGCGTGCAAAACACTGGAGCACCAGCAAACACTCTTGAACCTGCCCTGCCATCACCTGAAGCAAGCGGTTGTAATGCGGTGTAACTCAACCCTCTATATGCTTCAGAGGATGGAGGAGCAGTAAAAGTCTATTCAAGCCTATACATCCACCTATGACAAAGGAGGGGGTATGCACCTGAAGAGTGCAGTGGAGAATGATTTCCGTGTTGTGCAAGGTTCTCTAGCCCTTCGAACTTACCACATGTGAAGTCAGTTCATACACTGCCAGCTTGAGTCAGATCATTCTCCTCATCAGGCTTTTGCAGAAGCAGCTGGAGAAAGTGGCGGTAAGTGGGACTTGTGGATGAAGCCGTTCATTCGCTTTGCCAGGATTCGAGGGTGTTCAATCTGTTGAATCAGACCACTACATTTTGGCCACCGTGCTCGATCCTAGGTTTAAAGCCTATGTGGTGTCTCTCTTTCCAGGGAAACACAAGCCTTCAGAGGTACAAAGACCTGCTGGTGAAAATAATGTCAGCTGAAGCGGAACGTGACACGTCAACAGCTCCTTCTTCTTTTTCTCTCGCAACTGGGGCTGCCAGGAAACAATTTAGATATCCTAACCAACCCACTGGCAGTGATGCAGGGCAGGCAGGACCAAGTTTGGACATCTGGTACGGACTGAAGGACCTGCCAACAATTTCTGACATGATTACTGTAACTGCATATGATGCTGTCGCCATTGAAAGAATGGTGGAGGATTACATTGGTGACAGCATCCAAGTAAGCATGTCAGACAGTCTGTACCTGTACTGGCAGGAAAAAGAGGCAATTTGGAGGCCCCTGTACAAACTGGCTCTATTTTACCTAAGTTGCCCCCCCTCCAGTGTGTACTCCGAAAGAGTTTTTAGTGCAGTCGGGAACCTTGTCAGTGAAAGGCATAGGAGGTTGCTTCCACAAAATGTTTTCAAATGGTTTTTAAAGTAAGGTTTCTTAGTACATACTGTATTTGGCCAAAGATGTTTGGCCAAATACAGTACCCACCTGACACATCACAGTGAACCTTATAAAGGTGGGTCCCTAACATCCCTGATACATTAAATAATGTATGTAGGAATTACCTTTAATAGAGCCCATTAGATGTGTGTACTGCAATGCAATGGACCCATACCAATTAAAATAATCTGGGGCAGGAAGGAGGAGTGCTAGCCCAAGAGAAGGGGTCTCACCTTCAAATGTACCTTAAAAACACACATACGGTACACATAGAAAGAAAAGAGGAGCTGGGCTGCACATTCTAATCTTAAACATAATAATAGGTGCAACCATGCTGAGACCTGTAGTTCTACAGCAGAAATGAAGGGGGTAGATGCAGGTGCACACTATAAGCATACTTGACTACCTACCTATTTGGCCAGGAGCCTACCGAAAATTGGGAGCCATTCCGGGCCCCTCGGAAAGGCAGCAAGCCCCCCCCCGCGGTCACAAGACAAACCCCCGCAATGGGGGAGGCTGATGACGCGATTCATGCTGACGGTAATCTCTACATTGTGTAGTGGGGTCTGGGCCAAAATTACACAATCATGTGGCCATGACCCCCACCCACAAATGCCGGGTAATATGTTCAGCCCCTATGTCGGCCACGCCCCCCTGCTATGCCAACCTGGCTGCTCCCTCCTGGAAGGGGCAGCAAGAATGTCAGCAAGCATGACTATAATGTTAGGATCTGCAGATCATTTTGGTTGCAATTCCCAGTCTTGGTTGTTGCTGGGACGCTGCATCAATTCCTGTCTGTCTGTGTGCTGATCTCATGTGTTCAGTATCTATCTGTCTCTGTGCAATGTCAGCTACACCCTAATTGATTCTCTTGTCTGTGTGCACAGACCAGGTGCAGGAGTCTGTCATTAGGGAGACTTGCAGGGCTTGCTCTGATTGAACCCTGTATCTGTTAAATTGCAGCCAGTCCTTCACTCCATGCTGGTGATAGCATTTCCCATGTGTTTCCAGTTGTGGCCAGTCTCCTGTTTGATCAGTTGAGTTCCAGTTTTGTTTGCTTTTTTCTTGTCTGCTGTTTGTACATCCAGGCAGCATGGACTGCATACCATCTGCTGTATGCCGCTTGTGTCATCTAGGCAGCATGGTGTGCATTCCTGCTCCCAGCCGCCTGTGTCATCTTGGCGGCACAGAGTGCACCTGCAGTCCTGAGTGCGCAATCCAGTGCACCAACACCTGTGTCAACCTGGCGACATAGGCCGCACCCCAGCATCCTAAGTGCGATATCCAGTACACCAATGCCTGTGTCACCTCAGCATCCTTAGTGCCCAATTTAGCGCACCAACGCCAGTGTCTACCAGCCAAGGCCTATCAGCCCTCAAGGCTGCTACATGGCTAAAGCCACATCAAATTCAGCCCAGGGTCTGCTTCTTGCCAAGGCTTACCAGCCCTCAAGGCTGCTACATGGCCAAAGCCGCATCCAATTCAGCCCAGGGGCTGCTTCTTGCCAAGGCTTACCAGCCCTCAAGGCTGCTACATGGCCAAAGCCGCATCCAATTCAGCCCAGGGGCTGCTTCTCGCCAAGCTTACCAGCCCTCAAGGCTGCTACATGGCCAAAGCTGCATCCTATTTAGCCCAGAGACTGCCTCTTGCCACGGCCAAAGCCGCATCCAATTCAGCTCAGGGGCTGCCTCAAGGGAAAATGGCCGCCACTAGCCAAGTACTCCAGCCCTCAAGGCTGTAGCTGGACTGTCCTATTACTTACAGTTGTTATCTTCACGAGCCCACAAGGGGTACCCCCAACCTATCTCCTTACCTAATCCTCCGCTCTACAGTCATTGAATTCTAATGATCAAAATATTTATAATAAACTCCAACAATTAACATGGTTTTTAAAGTTAGGTTTCTTAGTACATGTTTAGCCAAAGAGCTTTGGTTAGTATGGTAGCACCTATTATTATGTTTAAGATTAGGATGTGCAGCCCAGCCCCTCCTATTTACCCTGGAATAAATGGCTATCAGTGTATGTGCAGGAAAATGGGCAGTGTGGGGACAAATGCATGTAAAGCTATACATTAGTCATTTTGGTTTTTCATATTGCACTCAGGGCCAGCACAAAGCAGTCCACGGGGTAAGCATTGTAGCAGGCGCTGGGCAAGAAAGGCGCCCTCCTCATTGTTTGCTTTCTGAGCACCTTAACAGCTGCGCTGCTGCGTCTGTGGGGCAATGTCCTAGGGGCGGGCCTGGCAGGGCGAAACTAAAGGGTGGTCCGGACTCCCGAACAGCGATTAGCCAGATTGCTGATCCACCTGAATTTAAATATAATTTATGTCTGTGACCGCCCATTCAGGATCTGACTTCATTGTCCGGCATTGCCCGTCCCAGAGCTGGAGGAGCTAGTACATTCCCCCCTCCTGTTAAGCAACAAACATTGTGACTTCACGCCCCATGCGGGCACATCCGGTCTCTCTGTGTGTGGTGTGCTATGTCCAAGAAGAGGAGCAATGGAAAAGCTGCCTCAATTGTGCACCACAAGAGGATCCACCGAACAGTGAGTGAAAGAGAGAGAGATACAGCTGGCAGCTCCCTGTCCCTGATGGTGGTGAGGGGGCCAGTCAGCTAGCTTTAAATCTAAGCTATTATATAAATTGCATGCAAAGTGTAAAAATGGTAAAATGTAAAACATGTGCATTTTTTTAAACATCTTTTTACTAAATATTTTTTATATAGGAGAATACCGGCGCCAACTTAGAAAGTGTTGAAGCTGGATAATTGGCTGAGACAAGATCAGTTTAAAATTGGATTGCAGCGATGCCATCTTGCGACTGGCCGCAAGACACCATCTTGGAAATTAGATCGCAAGACGCCATTTTGCGAATGGCTGCCTAAGCGCCATTTTAGATAAACTCACACTTTAGTACATGTGGCGATATTACTATTAGCATCATTGCATCTTATACCATTTCTCATACACACATTAATATGCACAATAGCGCTGTTAACTAGTCACATATTAGCGAATGCATAAGATTCTGTATGAAAATGCCAAATATTAGCTTCATGCACACGCATCTGCCCCAAGTTAACTAGCGTCTTTACATCAAACCCCACATACTCACACATTACATATTCACATACAAGGTTCCATAAGCTTTAAGGTATAAGATTCAAGTATGCACATTTATTATAATTGTTAGGAAATAAAGATTATTTCATAACTAAAGTTTTATACGTGATAAGTAAGCCATGTTTGGTATTGTATGATGCGTACTCTCTCAACAGTATTCCGGTAATATCGATGGAGAGATCGCAACATGCATTCTCAACTTATGGACCGCAGAGACTTCAAGCAACAAAATGTACATTATATGAACAACTGTTAGGATTTGCATGAGATGGGAAACCAGAGACCACCAGTTGTTAGAGGCTGGGCTGTGTATATTTGTACCAACCTGTTAAATGCCTTGTAACATATGCCCTCTCCTTTAGGACCAATGGTATTAGCAACAAACTTCTCTATTGTGTTGTTTATTTCTGGGGGGTATAAATATGTGTGCTCTGACCCTGGGTTCCTAGTCTTCATGCTGAATGCTGATTGACAAGGGGTTTCTTGCTGATGCCTACATCTGGACCAGAGAGCGCTGCGTATGTATAACTGTACTTGGGTCTGTATAATTTCTTTGCGCTAAGATTATATGAGGATCATAGCGTGTAACTGCTGTACTTTTTACTTGAATAATACTTTGTGCTTTGGAACCACAGGTTCTAGGTCTGGAGTCTTTATTTACTGTATGACTGCATACGCAAAATAGCGTCATCCTTAGAGGTTTATAGGAAGGATATTAGAAGGTATAGGCAGGGGTGTATAGAGGTTCAAAGGCAGTATTGTTAGTTGGGGGCTCGTAGTGAAGTCACTTACCCACTCACACGGCACTTACGGTTATCGATTTCTCACCAAAGGGTGGAGTGGCCACATGCAGGGCTTACCTGCAACTGCTCGGTGCTAAGAGATCACTACCCATTTTCATGTGAGCCAGGGACGCTGACTAGAATTCAGGGACAAGAGAGGAAAAAGTTTGTTTTCCTTTTTTAGATAGAACCTAACATTTAAAGGGGTGCCGCAGTATTGAACACGCGGCTGAGTCGCAGTTTTGCGCACAATAAAGACACACTTTTGTGTACGCAGCTAAAGGTTGTCATACGGTTGTGTGGTAGTTGCATTATTGTGTATGCGACTGGTCGCACAATAGCGTACACGTACTTCCGGTTGTGCTGCCACGTGTTTAAACAAAGCCGTTGAGGTTTACATTCTTTTCAATTGTTGTCAATATCTGGGTTAACGTGTATTTTTCTGTGCAGGAAAAAAAGTGTGTAACAGTGAGTATTTGGTGGTAGGGGTAACTTGTTCCCTAAAGTTAGAGGTACCGTATACCGCTCGGGAAGCAGCTTACCGTTCTATACACAGTAGCAGGTTTTCATGTTGTCTTTGTTATAGAGAGGTGCGTGGAAGTAGCAGACTTAAACTTCCATAGGTGTGGAAGTTGCCTTCTTATATCTTATCCAGGTGTGTGGAGTAGCCTTCTTCACAGGTGTGTGGGCGCTGCCGTTTAAATCATCCACAGGTAAGTGAAAGTATCTTGACTGTCTTTCACCAGTTTAAATCTTTATTTAAAAAACGTAGGAGTTGTCTCAGAATGGGAGCCATGCAAACAATAGAGATGTTAAACAATGATGTGCTGCTAATGGAAGCGCCATTTGGATCGGCCCATTATGCATACTAAGTATGGTACTTATGCAATAAGGTATTGTGATGTATGGTTTAAAATGACGATGAAGAGTGTTAGACCGTTTCCCAGAATTGGTAGTTTTGATAAAGATGTATTAGATAATGTCCGGGATCACATCAGTTTGATGCGCTCCCAAGAGAAAAAGGTCAAATATTATGAATGTTTAAAGTTGTGGCAGCATGAAGGGGATGCTTGGCTTAAAAATGCGCAAGCGACGCAAACTAGCTTTGCGAGCGCATTGCCAGAGAATACATCTGCGACGCTGAATTGCAATGCGGGCGAGCCGCAAAATGGCACGCACGTGTAGCAAGGTAGCGTTGCGGAAGGTATTGCCAGCAGTTCACGTGCACCACCCCCACCTTATGTGGATGGAGGTGCAAGTACAGTTATCAAAAATACCCATAAAAATGTAACAAGCAATTTGTACCCTCTCTTAAGCAACTATCAAGAAAATGTTCATGATGTGGATAATGAACCTATTGTAATGTCTGCCATTTCCCATGCTGTACAAATGGTAGATGCTACGACAATAACGAGTGGTGCCGCCATCTCCATCGGTAACAGCAAGGGAAGTGCTAACACCCTCTGCACCCATAGAGGAAGTTGTTAATACCATACGTAGCAGCAACAGATTAAACCCCCAGCCAGGTAACAAGGTCAAAGGTAGCAGCGCCAGCGGTCTGCATCCCATTCGGACAATAACTGTTCCGAATGGAAATGCAGATGCGAACGGTGTAGTGCCCACGAGGGAAGTGGTAATGCATTGTCCTTGGACAAGAGCAGAACTAAGGCCCTCATTCAGAGCCGTACGCTCTGAGCAGAGCGCACGCTCTGAATGAGGGCCATCCTCCATAACTATGGAGCGTCCTCCTGGATGCTCGTATAGCTGTGGGTCACCACCCACAGCCTATACGAGCGTGCATTTTGATGGCCGCGATGGTCGTGACCATCGCGACCATCGAAACTGCAAGCCGGAGCCTGCGGTTGAGGTTTTCAACTGCAAGCTCCGGAGTGATTTTGGCTCTATCAGAGCTTCTGACGGGAGGCGTTCCCGTGGGAACGCCCCCATCAGGGAGGCACGCCCCCGGCACGCCCACCAAAGGGGGCGTGCTGTCAATCAACATCGACAGCACGCCCCCTTTGATCAGACACAACGAGCGAAGGACTTTCCTTCGCTCGTCGCGTCTGGCGCATGCGCACGACGGAGCTCCCTCCGTCATGCGCATGCTCAGTGCAGAACATCGACCCACTTGCGAGCGGACAGCCGCTCGCGAGTGGGTCTGAATCAGGCCTTAAATTCCATCATAAATGATTTCCCCAATCCCAAAAAGGAACTAGCCAAATGTCAGAGATTTTTGAGGAATTTGGGTAGTTCCCATGAGCCAACTACTAAAGATTGGCTTGTGGTGTTAAGGGCCTGTCTACCACGCAATACCGACGTGACAAAATTTATCACGGATTGTGTATTGGATAGTGACGTTCCCTTAACGGACCAAGGAAACCAAGGTAACATTTCCCGCATTGTAACTCAATTGGGTATATATTTTCCAGTAGTAGTTAACTGGAATAAAATTTTCACCATAAAGCAAAAGGAGAGTGAATCTGCAGAAGAGTATTGCGACTGGGCTCTGCAGGCTATCACCCAGTACACTGGGATAGAAGATATTAAAGATAGCACTCACCACAAGGGAATGATAGTCACGGTACTCATGGACGGTCTTAAGGAAAACTTAAAGACTCGGGTTCAGACCTCACAACCTGGGTGGAGGGGAGTCACAATAGATACACTCATAGAATTTGCCATAGATCATGATAAGAACATCTCAAAGAAGAAAGAGACCCAGAGCAAAAAACTAATGGCTGTCAGTATTCAAGCTCTGGAAGGAATGACGGTAACATCACAGCCAACAGACACACTTGCATCTACACACACACCTGCACCTGAACAGTTATATGTCCTCACTAATCCCACGCAACAGCAAACACAGCTCTATTCTACTAACCCTATACAACCACAGGTCCCACACTACTCACAAACTTCATATCCCCCACAATAACCTTATCCTCCATATCCCTACCCATATCCACCACCTTTTCCCCCTGCTCAAACCTCACAACAACCCATGTCTTCATCCGATCCACGAATATGTTTTAATTGTAACCAGCCAGGACATTTAATTAGAAACTGCAGAGTAAAAAGGGTAGGACCCCCAAACCAGAGAGTACCTGGATATCCCATAAGGGATATGCACAAAGACCAGCAAATATCCAGCAAGCACCAGCTCCAATTGTGGCCGTTAATGCTTTATTGAAAAATGGTAGCCAAAGCTAGGGTCAGGTCATACCTGTAGTCTACAGATAGTCAGGTTAACGGGAAGTAACCGGTCATGATGGTTGATGTAGCTGGTACTGAATATCCTTTTCTTGTAGACACAGGGGCGACCAGGTCAGTGATAAAATCTCCTGTTAATATACAGGTGACCAAAGAGACAGTAGCAACAATTGGTGTAACAGGTAAAGTGCAACATTATCCTTTAACAAAGTCCACAGAGATTACTATTGGGCCGTTGCATACCAGGCACTCTTTCCTTCTGGCTGCTGCGGCTCCTACTAACCTGCTGGGTAGAGATTTGTTATGTAAGATGGGATGTGTCATATATTGCACCCCTGATGGTGTATTTCTAGATATCCCAGAGAGAGTTGCACACGAGGTGCGGGATATGTTGGACACTCCCCAAAGGATAATGTATCAAATGTTGTCCCAAATTCCAGATTCCCATTGGACTAAGGATAGACAGGACACTGGATTAATGGCAAACGTAATCCCCATAATGGTAAATTTAAAAGGCGGTAGGCAAGCTCCAAAAATTCCCCAGTACCCACTAAAACAGGAGGTAGAATTAGGGGTTTTCCAATAATTGAGCGATTATTGCAACAAGGAATTTTAGTTCATACTGCTAGTGTAGCCAGCAGTCCCATCTTTCCAGTGAAGAAGAGTGGTGGGAGGGGTTACAGGCTGGTACAGGACCTTAGAGGTGTTAATAAGGTAGTAGAGAGCCAATTCCCCGTAGATCCAAATCCAGCTGTCATTCTTATGCAGATCCCTCCAAACGCAACCCATTTCACTGTCATTGACCTCTGTTCTGCTTTCTTCTCTGTGCCTCTCTACCCTGACTGTCAGTATCTATTCGCATTTACATACAGAGGTGTGCAATATACATGGACACGGTTGCCCCAAGGTTTCATAGACAGCCCCAGTATCTTTTCCCAGGCATTGCACGACTGTTTGCAATCTTTTCAACCTGCAAATGGATCTGTTCTAATTGAATATGTGGATGATTTATTGCTGTGTTCTGATTCGTTTATGTCATGTTTGAATGATACTAAACTTTTGTTGCTTCATCTCTCGCATACAGGACACAAGGTGGCTAAGGACAAACTACAGCCGTGCCAATCCAGAGTAAAATATTTGGGACACTGCCTAACCCAGGGGTTAAGACATCTCACAAATGATAGAATCCAGGCCATACAGAACATGACACTGCCGCAGAATCAACAGCAAATTCATACCTTCTTGGGAATGTGTGGATACTGTAGAATGTAGATCCCAGGTTTTTCTATTTTGGCCTTGCCTTTACAGGACTTAATCTCTTCCTCAAAGCCCGATCGTGTCATACACACAGAGGAATCAGAGCAGGCTTTCCTTAATCTTAAGGATAGTCTGACCAAAGCACCTGCATTGGGAATACCTGATTATGAGAAACCTTTTGATTTGTATTGTACGGAAGCCGATGGTTGTGCTGCAGGTGTCCTTACACAAAAAAATGGTGATGTCAGTAGGCCCGTAGCATACTACAGTGCCCAATTGGACACTGTGGCAAGATCACTCACCACCTGTTTGAGAAGTGTAGCAGCTACCGCTTTATTGGTGAGTAAAAGTGAGGACGTAGTATTGGGTCATGATATGACTGTATACACTCCCCATGCTGTATCTGCTCTGCTGAACTCTGCACAGACCAGACACATCTCTTCGGCTAGGTTTACCAAATGGGAACTAGCTCTAAACGCACCTGCAAACATCACTGTTAAACGTTGCAGCACGCTGAACCCAGCAACGTATTTACCATATGTACAACATGATGTACAAAGGGTGGAAGGAGGCGAGTTGCTGGCGGAGGGTGAGTTCAGCAGACATAATGATACACATGATTGTATGCAATATCTGAATCAGACCTTTACTGCTAGACCTGACATACACGACACACCTTTAGAGAATGTAGATGTGACTTTTTACATGGATGGGAGTTGTCATAGACAAACAGACACAGGTGAATTATGTACAGTTTATGCTGTTGTAAATGACACAGACATCATAGAAGCCAAACCTCTTGGTAATCCTCACTCAGCCCATGTGGCAGAGTTAGTAGCACTAACTAGAGAGGGTGAACTGGCAGCAGGCAAATCTGCTAACATTTACACTGAGTCGAGATACGCGTTTGGGGTAGTGCACGATTTCGGGGCTCTATGGCGTCTGAGAAATTTTATGACAGCAGCAGGCACACCAGTTGCACATTCCCGACACATAAAACATCTTTTAGAAGCAATCCAACAGCCCAAAGCGGTGGCAGTAATCAAGTGTAAAGCCCATACATGTGAGGATGACCCGGTGTCACAGGGCAACAACAGAGCCGATGAAGCTGCAAAATGGGCAGCAGGGTTAAAAATGTTTTCTCCCACTAAAAAAATTATGGCCCTCATTCAGAGCCGTACGCTCTGAGCAGAGCGCACGCTCTGAATGAGGGCCGTCCTCCATAACTATGGAGCGTCCTCCTGGATGCTCGTATAGCTGTGGGTCACCACCCACAGCCTATACGAACATGCAGTTTGATGGCCGCGATGGTCTTGACCATCGCGACCATTGAAACTGCGAGCCGGAGCCTGCGGTTGAGGTTTTTAACCGCAAGGCCCAGAGTGATTTTGGCTCTATCAGAGCCAAAATCACTCCCACTGACATCACTAGTGATGTCAGTGGGCCGGCTTCTGACGGTAGGCGTTCCCTTGGGAGCGCCCCCGTCAGGGAGGCATGCCCACCAAAGGGGGCATGCTGTCAATCAACGCCCCCTTTGATCAGACACAACGAGCGAAGGAAAGTCCTTCGCTCATCGCGTCTGGCGCATGCGCACGACGGAGCTCCCTCCGTCATGCGCATGCTCAGTGCAGAACATCGACCCACTTGCGAGCGGACAGCCGCTCGTGAGTCGGTCTGAATCAGGCCCTATGTCTTTCCAAACAATTGATATGCTTAAATTAATTGAGATGCAAAATTTGTGTTCAATTCAGGAAAGTCCATTTGGAAGTCCAAGGGATGTGGGCAAGAGTCCTCCGGGCTCTGGAGGGATGGAAAAGGTAAGCCAGTAGCCCCCAAGGCATATTATAGCCTGGCTGAGGCAGCACACGGTCTGACTCATCTGGGAAAGCAAGGTATGTGCAAGTTGGTGAGAGCATACTGGTGCGCACCAGGTGTTTCTTCACAAGCAGAAAAGATAGCATTGTCCTGTCTGACCTGCTTGAGGAAGAACATAGGGAAAGCGATCCCTACTGAACCGTCCCACATTCCACCGACTGATGGACCTTTCCAGGTGATACAAATTGATTTCATCCAATTACCACTCTGCAGGAATCTTAAGTATGTATTAGTGTGCACTGATGTATTTTCTAATTGGGTTGAGGCCTACCCAGCGGCCACTAATACTGCTGCATTTACTGCCAAGAAAATAGTTCAGGAATTTGTAAGCAGATACGGTATCCCTAAAATCATCGAGAGTGACAGGGGTACTCATTTCACAGGTGATGTGTATTAATAGTCAACTTCACACCCCCTACCGACCGCAAGCCAGTGCCAAGGTAGAGAGGATGAACGGGACTATTAAAAATAAGTTAAGTAAAATCATGGCAGAGACTGGACTAGGTTGGCCAGAAGCATTACCGTTGGTCCTGCATAGTATAAGGACCACTCCCAGACCCCCTCTAAATCTGTCTCCCTTTGAAATACTGTTCAGTAGACAACCTCATTTGATTATAAGTCCACAGGAAGACTTGAAAGGTAACAACGAGGTAACTGTAAAGTAACTTATATCAATGAGTAAGCAGTTAAAACAACAGCAGCAGAAACTGAAATTGTTGTCCAATGATATTCCTGAAACTAACTGTCATGATGTTGAACCAGGAGAATATGTTATGATCAGAAATTTCTTGCGTTCAGGTTGTTTTACTGATCGGTGGGAAGGTCCATACCAGGTGCTGCTGACAAGTACTACATCTTTGAAGGTGGCTGAGAGAGATACCTGGGTCCATTCCACTCACTGCAAAAAGGTCAACCAACCGGTGGAGAAACGAGTTGGAGACAAGGCTGATAGCGTGAACCTTTTGCTCGTGAGCTTGTTCCGGGAGGATTGAAAAGGTCGTAGTGAGATACCTGAACTAAAAGAAATCTGCAGGTCTTGTTGTGGCAATGGACGGGCCGGCTGTGTTCATTTTCATATTCTCTTTTAGAGTATTCACCATCCTGGTCGGTTCGGGAATGTCCGGTTTCTGTGAAGGGGGACCGATTGTGGAGAGGGGAGTTGATGGCAGTGCTGATGGAGTGGAGTCAGAAAGGAGTGCAATGCCAATCAGGGGAGTGTCTGACCAATCTTAGTACTGTTATTGTTAAGAGAGCTGTTATTCCGGATACTCGGGGACGGTGTGGAGGTTGTGGGTCCCTAGTTGATGAGAATTGTATCCAACGGTGCCACCCTAAATATAACCCGTACTGGGGTGGGTTTCCTTTAGAGCATTATCATAGCATGGTAGGCAAAGTGTTAAATCAAACTGATTGCTGGGTGTGTTCACATGTGCCACAGGGACAGCATAATGTAGGGTTGGTGCCATTTCCGCTGAATATCATGAAAATTTTAGAATTCCAGAAAGGGAAAACATTGGATGGAAAATTCCTCTCATCCAAACCACCTCATTTCAAACTCTATCAATTCCAAGTAGATAGATCACTTTTGTGTTTAAACATAACCAACCCCAATAAACCTGGGAGTTGGGAAGTGACAGGGAATAATCAGATGATGACCTTCTCACAAAGAGCTGATAATGAGTCCATAAACCATGATCTGTTATGCTCACTTAAATCTAGTGGGAGACATTTTAGGTACCGGTATGCATTGAGTTCCACCAAAGAAATTATTGGTAAGGTGCCAGATGGTTATTGTGCTAAAATAATACAGCCAGCAACTTCCATGTACCAGATGGAAGAAAAGTGTATAAGTGGCTCTCCCCGAGTTCCGAAGGTTTGTGTTACCAGGGAAGAGTAGTCCCAGAAGTTATGACCCTCACACAGGTTGAAATGCTTGGTATACATAAAAACACACCGTCACCATATCTTCACATGCAATATGAACACAGAGGCAAATGAAATATGATACCTGGTGACGTGCACAAAGCCACTCAGTTAATTAGTGAGACAACTGGCTTTCAAGTTTTAGTCACATTGGATCCCACCAGGATCGCTCGGGGTACATTAAACTTCAGATATATTCAGGAACTTGCTAAATTGATAGATAATATCACCGAGATGTACGATGACACATTCAGGTATACAGGGAGAGAATTGCAAGCGTACAAGAAAGAACTGGTGCAACACAGGCTAGTGTTGAATTATTTAACTGCTGTTACTGGAGGGTATTGCGTAACATTGGCCACCCAATTTGGAGTAAAATGTTGCACCAATGTCACCAATGATACCAGCGACCCTAAGGTTGTGATAGACCGGAAGATGGATGAAATTCTGCAGCTAAAATGGGAATTTCGTAAGAACCATAATGCTTCAGTGGCTGAAGTAGGGGAGAAGATAGAAGGATGGGTTTCATGGCTGTACCCAGTGAAATGGTTCTCAGGTCTAGGATAATGGGTCCAGGAAGTGATCACCAGCATAGGCAAATTCTTAATCCTTATACTGATTGTCATCTTAATAATTGGTATATGTGTCCGGTGTGTTCCTATTGTGTTGAAGTGTGGAAAATGTAAAAATAGAGTAAAACGAAAGAACAAAATTATGATGGTGGTCAATATGAATACCGAGGTAAATACAGAACTGCATTACAACCCTGAACTAGGAAATACCATCATTTAATGTATTATATTTAGACCTGCATAGAATGTATTATTGAAATGTTATTTTAAAACACCTCAGATAATGTAAAGTCTCAAATTTCCCCTTCAAGATTGCCTTTATAGGACTGGTGTATCCCCACACCTTTCACATGATCTTCCAAGATCTGCGGTGTGCGTATAATAGTAGTTTTATGTCCCCACTCAGAGACACATTATTGATGGATTAAGAATCACCTTATGCCATCCCATAATAACACTAAATAGTATATAAATGTAAGCCTAAATTATATTTTAAAAATCAGATTGTGATAGCATGTTGTTCGCTATCAAAGGGTGGACTGTCGAAGCTGGATAATTGGCTGAGACAAGATCAGTTTAAAATTGGATCACAGCGACGCCATCTTGCGACTGGCCACAAGACGCCATATTGGAAATGAGATTGCAAGACGCCATTTTGCGAATGGTCGCCTAAGCGCCATTTTAGATAAATTCACACTTTAGTACATGTGGCGATATTACTATTAGCATCATGCGATTGCATCTTACACCATTTCTCATACACACATTAATATGCACAATAGCGCTGTTAACTAGTCGCATATTAGCGAATGCATAAGATTTTGTATGAAAACGCCAAATATTTTAGCTTCATGCACATGCATCTGCCCCAAGTTAACTAGCGTCTTTACATCAAACCCCACATGCTCACACATTACATATTTACATACAAGGTTCCATAAGCTTTAAGGTATAAGATTCAAGTATGCACATTTATTATAATTGTTAGGAAATAAAGAATATTTCATAACTAAGGTTTTATAAGTGATAAGTAAGCCATGTTTGGTATTGTACTGATGCGTACTCTCTCAACAGTATTTCGGTAATTTCGATGGAGAGATCTGTCGAAGCTGGATAATTGGCTGAGACAAGATCAGTTTAAAATTGAAGCGTGTGCGACGCCATCTTGCGAATGGCAGCTAGACTCCATTTTAGAAACAAGAATCTGCAAGACGCCATTTTGTGACCAATGTCACTTTAAGTTACAACTCACGAGCTAAGAACAGATGGCAATGTTTTTGATAATCTACCAAGGGCAACTAGAAGAACAGCCTCGTGAGAAAAAGTAAATAGATTAGACAATGCACCAGAAACTGTGAGTGTTTTACATACTCTATATACATGCATATATAATATATAAATATGTTAAGTCCATCATAGATGGAATCTCATGCATAAACACGGCACATTACGCACAATTGAGCTGCTAACATGATGCCCAGTAGCGAATGCACAATATCCTGCATGCGAATGCTGTTTATTTGCATCATGCGATTGCATCTTTCACCATTTCACATACACACATTAATACGCACAATTGCGCTGTTAACTAATTACATATTAGCGAATGCTTAAGATCCTGTATGAAAACACTGGTTGTTAGCTTCGTGCGCACGCATCTGCCCCAAGTTAACTAGAGTCTTTACATCACACCCCGCATACTCACACATTACATATCCACATAAAAGGTTTAATGAGCTTTAAAGTATAAGATTTAAGTTGGATCAGTTAGTTTACTATTAGGAGCTTATGGAACAGTGCACAATCCAAAGTTATAGTCAAATATTGTGCAATCAGTGTGCAGTATATTCAAGTTCCTGGCTGTTTGCCAGCTTTCGCCCTTCCCGTACTTCTACTTCCGCCCGCCGATATCGTCATTTCCGGTGTGCAGTTTCGTCAAGTTCCCAGCTAGTTGCCAGCTTCCGCCCTTCCCATACTTCTACTTCCGCCCGCCGATATCATCCTTTCCAGTTGCAGGATGAAGAAGAACACCTCTCCTCACGTCTGCATCCTTGGTGACTGGGGTGATACGGACTTCATGTTGGTGTAGTCCATCAGGTTAAACCTCTCTGCGCTGCCGTCATCAGTCTTCACTCCCACTGCTTCCGCCTTGTAGTGGCATCATGTTTTTCCACCATGCGTCAGTGTGTCACATGACTTAGCTCCGCATCATTGTTGCTGTGGTTACCCGACTGTCATCATTTTTGGGTCTGTCCGCAGCTAGTCATGATTAGAAGAGGAGGAAAAAAAAATTAGAAGCAATTTAGTTTAGTTCAACTGCCTGATTACCAAGTGTAAGGATCAGTCTAGTAGCAGATAGGATATGAGTAGATAATTAAACATAGATTAGCCTCTCAAGATATATTTGTATCCAGATAATTAATGTAAAATATGTGCAATATGTAATGAGAGGAAGTAGTATTTCAGTGTAAATATAGATCCCAAAAAGGGTCTAATAGTCCTATGTAGGAAATAAGTCCAGGTTAGGAGATAACATTAGTCCAATTCTTCTTCAATGTCCATGGAGTGAGGTAAAGATGAGAGGATAACTTTGGCAAATTTCATGGCCCATAATTCTTTGGCTCGCATGTGACCCCTCATCTTTTATAGGAACTGAGTGGCTAATCTGGACCCTGCTGTGGATGCCAACAACAACACTGGGTATTCCCAGGAGGTCTCCCATCCAAGTACTGACCCAGCCCAATTGTGCTTAAGCTTCCAAGATCAAACGAGGTTGGGCTCAGTGCAATGGTAAGGTTGTAGGTGATACAGGACATCCACCGCTACCAAGTCATCCATCAAAGGAAGGGGGCAATCTCGTAGCTTTCGTTAAAGCCATTTGGAGCCATTGTGTTCAATTGGAATATCCAGAACATTTCATGCTGTGATAGTTTCTTGCCAAGGTCTCCTCCTCTTTCTCCCAGAGTTACTTGTTCTATGACTTTAAAGGTACATTCTTCAGGGTTTGATCCATGGTGACTGATAAAATGTCTGGAGACTGCATGTCCTTCTACTTTATTCTTAATATTACGGATATGTTCTTGAATTCTTAGTTTTAGGGGTCTTTTGGTTTTCCCTACGTACTTCAAACCACATTGGCATTCTAGTCGGTAGATGACTGATGTTGAATTACAGTTCATGAAGTGTCTTTTTACTGAAAATCACTTATTTTACAACATATTGCACGTTACATTTCAGAATATGAAACATTGTATATAAACAGGTCAAGAAGACATATTTGTTGGAGGACGCAAATTTATAGTTTGCAGGGGGACGCCGAACACCAGCCTTGATTGCGCTAAATACAAAATCACTGCCATATTTTCAACATGTCTTGGAGTAATTGTATAATTCCATTTATGTTTCATACAAGGAAGGATTTTCCATAACAATTTTTTTTTCTCTTTGTACTCCATGTTCGGTTACATTATAGCGCTACTTGTATCCTCTTTCATTTCTTATGCTGATGAGTAAAAGAGGGTGGGCTTTCATTAATGCAACAATAAAGTCACTTTCATAGAACCACACATTAAAAAGAAAGAAATTAATGTAAAGAGGATCGAGAAGAACAATAATAACGGCTATTTGTAAATACATCATTGGGCAAAAGTAGTTTTTAAGAACTAAATAGGTTAAAATGTTAAATTTGTACATTTTATAGAATACCCCAATTAAGCTGTAACCTATATATATATGAATATAAATATATATATATGTCAGTATAGGTGGCACTCCCATGTACTGCAAATAATGCTCCAGGTGCCCTCCGGAGAAGCTCCACAGCAGGGGCTCCAATATACATACACACCGGCGTCACTCTGTATATGAAAAGACTCAAACCAGCAGGCAAAATATCAACGTTTCGATGTTATTACATCGTCATCAGGATAAAATATGACAGTAACACACACTTACTTGTACCAACACCACTCCCATGTGCTCTGCTGCGGTTTCCGGGTCTGGCCTGGGGGCGCCCACAGATTACGTCACCCGCGCGACCCGTTACCACCGCTACCATGTGAAAAAAAACATAAACAAGAAGGCTATTCAATATGAGACCATTATACAAATACATATTAATATTCAAATGACAATAAATCAGCGATCAATGAAAACCTACTGGCCAAAAACAAATTTTTGGAACGGGGGTATGATAGGAATTCCTTATTGGTTGCCAAAGATAAAGCGATGTTGGCATCTCGGGAAGAACTACTGTGTTCCAAAATCAAACCCATACAGGGTACTCGTATGCCCTGGGTGAATCATTACAACACTTTTAGCCCCATGATAGGTACAATATCTAAGCAACATTGGCCCATTTTACAAAATGATCCTGACCTGAACCTTTTCAATAGCATGATTATGTCATGTTACATGCGTGGTAAGAACATCCAAGATTGGGTCGTAAAAACTGACATCAAGAGGGGCCATAATAGAAATGAAGAGCGGCACTTTTTAAGACAAAAGAAAGGATGTTTTAAATGTCTCAATTGTCTCACCTGTAGATATATATATAAAACACAAATATGTCATTTATTTCTGTATCCTGGAATAAAGTATGTTGTATAATACTTCTTACATCTTTCAATAACCTTTCCTGATAGCTAGAAACAGGCTGTGACTTGTTGTTTCAAGCATCATGACTTGAAATTCTGTCCTTTGCTTTGTTATGGAAGCCAAATGACTCAGAAGTAATGAATGTTATTGCAGATACATCTGGATACATATTTATCACATGGGAATAGTGAGGGAAGGGTATTCCACTCCAGAAATAGGGTCCTGTCTGTAGACAGGAATCACTCCCAAGATGGTAGCTGCAAAAATGTGGGAATTTTAAAATATTTATCAAAATGTTGGGGACTTTCTATCAAAATGTGAAAAAATAACTATATTTTCATTCCTATTAATTATATGTTACCCGCAGTTTTGTCTGGCCCAGGAAATCTGGGTGTACAGAGGAAATCCCATTGGGCCCCGCTGCCTGAGAACCCCACCCTCTCCTTTAGGGGTGAGTAACTTGGTGGAGCACGATCATGGATGAGCCTGGGTGCTTTGTTTGTTTATATGTCCAATCCAAGATTAGCCCTTCTGGCATTCAAAGTGGGTGGTCCCGACACAATCCTGACCCATCTATTATAAAGGGGTCCTGTTCTTTCCATGGCCTCTCTAATGGTTGACCAAGTTCCTCTGTGGGGGCTGACCACACCCCCTCTGATGGCTGGTCACACTCCTTAAGCTTGGGCTCCTACCACTGCATTCCCTGATGGGCCCTTCATGCTTCAACCCTACACTGGTTACCCGTGTGTAATTGTTACCCATATAACTGAGTATCACTGGAAGATTATTGCTATGGAGGCTGCCATTCTGCTTTACTGAGATAGCACTAACAGAATTACATAATTAAATTGAATCCTTTTACACCCGTTTTTGCCCAGCTGGAGTTAAATAATTAGCAAATCTGCTGTGGCGAAGAGAGGTGGACAGGTTTACCTAATTGTCTACCTTTCATTTTGCACTGTTGGTACTAGGGCTACATGCTGTCCAACTTCCTGCTATGGCTCCCCTGCAGCACCTTCACTCCTTTAAGCCTCATAGATCAATCACCTGGTGCCCCGCTACATCACGATAATCATAAATGTAGCAGAGACATTTTGGGCAAAAAGTGGTGACAGTTTTATTTTTCACAATTAAATGGTCGCGGGTAAAACTACCTTAAGTTTATAACTATTTAGAAAGCTCTGTATTGTACTCTGCCTACCATGCAACAAAGGAAACAAAGCCCCTCTAAGACTACCTTGGCACATAACACCCTTGTACAAGGCAACCAGCTTCTACTGGAACAAAAACAGACTGGAGCCTGGCATGCTACAAGTCACTGCGGTCTCCTCTCAATTATTATGCCTTGTGATCTGCTTTCCCCACCACACGAGGTTCTCAGGAGTATCTGGGAACTGAAGCCCACAATCTGCATCCAACTAACCCCACATCACCTGGAGAGCCTCCAGGGCAGCATTTTGTAAATAGGGCAATCGCCATGTCCGATAGTTGTTCCTGTATATGCTGCCAGCCTTTTACTTTTCTGGCTTTTTCAATGCCCATTCCAATTCTAGTACCTGGAATGCTGTTATAACATATTAGGGCCATTGCACATCAATGCTGCACAATATATAATAATATAATATGATATGCCCTTGGATGTGCCTGTCAAAATTGAGAGAGGGACTTGTTACTTACACAATATACATATAAATCTAAAATCTATCAGTAAAAATGGTGAATTATGCTGTATTTAAGGTAGAGGTTATTTCAGGATTTTTCAGTCAGGCACATTTGACTCTTCCCGATACTGGCACCATATGTTCTCACCGTGAGAGTGCCAGGTAAGTGGTAACAATGGAAAGAACGGACACAGAGGCTCATTTATCAATAAATATTTGTGGTTTATTCCCCGAAAACACCTTTATCAGGGGGTAACCGCAAAAAATTAGTATCCTCCAAATGTATGACAGAGGGACTGCAGCAGTTATCTCCACTATTTGCTGCAATCCCCCCATTCCCGTCTGCAGCCGCAGCCCCTGCAGTTTCTATGGGGGATGTGATGCTGCCAGATTTACCAATTTCCGGAATGCGATGCAATCTAGAGATTAGCTACCGCCATCTACCACCAGATGGTGGTACCCGCTGTAGCCTATGGGTTCATCATCGCAGATTTATCTGGCGGAGGATTCCTCCGGAACCCTTGCCAGCAGTGGCGGCCTTGCATGTGTGATCAGCGGGACTGAGCATACACAGTAGCCCCAGCAGCACTCAGAACCTCAGTCCCTGCGGGTGACGATTAATACATGTCACCAGTAAAATCACAGCCTGCAATGTGATCTTGGCTGATAACATTGCGCCCAGATCGCATTTCTATTTTTTTGGATAATGTCTTATTTTCGGCTGATACCCAAGGTACACATCCAGGACTTTCATAGATAATCTCCTCTGTGAGCATTAATCCAATGAATATTACAATTAATGGCTTTCCATTAACTCCAGATACATTTCTGCTGCCCCAGGCCATTAATTTCAGCAATGTCAGTCTGATCTTTCTATGGCATCTTCCCTAATTAGCGTACAGGACGCTGCCACTCATCACGTGGTCTCATTAAGAAATTATCACTTTGTTAAACAATATTAACAATCTTTGCCAAATAAGCTTCATAATACACTGAGGATGGAGGACAGAGGACAATCATAATACATAATAACAGATACTGGGAACAAAGCTCTTATGTGCTGCAGGGTTAATATGCAGATTTACTGTATGTATAAATGATTGTGTCCTTGTCCTGTGCAGTGTGTGATTCAGTCGTATTTAATGTGTGGATCTGAGTCAGGAGCATTTTGCATGGCGATCAATGTGCAATCTATAGCTGCTAAGAGAAACCTTCCTGTTCTTAGGCTTGTAGCAATGTTACTAATATTGAGATTTTGCTGTTCTTTATTATTAAGAACATGTACTGCATATAAAGCTGTATTTAAGCTGTGAGGTGACTGATACTTATTTAGGGTCCTATTTATCATTAAATATTTGCGGGATATTCAGTACCCGCTAATATTAAGGATCCCCCAGATGTACTATGGAAGGATCAAGGCAGATATTTCCGATATCTGCCACAGTCTCTCCATTTTTGTCTGCAAATGCAGCCCCCATAGCTTTCTATCGGGGCTGCTATGCTGCCGGATTTACCAAGCTATGGAATGCGAAGCATTCTGGGGCTTGGCCTCGATAGGTAACATTGTCTCCAGATGGCCTATGGATTACTATTTTGCAAATCTTTACAGAGCCGTTGGCCCTTAGTAATGCCTCAACGGCTGTGCATGCGCAGTGCGCAAATAGGTCCCGAATCAGGAAGCAGTGTGAGAGCTTTATGCTATCATACTGCTTCCAGCTCTTCGCCAGGATGGGCGCCTATTGGAGACAGAGTACATTTTGCATGAAAATATTAATTTTCATGTTGCAAATAGATATATTTATCACATCTGAATTGAAAATGTGGATTGTGATAAATATGCCCCCTAAACTGAAACTAAACAGGAAAAAAAACCTGAAACTATTTATTTTGAAACTGCATTTTTGTATAACTCAGAAATTGTAAGAAGGCAATAGATACCTATGTATGTGTCAGCTCTACAGAGTGTTTTTTATCAATAGGGGGTCAGTCCTTAATAAAAGCAGATGGCTTTGTTTGCTGTATACAAAATGTATGACACCAGAGAAGCTCAGATGGTTTATTATTACTGTGATTTATAAACAAGCAATACAGTAAGTTACTGTATGCTGCCAGTGGTATCCCTCCCACGGTGTCACCCGGCGCGGGGAGGAACGCTGTGTGCCTTGCGCCTACAAAAAAGGGGTGTGGTCTTGTGAGCAGGAGGCGTGGCCTCACAGCCCGAACGGGTGGCAGCTGTGTGTTTGTAATAGTAGCCGATTAGAGTCAGCCAGACTCTCATTGGCTGCTGCGTCGTCTATGGAAGGAGCCGGCTGGAGCTCATTCATGAGCTCCGCCTTCCGGCTCCCTCCGCAGCGGGTGATGGTGATGGGAGAAACGTCATGATGTCTCTCCCATCCCATGGTGCAGAGCGAGAGCCTGCACGGAGGAGCGGACAGCAGCAGTTGTCAGCAGGAGCGGGGAACAGATTAGTTGCAGGGGTTTTTTTGTGCGTGTGTTTGTGTGTAAGGGGGCACAGCATATGGGGGGCGCTACTGGGGACACTATATGGAGATGGTGGCCGCCTCTTTGCTGCACTGTATATGGGGAGGCGCTACTGGGTGCACTGTATAGAGGAGCAGCTACTGGGGGCACTGCATAGGGGGGATTACTACTGGGGCACTGCATGGGACAGCTACTGGGGCAATGCACTAAAGGGATCACTATGGTTCAAATCAATTTCTCTGTTATAGTAAAATATAGCTTTTATCTATAATAATTAAAAGTTAGTATCAGGTCCAAAATTATTGAAAGGCGAAATAAGTTAAAATAGATAGAGTAGAATATGTGATATATATATATATATATATATATATATATATATATAATGCAAGCAGGAGACAACTATAGACGCTGATACAACTATAGACTATTACTACGCTGATACAATTGTATCCTAAACATAACAAGTCTAGTCTTCTAGCAGCAAGTGGAGAAGAAATAACTGCTACATTGTGAACTAAGCAAACACTCAGTGGATATTAATCAAGTTTATTTGAGATTTCACTAATAAAAAGCTATCAGCTCACCCAATACTGGGGAAATTTTACTTTGATATTGACAGTATCAGGGAGTATATTTCCCACAATATTAAATTGTACTGAAGAAACACAGAATTATTAAAGAATATACTAAATCAACAGTACACTAATTTAATCCAGAACGAAAATATTTATGCTTACAATAGACCGACGACAGATGATATTTTAATCACCTCTTTTTGTTTCCTATATATATATATATATATATATATATATATATAGATATCACATATTCTACTCTATCTATTTTAACTTATTTCGCCTTTCAATAATTTTGGACCTGATACTACCTTTTAATTAATATAAATAAAAGCTATATTTTACTATCATAACAGAGAAATTGATTAGAACCATAGTGATCCCTTTAGTGCACCAGACTATAATCAATCTTTTTCTCCATTTTTGTTGAATCATTATAGGATTGTCAGGTAACACCTTCATATATAATATATTATCATTTGAGACAAAGTTCATGCAGTTTTAGGGTACAAAATTATATAATTCTATCTCTGTAGTAACAAGGATTATAGATACATGTTGGTGCGAGATCTTATTCTTTTGTGTATGCCTTTGTACTGGGGCAATGCATAGGGGAATTACTGTTTGGGGCACTGCATAGGGGGGATTACTACTGGGGGCACTGTATAAGGGGATTACTACTGGGGCAATGCATAGGGGGGATTACTACTGGGGCAACTGCAAGGGCCTACTATTGGGGGCAATGCATAGGGGGGATTACTACTGGGGGCAATGCATAGGGGGGTTTCCAACTGGGGCCACTGCATGGGCCTACTACTGGAGGCAATGCATAGGGGGGATTACTACTAGGGGCACTGCATTGGAGTATTACTAGAGGGGCCATTGCATGGGACTACAACTGGGGGCAATGCATAGGGGGGATTACTACTGCAGCACTGCATAGGGGGATTACTACAGGGGCAATGCATAAGGGGAATACCACTGGGGGCACTGCATAGGGGGATTACTACTGGGGCAATGCATAGAGGGATTACTACTGGGGCAATGCATAGGGGGATTACTACTGGTCAATGCATGGGGGATTACTACTGGGGCAATGCATAGAGGGATTACTAGTGGGGCAATGCAAAGAGGGATCACTACTGGGGCATTGCATAGAGGGGATTACTACTGGGGCAAAGCATAGAGGGGATTACTACTGGGGGCACGGCATAAAGGGATTACTACTAGGGGTACTGCATGGGCCAACTACTGGGGGCAATGCATAGGGGGGATTACTACTGGGGCCACTCCATGGGACTACTACTCCGGGCAATGCATAGGGGGGCAATGCATTACTACTGGGGGCATTATATAGGCGGGTTACTACTGGGGCAATGCATAGACGGGATTACTACTGGGGGCAATGCATAGGGGGGATTACTACTGGGGCAACTGCATGGGCCTACTATTGGGGGCAATGCATATGGTGGATTACTACTGGGGCCACTCCATGGGACTCCTACTCCGGGCAATGCATAGGGGGGGATTACTACTGGGGGCAATATATAGGCGGGTTACTACTGGGGCAATGCATAGACGGGATTACTACTGGGGGCAATGCATAGGGGGGATTACTACTGGGGCAACTGCAAGGGCCTACTATTGGGGCAATGCATAGGGGGGATTACTACTGGGGGCAATGCATAGGGGGGTTCCCAACTGGGGCAACTGCATGGGCCTACTACTGGAGGCAATGCATAGGGGGGATTACTACTAGGGGCACTGCATGGGAGTATTACTACTGGGGCCACTGCATGGGACTACAACTGGGGACAATGCATAGGGGGGATTACTACTGGAGCACTGCATATGAGGATTACTACAGGGGCAATGCATAAGGGGAATACCACTGGGGGCACTGCATAGGGGGATTACTACTGGGGCAATGCATAGAGGGATTACTACTGGGGCAATGCATAGAGGGGATTACTACTGGGGGCAATGCATAGGGGGGATTACTACTGGGGCCACTGCATGGGCCTACTACTGGGGGCAATGCATAGGGTGGATTACTATTGGGGCAATGCATAGAGGGGATTACTACTGGGGCCACTGCATGGGTCTACTACTGGGAGCGATGTATAGGGGGGATTACTACTGGGGCCACTGCATGGGACTACTACTGGGGGCAATGTATAGGGGGGATTACTACTGGGGGCAAAGCATAGGGGGGATTACTACTGGGGGCACTGCATAGAGGGATTACTACTGTGGCATGCATAGGGGGGATTACTACTGGGACCACTGCATGGGCCTACTACTGGGGGCAATGCATAGGGGGGATTACAACTGGGGCAATGCATAGGGAGAATACTACTGGGGCACTGCATAGGGGGATTACTACCTGGGCAATGCATAGGGGGGATTACTACTGGGGCAATGCATAGAGGGGATAACTACTGGGGCCACTGCATGGGCCTAGCACAGGGGGCAATGCATAGGGGGGATTACTACTGGGGCCACTGCATGGGACTACTACTGGGGGCAATGCATAGGGGGGTTTACTACTGGGGGCAATGCATAGGGGGGGATTACTACTGGGAGCACTGCATAGGGGGATTACTACTGTGGCAATGCATGAAGCGGATTACTACTGGCACCACTGCATAGGCCTACTACTGGGGTCAATGCATAGGGGGGATTACTACTTGGGCCACTGCATGGGCCTACTACTGGGGGCCCACCATAGGGGGGATTACTACTGGGGCCACTGCATGGGACAACTACTGGGGGCAATGCATAGGGGGGAGTACTATTGGGGGCCCTGCATAGGGGGATTACTACTGGGGCAATGCATAGGGGGATTACTACTGGGGCACTGCATAGGAGGGGTTACTACTGGGGGCACTGCATAGGGGGGAATACTACTGGGAGCACTGCATAGGGGGATTACTACTGGGCAAATGCATGGGGGATTACTACTGGGGGCACTGCATAGCGGGATTACTACTGGGGCAATGCATGGGGGATTATTACTGGGGCAATGCATAGAGGGATTTCTACTGGGGCAATGCAAAGAGGGATCACTACTGGGGCATTGCATAGAGGGGATTACTACTGGGGCAATGCATAGATGGGATTACTACTGGGGGCACTGCATAGGGGGGATTACTAATAGGGGTACTGCATGGGCCAACTACTGGGGACAATGCATAGGGGGGATTACTACTGGGACCACTGCATGGGATTACTACTTGGGGCAATGCATAGGGGGTATTACTACTGGGGGCACTATATAGGTGGATTTCTACTGGGGCAATGCATAGAGGGGTTTACTACTGGGGGCAATGCATAAGGGGGATTACTAATGGGGCCACTGCATGGGCCTACTATTGGGGGCAATGCATAGGGGGGATTACAACAGGGGGCAATACATAGGGGGAATACAACTGGGGCCACTGCATGGGCCTACTACTGGGGGCAATGCATAGGGGGGATTAATACTGCGGCCACTGCATGGGCCTACTACTGGGGGAAATACATAGGGGGAATTACTACTGGGTCCACTGCATGGGGGATTACTACTGGGGGCAATGAATAGGGGGATTACTACTGGGGCCACTGTATGGGCCTACTACTGGGGGCAATGCATAGGGGGTCTACTACTGGGGGCTCTGTATAGGGGGATTACTACTGGGGGCACTGCATGGGACGATTACTACTGGGGCCACTGCATGGGACTACTACTAGGGGCAATGCATAAGGGGGATTATTACTGGGGCCACTGCATACGGGGATTACTGCTGGGGCAATCCATAGGGGGAATAACACTGGGGGCACTGCATAGGGGGATTACTACTGGGGCAATGCATAGAGGGATTACTACTGGGGTTACTGCAAAAGGGAATTCCTACTGGGGCAATGCATAGGGGGAATACTACTGGGGGCACTGCATAGGGTGGTTACTACTTGGGGCAATGCATGGGGGATTACTACTGGGGGCAATGCATGGGACTACTACTGGGGGCAATGCATAGGGGGGATTACAACTGGGGCACTGCATAGGGGAATTACTACTGGGGCAATGCATAGGGGGAATACCATTGGGGGCACTGCATAGGGGGATTACAACTGGGGGCACTGCATAGGTGGATTACAACTGGAGCAGTGCATGGGGGATTACTACTGGGGCAAAGCATAGGGGGATTACTACTGGGACCACTGTATGGGCCTACTACTGGGGGCAATGCATAGGGGGGACTACTACTGGGGGCACTGCATAGGGGGATTACTACTGGGGGCACTTTCATAGGGGGATTACTCCTGGGGCCACTGCATGGGACTACTACTGGGGGCAATGCATAGGGGGATTGCTACTGGGCCACTGCACGGGACTACTACTGGGGGCAATGCATAGGGGGGATTATTACTGGGGACAAAGCATAGGGGGGGATTACTACTGGGGGCACTGCATATGGGGATTACTACTGTGGTAATGCATAGGGGGGATTACTACTGGGACCACAGCATGGGCCTACTACTGGGGGCAATGCATAGGGGGGATTACTACTGGGTCACTGCACAGGGGGATTACTACTGGGGCAATGCATAGGGGGAATACTACTAGGGGCATTGTATAGGGGGATTACTACTGGGGCAATGCATAGAGGAATTACTACTAGGGCAATGCATAGAGGGGATTACTACTGGGGGAAATGCATAGGGGGGATTACTAGTGGGGCCACTACTGGAGGCAATGCATAGGGGGGATTACTAAAGGGGGCAATGCATAGGGGAGATTACTACTGGGGGCACTGCATAGGGAGATTACTACTGGGGCAATGCATAGGGGGAATACTACTAGGGGCATTGTATAGGGGGATTACTACTGGGGCAATGCATAGAGGAATTACTACTAGGGCAATGCATAGAGGGGATTACTACTGGGGGAAATGCATACTAGTGGGGCCACTACTGGAGGAAATGCATAGGGGGGATTGCTACTGGGGGCAATGCATAGGGGAGATTACTACTGGGGGCAATGCATAGGGGGATTACTACTGTGGCAATGCATAGGGGGGATTACTACTGCGACCACTGCATAGGCCTACTACAGGGGTCAGTGCATAGGGGGAAATTACTACTGGGGGCAATGCATAAGGGGGATTACTACTGGGGACACTGCATGGGAATACTACTGGGGGCAATGCATAGAGGGGATTACTATTGGGGGCACTGCATAGAGGGATTACTACTGAGACAATGCATGGGGGATTAATACTGTGGGAAATGCATAGAGGGGATTACTACTGGGGCAATGCATAGAGTGGATTACTACTGGGGGCACTGCATAGGGGGGATTACTACTAGGGGTACTGCATGGGCCAACTACTGGGGGCAATGCATAGGGGGGATTACTACTGGGGCCTCTGCATGAGACTACTACTGGGGGCAATGCATAGGGCGGATTACTAATGGGGGCACAATATAGGCAGATTTCTACGGGGCAGCATAGGGGGGATTACTACTGGGGCCACTGCATGGACCAACTACTGGGGGCAATGCATAGGGGGGATTACAACTGGGGCCACTGCATGGGCCTAGTACTGGGGGCAATGCATAGGGGGATTACTACTGGGACAATGCATGGGGGATTACTACTGGGGGCAATGCATAGGGGGATTACTACTGGGGCCACTGCAATGGCCTACTACTGGGGGCAATGCATAGGGGGGACTATTACTAGGGGCACTGCATAGGGGGATTACTACTGGGGGCACTTCATGGGAGGATTACAACTGGGGCTACTGCATGGGACTACTACTGGGGGCAAGGCATAGGGGGGATTACTACTGGGGTTACTTCGTGGGAGGATTACAACTGGGGCTACTGCTTGGGACTACTACTGGGGGCAAGGCATAGGGGGGATTACTACTGGGGGCAATGCATAGGGGGGTTTCCAACTGGGGCCACTGCATGGGCCTACTACTGGAGGCAATGCATAGGGGGGATTACTACTAGGGGCACTGCATTGGAGTATTACTAGAGGGGCCATTGCATGGGACTACAACTGGGGGCAATGCATAGGGGGGATTACTACTGCAGCACTGCATAGGGGGATTACTACAGGGGCAATGCATAAGGGGAATACCACTGGGGGCACTGCATAGGGGGATTACTACTGGGGCAATGCATAGAGGGATTACTACTGGGGCAATGCATAGGGGGATTACTACTGGTCAATGCATGGGGGATTACTACTGGGGCAATGCATAGAGGGATTACTAGTGGGGCAATGCAAAGAGGGATCACTACTGGGGCATTGCATAGAGGGGATTACTACTGGGGCAAAGCATAGAGGGGATTACTACTGGGGGCACGGCATAAAGGGATTACTACTAGGGGTACTGCATGGGCCAACTACTGGGGGCAATGCATAGGGGGGATTACTACTGGGGCCACTCCATGGGACTACTACTCCGGGCAATGCATAGGGGGGCAATGCATTACTACTGGGGGCATTATATAGGCGGGTTACTACTGGGGCAATGCATAGACGGGATTACTACTGGGGGCAATGCATAGGGGGGATTACTACTGGGGCAACTGCATGGGCCTACTATTGGGGGCAATGCATATGGTGGATTACTACTGGGGCCACTCCATGGGACTCCTACTCCGGGCAATGCATAGGGGGGGATTACTACTGGGGGCAATATATAGGCGGGTTACTACTGGGGCAATGCATAGACGGGATTACTACTGGGGGCAATGCATAGGGGGGATTACTACTGGGGCAACTGCAAGGGCCTACTATTGGGGCAATGCATAGGGGGGATTACTACTGGGGGCAATGCATAGGGGGGTTCCCAACTGGGGCAACTGCATGGGCCTACTACTGGAGGCAATGCATAGGGGGGATTACTACTAGGGGCACTGCATGGGAGTATTACTACTGGGGCCACTGCATGGGACTACAACTGGGGACAATGCATAGGGGGGATTACTACTGGAGCACTGCATATGAGGATTACTACAGGGGCAATGCATAAGGGGAATACCACTGGGGGCACTGCATAGGGGGATTACTACTGGGGCAATGCATAGAGGGATTACTACTGGGGCAATGCATAGAGGGGATTACTACTGGGGGCAATGCATAGGGGGGATTACTACTGGGGCCACTGCATGGGCCTACTACTGGGGGCAATGCATAGGGTGGATTACTATTGGGGCAATGCATAGAGGGGATTACTACTGGGGCCACTGCATGGGTCTACTACTGGGAGCGATGTATAGGGGGGATTACTACTGGGGCCACTGCATGGGACTACTACTGGGGGCAATGTATAGGGGGGATTACTACTGGGGGCAAAGCATAGGGGGGATTACTACTGGGGGCACTGCATAGAGGGATTACTACTGTGGCATGCATAGGGGGGATTACTACTGGGACCACTGCATGGGCCTACTACTGGGGGCAATGCATAGGGGGGATTACAACTGGGGCAATGCATAGGGAGAATACTACTGGGGCACTGCATAGGGGGATTACTACCTGGGCAATGCATAGGGGGGATTACTACTGGGGCAATGCATAGAGGGGATAACTACTGGGGCCACTGCATGGGCCTAGCACAGGGGGCAATGCATAGGGGGGATTACTACTGGGGCCACTGCATGGGACTACTACTGGGGGCAATGCATAGGGGGGTTTACTACTGGGGGCAATGCATAGGGGGGGATTACTACTGGGAGCACTGCATAGTGGGATTACTACTGTGGCAATGCATGAAGCGGATTACTACTGGCACCACTGCATAGGCCTACTACTGGGGTCAATGCATAGGGGGGATTACTACTTGGGCCACTGCATGGGCCTACTACTGGGGGCCCACCATAGGGGGGATTACTACTGGGGCCACTGCATGGGACAACTACTGGGGGCAATGCATAGGGGGGAGTACTATTGGGGGCCCTGCATAGGGGGATTACTACTGGGGCAATGCATAGGGGGATTACTACTGGGGCACTGCATAGGAGGGGTTACTACTGGGGGCACTGCATAGGGGGGAATACTACTGGGAGCACTGCATAGGGGGATTACTACTGGGCAAATGCATGGGGGATTACTACTGGGGGCACTGCATAGCGGGATTACTACTGGGGCAATGCATGGGGGATTATTACTGGGGCAATGCATAGAGGGATTTCTACTGGGGCAATGCAAAGAGGGATCACTACTGGGGCATTGCATAGAGGGGATTACTACTGGGGCAATGCATAGATGGGATTACTACTGGGGGCACTGCATAGGGGGGATTACTAATAGGGGTACTGCATGGGCCAACTACTGGGGACAATGCATAGGGGGGATTACTACTGGGGCCACTGCATGGGATTACTACTTGGGGCAATGCATAGGGGGTATTACTACTGGGGGCACTATATAGGTGGATTTCTACTGGGGCAATGCATAGAGGGGTTTACTACTGGGGGCAATGCATAAGGGGGATTACTAATGGGGCCACTGCATGGGCCTACTATTGGGGGCAATGCATAGGGGGGATTACAACAGGGGGCAATACATAGGGGGAATACAACTGGGGCCACTGCATGGGCCTACTACTGGGGGCAATGCATAGGGGGGATTAATACTGCGGCCACTGCATGGGCCTACTACTGGGGGAAATACATAGGGGGAATTACTACTGGGTCCACTGCATGGGGGATTACTACTGGGGGCAATGAATAGGGGGATTACTACTGGGGCCACTGTATGGGCCTACTACTGGGGGCAATGCATAGGGGGTCTACTACTGGGGGCTCTGTATAGGGGGATTACTACTGGGGGCACTGCATGGGACGATTACTACTGGGGCCACTGCATGGGACTACTACTAGGGGCAATGCATAAGGGGGATTATTACTGGGGCCACTGCATACGGGGATTACTGCTGGGGCAATCCATAGGGGGAATAACACTGGGGGCACTGCATAGGGGGATTACTACTGGGGCAATGCATAGAGGGATTACTACTGGGGTTACTGCAAAAGGGAATTCCTACTGGGGCAATGCATAGGGGGAATACTACTGGGGGCACTGCATAGGGTGGTTACTACTTGGGGCAATGCATGGGGGATTACTACTGGGGGCAATGCATGGGACTACTACTGGGGGCAATGCATAGGGGGGATTACAACTGGGGCACTGCATAGGGGAATTACTACTGGGGCAATGCATAGGGGGAATACCATTGGGGGCACTGCATAGGGGGATTACAACTGGGGGCACTGCATAGGTGGATTACAACTGGAGCAGTGCATGGGGGATTACTACTGGGGCAAAGCATAGGGGGATTACTACTGGGACCACTGTATGGGCCTACTACTGGGGGCAATGCATAGGGGGGACTACTACTGGGGGCACTGCATAGGGGGATTACTACTGGGGGCACTTTCATAGGGGGATTACTCCTGGGGCCACTGCATGGGACTACTACTGGGGGCAATGCATAGGGGGATTGCTACTGGGCCACTGCACGGGACTACTACTGGGGGCAATGCATAGGGGGGATTATTACTGGGGACAAAGCATAGGGGGGGATTACTACTGGGGGCACTGCATATGGGGATTACTACTGTGGTAATGCATAGGGGGGATTACTACTGGGACCACAGCATGGGCCTACTACTGGGGGCAATGCATAGGGGGGATTACTACTGGGTCACTGCACAGGGGGATTACTACTGGGGCAATGCATAGGGGGAATACTACTAGGGGCATTGTATAGGGGGATTACTACTGGGGCAATGCATAGAGGAATTACTACTAGGGCAATGCATAGAGGGGATTACTACTGGGGGAAATGCATAGGGGGGATTACTAGTGGGGCCACTACTGGAGGCAATGCATAGGGGGGATTACTAAAGGGGGCAATGCATAGGGGAGATTACTACTGGGGGCACTGCATAGGGAGATTACTACTGGGGCAATGCATAGGGGGAATACTACTAGGGGCATTGTATAGGGGGATTACTACTGGGGCAATGCATAGAGGAATTACTACTAGGGCAATGCATAGAGGGGATTACTACTGGGGGAAATGCATACTAGTGGGGCCACTACTGGAGGAAATGCATAGGGGGGATTGCTACTGGGGGCAATGCATAGGGGAGATTACTACTGGGGGCAATGCATAGGGGGATTACTACTGTGGCAATGCATAGGGGGGATTACTACTGCGACCACTGCATAGGCCTACTACAGGGGTCAGTGCATAGGGGGAAATTACTACTGGGGGCAATGCATAAGGGGGATTACTACTGGGGACACTGCATGGGAATACTACTGGGGGCAATGCATAGAGGGGATTACTATTGGGGGCACTGCATAGAGGGATTACTACTGAGACAATGCATGGGGGATTAATACTGTGGGAAATGCATAGAGGGGATTACTACTGGGGCAATGCATAGAGTGGATTACTACTGGGGGCACTGCATAGGGGGGATTACTACTAGGGGTACTGCATGGGCCAACTACTGGGGGCAATGCATAGGGGGGATTACTACTGGGGCCTCTGCATGAGACTACTACTGGGGGCAATGCATAGGGCGGATTACTAATGGGGGCACAATATAGGCAGATTTCTACGGGGCAGCATAGGGGGGATTACTACTGGGGCCACTGCATGGACCAACTACTGGGGGCAATGCATAGGGGGGATTACAACTGGGGCCACTGCATGGGCCTAGTACTGGGGGCAATGCATAGGGGGATTACTACTGGGACAATGCATGGGGGATTACTACTGGGGGCAATGCATAGGGGGATTACTACTGGGGCCACTGCAATGGCCTACTACTGGGGGCAATGCATAGGGGGGACTATTACTAGGGGCACTGCATAGGGGGATTACTACTGGGGGCACTTCATGGGAGGATTACAACTGGGGCTACTGCATGGGACTACTACTGGGGGCAAGGCATAGGGGGGATTACTACTGGGGTTACTTCGTGGGAGGATTACAACTGGGGCTACTGCTTGGGACTACTACTGGGGGCAAGGCATAGGGGGGATTACTACTGAGGTTACTGCATAAGGGAATTCCTACTGGGGCAATGCATAGGGGGAATACTACTGGTGGCACTGCATAGGGTGGTTACTACTTGGGGCAATGCATAGGGTGATTACTACTGGGGCAATGCATAGAGGGGATTACTATTGGGGCAATTCATAGAGGGGATTACTACTGGGGGCAATGCATAGGGGGGATTTCTACTGGGGCCACTGCATGGGCCTACTACTGGGGGCAATGCATAGGGAGGATCACTACTGGGGCCACTGCATGGGACTACTACTGGGGGAAATGAATAGGGGGGATTAATACTGTGGGCAATGCATAGGGGGGATTACTACTGGGGGCGCTGCATAGGGGGATTACTACTGTGGCAATGCATAGGGGGGATTACTACTGGGGCCACTGCTTGGACCTACTACTGGGGTCAATGCATAGGGGGGATTACTACTGTGGGCACTGCATAGGGGGATTACTACTGTGGCAATGCATAGGGGGGATTACTGCTGGGGCCACTGCTTGGACCTACTACTGGGGTCAATGCATAGGGGGGATTACTACTTGGGCAATGAATAGATTGGATTACTACTGGGGCCACTGCATGGGACTACTATTGGGGGCAATGCATATGGCGGATTACTACTGGGGCCACTGCATAGGACTACTAATGGAGGGAGTGCATAGGGGGGATTACTACTGGGGGCAATGCATAGGGGTAGTACTACTGGGGGAACTGCATAGGGGGATTACAACTGTGGGAAATGCATAGGGGGATTACTACTGGGGCCACTGCATGGGAATCCTACTTGGGGCAATGCATAGGGGGGGTTACTAATGGGGCCACTGCATGGGACTACTACTGCGGGCAATGCATAGGGTGGATTACTACTGGGGGCAATGCATAGCTGGGATTACAACTGGGGCCTCTGCATGCGACTACTACTGGGGGCAATGCATAGGGGGGATTACTATTGGGGGCACTGCATAGGGGGATTACTACTGAGACAATGCATGAGGGATTACTACTGTGGGAAATGCATAGAGGGGATTACTACTGGGGCAATGCATAGAGGGGATTACTACTGGGGCACTGCATAGGGGGGATTACTACTGGTGCCACTGCATGGGACTACCACTGGGGCAATGCATAGGGGGTATTACTACTGGGGCCACTGCATGGGCCTACTACAGGGGGCAATGCATAAGGGGATTGCTACTGGGGGCAATGCACAGGGGGGATTACAACTGGGGCCACTACCTGGGCCTACTACTGGGGGCAATGCAATGGGGGACTACTAGTGGGGGCACTGCATAGGGGGATTAATACTGGGGGCACTGCATGGGAGAATTACTAATGGGGCCACTGCATGGGACTACTACTGGGGGCAATGCATAGGGGGGATTACTACAGGGGCACTGCATATGGTGATTATTATTCGGGCAATGCATAGGGGAAATACTCCTGGGGCAATGCATAGAGGGGATTTCTACTGGGGCAATGCATAAAGAGGATTACTACTGGGGGCATTGCATAGAGTGTGTTACTACTGGGGCCACTGCTGGAAGCAATGCATAGGGGGGATTACTACTGGGGGCAATGCATAGGGGGGGATTACTACTGGGGGCACTGCATAGGGGGATTACTACTGTGTCAATGAATAGGGAGATTACTACTGGGACCACTGCATAGGCCTACTACAGGGGTCAATGCATAGGGGGAAATTACTACTGGGAGCAATGCATAAGGGGGATTACTACTGGGGACACTACATGGGATTACTGCGGGGGAAAATGCATAGAGGGGCTTACTATTGGGGGCACTGCATAGGGGGATTACTACATAGACAATCCATGGGGGATTAATACTGTGGGAAATGCATAGAGGGGATTACTACTGGGGCAATGCATAGAGTGGATTACTACTGGGGGCCCTGCATAGGGGGAATTACTACTAAGGGTACTGCATGGGCCAACTACTGGGGGCAATGCATAGGGGGGATACTACTGGGGCCTCTGCATGGGACTACTACTGGGGGCAATGCATAGGGGGGATTACTAATGGGGGCACTATATAGGCAGATTACTACTGGGCAGCATAGAAGGGATTACTACTGGGGGCAATGCATTGGGGGGATTACTACTGGGGCCACTGCATGGACCTACTACTGGGGCCAATGCTTAGGGGGGATTGCTACTGGGGGCAATGCATAGGGGGGATTACAACTGGGGCCACTGCATGGGCATACTACTGGGGACAATGCATAGGGGGGATTACTACTGGGGCCACTGCATGGGCCTACTACTGGGGGCAAAGCATAGGGGGGATTGCTACTGGGGGCAATGCATAGGGGGGATTACAACTGGGGCCACTGCATGGGACTACTACTGGTGGCACTCCATAGGGGGATTACTACTGGGGGCAATGCATAGGGGGATTACTACTGGGGCCACTGCAATAGCCTACTACTGGGGGCAATGCATAGGGGGGACTACTAGGGGCACTGCATAGGGGGATTACTACTGGGGGCACTGCATGGGAGGATTACTTCTGGGGCGACTGCATGGGACTACTACTGGGGACAATGTATAGGGGGGATTACTACTGGGGCCACTGCAAAAGGGGATTACTACAGGGGCAATGCATAATGGGAATACTTCTGGGGGCACTGCATAGGGGGATTACAACTGGGGCAATGCATAGAGGGATTACTACTGGGGCAATGCATAGAGGGGATTACTATTGGGGGCACTGCATAGGGGGATTACTACTGAGACAATGCATAGGGGGGATTGCTACTGGGGGCAATGCAAAGGGGGGATTACAACTGGGCCACTGCATGGGCCTACCACTGGGGGCAAGGAATAGGGAGGGATTACTACTGGGGGCAATGCATATGGGGGATCACTACTGCGGCCACTGCATGGACCTAATACTGAGGGCAATGCATAGGGGGGATTGCTACTGGGGGTAATGCATAGGGGGGATTACAACTGGGGCCACTGCATGGGCCTACTACTAGGGGCAATGCATAGGGGTGATTACTACTGGGCCCACTGCATGGGCCTACTACTTGTGGCAATTCATAGGGGGTATTGCTACTGGGGGCAATGCATAGGGGGGATTACAACTGTGGCGACTGCATGGGACTACTACTGGGGGCACTGCATAGGTGGATTACTATTGGGGCAATGCATTGGGGGGACTACTACTGGGGGCAATACATAGGGGGATTACTACTGGGGCCACTGAATGGCCTACTACTGGGGGCAATGCATAGGGGGGACTACTGCTAGGGGCACTGCATAGGGGGAATACTACTGGGGGAACTGCATGTGAGGATTACTACTGGGGCTACTGCATGGGACTACTACTGGGGGCAATGCATAGGGTGGATTACTACTGGGGCCACTGCATAAGGGGATTATTACTGGGGCAATCTATAGGGGGAATACTACTGGGGGCACTGCATAGGGGGATTACTACTGGGGAAATGCATAGAGGGATTACTACTGGGGCATTGCATAGAGTGGATTACTACTGGGGCAATGCATAGAGGGGATTTCTACTGGGGGCAATGCATAGGGGGGATTACTAATGGGGCCACTACATGGGCCTACTACTGGGGGCAATGCATAGGGTGGATTACTACTGGGGCAATGGATAGAGGGGATTACTACAGGGAACACTGCATGGGCCTACTACTGGGGGCAAAGCATAGGGAGGATTACTACTGGGGCCACTGCATGGGACTACTACTGGGGGCAATGCATAGGGGGGATTACTACTGTGGGCATTGCATAGGGGGGACTACTACTGGGGGCACTGCATAGGGGGGATTACTACTTCGGCAATGCATAGATTGTTTTACTACTGGGGCCACTGCATGGGCCTGCTATTGGGGGCAATGCATAGGGGGGATTACTACTGGGGCCACTGCATGGGACTACTATTGGGGGCAGTGCATATGGGGGATTACTACTGGGACCACTGCATGGGACTACTTGTGGAGGCAGTGCATAGGGTGGATTATTAATGGGGGCAATACATAGGGGTATTAGTACTGGGGGCACTGCATAGGGGGATTACAACTGTGGGAAATGCATAGCGGGGATTACTACTGGGGCCTCTGCATGGGACTACTACTGCGGGCAATGCATAGGGGGGATTACTAATGGGGCCACTGCATGGGACTACAACTGGGGGCAATGCATAGGGTGGTTTACTACTGGGGGCAATACATTGGGGGGATTACTACTAGGGGCACTGCATAGGGGGACTTCAACTAGGGGCAATGCATAGGGGGGGATTACTACTGGGGACACAGCATGGGACTACTACTTGGTGCAATGCATAGGGGGATTACTACTGGGGGCAATCCATACGGGGCTTTACTACTGGGGGCAATGCATAGGGGGGTTTACTACTGGGGCCACTGCATGGGCCTACTACTGGGGTAATGCATAGGGGGGATTACTACTGGGTGCAATGCATAGGGGGGATTACTACTCGGACCACTGCATGGGACTACTACTGGGGGCAATGCATAGGGGGGATTACTACTGTGGGCAATGCATAGGGGGGACTACTACTGGGGGCACTGCATAGGGGGGATTACTATTTCGGCAATGCATAGATTGGATTACTACTGGGGCCACTGCATGGGCCTGTTATTGGGGGCAATGCATAGGGGGGATTACTCTTGGGCCACTGCATGGGACTACTATTGGGGGCAGTGCATATGGGGGATTACTACTGGGACCACTGCATGGGACTACTTGTGGAGGCAGTGCATAGGGTGGATTATTACTGGGGGCAATACATAGGGGTATTGCTACTGGGGGCACTGCATAGGGGGATTACAACTGTGGGAAATGCATAGGGGGGATTACTACTGGGGCCTCTGCATGGGACTACTACTGCAGGTAATGCATAGGGGGGATTACTAATGGGGCCACTGCATGGGACTACAACTGGGGGCAATGCATAGGGTGGTTTACTACTGGGGGCAATACATTGGGGGGATTACTACTAGGGGCACTGCATAGGGGGCCTTCAACTAGGGGAATGCATAGGGGGGGATTACTACTGGGGACACTGCATGGGACTACTACTTGGTGCAATGCAAAGGGGGGATTACTACTGTGGGACTGCATAGGGGGATTACTACTGGGGCAATGCATAGGGGGAATACTACTGGGGGCACTGCATATGGGGATTACTACCGGGGCAATGCATTGAGATATTTCTGCTGGGGCAATGTATAGAGGGGATTACTACAGGGGGCAATGCATAGGGGGGATTACTACTGGGGCCACTGCATGGGCCTACTACTGGGGCAATGCATAGGGTGGATTAATACTGGGGAAATGCATAGAGGGGATTACTACTGGAGCCACTGCATGGGTAGACTACAGGGGGCAATGCACAGGGGGGATTACTACTGTGGCCACTGCATGGGACTACTACTGGGGGCAATGTTTAGAGGGGATTACTGCTGGGGGCAATGCATAGGGGGGATTACTACTGTAGGCACTGCATAGGGGGATTACTACTGGGGCAATGCATAGGGGGAATACTACTAGGGGCACTGCATATGGGGATTACTACCGGGGCAATGCATTGAGATATTTCTGCTGGGGCAATGTATAGAGGGGATTACTACAGGGGGCAATGCATAGGGGGGATTACTACTGGGGCCACTGCATAGGCCTACTACTGGGGGCAATGTATAGAGGGGATTACTACAGGGGGCAATGCATAGGGGGGATTACTACTGGGACCACTGCATAGGCCTACTACTGGGGTCAATGCATACAGGGGATTACTACTGGGGCCACTGCATGGGCCTAATTCTGGGGTTAATGCTTAGGGGGGATTACTACTGGGGCCACTGCATGGGACTACTACTGGGGGCACCGCATATGGGGGATTACCACTGGGGCCACTGCATGGGACTACTACTGGAGGCAAAGCATACGGGGGATTACAACTGGGGGCGGTGCATAGGGGGGAGATTACTACTGGGGGCATTGCATAGGGGGATTACTACTGTGGCATGCAAAGGGGGGATTATTACTGGAACCACTGCATAGGCCTTCTACTGGGAGTCAATGCATAGAGGGGTTTACTACTGGGGCCACTGCATGGGACTACTACTGGGTGCAATGCATAGGGGGAAATTACTACAGGGGGCAATGCATAAGGGGGATTACTACTGGGGACACTGCATGGGCCTCCTACTGGGGGCAATGCATAGGGGGGATTACTACTGGGGGCAATGCATAGGGGGGATTACTACTGGGGCCACTGCTTGGGCCTACTACTGGGGGCAATGCATAGGGGGGATTACTACTGGGGCCACTGCATGGGACTACTACTGGAGGCAATGCATAGGGGGATTACTACTGGGGGAAATGCATAGGGGGGATAACTACTGAGGCAATGCATGGGGGATTGCTACTGGGGGTACTGCATAGGGGGGATTACAACTGGGGCCACTGCATGGGCCTACTACTAGGGGCAATGCATAGGGGTGAATACTACTGGGCCCACTGCATGGGCCTACTACTGGTGGCAATTCATAGGGGGGATTGCTACTGGGGGCAATGCATAGGGGGGATTACAACTGTGGCCACTGCATGGGACTACTACTGGGGGCACTGCATAGGGGGATTACTACTGGGGCAATGCATGGGGGGACTACTACTGGGGGCAATGCATAGGGGGATTACTACTGGGGCCACTACAGTGGCCTACTACTGGGGGCAATGCATAGGGGGGAATACTGCTAGGGGCACTGCATAGGGGGATTACAACTGGGGGCACTGCATGTGAGGATTACTACTAGGGCTACTGCATGGGACTACTATTGGGGGCAATGCATAGGGTGGATTACTACTGGGGCTACTGCATAAGGGGATTACTACTGGGGCAAACTATAGGGGGAATATTACTAGGGGGAACTGCATAGGGGGATTACTACTGGGGCAATGCATAGAGGGGATTACTACTGGGGGCAATGCATAGGGGGGATTACTAATGGGGCCATTGCATGGGCCTTCTACTGGGGACAATGCATAGGGTGGATTACTACTGGGGCAATGGATAGAGAGGATTACTACTGGGGCCACTGCATGGGCTGGGGGAAAGCATAGAGGGGATTACTACTGGGGCAATGCATAGGGGGGATTACTACTGTGGGCAATGCATAGGAGGGAATACTACTTGGTGCACTGTATAGGGGGATTAATACTGTGGCAATGCATAGGGGGGATTACTACTGGGGCCACTGCATGGACCTGCTACTGGGGTCAATGCATAGGGGGGATTACTACTTCGGCAATGCATAGATTGGATTACTACTGGGGCCACTGCATGGGCCTGCTATTGGGGGCAATGCATATGGGGGATTACTACTGCGGCCACTGCATGGGACTACTAGTGGAGGCAGTGCATAGGGTGGATTATTACTGTGGGCAATGCATAGGGGTGTTACAACTGGGGGCACTGCATAGGGGGATTACATCTGTGGGAAATGCATAGGGGGGATTACTATTGGGGCCTCTGCATGGGACTACTACTAGGGGCAATGCATAGGGGGATTACTAATGGGGCCACTGCATGGGACTACTGCTGGGGGCAATGCATAGGGTGGATTACTACTGGGGGCAATATATAGGGGGGATTACTACTGGGGGCACTGCATAGGGGGCCTACTACTAGGGGCAATGCAAAGGAGGGGATTACTACTGGGGACACTGCATGGGACTACTACTTGGTGCAATGCATAGGGGGATTACTACTGGGGGCAATGCCTAGGTGGGATTACTACGGGGGGCAATGCATAGGGGGGTTTACTACTGGGGCCACTGCATGGGCCTACTACTGGGGTAATGCATAGGGGGGATTTACTACTCGGACCACTGCATGGGCCTACTACTTGGGGCAATGCATAGGGGGGATTTCTACTGTGGCACTGCATAGGGGGATTACTACTGGTGCAATGCATAGGGGGAATACTACTGGGGGCACTGCATATGGGGATTACTACTGGGGCAATGCATTGAGATATTACTGCTGGGGCAATGTATAGAGCGGATTACAACTGTGGGCAATGCATAGGGGGGATTACTACTGGGGCCACTGCATGGGCCTACTACTGGGGACAATGCATAGGGTGGATTACTACTAGGGAAATGCATAGAGGGGATTACTACTGGAGCCACTGCATGGGCCGACTACAGGGGGCAATGCATAGGGGGGATTACTACTGCGGCCACTGCATGGGACTACTACTGAGGACAATGTATAGGGGGGATTACTACTGGAGGCACTGCATAGGGGGGATTACTACTGGAGGCAATGCATGGGGGGATTACTACTGGGGGCACTGCATAGGGGGATTACTACTGTGGCAATGCATACGGGGGATTACTACTGGTACTACTGGGGCCACTGCATGGGCCTACTACTGGGGGCAATGCATAGGGGGGATTACTACTGGAGTCACTGCATTGGGGATTACTACTGTGGCAATGCATAGGGGGGATTAGTACTGGGACCACTGCATAGGCCTACTACTGGGGTCAATGTATACGGGGGATTACTACCGGGGCCACTGCATGGGCCTACTTCTGGGGTTAATGCATAGGGGGGATTACTACTGGGGCCACTGCATGGGACTACTACTGGGGGCAATGTATATGGGGGACTACCACTGAGGCTACTGCATGGGACTACTACTGGAGACAATGCATACGGTGGATTACTACTGGGGGCAATGCATAAGGGGGGATTACTACTGGGGGCATTGCATAGGGGGATTACTACTGTGGCATGCATAGGGGGGATTATTACTGGAACAACTGCATAGGCCTACTACTGGGGTCAATGCATAGGGGGGATTACTACTGGGGCCACTGCATGGGACTACTACTGGGGGCAATGCATAGGGGGATATTCCTACTGGGGGCAATGCATAAGGGGGATTACTACTGGGGACACTGCATGGGACTACTACTCGGGGCAATGCATATGGGGGATTACTACTGAGACAATGCATGAGGAATTACTACTGTGCGGTATGCATAGAGGGGATTACTACTGGGGCAATGCATAGAGGGGATTACTACAGGGGGCACTGCATAGGGTGATTACTACTAGGTGTACTGCATGGGCCAACTACTGGGGGCAACGCATAGGGGGGATTACTACTGGGGGCACTAAATAGGCAGATTACTACTGGGGCAATGCATAGAGGGGATTACTACTGGGGGCAGTGCATAGGGGGGATTACTATTGGGGCAACTGCATGGGCCTACTACTGGGGGCAATGCATAGGGGGATTGCTACTGGGGGCAATGCATAGGGGGGATTACAACTTGGGCCACTACCTTAGCCTAATACTGGGGGCAATGCATAGGGGGGATTACTACTGGAGGCATTGCATAAGGGGATTACTACTGGGGCCACTGCATGGGCCTACTACTGGGGGCAATGCATAGGGGGGATTACTACTGGGGCCACTGCATGGGACGACTACTGCGAGTACTGCATAGGGGGATTACTACTGGGGCAATGCTTGGGGGATTACTACTGGGGGCAATGCATAGGGGGGTTACTACTGTGGCCACTGCAATGGCCTACTACTGGGGCAAAGCATAGGGGGGACTACTACTGGGGGCACTGCATAGGGGGGATTACTTCTGGGGGCACTGCATGGGAGGATTACTACTGGGGCCACTGCATGGGACTACTACTGGGGGCAATGCATAGGGGGGATTACTCCTGTGGACATGCATAGGGGGATTATTATTGGGGCACTGCATAGGGGGAATACTACTGGGGGCACTGCATAGGGGGATTATTACTGGGGCAATGCATAGAGGGATTACTACTGAGGCAATGCATAGAGGGGATTACTACTGGGGCAGTGCATAGAGGGGATTACTACTGGGGGCAAAGCCTAGGGGGGATTACTACTGGGCCACTTCTGGCATAGGGGGGATTACTACTGTGGGCAATGCATAGGGGGGGATTACTACTGGGGGCACTGCATCGGGGTATTACTATTGTGGCACTGCATAGGGGGATTACTACTGCGGACACTGCATGGGACTACTACTGGGGGCAATACATAGGGGGGATTACTATTGGGGGCACTGCATAGGGGGATTACTATGAGACAATGCATGGAGGATTACTACTGTGGGAAATGCATAGAGGGGAATACTACTGGGGAATGCATAGAGTGGATTACTACTAGGGGTACTGCATGGGCCAACCACTGAGGGCAATGCATAGGGGGGATTACTACTGGGGCAATGCATAGAGGGGATTACTACTGGGGGCACTGCATAGGGTGATTACTTCTAGGTGTACTGCATGGGCCAACTACTGGGGGCAACGCATAGGGGGGATTCCTACAGGGGCCACTGCATGGGACTACTACTGGGGGCAATGCATTGGGGGGATTACTACTGGGGGCACTAAATAGGCAGATTACTACTGGGGCAATGCATAGAGGGGATTACTACTGGGGGCATTGCATAGGGGGGATTACTACTGGGGCAACTGCATGGGCCTACTACTGGGGGCAATGCATAGGGGGATTGCTACTGGGGGTAATGCATAGGGGGGATTACAACTTGGGCCACTACCTTGGCCTAATACTGGGGGCAATGCATAGGGGGGATTACTACTGGGGACATGCATAGGGGGATTATTATTGGGGCAATGCATAGGGGGAATACTACTGGGGGCACTGCATAGGGGGATTATTACTGGGGCAATGCATAGAGGGATTACTACTGAGGCAATGCATAGAGGGGATTACTACTGGGGCAGTGCATAGAGGGGATTACTACTGGGGGCAAAGCCTTGGGGGGATTACTACTGGGCCACTACTGGCATAGGGGGGATTACTACTGTGGGCAATGCATAGGGGGGGATTACTACTGGGGGCACTGCATCGGGGTATTACTATTGTGGCACTGCATAGGGTGATTACTACTGCGGACACTGCATGGGACTACTACTGGGGGCAATACATAGGGGGGATTACTATTGGGGGCACTGCATAGGGGGATTACTACTGAGACAATGCATGGAGGATTACTACTGTGGGAAATGCATAGAGGGGAATACTACTGGGGAATGCATAGAGTGGATTACTACTAGGGGTACTGCATGGGCCAACCACTGAGGGCAATGCATAGGGGGGATTACTACTGGGGCCACTGCATGGGACTTCTACTGGGGGCAATGCATAGGGGGGATTACTACTGGGGGCACTATATAGGCAGATTACTACTGGGGTAGCATAGAGGGGATTACTACTGGGGGCAATGCATAGGGGGGATTACTACTGGGGCCACTGCATGGGCCTACTACTGGGTGAAATGCATAGGGGGGATTGCTACTGGGGGCATTGCATAGGGGGGATTACAACTGGCGCCACTGCATGGGCCTACTGCTTGGGGCAATGCATAGGGGGATTACTACTGGGGCAATGCATAGGGGGGATTACTACTGGGGCCACTGCTTGGGCCTACTACTACTGGGGGCAATGCATAGGGGGGGTTTCTACTGGGGCCACTGCATGGGCCTACTACTGGGGGCAATGCATAGGGAGGATTACTACTGGGGCCACTGCATGGGACTACTACTGGAGGCAATGCATAGGGGGGATTACTACTGGGGGCACTGCATAGGGGGATAACTACTGAGGCAATGCATGGGGGATTACTAATGGGAGCAATGCATTGGGGGGATTACTACTGGGGCCACTGCATGGGCCTACTACTGGGGGCAATGCATAGGGGGGATTGCTACTGGGGGCACTGCATAGGGGGATTACTACTGGGGGCAGTGCATGGGAGGATTACTACTGGGGCCACTGCATGGGACTACTACTGGGGGTAATGCATATGGGGGTTTACTTCTGGGGCACTGCATAGGGGGTTTACAACTGGGGCAATGCATAGAGGGATTACTACTGGGGCAATGCATAGAGGGATTATTACTGGGGCAATGCATAGGGGGATTACTACTGGGGCAATGCATAGAGGGGATTACTACTGGGGGCAATGCAGAGGGGGGGATTACTACTGGGGCCACTGCATAGGCCTACTACTGGGGGCAATGCATAGGGTGGATTACTACTGGGGCAATGCATAGAGATGATTACTACTCGGGCCATTGCATGGGCCTACTACTGGGGGCAATGCATACGGGGGATTACTACTGGGGCCACTGCATGGGCCTACTACTGGGGGCAATGCATAGGGGGGATTACTACTGGGGGCAATGCATGGGGGGATTACTTCTGGGGCCACTGCATGGGCCTACTACTGGGGGCAATGCATAGGGGGGATTACTACTGGGGCCACTGCATGGGACTACTACTGGGGGCAATGCATAGGGGGATTACTATTGGGGGCACTGCATAGGGGGATTACTACTGAGACAATGCATGGGGGATTACAACTGTGGGAAATGCATAGGGGGGATTTCTACTGGGGACACTGCATGGGACTATTACTGGGGGCAATGCATAGGGGGTATTACTACTGGCGCCACTGCATGGGACTACTACTGGGGGCAATACATAGGGGGGATTACTACTGGGGGCAATGCATATGGGGGATTACTACTGGGGACACTGTATGGGCCTACTACTGGGGGCAATGCATAGGGGGGATTACTACTGGGGGCAATGCATATGGGGTTTACGATTGGGGCCACTGCATGGGCCTACTACTGGGGGCAATGCATAGATGGTATTACTACTGGGGCCACTGCATGGGACTACATCTGGGGGCAATGCATAGGGGGGGATTTTTTTCCAAAAACTGCTCATGGATTGTAAAGTTTATTTTAATGGTTGAATTGGGTCAAGAAGATCTGTTTTAAACTTATCCAACATGATTTTAGTAGAAAAAAAAAGTTTTTGAAATATATTTATATTGATTTGTTAAAATACAGACCGGTAATATATATCGGAGCACCTTTATTTACATTACCCCGGTGGATGCTCCTCTCAGCAGTCCAGTGTCCATCCACTCCAGTGCTGAGCTGTCCTATATGTCCAGTGTCCATCCACTCCAGTGCTGAGCTGTTCTATCTGTCCAGTGTCCATCCACTCCAGTGCTGAGCTGACCTATCTGTCCAGTGTCAGTGACTGTGATGAGGGGGGTAGAGGGGCGCACCAGATTATAACTTGCCTCCGGTCATCTTGGATGAATTTATGACACTGAACTTCACATTACCCCGGCAGATGCTCCTCTATGCAGACGCTGCATATACTCTAGGGGGCTGAGGGCTGTTCATTTACATTTCAACAGCGGCTGTTCCTCTCTGCAGCTGCCGGATGAAAGATACTGGGGGAGGGTGCAGTGATGCAGAGAGGCTGGGAAGAAGTTGTCTGTTGTCATGTTTCTTGGTTTAGAAATGGCTCCATGAGGAGGAGAACAATGTACTATCCTGGTAGCTGCTTGACTGGATGGACGTCCTCCTTACTGATGTATGGGAAGGCATTGCAAATATACTTTGCCGCTACATCTTCAGCAATACAGAATTTGAGCCTGTATTTATTGGGCTTGTTTGGCATACATTAGGTAAACTTGCAAGAAAACAACCAAGGATCATCCACAGAGATACCTTTCCTATGAACACCCTGGGTGTACATGATGGCAATGTCACCAACTCTTCAAGTTAAACAATCTAAATGTTGTTCTTTAGTTATCTCCAAGCATTTGATTCTATGTGCAATTTCATGAGAATTATTGATTTCTCAAAAAGCACTGATGAAATTCATGCACTCGGTGGTAGAAGTATGTAGTGGAACCTCCTCACCTCTTCAGAACATTCACAACAGCCCTTCTTCCAAATGACGATGAGTTGGTGATCTCCCTTTTGGTTTTATCTCTGGCTACCATCTTCACTGATGATTCTATGTGCAATTTCATGATTCTATTTGATTCTATGTGCAATTTCATGATTCTATTTGATTATATGTGCAATTTCATGAGAAGTATTGATTTCTCATAAAGTACTGATGAAAGTCATGCACTCGGTGGTAGAAGTATGTAGTGGAACCTCCTCACTCCTTCAGAACATTCACAACAGCCCTTCTTCCAAATGACGATGAGTTGGTGATCTCCCTTTTGGTTTTATCTCTGGCTACCATCTTCACTGATGAACTATTTGACTGAGCCTGCAGAGATGGTTGAGGTAGGTCAGCACTCGCATCCTCCCCGTTGACAACTCCTCACTCATTTTACGATCTTCATCCTCACTTGTCTCTGGCACAAAATTACTGTCTGAATCAGAAATGTTACATTCTGATTCAACATTCGAATTCTCTAGAATACACAAGATCTCATCACTATAAAAGGCCAAGCTGACGCAACATGATTAAAGATGTCCGTCATGAGCAAAGAACGCTGACTAAATGATGAGGTAAATACAATGAGAGTAAACTCTGACAAGTTTGAACTTGCACAGGACCCAACATGCACCACTTTTTGTATTCAAGTCGGCAATCTAAAAGTATCACACTATCAAGCAAAATATTTGAATTTATAAGTTCCAGAAAATAATGAAAACTAAAATAAAGTTCTCATTTAAGTCGAATTTGGAAGTTTTTAATGAATTTCTTATGGTGGGGGTGCGTCAAAATGTCCATAAACACAAACATTTTGTACAGTAGATTGCAATACATCATCGTAAAAAGGAAAAAAAACAAGGAAAAATTACAATATTTGGAGGAAGTAAAAAAAAAACTGGATAAATTCAAACAATGAAGGTAAAGAGCATTATGATACCTTCCTTCTAGTGTTAAATATAGCAGCAGTCCTCTGAAAACAGCTATTTTTAGAGGTTGACAGCAAAAAAAATATCTTCATAAATAGTCCCCTTAGAGACTTTATAGTGTAACGTAACCTCCTAAGGTTGCATCAAAAGCTTGTTTGGAGTTTAGATGTGTTTTACTACTGTATGTCAGGTTTAAAAGTAGAGATAAGCAGGCTCAGTTCTCAGAGAAACGAGCCCACCCAAACTTTTCCAATCTGAGGGAATCATCCGGCATCGGATTATCGCGAGTATTGGATTCTATTTAAATCCCTGCGGCTGTGATTTGAGCGCCATTTCACACTGTGCTGGGATGGCTGCTGGTCTGGGTTTCGTCCTGTCCACTTTGCTGTGCTGTCTGAGCGGGTCCAGTTCTCCGAGAACCGGACCCACCCGAACTTTGTGTTCCGAGGCGAGATCCGAGTCCGGCTTGAGTTTTCCCGCCTGACTAGGATCCGAAAATGAGGCAAAATGCGTCATCCTCCCGCTGTCGGATTCTCACGGGTTTGGGATTATATAAAGGTCCCCGCGATCGGCGCCATTTTCACTCTGGCTGTTGAGAGAGAAGCTAGCAGATGTAGTCAGTCACTCAGTGTGCATGGCCAGTCGGGCTCTTGGCCTGAAGGCTGCTGCTGTGTTGTCCATAAAGGGGCTTAGGCTACAGTATACAAAGGGGGGTTTCCTTCAGTGGGTGCTGCATCTGCTGTCACTTGTCCATTCAATTAACTGTGGCTGCTGCTGTGTTGTTGTCTTGTCCATCAGGCTAGGGCTGCAGTCCATAAAGGGGTGCTGTGTTGTCCAGGTCCAGGAGGGTTCTCTGTCAATTAGGGGTGCTCTTCCCCAATGTAAAAAAAACAAAACTATTTTTCTTTTTTGTGTGTGTGCATTAGCAACTTAGCTGCGCTATTATTGTTCGGTGACACTGCCGCAGTTTATCATCCACGTATTTGTGACTCTGCAGGTGGTCTGTCTGCACTCGGCAGGGGTGCTTTGTTGTCCATAAAAAACGGGTTATTTCTGTGTTGTTCATAAAGGGGCTGCTGCCTCATTCAGGGGTGCTCTTCCCCAGTGTCCAAAAAAATAAAAGTGCTTTTTTTGTGTGTGTGTGCGTTAGCAACTTAGCTGCGCTATTATTGTTTGGTGACACTGCCGGCCAGACCGCAGTTTATTGTCTACGTATTCTGACACTATAAGTTGTAGCGCAGTGTGTTATTCTTATTCATAAAAAATATTGTCACTAAGTGGTAGCGCAGTGTTTTACCCATAAAAAATCTTGTGACACTGTAAGTCAGTGATTTTCAACCTTTTCAACTGGAGGCACACCACACAAGATTTTAAAATTTGCCAAGGCACACTATCCGGCTATGTGGTGTGTGTGACCAATGAAAAAACATAAACATTGGCTCCCACATAAAAATATACACACATATTGGCCTCCACAGGAATAAAACACACTACATTGGCCTCCACAGGAATAAAACACACTACATTGGCCTCCACAGGAATAAAACACACTACATTGGCCTCCTCAGGAATAAAACACACTACATTGGCCTCCTCAGGAATAAAACACACTACAGTACAAATGAGCTGAGCTGACCACCGCGGCACACTTGACAACCGCTCACGGCACACTGGTGTGCCACGGCACAGTGGTTGAAAAACACTGCTGTAAGTGGTAGCGCAGTCTAATAATCAACTTTTCACTTCTTTCCTCAATAATGAATAAATGATTAGTCCAAAAAAATAAAAGTGCTTTTTATTTTGTGTGTGTGCATTAGCAACTTAGCTGAGCTATTATTGTTTGGTGACACTGCCGGCCAGACCGCAGTTTATTGTCCACGTATTGTGACACTATAAGTTGTAGCGCAGTGTGTTATTCTTATTCATAAAAAATATTGTAACACTAAGTGGTAGCGCAGTGTTTTACTCATAAAAAATCTTGTGACACTGTAAGTGGTAGTCTAATATTCAACTTTTCACTTCTTTCCTCAATAGTGAATAAATAATTAGTCTACACGTCGACTACAAGACCACAACAAAGTACTAAATAACATGCGTTATATATAAAACATAATGACATCACTGTAAGTGGCAGCGCAGTGTGTTAATCTTTTCTTATTCATAAAAATCTTGTGACACTGTAGGTCATTGATACTGCAGTGTAATATTTAAAATTGGTACAAATTTATGTGTGTGCTGTACCCCATTTCTTTCGTATTTGTTGATATGGAGAATGATCAGTTGATAGGAGAGCAGGAACCACATACTAGTGCTGGGGCTGCTGCCAGTGCCACTAGTCATGACGATACTAATTCATCTACATCATGTACTAAAGCCGATGCCCAAGGGCATACAGGGCTTCAGTCAGTGCATCTATAATCAAGAACCAATCTTTTACAGTGGTAAAGAAGAAAACATCAAAGGGAAAGTTAGCTGCAGAAAGACAAAGTTGTCAATATGTCTTTCACCACATGCAGTGGCAAGGAAAGGCTAAGGCCTTGGCCTTTATTTATGACTGGTGGTTCTGCCAATTATGATGATGTAAGCACAAGTGAACATGCTGACATAGAAAACGAGGATGCTTCTGTGGAAGTGCACCAGGATGAGCAGGATATTTGTGTAGCTGACACTAATAAGAATGTTGATGATGAGGATGTTGTTTGTGTAAATCAGGCACCAGTAGAATAAACAGTTGTTGCCATGATAAGGAAAAGCCCATTGTCATGCCCAGGCACAAGACAAAAAAATCCACTTCTTATGTGTGGAATTATTTCTAATCAAATCTGGACAACAATTGTACCCTTTGTAAAGCCAGAGTAAGTAGAGGTAGGAACCTTAACCATCTAAGAATCTCTTCCCTGTTATGTCATGTGCAGCGCATCCATCCAAAAAGTTTTTGTGTTTTGTGTTGACTCATCTGCATCACCAGTGGGTCTTTTGGGAAAGTTTAGTTTTTTCTCGGCAGATGCACTTGCTGGAGAAACTGAAGGAGAAGCTGCATCACGTGCCAATAGAGCTGACAATTTGCTTACTAACAGCTCTTTGCATCTCTTCAGATCTGTGTCCGTTGGGAAGAAGAACACAACGTATGACTTAAACCTTATATCTTAATTCTTGCATTTGCTCTGTTCAGCTTGTCCACATATCTTGCCCTTCTGCTCCGCGGGAGGTTTCTGTCCTCCCTGAGCTCGCCTTAGGACACCTGCGTTATGGTTTGACAGGTGTTCCGCCCCAGTCAAACTCCCCACCTGCCACTGTCATTTTGGAGGCCACTAATTAAGTTTTTTTAAATGCCCCTATACAGGTTGGGAATTGCTTTTCTAGTGAAGTGGAATCTTAATGGGATTTTGTAGCAGGCACACAGGGCCACAATTAATGGTCTAAAACCCACTAAATTTTTGGCGGATAATGGACGCACATCTAATACCAGCATAGATGTTATGGCATCAGTGATCCACTAAACAACTGGGTGACTGCTGTCATACTTGCTTCCCCTTGCAAAGGATTGTTTAACAGTCTATTTTTTTTAAAGCACTATTAGTAGTCTTCATGGTCCCCTTCTGGGATGAAAATATGAAAATCCACTCCCAGCAGCAGCAGTAGGCATAGCGCTCAAATATTCTTCTGGGGCAAGAACTGATGTGAATGAGTAAAATATTTTTTGTAAATGCCGCCACTCCTCCTCCATAAATTTGCTTCGGAATCAAGAAATTCAATAAAATTTTCTAATAATCAAATCTTCCTTTCCCTGCCTTCAACTACATACATTCTCCAACTCCTTCAGGCCTCTTGAATAATACAAACATATGTTTCCTTATGTGCCATGTTGGAAGTTGAACAGCCACGTGTTTGTGCCACCCACTGCTGCCGCTTAGCTTAGTCAGCCAGCTAGCTTGGTGCAAATTTTGGACCTAAACCAGATTAAAACAATATTGTGAGGTGGTCAAAATTGACTGGAAATGAGTGGAAATTAATGTTATTGAGGTTAATAATACTGTAGGAACAAAAAAATACTCCCAAATTATGTGATTTTAGCTGTTATTATCAATTTTTTTAAAAAAATAGAAAATACAGATCCAAAACCAAAACACGCAAGGGGTGGTTTTGGCTAAACCAAATCCAGATCCAAAACACAAGAAGATACAGATCCAAAACCAAGACACGGGGGTCAGCACACATCCCTAGAAAAAAGTTAACAAAAATTGAAAAAAAGAGTTAACAAAATTGAGTTGTTGGGCATGCCTTTACATGAGTATTGTGAATCCCCACTGTGTTCACATAAGAACTGTTAGTCTACGCGCAGGCCGTATCCCACTCTGTTTACTTAAGTACTGTGACTCCACAGACCATAGTCCACTGTGTTCACATAAGTACTGTGACTCTGCAGACTGTACCCCACTGTGTTCATTATTCCCATAAGTATAGCGTCCAAATTAACATGTTAGACAGTCTGTTTGACAACTGTCAGAAAAAAATGCAATTTGGAGGCACTTGCACAAACTTGCTGTACTTAAGTTGTCCACCCTCCAGTGTGTACTCAGAAAGTGCTTTCAGCACAGCTGGGAACTTTGTCAGCGATTGGCATAGGAGGCTACTTGCACAAAATGTGGAAAAGATAATGTTGACCTTTACCGTCAATTATGTCAAAGTCCAGAGGCACCTGTAATGGTGGATTCCAGTGGGGAAGAATTAATATTGTGTGAAGATGATGTATACATTGATGAGGGCAAGGACGACGACATCCGCCTCCGTAGAGCCAGTATGTACATAGAGATCATTGCCCGCACTGATAGCTGCCTATTGGTAGTTTGTTTTGTGGGGGCCCAAACAAACCAATCACTTCAGTAACAAGTGGATGTCCCTGTTGCTGAAGTGATTGGTTTGTTAATCTGTGCAAGTCCTGTTTAAACAACATAAGGGTGGTGGGAGGGCCCAAGGACAATTACATCTTGCACCACTTTTCTTTGCATTATGCGCTGTTTGGGGCATTGCTGACTGACATTTTTATAGTTTATTAAACTGCCATCCTGTCTGCCACTGCTGCGTGCTAATGTTTCATATTTCATATTTATTTTTAAACTGCCGTGCGTTTGTGCCGCTAATCTGTCGCTTACCTTAGCCAGCCAGCTTGCTGCAGCCTTTGGCCTACAGTATATTGGTGAAAAGTAGTAAAAACAATATTGTCAGCTGTGAGGTGGTCAAAATTGACTAGTAATGACTGGGGACTAATGTTATTAAGGCTAATACTGTAGGTACAAAAACAGGCCCAAATTATGTGAAGTTTTTATAATTTATTTGAAAAAGTACAGATCCAAAACACGAGGGTGGTTTTGCGAAACCAGAACCAAAACACAAAAGTTAATACAGATCCAAAACCATAACATGAGGGTCAGTGCACATCTCTAGTTTAAAGGGAAAGTAAGTTTGTTCTTGCAGTCTACAAATATACCTCCAGATGGACTGAACACACACTCAAACTGCTCATTGCTTGGTCACATGTAAAGTATGTCACCAAATTGGACAGATCCATTCACTTTGTCATTCATTCCCAATTTTTACATACTAAACTTATGCCATGAATATAAAAAAATAAATAAGCCTATATTCCGGGGTGCCAGCTGGTTCCGCCACACACCTATGAATCCCACAGGGCTGAGCTTATATCAATTTCAGGTCCAAAGAACCAGAGGACTAGCAGGTGATGCAGCCTGCAAAACAATGGAAAACATAAACTGGAAAAATTTCCAACCAGGCGATACTCTTGGTAATTTCAAATCATCTATACTGTTGCCTTATGCAGAGATAAGGACACAATATTCTACAATAGAATACAAATGAATATACCGCAACATTACCGGGCGAAAATCTAGTCAGATCTTAGCTTCCACGTCGGTAGTAAATTACTGGCTCACAGCATAAAATTGTAGCATACCCCAGAGTTCAATTTACTTTTCATGTTTCTTACCGCTGCTTCTGTTAAAAAAAATCTATAATATTGTACAGTTTCATGCAAGTGACCATCTGTCTCTAGTTAAAACAAACCTTAATAGAAAGGAGATTGTCCTCATTTTAATGACTCCCATGAACATGAAAATGAGGAAGAATTTTACAAAGATGAACTTATTGTACAGACAATTAATTAAATCCAGTAATGAACATGGATGTTTTATAGCACAAGCTGCAGATAGAGTATAAGGAGGCAAATACTACCCCCTGCTGCCCACAAACAGTATTTCTTATCCCTAGTCTGACTAAGCTACTTTTAATAACGCTTGTAGAAAGGTAGAAATGGTACAGAATATAAGATGATTATTTTTTATAATATAGTACCAAAGGTATTTTACCTTATTGTGACATAGTCCAAAGCAAGATTTTAGGAATGAAGGTTTGGAAAGCATGTGTGTATCCCAATCTAATCATGAGCTGTATTTATTTCCCTGTAGACGCAACAATGTGCTCATGGTTTTACCACTATGGGCTCTATTTATTAACATTATTTTTACTAAAATAAAGTGAAAAAGGGTGTTTTCACACCCTTTTCACATTATTTTAGTTTCACCTATAGTTATTACAGGGCAATTGGAGTAGAATTAGTAAAATTCTACTCCAACCCCTAATTATCACTTATTTTTAGTAAAGCAGATCGCATTTCCCATAATTGTAATGGGAAATGTGATCCGACCATAGTTACTAAAAATAAATTGTAAAAAAATAGCGGGGGAAGCCCTGTGATAATAACGCCACGTTATCCAGGGTCTCCCCCGGTTACCGGGCTCCCACTCTGCTCTAACGGGGAAAGCAGAGGCGGGAGCCGGTACCAGTAATCAGCTATGTGGTCTAAATAGACCACAAGCTGATTGCTGTAAAAAAAAGAAAAAAAAAATGAAACATTTTTTTTTTACTTACCTGAATCCAGGGACCGGTGATCGGGCCTCCGGTGATGGCTCCTCTCCGGTCAGCTGGTCTCCCACAGTGCACTGCTGCCCGGTCATCAGGTGATCGGGCCCCAGTGCAGTATGGGAGATCACCTGATCGGGAAGCCCTGAGAAGATCACCGGAGGCCAGGAGGATGCAGGTAAGTGTAATGAAGGGAGGGGGGGTCGCGGGGGTCCGCGATCGCGGGGGGCGGGGCTTAGCGTCGGTGGGGGGTAAAAGCGACGGTGGGTCAGCGCATGCGCGGGCTCCTAGTCGCTGTATTTTTTCTGAAAATACCGCGACTAGAGTGCGGATGGGATCCGCAGGGACAGTGCTTTATCGCAAGCTCTGTCCCTGCAAGGGATTTATAGTAAATCCCTGTGATATTGCCTGAATTCGCAATGCGAATTCACTCGGTAATATCACACTACAATCCGCATTCATTATGCGGATTGTAGTAAATAGAGCCCACAGTATTTTCCAATTGCAGCAGAGAGGGGCTGAGAAAAAAACACCGTTAACATCAAAATCTAATTCTGAAATAAAGATATTTTGGCTTATTCTGATTCGCACGGAAAGTGGCTGCAGTTGCAGGTAGCCGTGTAAGCCAGATTTACTTATGCTAATGTGAGATTCCATTGAGCTAACGTGGGGATATGGCATCTGCAAACGGGAAGCCATGCCACCCAGTGGCAAACGCAGGATTTTGAAAGGGGGGTTTCCAAACTGACTGAGATATTTATATCTATATATATATATATATATATATATATGGTACTTTTGAATTTTACGGACTCATTACCTTTATTAAGTGTCCAGCGTCACTCCCTACCATCCAAGTGGGCATAGAGAGGGAATATAACCATGTGGCGAGTGTAGCGAGCCACCGAGGCCACAGCGTGGCAAGCGTAGCGAGCCCGAGGGGACAACTTTCACCAAAAGTTCTATATAATAAGGTAATGAGTCCGTAAAGTATACGAGTACACACATATATATATCTATATATATTTTTATATATATATATATATATATATATATATATATATATTAGGGGTGTGCACCGGCCACTTTTCGTGTTTTGGTTTTGGATCTGGATCTTTCTTCGTGTTTTGGATCTGGATTGGTTTTGCCAAAACCACTCTTCCGTGTTTTGGGTTCTGGGTTTTGTGTTTTGGATCTGTATTTTTTTTTTAAAAAGCATAAAAACATCTAAAATCACAGAATTTGTGGGTTTTTCTGCTCCTATGCTATTATTAACCTCAATAACCTTAATTTCCACTAATTTCCAGTCTATTCTGAACACCTCACACCTCACAATAGTGTTTTTATGTCCAAAAGGTTGCACCGAGGTAGCTGGATGACTATGATAAGCGACACGAGTGGGCAGCACAAACGCGGGACCCATCTAGGAGTGACACTGCAGTGGCAGACAGGATGGCAGTTTGAAAAACTAGGCCCCAAACTGTACATAATGCAAAGAAAAAAAAAAAGGTGCAAGATGGAATTGTCCTTGGGACCTCCCACCCACCCTTATGTTGTATAAACAGGACATGCACACTTTAACAAACCAATCATTTCAGCACCAGGGTCTGCCACACAACTGTGGCTGAAATGATTGGTTCATTTGGGCCTCCACAAAACAAGCTGGCAATTAATCTGTCCCTGCACAAACTGGCTCTACGGAGGCAAGATGTCATTCTCATCCACCGATTCCTCACCCTCTTCAGTGTTGTGTACATCCTCATCCTCACAGAGTATTAACTCGTCCCCGCTGGAATCCACCACCACAGGTCCCTCTGTACGTTCTGGAGGCTGGTCTCCCTGGAAGAGTTGATTATTCATTTTTATGAATATCATCTTCACCACATTTTGTGGAAGCAACCTCCTACGCCTTTCGCTGACAAGGTTCCCGGCTGCACTAAAAACTCTTTCGGAGTACACACTGGAGGGGGGGGCAACTCAGGTAAAATAGAGCCAGTTTGTACAGGGGCCTCCAAATTGCCTCTTTTTCCTGCCAGTACAGGTACGGACTGTCTGACATGCCTACTTGGATGCTGTCACCGATGTAATCCTCCACCATTCTGTCAATGGTGACAGTATCATATGTAGTGACAGTAGACATGTCAGAAATTGTTGGCAGGTCCTTCAGTCCGGACCAGATGTCCAAACTTGGTCCTGCCTGCCCTGCATCACCGCCAGCGGGTTGCTTAGGATACCTAAGTTTTTTCCTGGCAGCCCCAGTTGCGGGAGAAAATGAAGAAGGAGCTGTTGACGTGTCACGTTCCACTTCAGCTGACAGTGTTTTCACCAGCAGGTCTTTGCACCTCTGCAAGCTTGTGTCGGCCGGAAAGAGAGACACCACATAGGCTTTAAACCTAGGATCGAGCATGGTGGCCAAAATGTAGTGGTCTGATTTCAACAGATTGACCACCCTGGAATCCTGGCAAAGCGAATGAAGGGCTTCATCCACAAGTCCCACATGCCGAGCGGAATCACTCCATCTTAGCTCCTCCTTCACTTTCTCCAGCTGCTTCTGCAAAAGCCTGATGAGGAGAATGACCTGACTCAAGCTGGCAGTGTCTGAACTGCCTTCACGTGTGGCAAGTTCGAAGGGCTGGAGAACCTTGCACAACACGGAAATCATTCTCCACTGCACTTGAGTCAGGTGCATACCCCCTCCTTTGCCTATGTCATAGGTGGATGTATAAGCTTGAATGGCCTTTTGCTGCTCCTCCATCCTCTGAAGCATATATAGAGGGTTGAGCTCCACCTCGTCACAACCTCTTGCTTCAGGTGATGGCGGGGCAGGTTCAAGAGTGTTTGCTGGCGCTCCAGTCTTCAGCACGCAGTCGCTGAATGGCAAAAGTGGCCAGAAATTTTTCGGCCCACCCAAAGCGTCTCCTGCACGCCCCTGTCGCTTTTCAGAAAATTCTGCACCACCAAGTTTATTGTGTGAGCAAAACATGGGATGTGCTGGAATTTGCCAAGATGTAATGCCCGCACAATATTGGTGGCGTTGTCAGATATCACAAATCCCCAGGAGAGTCTAAGTGGGGTAAGCCACTGGGTGATGATTTCCCTCAGTTTCTCTAAGAGGTTGTCGGTGGTGTGCCTCTTACTGAAACCGGTGATACACAACGTAGCCTGCCTTGAAACGAGCTGACGTTTCTGAGATGCTGCTACTGGTGACGCTGCTGCTGTTGCTGCGTAAGGAGACACATCTACCCAGTGGGCTGTCACAGTCATATAGTCCTTAGTCTGCCCTGTTCCACTTGTCCAAATGTCCGTGGTTAAGTGGACATTGGGTACAACCGGGGACACACTACCTCCATCAATTGTCTAAATCCCACTGCACTAATGGCGGATACCGGATACATGTCTAACACCAACATAGCAGTCAAGGCCTCAGTTATACGTTTTGCTTCAGGATGACTGCTGTCGTACTTCATCCTCCTCGCTAAGGACTGTTGGAGGGTCAATTGTTTAGTAAAAGTAGTGGTGTTCCTACTTTCTCTCTGGGATGATGAGCGACTCCCAGCAGAAGCAACAGCAGCAGCGGCAGCAGTAGGCGTAGCAATGCAGGATCCTCCGGAGGAATCCCAGATAGGAGAGTCAGTCATGCCAGTGACATGGCCTGCAGGACTACTTCCGATCCTGACTAAGGAGGAAATTGACAAGGAGGGAGTTGACGGTGTGGTTTGCAGGCGCTTGGATACAACAGGACAACAGGATTTAGGTGTCCCTGGACTGCTTACGGTCTTAGCCAAAGTTTCTGAACTTGACAGTAACTTTTTATGAACATGCTGCAGGTGCCGTATAAGGGAGGATGTTCCTAGGTGGTTAACGTCCCTACCCCTACTTATTTCACCTTTACATATGGTACATATGGCAAGACAGTTGTTGTCCGGATTCGGATAGAAATATTGCCAGACCAAAGAGGTGGAATGTTTGGTCTTCTGCCCAGGCATGACCGTGATGGGTTTTTTCATCCCACGGACCACAACTGTCTCCCCCGGAGCCTGATTTAAACAAACCACATCACCATCAGAATCCTCCTCGCCAACTTCCTCCTCAGCGCCAGCTACACCAGTATCCTCATCCTGTTGTACTTCAACAGTGACATCTTCAATTTGCATATCAGCAAGTGGACTGTGAGTGCTCCTTTCAGCACTTGCAGGGGGCGTGCATATGGTGGAAAGAGCCACCTCTTCTCGTCCAGTGCTGGGAAGGTCAGGCATCGCATCCGCCACCACACTTGGACTCTCCTTGGGGATTTGTGATATCTTCTTCGAACGCACAGTTCTTCACTGTGCTTTTGCCAGCTTAACTCGTTTGATTTTTTTAGCGGGAGGAGGGCTTCCATCGTCATGTGAAGCTGAACCACTAGTCATAAACATAGGGAAAGACCTTAGCCGTTCCTTGCCACTCCGTGTCGTAAATGGCATATTGGCAAGTTTACGTTTCTCTTCAGATGATTTAAATGTTTTTTTTAAGGTCATTTTCCTGAACTTTGTCATTTGGGATTGTATGTGCCCTCTACTATGACATTGGGCATCGGCCTTGGCAGACGACGTTGATGGCATGTTATTGTCTATGTCATGACTAGTGGCAGCAGCATCAGCACTAGGAGGAAGTGGTTCTTGATCTTTCCCTATTTTATTTTTATCGGAGAAAGTTTGGTCCTCCATTTATGTTATATTGATAATATACGTGCGGCTAAGGCGCACACAAACACAGAAAATAATTTTTTATTTTTGTTGGAGACTAGTGCACTTTGTGGGTTACACCACCCTTTAAGAAATGAGCCAGCCGGCTCTTTACTTATGGGATACAGGCGCACGCTTGGCGCTGCTCCTTTGTTGATGCACGTGCAGCTACAGTGCACACAATTCACAAACAAAGAAAATATTTTTTTATTTTGTTTGGAGTGTACTTTGGGGGTTACAGCACCCTTTAACGGACAAGCCAGCTGGCCCTTTAGTTATGGGTCACAGGCGCACGCTTGGCGCTGCTCCTTTGTTGATGCACGTGCAGCTACAGTGCACACAATTCACAAACACAGAAAATATTTTTTTATTGTGTTTGGAGTGTACTTTGGGGGTTACAGCACCCTTTAACGGACAAGCCAGCTGGCCCTTTAGTTATGGGTCACAGGCGCACACTTGGCGCTGCTCCTTTGTTGATGCACGTGCAGCCACAGTGCACACGATTCACAAACACAGAAAATATTTTTTTATTTTGTTTGGCATGTACTTTGGGGGTTACAGCACCCTTTAACGGACCAGCCAGCCGGCCCTTTACTAATGGGACACAGGCGCACACTTGGCGCTGCTCATTTGTTGATGCACGTGCAGCCACAGTGCACACAATTCACAAACACAGAAAAAATATTTATTTTTTTTGCACTTGGGGGGAGCACCCCTGATGGACAGAGCACCCCCTGGACAACACTACAGCACCCCTTTAGGACTGGGACACTGCACAGGACTTTGGAGTGGACACAGCCTTTATGGACAACTGACTGCACAACACAGTCCAGCCAGCCCCTATGGACTTTGGAGGAGTGGACACAGCCCCTATGGACAACAGCAGCACAGCGCAGCACAGCACAACACTACACTGCACTACACTACACAGCCCAGCCAGCCCTAACTCCCACCCTCCCTCTTCACTGTCCACAGCCGAGTGAGAAAATGGTGCCGACGCGGGTACCTTATATAGGATCCAAAACCCGCGAGACCCGGAAGGCGGGATGATGACGTTTTGCCTCGATTTCAGACCCGAGTCAGGCGGGAAAAGTCGAGCCTGACTCGGATCGGCCTCGGATCGGGGGGGCTCGGGGGGGTTCAGATTTCAGAAATCCGAACCCGCTCACCCCTAATATATATATATTTTTATAGACAGTTCAGCATTGCACAGACATGCACACACACTGACAAAGACTACATACTGACACACACACACAGTGACACACAAGCTGACAAAGGGCCTGATTCAGAGCCGCTCGTTAACAGCAGTACGCTCGTTGCGTTCCGATGTTGAGAAACTGCGCATGCGACGGTGTAACACTGCGCATGTGCGTACGGCATATTGCGAGCTTTTTTGTCTCGTTGGTCAAATAGCGTACAGGAAGTGACATGTCAAATGTGATTGACAGAACAGGGCGTTTTTGGGCGTTGACGGGGGTGGAGATGGAAAAACGCAGGCGTGGCGAGGCGTTTTTGGGGCGTACATACATTATCAGATGCGAATGTCAAATGTGTTCATACCAACTCATACGTCACTAAGATGATCCTCTTTCCGTTCAAAATGCTCGCACAGCTTAGGGTCTGGATTACTCAACCACATTGGCGATGGCCTTCTCCTCCGTCCCGGCACTCCACGATGTTGCATCGATTAATCACGGCTTGTCAGAAAAACAATTAGTGTTGTATTGAAAACCGGCTTGGAATGTGTTTTGAAATCAGTTTTTTGTGTTAGCACAAAACCGTATGCAGGTGTAAATCATAGCTGCTAATGTCAGGATTACACAATCAATTAGCATACATTTGTGGGTGTTTTGTTTTGGATTGATATTTGGTTTTTGGGCTATTGTAACAATAATGTCATCATGTTTGTGTGTTTTTTTCAATTTTGCTTTTGCCTGGAGAATTTGCATCCTTATGTAAATTTTAAAACGTTCCTTAAAGAGCCTTTTTTTTTTTCTGGTAAAATTTTGGGGGAGCTCGTTTTTGCCTTGTGGGCCAGGATTAAATGTAAACCATTTCTACAATAATGTCAGAATACAATGTCAAACATTTTTTTCAAATTTATTGGCAAATAAAAACATTTTCATGCACATTTTTGGCCCAAACATTTTTTGCAGTGTTCTTCCCAAAAATTTTTATAATTGTGCAAACATAAAAGGTATGGAAACGTAAAGCTAAAAATTAAAAACAATTCACAAGAAAGGAGAGGGAAGTTTTGGCCAGAAAGGAATATGGGGCAAGCACAGAAGGAGTGTGGGAAAAGTAGCCAGTGCTGTCAACGTTTTTTCCCCCGTTTGGCAGGGGGAGGGAGGGCGCCAGACCGGGTCCGGGATGTCATCGGGCTGGCCCGTCCAGAGGCAGATGTTGTGGCCTCTGGACTAGGCACAGGGCTAGGCACATTTGGAGGATTGGCTGATGTTGTGCCAGAGGTGGAGGATCCTGATGTTCCGGCAGGAAGGGAGGTCGGCTCCACCATGTGCTGGCGAACGAGCTGCTCCAGGGCATTGGCGATGCGGATGTTGGCCCTGGTATTTTCCGCCAGGGCCTGACCAATGGTCACGTTGGCCGCAGCATTTTGCTCCAGGGCCTCAGTCACCCATACCAGACTGGCGTCCATCCTCTGCAGAATCTCCGTATGGAAATCCGATTTAAAATTGAGTTCTGTGAGGAGGGACACTGCCTGCAAGGGGGATTGCCCTGGACTGGCTTCTGCAGGGTCCTCAGCCGGATGTACTGGTTCCTCCCCTGCAGAGCCAGCAGAAATTCTGCGGCCAAGGCTCCCCTCTGGAGCAGACTCATCCGCCTGTGTCTCTGTTGGAAAAATGAGAAAAGAGTCACATTAGAATCTACATATTGGCACAATAACATTTCAGAGTTGGTGACATCACAATATTTACCTTGGACAACATGAGGAGCCGCAAAGTCTGGCATGTCCGTATCCATGTTGGACACACCAAACACCTCCACAGCCTGCACATACCCCTGTGCCAGCTCTTCTAAATCATTCAACTCCAATGACACAGGGGTGGGACCCCCACCTGTCCCCCTTGCATGCCTAACCCTGTCCGCCAGTTTTTGCTTTAGGCGATATTTGAAGTCGGCCCATCTGTGGGTGAAATTGGAACCATTATCCTTTTGATTTAAATGGGTTTTGGTTTTAGGGGGGGTCAAGTTTTTACTTACCGCCGTTTGACATCCCGGGCTAGACAGACATAATCACCCACCCTATTGACAGCAACGGCTACCTCCTCCCACATTCTCCACTTCTGGCTTGCACTCATATTCCTGTCTGCCTGTGGCAGGATGTCCACACTCTTCTGAACCAAAACCTCCATCTCCTTTCTTGTGAATTGTGGCTGCCTTTTCTTTTTGCCAGCTTTGGCCGGAATACTGGGCCCAGCAGCCTCTTCCATGTCATCCTCCTCACCTATTTGTTTAAATGTTGAGAATTTTAAGCTTCACAACTTGCACTATATTATGTTTCAAATTAATCATTGTTTTGAAATGCCCGAAATACTTACCGGCAGACTGTTGCCCATTGTTTCCCTGGTCTGTAGCCATGTCTTATCTCCAAACAAGAAATACACCAGAACTTTTTTGTTGGCTCGTGACGTATTTATACATGCGTCCTTATTTTTCGGCCGCATCATTGATTGTGCGTTCCTATGATCCCTCCTTAATTTGTGCGGGAAACTAAACACTATTTATGGTTTGGGGCTTCTCGAGTCGAGGTGGCGGTTGTTGATTGTTGGAGGTTACGTTGGTCGGAGTGGATTGTTGGCGGGTTTTGGATTTGGCGTTGGTGGGAGTTGTTTTTGGTTTGTCTTTTTCTTTATTTTTTTTCCTTTCGCTTTTTTTCTGGTGGTTTTTTTTTTGGGCGTGTATTTATTTGGTAAGTTTTTGCCCGTCTAACTTTTGTTCAATTTGTGTCTCCTTCTTTTCCTGAATTTTGGCTCGTTAATGTTTCCAATTTTCGCCTTTGTTAGGTTTCTTTTGGCTCTGCCCCAACGACCTTTTGATCCGGAGACTTATATATTATCTATTGGTAAGTTTTTTATTTCACTTGGTTATTAAATGTTCATGTTTGTATTTACGCAACTGTATTTGACCTGACACTTTTAACCTTTGGTTTTGTTAGTCAGAAATGTTTGAAATAATTCGTGTTTTTATATCTGCATATTTTTGGACTTGTATTTGCGAACTAATTATCGCATTTTTAACTGTTTCTATTGTGACTTGTATTTGCGAACTAATTAGCGCATTTTTATCTGTTTCTATTGTGACTTGTATTTGCAAACTAATTAGCGCATTTTTATCTGTTTCTATTGTGACTTGTATTTGCGAACTAATTAGCGCATTTTTAACTGTTTCTATTGTGACTTGTATTTGCGAACTAATTAGCGCATTTTTATCTGTTTCTATTGTGACTTGTATTTGCGAACTAATTAGCGCATTTTTAAATGCTTAGTTAGACCCATTAAGTTGGTTTTGTTTTCCCTTTAGCATTTGTTTAATACATTTGGGCCCAAATTGAGGTAGTCTGCGCACTGTCGTTTTGCTATTTGCCCAAATGTGTGTTTCTCCCCTTTTATGTTTTGTCTTGCACCCAATTTAGAATCCAAAATGCCCACCCTAAATTGTTGCATTTTTATATTGTTATTATTTATAGTTTGGGCCAATCATGACAATACCCCGGCATGTAAGCATCAATGGATTGTATCATCAAGCTAAGTAAAATTCCTTTTTTGGGGGGAGAAAAAAGCCTTACATTCAAATCTTGCCATTTCAGGTTGATCTTGGTCGGATTGTTCGGGCCATGCTCCCGGAAGCCGACCAACCTCAATCTCGTCCCAGGCGTAGGCATCGTAGGTGTGCAAGGCCCCAGATATATCGAACACGTGTCACCCTTTTTGGAATGCCCGATGATGAGGTGTTAAGACGCTACCGTATTACGCCCAAAATCATCACAGACACTCTCTCATTAATAGAGAGTGATCTTGAGCGGCAAATTGACAGTCCTAGAGCAATACCACCACTTACGCAATTTATGGCGGTGTTACATTTCTGTGCCTCAGGATCGTTTCAAACAACGGTGGGAATAGTGGCGGGAATCTCCCAATCCTCCTTTTTCCTGGATCCTGAGGGCAGTGATGGAGGCACTTTTCAAGCACCTCCATCATTTTATTAAAATGCCTTTGGATATGGGTGCCCTTAGTGTGGCCAAGGCCAATTTTTACCAAATAGCTGGCTTCCCACACATCATAGGGGTTGTGGATGGTACTCACATACCACTTCAGCCTCCAGCACGTCTGGAGGCCATATTTTGCAACTGTAAACACTATCACTCCCTGAATGTAATGGTGGTATGTGATGCCTCCCTCCAGATCCTGTCCCTGAATGCAAAATTACCCGGAAGTGCACATGACTCATTCGTCATCCGGCAATCAGGGATATGGCACAAATTAAACAACCTACAAGCTGGTGATGCATGGCTTCTGGGTAAGTGGAGGCCTTTAGTACATAACAATGTTAAGCTTGATACACAGTGATCCTGATGTTGTCACTTCTTTTTCACAGGAGACAGTGGCTACCCTTGCATGCCCTGGCTGCTCACTCCTTATTTGGCTCCCACACCAGGGCCACAAAGTAATTTTAATGCTGCACTTACAGCCACCAGGCAAGTGGTGGAGCGCTGTATCGGCCTTTTAAAAGGCCGATTCGGATGCCTCCACCGCTCTGGTGGCGAGCTCATGTATTTGCCGGATATGGTTTCGAAAATTGTGGTCCTGTGTGGGATATTTCACAACATCGCCATAAGGAGTGGTGTCCCAATTCAGCCAGAGGATGCCTTACCTGAGGATGGCCCCCCCGAGGTTGGTCGGAGGTCAGTATGTGGGGGGGCCATACACGATGATGTGGTGGCCAGATATTTTAGGTAATTATTGGCAACACAACAGTGTTTAGACACAATGTGGTAATGATTTTTTGAGAACATCTAATTATTTTCTTTTTTTTTCACCATCTTCTGTTTGATTTCATAATCTTTGGGACTCCAACGATGACTACTTCCTGCTACCCTAAAAACTCCTTCATGGGGACACATTGGAAATATATTCTGGAACCCATATTGCAACGCAACATTTGTGGAATCATGTTGGCATGGTCCTTCGTCAACCAGTTCTTGATTTTTATTTTTTATTTTCAAATGTTGTTGTATGGGTTGTATTTTTGTTTAGCACTGTGTGTATTGTTTGTGAGTGAACACTTTGTTATTTTAGTTATGTTGTGAATAAATGTTTTGAGAGTGTAATTTTGGTCATTTTATTGCCCATTACAAGCAAGTGTAACCAGGTTCACCCACGTTAAAATTTACTAAGGGGTAATCCTGTAATGACGCAAGTTGAGCAAAAATTTAAGATGTTTTCTGGGTCTAAACCAACACCAAAAGGAATCCTGTACAATCTGTTGGCTTTGTAATCTCGGCCTAAGCAGGTTGCCCCCCAAATTGGAACCTGTAAAATGTAGTAATATATAAATTGTCAAACACAAAAAAAGGGCAATCAGATTGTTACTGTTAGGTGTTTCTTGTGCCTGTTTTCCTACAACATACAACACACAATCTTAGTGACAATAATTGCAAATACTTGCTGGAAGAGTCTACGTATGTCAGTGTAAACAATCTCGGATTTTGAAACAAGGAATGAGACAGAATGTTAAGATTAATTTTTTAATTTAGAAAACTATTTTTAACTGAAAACAAAAAATTAGGGACGCAGGATGACCGACATATGGTCAAGGACCACCAGCAGCCCGATGACGTAGGCACGCATCCGTTCAACACATCCTGCTAATTCCGCCATACGCCTCTGTTCCTCTGTGGGTTAGAAAAGTGTGGGGCTTAATACATCAATAATGAAACCACATTAAAAAACAAGCCAAACAAAGCTAACCAAAAATGACAATATTGTGACCAAAAGCAGAATTACCTCAAAAATACCAAGGCCCCAAAAATGGTCCCCACAAAAATTACAAGTAAAAAAATCAGATTCTGACAGGTGTGATATGTGTATGGGGAAATCAGCAGTAAAAGGTAAAGACAAACAGAAATCTACAACAAATTCTCACAAACCACACAAAAAAAGGCACAGACACAGGATTACATACAAACAGTTTTTTCTAAAAACTAAAAATACAAAAAAACATACCGTTCACAATAACGCCTGCTCCAGAAGCCACTCCCTCGTCCTCCTCGGAGGTGCCTACATTCCCCAACGAGGTTGGCGGGGTGATTTGGGATTCAGGGGAGGGGGTAGTTACAAGAGGGGTGGTTGGAGGAGAGGGGGAATTGGGATGGAGGGGAAGGAGCCCCGAAACATCCTCCACAGGGTCTGTGCAGGCTGGGGAGGAGGGGGAAATACGGGAATTTTGGGGTGTTGAGGTTTGGCTGGGGGTTGGGGAGAGGGGCCGTGAGCGCCGTCTTTGACGCCGATGACGCCGTAGTCTTCGCTCTGCCCCTAAAAGATGGGAAACAAATTGTGGTTATTTTCAACCCAGACCTAGTTAAACACTAATTTTTGACAACACAAATAGGTAAACATGGCCATGCAGATATGAGTACAATGAATAAATAGGCCATACATGAAAACATGCCCATGCAGATATGAGTACAATGAATAAATAGGCCATACATGAAAACATGGCCATGCAGATATGAATACAAAGAATAAATAGGCCATACATGAAAACATGGCCATGCACATATGAGTACAAAGAATAAATAGGACATACATGAAAACATGCACACGCAGTTAGGGCCACAAAGATAAACATGAAAACCACAGTCACAAAAACTTACTTTCCGCGATCTGCATGCGAAAGCATGCCAGCAAGCGGGGCGTCCGCCGTTGCAGGTCGGACCACCTGCGCTCCAGCTGGCCGATCTGGCGGCGTGAGCCGAAGGAACGCAGGCAGCCACGTACCTACGCATATGCGGAACGCTTTTTCTCTATTTGTGATGGGTGGAGGCTGGCTGGTGATCCGCCTGTCCATCACCTCGGTTAACACCAGCAGCTCGCGCCTGGTGAATGCCGAGGCTCTCATGATGGCAATGGTGTATTTTCTAAAAATAATTTTTGATAAAGACCCGAAAATACATTTGATTGGCTAATGTATTTGGGTAATTAACAGGACCAATTCTATTGGTTAGTGTATGAGTCATGTGTTCGACAGGGCCACAAATCTCTTGAGAGTTATGATAGGCTTGATGCAGTGACATGCGTAAGCAAATTTAAATAAAGAAATGAACCCAGGAAAATATGCGTGGTTAAAAACAAATAAAACAAATGTTTAATTGGCTCTAACATGTATTTTGACAAAGAAAAGCGAATGTTTAAGCCATACGTATTCTGCGGGTAAACACAAACACGGACAAGATTAAAGTTTATTGCATTGTCCAAAAAAAAACAAAAAACCAATTAAGCTAATTGATATATTGATTGGCATGATACGATTGAGGGAGGTAGGCAGAATAAAGGAGCAGGTAATCGGAATCTGACAGTCCCACTTCAGGTTTGTACTTGTGCGTGCGTTCCCTTCAAGCCACTTCGGGGATGTACGCTCGCTATTTGGCACGCTCGTTAGTTAGAGGAGGGGTCGGTTGAGTTTGGGTAGGATGTTTGGCTGCGAACGAAAATACGAGCGAGTGCTGGAATTTACATATGTGTGTACGTACGCCGAACGTACGAACGGCCACTTGCGTCCGGGTCTGAATGAGGGCCAAAGTCTACACACTGTCACACACACACACACATACAGACACACTCAAACTGACAAAGACTACACACACCTCTTTCATTTAAAAAGTTAATGCAGGTAAATAAATACAGCATAATTTATTAAAGATTCCCACCTCCCCCGCCAACAAGCCCCGTCCCCTCACTCGGCAACCACCCCGCGCTGGCAAGACACCACATAGACATCCCCGCTGGCACCTCCTTTCCTCTGCCGCATATCCCCACATGTAATACACACACCTGTGGGGCTCCGGGGGAAAGCGCCACGGACAGTCAGTCAGTCACTGGGCGGCAGTTCATCATTCAGCCTCTCACAATGCACCATCGTCGGAACAGCCTGGGAGGAGCTGCGCACTGCAGCTGCAGCTCCCCCTTCAATCAGCCAGCCCAGCCCAGTCCAGCCAGCGTAAAAAGCCGGCTGCTCCTTCTCTTTGGAAAAAAAATGTTGCTCAGCTGCCCGTTAATAGAGCGGCGGCCAGGGGGGGGGTTGTAGGTACTTGGAAACCCCCCCTGCGTGCACGGGTGATGCCACCCACTGATTTTATACAACTGTCATCATTAGCATTGTCACTTCCACCAGGCCCATTCTAGGTGGAAGATATCTGTCAGAAATAGGCTTCACTAGACTCGCATGAAGCCCATGACATTCCCACAAGTCAGGGCAGTTCTTTGCAATCACATTGTCGCCGCCCAGACCCTGCCCCAAACCGGCCAATTTCACAGACACACAAGACCAAGTTCTCTCTGACTCAGAACAGGACAACATATGCAAAGATGTGTAACTTCACTGCGCATGTGCTGTATGAAAAAACTTGCCATTTGCGTCCATGCATAGAGATCCATCCGATTCAGAAGCAGGCCCATCATTGGTCATTGATGATCCTGAAATAGTTTGAGCTTGGAACTGAATGCTATAAAGACAATGACAGTTGCTGAAGATCACAATGGTTTCAATGGCTCCAGATCCTGTGATTTTTGGAAAAGGAGACAATTCTTTTTAGGCAATAGGTTTCATAGATAACATAAGTGATTCTTTGTGATGTTATTTAATGCTTCAGGTCACTTACTCATTGGTAGTTGCAGAATCCTTCAGTAAGTCAATGGTTCCCAAACTTTCTTGAATCACAACTCCCTAGAGTATGAGCATTTTTTTCATGGCACTCCTCGGCCAAAAGTTTCTTACAGATAAAATCAGTAAAAAAAAAAAAATGAATTAAGTAAACTGTACATACCCATCATCCTTAGGAGCAATTACAGTATGTGGTGGTGGACAGGGGGGTTGGGTATGGGAGCCCGGCACTCAGGATGTCGCCGGTCAGAATACAGACAGCGGCATCCCGACAGTCAGAATATTTTGACCGTCGGCATCCCGCACGCCAGAGTTGCACTTCTGTTTGTCCACATATTATATGATTGGCAGTTGTTTGGTCTATTACATTGACCATATATAATTTGAATTGGTCCTGGACCACCAACTTCTGGCTTCCATACAAGAGCCCAGCAGCATCCAGTTTTGGAACTACTGCACTAAAAGACATTCTTCGTGGATGTTTCTGCAAATAGTCATTCATAGATCACTGTAATCACAATACAAATGTTGGACGCCAGATTTATCATGTAGCCTGTTGCGCACAGAGGGCCTAATTCAGCAGTGTTCTGGAATCTGCGCAAGTTCCAGACCCATTCTGCGCATGTTCAGAATGGGTCTGCGAGCCCACACGTAAACTGGCAGCAGACTGTCAGTGATTGAAAGTGTGCTATCGTTTTGTGGTTGGGAGGTGGCGGCGATGGCATGTTGCCGCCATTGGGGAACCAGGATCTCTGACGGCTGTTGGAGACTTCCAGGCCTCTCCCTCGCAGTTGCGATGGCCGGCTGCGTGACCCCATGGGTCACCTTAGCCAGCCGATGGTCCGCAGAGTATCCGATGCTGCATTGGACAACGCAGCTTGGATACGTAATGCAGCAGGAGGCGTGATGCCTCCTGCTGCATTACCAGATCAGCACAGACGAAAAAGCTAAGCTGCTTGTGAGCAGCTTAGCTATTCCGTCTGAAGCTGAATCAGGCCCCGAGTCCATCCATAATTTAGGGGGAGATTTATCAGACCTCTCAGATTCTAGCTATCATTTATCTAGTGTATTCTATAAAAGGTAAGCTAGAAGCTCATTGGTTACTATGGGCAACACCTCCACTTAGAAGGTTTGATAAACCTGCTCCTATACTATGGGCAGGATGAATCAATGTTAATAATGCAGTAAAACCTCCAAAAACTGCCATTTTTGGAAGTTTATAGCAAAAAAAATATATGCATGAAAAAAAAAAAAGAGTTTTAAAAAGGGTCCTCAGGGGGCTGGGCCTGACTGGCAAGCTGCATAGACGTGACTTCTGCAGCTCCGGAAGTTAGTGTCACTTTGGTGGCGATTTCAGCACCCAGTGGAGTCCCCGCGGTCACCCTCTTTCATTTGCGGGTCTCGGGGAGTTTTTCCGTGGACCCGGGATATCCCGGCCTACTCGCTCAGTGCAAGCCGCGGCCTCATTTCACATAATGACCTTGTAGTGTCATACGAGGCCCTTCAGACAGAGGTAGACGCTCTTTGGGATAAAGTATGTGACTTAGAGGACAGATCACGCCTTAACAATTTGAAACTACGGGGAGTACCTGAGACGGTCTCCAACAGCAGCCTCCATGATTATGCTGTAGCTCTCTTCCGGAAACTCCTTCCTACAATCCAATCCTCTGATATTTTAATGGATCGTATACACAGACTTCCCAAAGCTAGAAATGCTCCGGAGGGTGTGCCGACGGATGTCCTTATGAGAATTCACTATTTCCATATCAAGGAGGCATTGTTGAAGGCTGCTCGGCCTTCTGAAGAGTCGGCAGAGATCATAGGTCATCTGCAGTTGTTTGGCGACCTTTCCCAGGCCACCTTGGCTAAAAGACATTCCTTTCACCAAGTTACCAGCGCTCTACGGAAGGCTAATATCCTATACCTCTGGGGGTTTCCAACCAAGCTGCTCGTGTCACGCAACGGCTCCTTGGTTCCTATCACATCCCCTGAGGAGGACATAAGGACTCTCGGGGAGTGGACTATTATTGAGTCTCCTTCTAGATCCTCTCCTGACAGAGGCATTCAGCAGGACTGGTCCACGATGGGCCCATTGTCTCAATAATGATCCTGAACTTCTAGTTTGATTGGTATTTTTCTGTTTCATCACGTTTTTCTCTATAGGTTTTTGTTGTTATACATACAAGTTAGTTTACTTTGCATAACATTTCTGTGAGGTTATAACTGTGTATATATGTCTATATTTAGGCGACATTACTATTGTTATTTTGGTGTCGCTTGCTCAGGGTTGCTAATGGGTCTTTGAGGAGTTTTTCTTTTTTCCCTTCTTAAGGTCATTTATTATATTACTAGTTCGAGTTTATTTTTAATTTACTTATGCATCATTATATTCTGCTCCGCCCTAATAACTGGCTCAAAAATTTTAAGCTCGTATTAGCTATCGAATAGCTTTTAGCAGGGCTATGAGTGGATTTACCATAAATATGTTTAATTATTATTAAGTTTATTGATTTGGGTGATGGGGGGCTGGCCTCTAACCCCCACTTCTGCTATAGTGCTGCCGCGGTTTGGCAGCTATCTCTGACCTCAAGAGAGGTCATTTTGCTTGGTTTATTATTTTTCTATGTTGTCTATAATTTACATTATTTGTTTTCCCTCATTTTCCCTTCTCCCATTCCTTCCCCCACCCCTTCCCCCTTTTTATTTTTTTCTCAGTATTACATAGAATATTTTAGCATTTTGCATGATGGTTATGGTATGTGGCAAATATTCCATTTAAATTCTGTTTCTAAATGGTGAATTTGGGGTCTATAAATGCTAAGGGCCTTAATGCTCCTCAGAAAAGGAGAATAGCCTTGAAACATTTTCAGAGGCTGAAAGCCCATATAGTATCGGTTCAAGAGACCCACTTTAAACAGTCTGCTCCCCCAGCTTTCACCAATTATAAATTCCCCTATTGTTATACAGGTAATGGCCCTACTACGAAGGCTGGAGTTGCTATCTTGATCTCTCAAAATTGCTCTTTCAAATTGACGGAACAATATGCAGACCCTCATGGGCGGTATTTAATTCTGGTAGGTTTACTAGATGAGGTCAAGGTTACCTTAGTTTCCATATATGCACCCGACAACTTTCTTTTTGTAGGAAGTTCTGATCAACTCTTCAGTCACATTGTAAGGGGGCCGTGATGATTATGGGGGATTTTAATATGATCCTTGACCCTTTATTGGATAGATCTAGTACTAAACTTCCCTGCTCCCATCAACCCCTAGATTTTGCCAAAAGTTTTCTACGACTCCTGGCCGAGTATGATGTATGGAGAACTAAACACCCTTCAGATCGTGATTTCTCCTTTTATTCCCATGTACATTGTTCCTATTCTAGGATTGACCTAGTTTTTATCTGACACGTGGTATTTACCTTCAATTAGTAAAATTTATATTTTGCCAATTTCCTGGTCGGATTATTCCCCCCTTTTTGTACAATGGGATTTAGGGGCTAGATGGGTGTCTCTGGCTCCCTGGAGACTGGGTAAATACGCACTGTCGAACCCAGAGACTAAACTAGCTCTTCAGCAATCTCTTTCCATGTTTTTAGACACTAATAAGTTTGAAGATACCTAAGTGTATAATTTTTGGTGCTCATTAAAAGCAGTGGTGTGGGGTTCTGCAATTCAGGCGGATGCAAGACTTAAGCGTTTATATAAACAAAACCGTGACATGGTCGATACAGAAGTGGCCAGATTAGAAGCTGCACATAAGAAGGACCCTGCTAACAAGAAGCTTTTCAAGGAATTACTCAGCGCAAGGGAAAAATCGAATACATTTTCATTGCAGTAGGTTCAGCGAAACATTGCGCGGCTCAATCAAAACTTTTATGTACTTGACAATAGGGCAGGCTGCTTGTTGGCGCATAAGCTGAGGGGACGGCGGGCTAAGGAGCAAATACAACAAGTTTATAATTCTAAAGGGGCCAAGGATTTTGATCCAAAGGAAATTGCAAATACGTTTGCGGAGTATTATGCAAAGCTTTATAATCTGAACAGTGATATTGATACCCTCCAACCTACCCTGGAAGCCATTGATGCTTTTCTGGGAGATTTGGATTTGCCCTCCTTGAGTCATGCTTGTCACTGGGCTCCCCCTGGTCAAGAGAGGAGGTGGAGGCAGCTATAGACTCTTTACCCCTTGATAAGGCCCCTAGGCCAGACGGGTACCCATCTAATTTTTATAAATCTTTATGTCGGATCTTGCACCGGTTTTGGCATCTGTGTTCAGTGAGGCATCTGAGGGAATTTGATTTCAGGCACAAAAACAGACAAATCTCAGGTGGACAACTCCAAATTATTAATAATATATAAATGCAATACAATTTTGCAATCAATAGAGGTTTTTAGCATAATCTTGGCCAAGGTTATGGGCCTACCCACCATATCCAGGTAACCTCTGTAGGGTAGGTCCCTAACATACTACGATTCAAATCCAGAGTGCAGGACACCCCCAAACTAGCCCAGCTAAGCCACCCCAGGGCACCGCCATAGTAAGAAAAGTGCAGTGTGAAAGAGATAGTTAGGAGCAGCTACTGCTGCATATAAAGAATGAAAATAAAAAGTGAGGTACATATATAATAAACAAACAGTGAAGGGTTAAAATGTGTTATAAAAGAAAAATGTGTTATAATGCGGTGCCCTGAAACAGATCAACAAAGGCAATCCAGGGGGACCCACGCCCCAAAAATGAACCAAAGTTGCACTACAGTATATAAAACTTGTAGGACTTACCTAGAATTGTGCATATTACTTGTGTGCATATTCATTACAAGACTCCATGCTTTTAAACCAATAAGGTAGGGGTGCTAATCCAGACTGAGGGCGTCTCCTTTCCCTCAGGTGTGCAATAAAGCACATTAAATAGAGTATATGGGAAAGATTTCTGGACTGCACACCCTGAATATATATATAATGGGAGGTGCTACCTGATGAGACAAATTGCAGGCACAAAAACAGACAAATCTCAGGTGGACAACTCCAAATTATTAATAATATATAAATGCAATACAATTTTGCAATCAATAGAGGTTTTTAGCATAATCTTGGCCAAGGTTACCTGGATATGGTGGGTAGGCCCATAACCTTGGCCAAGATTATGCTAAAAACCTCTATTGATTGCAAAATTGTATTGCATTTATATATTATTAATAATTTGGAGTTGTCCACCTGAGATTTGTCTGTTTTTGTGCCTGCAATTTGTCTCATCAGGTAGCACCTCCCATTATATATATATTCAGGGTGTGCAGTCCAGAAATCTTTCCCATATACTCTATTTAATGTGCTTTATTGCACACCTGAGGGAAAGGAGACGCCCTCAGTCTGGATTAGCACCCCTACCTTATTGGTTTAAAAGCATGGAGTCTTGTAATGAATATGCACACAAGTAATATGCACAATTCTAGGTAAGTCCTACAAGTTTTATATACTGTAGTGCAACTTTGGTTCATTTTTGGGGCGTGGGTCCCCCTGGATTGCCTTTGTTGATCTGTTTCAGGGCACCGCATTATAACACATTTTTCTTTTATAACACATTTTAACCCTTCACTGTTTGTTTATTATATATGTACCTCACTTTTTATTTTCATTCTTTATATGCAGCAGTAGCTGCTCCTAACTATCTCTTTCACACTGCACTTTTCTTACTATGGCGGTGCCCTGGGGTGGCTTAGCTGGGCTAGTTTGGGGGTGTCCTGCGCTCTGGATTTGAATCGTAGTATGTTAGGGACCTACCCTACAGAGGTTACCTGGATATGGTGGGTAGGCCCATAACCTTGGCCAAGATTATGCTAAAAACCTCTATTGATTGCAAAATTGTATTGCATTTATATATTATTAATAATTTGGAGTTGTCCACCTGAGATTTGTCTGTTTTTGTGCCTGCAATTTGTCTCATCAGGAATTTGATTTCAGTAGAACACTGCCCCTAGTGGCATCACAAAGAGAAGACTGGTTGCTTTCACTAGGTAATAACTTTAGGCCTGAATCAGAACTGGACACTATGCCAAAGTTTGCGCATTTGGCCATTTTTCTTTATACTGCGCATTTGTCAAATCACATTGCGCATGTGTTGCAATGGTGAGCATTTATAAGAGGTAACGGGGTGCTGTCTTGTTGCAAGCATTTTTGTGGGTGTGTCACAGCCATCAGTTACGTCTTTGTACGCAGTTTCACAGGCTTTGGCATAGGCAAACGCAGGGGGAATTTCCATCTACCTGGAAACCCCCCTCCCCAGCCCACACCATGACCACAATAGAAATAGTAATATAATAGATTGTTACTAGTGCTGCATGTTTTTCTCAGTATCACAAATGAAATAATTAGCACCATCTGTGGATCTTTTAACAAGTATCAGCCAGTAATAAATAACCTGTGCACCAACTAGAAGATCTGGAAAACATGCACTGTTAGAGATGCACTGCTATAGAGCCCAATATGTATATATACAGTATGTCCAGGGCAGTGCTAGGTTCTTCTGCTGCTCCTCCAGGCTCCCGGACTTGCTCCAATAGTCTGGAATGGTGCCCACATCTAAAATAAATACAGTCAGGTGCATAAATATTGGGACATTGACAGAATTTTCATATTTTGGCCTCTAATCACCACCACAATGGCTTTGAAATGAAACAAACAAGATGTGCTTTAAATGCAGACTTTCAGATTTCATTTGAGGGTAATTACATCCAAATCAGATGAACGGTGTAGGAATTACAACGGTTTCTATATGTGCCTCCCACTTTTTAAGGGGCCAAAAGTAATGGGACAAACTAAACAATCCTAAATCTAACTTTCACTATTTAATACTTTGTTGCAAATCCTTTGCAGGCAATTACAGCCTGAAGTCTGGAATGCATAGACATCACCAGACGCTGGGTTTCATCCCTGGTGATGCTCTGCCAGGCTTCTACTGCAAATGTCTTCAGTTCGTGTTTGTTCTTGGGGCATTTTCCCTTCAGTTTTGTTTTCATCAAGTGAAATGCATGCTCAATCGGATTCAGGTCAGGGGATTGACTTGGCCATTGCATAACATTCCACTTTTTAGCCTTAAAAAACTCTTTGGTTGCTTTTGCAGTATGCTTTGGGTCATTGTCCATCTGCACTGTGAAGCGCCGTCCAATGAGTTCTGAAGCATTTGACTGATTATGAGCATATAATATTGTCCAAAACACTTCCGAATTCATTCTGCTGCTTTTGTCAGCAATCACATCATCAATAAATACAAGGGAACCAGATCCATTGGCAGCCATACATGCCCACGCCATTACACTACCACCACCATGCTTCACTGATGAGGTGGTATGTTTTGGATCATGAGCAGTTCCTTTCCTTCTCCATACTCTTCTCTTCCAATCACTCTGGTACAAGTTGATCTTTGTCTCATCTGTCCATAGGATGTTGTTCCAGAACTGTAATGGCTTTTTTAGATGTTGTTTGGCAAACTCTAATCTGGTCTTCCTGTTTTTGAGGCTCACCAATGGTTTACATCTTGTGGTGAACCCTCTATATTCACTCTTGTGAAGTCTTCTCTTGTTTGTTGACTTTGACACATATACACCTATGTCCTGGAGAGTGTTCTTGATTTGGCCAACTGTTGTGAAGGAGTTTTTCTTCACCAGGGAAATAATTCTTCTGTCATCCACCACAGTTGTTTTCCGTGGTCTTCCGGGTCTTTTGGTGTTGCTGATCTCTCTGGTGCATTCTTTCTTTTTAAGAATGTTCCAAACAGTTGATTTGGCCACACCTAATGTTTTTGCTATCTCTCTGATGGGTTTGTTTTGATTTTTCAGCCTAATGATGGCTTGCTTCACTGATAGTGACGGCTCTTTGGATCTCATATTGAGAGTCGACAGCAACTGATTCCAAATGCAAGTGTCACACCTAGAATCAACTCCAGACCTTTTACCTGCTTAATTGATAATGAAATAACGAGGGAATAGCCCACACCTGTCCATGAAATAGCTTTTGAGTTGATAGTCCCATTACTTTTGGCCCCTTAAAAAGTGGGAGGCACATATAGAAACTGTTGTAATTCCTACACCGTTCACCTGATTTGGATGTAATTACCCTCAAATTAAATCTGAAAGTCTGCAGTTAAAGCACATCTTGTTTGTTTCATTTCAAAGCCATTGTGGTGGTGAATAGAGGCCAAAATATGAAAATTCTGCCAATGTCCCAATATTTATGTACCTGACTGTACGTTCAGCTCAGGCAGGATGGCCTACTGGCACATCTAATGGGTTACTGTGATCACTGGTCCGGTATATGCTGGAATTAATATACACAATACACTTTGTATGACGCTTATTAAAGCTGGTTAAGTACTGTACTAATTCTGCCCTTTTCATTGACAGGCCACACTCGCTCTAAAATTAAGACTTTGGAAACCCCCCTCTGGAAATCCTGCGTTTGCCACTGCTTGGCGGCTTAGGGCCTGATTCAGAGCTGAATGCTCTGACCAGAGCGCTCGCCCTGAATCAGGGCCCTCCTCCCTGAAAATGAAGCGTCCTCTTGGACGCTCGCATCGCTGTGGGTGACCACCCACAGCATATGCGAGGGTCCATGATGATGGTCGCGATGGTCTTGACCATCGCGACCATCGGACTTGCGACAGAGATCCTGCGGTAGGGTCTCCCTGCCACAAGCCCTCGAGTGATTTTGGCTCTATCAGAGCCAAAATCACTCCCACTGACATCACTAGTGATGTCAGTGGGGCCAGGCCCAGACGGTAGGCGTTCCCATGGGAACGCCTCCGTCTGGCCGCCACGCCCCCGGCACACCCACCAAAGGGGCCGTGCTGTCAATCAACATCGACAGCACGCCCCCTTTGGTGCGAGACCCGGAGCGATGGAGAGCCCGCCGCTCTCCGGGTCTCGCGCATGCGCACGACGGAGCTCCCTCTGTCGTGCGCATGCGCAGTGGGAACATCGACCCACCTGCGAGCGTACTGCCACTCACGAACGGGTCTGAATGACCCCCTTAGTTCCAACAGACATACTGAGTAGCCTGAAGGTGGGTACACACGGTACGATGTAGTTAACGATCCAATCTCGTTAACGATCTCCCTTGAACTCTCCCCGGCAGCTCCAGTGGATGATGTGCAGCAGAAGCTGCATGATGTACACCAGATCTATTGTGCACGATTTACTGATCTGCATATTCATCAGATCGTGTGCGATAGCAGACAGATGCATGCACGGATCAGGGAGATCCGTACTACATGCATCTACAGTACAGTATATTTAAAAAATAAAATCAATGACACAGATGCACGGACGGAACCATCTGTGTTTCTTTGTTAAAAAAATGAAAAACAGTTAAAAAGTACAAAAAAATGGCATGCCCCCCCCTCAAAGCACAACCAGCCCCGGGCTTTGGAGACCCAGTACTGGTTGTACTAAATAATGGGACAAACAACGTAGGGGTCCCCTGTATTTGCCATGACCAGCACCAAACTTTTTCTAGCGGGAGGGTAATGCCACAGCCAAGGGAACCCGTTCACCGGGTCCCCCAGCCAAAGCATTACCCCTGACCACTAGTCAGCCCAGGCCAGGGATCTCTGGGGAATTGGGGACCCCCCCAATAAAGCGGTCCCTCTCTCCAGGGCACTCCAGGCCTAGGCTGATAGCCTAAGGTTATCCCCAGCACCCCTGGAGCGGTGGGAAATGTTTGCAGTGGAGAAAGTAAACTTGGGCATTAGTGGAGGTGACAGACAGAGAATTATTAAAAGGAAAAACATTTTTTATTGCCGGGTATGACACCAAATGAGTTGAATGAAAACAACAACTATCTACCTTTCCTATTATTTACACAACTATCCTCTCTATTAGAGATAGTCTCTCTTCAGGAATCTGCCGATAAAATATCCACATGGACGAAATACAAAGTGATATGACTTTTTAGAAATTATATACAATTTCCCATACAGTTTTTGTAAAATTTTTTAAAACAAATTAAAATAATGAGAATACTAAACATCAATAAATAATTGAAAACTAAAATAAATTTTAAATACCTACAAGTGGACCACATGAGCCACAAATATATTAAAGCCATAAAATAACTCAATTACACAATAAACCTACGATTGGAAATTAACAAATTAAAGTATCCAATATATGTTCTTTATGAAGTTGAGATCCTCAATAGAAAGAAAATAGGTGTTTATATAATATATAGTCCTAAGCTAAACCGTTATACTTTGATACCAATATAGATTCACACTCACAACATTATACCATTTATTTAAGCACTTATTCACTATGATAGAATATATTGATCTTCTCTATAACCACCTTGTATAACCATTAACTATCAAAAGTAATTCACTCTACACATTAAATATTTATATTAATATAATGTATAAACACATACATACAGTACATACATGCATACATATACACTTGTTCTGCAGTAAGTCTTAAATCATGATTTATGAACAATATGGTCATATAGGATTGTACAAGAGAAGAGTGTTTCCCCAGGTTTAAAAACAATTATTCTAGCTGCATGAAGATTGGATGGAAGATCCCCTCCCTCTATAATACAGTTAAATAGGGAGGTCAGATGTAGCAAAAGATTTGGAGCTAAAAGCTGATGATATTCAGCTCCAAAACCATCCGGCCCGAGAGGGTTCCCTTTTTTAAGTGTTTTAATTAAAGATAGAAACTGACAGGTGGAATCAGGGATACTCTATCATCATCTGTGAGGATAGGCAGCGCAGCATCTCTCAGAAACCTCATACCTAGCAATGGAGCATCAGGTGGGGCCTTATATTAAGCTTGGGAATACTTAAGGAATTCATTAGAAATATCTGATGTTTCAGTAATGCATAAAGATGATTTAAAGTTCAGCTTCAAGATAAGAGAGGGGTCGGAAGAGGATCTCGCTAACTTAGCCAATAATCTACCAGATTTGTTGCAACACCGAAAATATTGATTATGTTGATGATCAATACTTAGTTGGGCACGCTCAGTGCATAATGTGTCATACAGGTTTTTAGCATCTATATAGGCCTGTATAGCATTTGGAGAATCCTGCAGGAGAAGTACCTCATAGGCTTTTGATAGAGACATGCTAAGTTCCTCAACCCCAGCCGTCAAAGTTTTGTGTTTCCTGGACACATATTACATTTGACCCTTTATCACTGACTTGGAAGCCACCCAAAACAGGTTGATATCATCAATGAGTTCAAAATTATCATCAGCATAGTTGAAAAACGCCCTGTCCAGGTTAGCCCAAAAGTCTGCCGACTTTTCCAGATAAGCTGGAAACCTCCAATTACAAAATGTCAGGAGTGGGGAATGTATAACAAGAGTAAACCATATGGGGGGCATGATCAGAAATGGAAGAGGTTACTACCCATTGAAGCAGCGCATCAGAAACCAACCAAAAATCAATGCGAGAGGAGCTACAGTGGGGATGAGAGTAAATTGTGTTGCCTCAGGATGTAGGCTGTTGACATCTCCAAGGGTCACACAGCTGTATGGAATTAGTCAATAAGCTCAAAGAGGGTGGTGCCCCTCGACCCCAGGGCCGTAACTAGGGTAGTGCGACCTGTGGCACCGCATATGGCACCGCAGGGCAGGGGGTGCTGTTCGAGCCTTTCAATTTTCTGTTTATAATCATTCTCATTTGTAGTTTCCTCTTATTTTATCCCCAGCATCTCCTGGCCTCCCCATCTTTTCCCTAGCCCTTCCCCATGAGGCCGTGGCCCTTTTTGGGGTGCATTTTGTCCCATTGGAAAAATAGGGGGTACCAAGTCTCTTTCTGGCACAGGGTACCAAAATGTCTAGTTACGGCTCTGCTTGACCCCAACCCAGTCTTGTCAAACTTTCCAGGTCAGGGGATTACACAACGTTGAAATATTCACCTAGAATTATGTCCCCCTCCAACCTGCACTGCAGATGGACATAAAAGTCAGCAAAGCATGTAGGTTTTAAGAACCAAATCGGGCAGCCAATAAAGCCACCAATAAACCCATAACAAAAAAAATTGGTTAGAGAAGAAACAGGGAAGGGAAAGTATGGCGGACGGCAAGATGCACAGCAAGGAAAAACAGGGAAGGGGGGATAGGGACAGGGGAAAGAAGAAAAACATAGCAATACATTATTAAGATGTTATCATTTTCTTTCACAAACAGTAAATGGAAAACTATGGACATCAATAAATAGAACAAAAACTAGAGAAATACTACAATAAACAATAATATAGATATTACAGGAGACCAGAATATGGATCACACAGCAGTCGAAGAACCAGTAACAACCGTTGTCATTCATTTCACATCATCCATTTGTTTAGAGGACACCTCAGGGAGAGAATCCTGAAAGTTCTTGGCTGCAAGAAAGATGTCAAAGAAATAGTCTGTCTAGCATGGGAAACCTGCAGTTTAGCTGGATACAGTGGAGCAAAGTGAAGACCCAGTTCGAAAAGAAGTTTGCAAATCAGTGAGAATTCTCACCGTTTCATCGCCACCGTATATGAAAAGTCTTGAAATAAAAGAAGCAGATTCCCGTAATAGGAAAGTCCCGGATGTTCCCGGGATGCCTCCAGAAGCAGATCCCTGTCATCGTAGTTAAGGATCCTCATGATTACAGGATTTGGACAATACGGGCCTATATGATGAACTCATTACATTAGTAGGTACTCAGTGGGTGGAGTACAGCCCAATTCGAGGGTGAGCCAGCAGTAGTGGACCAAATGAGTAAGGTTCTTGGGTTTGATGGTTTCTCCAATACCTATGAGGCAGACAATATTCCTTCTATTTCTGTTCTCGAGGTCCTCTAGTTTATCCTGCATAGAAGTGACTGTGGCCTCCTGAGTATGCAAGGCTGTTTGGGTTGCAGTGAGATCATCTTCTAACTATGAAATCCTCTGCTCAGCCCACCCAAACTTATCAACGAGTGATATTCTTGTTATCACTCGTTGTGAATGTTAAATGGTGCTCCATCCAATCAGCTCCTACTGTCATGTGTTTGAAAAATGACAGTTAGGAGCTGATTGGTTGGAGCACCATTTAAGATTGGTAACAATAACAAGAATTCACTCGTTGATCAATCTGGGCAGTTGTGAGTGTTGATTAAATTGAGTGAGAGCAAAGTCCAATGAATCCTTCAAAGAGGCCAACTTCTGGTCCAGCAGGAATAATAAAATAATTGGTTATCTCCTGGGTCTTGAAGGAGGTGGTGAAACAGTCTAGGGAGAAGAGGCTCAATGCTAGTCCCTGACGGCTGCTGCCAATCCCAGACGTGGGCGAGGATGGAGTGTCTGTAACAGGGGCTCTTTTCCTCTCCCTCTTCCAGCCTGGCTACCTCTAGGGCCCTTGGGTTATTTAGCTAGAAACTTCTCTATGATGGCTCATAACAGAGAGCAGGAGCGAGGATGGGTTACGCCTGATGAGAGTTGCAGAAGAGTGGCAGCAGACGGTGAGGAGGACGTATAGGGCTGTGCATCAGTCTAATCTGCACCACCTTTGTACCAGGATCCACTGGGCAGGCAAGGTGAGGGAGAATGTAGAAAGGAGGCAGCAGGAGAGCAGGCTGTGTTATGGCCGGCCAGCCAGCCTTTTGACAAAGATCACTGGCCTGCTGGTGGTAGGAGCCTCACTGACCTGCAGCAAACCACCATCCAGAGGGAATAGGGGAGTGCAGCAGACAGAGGAGCTGCAATAGGGATGCCTGGGTGCATCCAAGATGGTGGCTGTGGTAGCACCCTGCACTTCAGGGCCAGATTCCAGGGCTTAGACTGGCAGGGAGCAGAAAACCTCCACTGCACTGCCAGCGAGACTTCCGCAGCTGCACCATACGTGGGGAGCTCCAGAAGAATGCGGCCACACATTTAAGACCGCCCACCGAAAGACCTTATTTTTATATTTATTTCAAAACTAGGATACATATATGCCTCTTATTGGAAAGGGAACTTAACATATAATTGTGCACTTAATCCATCTAGGTTAAGGATGAATGAATGAATTATAGTATCAAATCAATCCATATCCAATAGGATATATACAGTGCATACTTGGCAATTGATTACATTTCTACCTGGAACTGACATGATGCAATTGCTTGACAATCCCATAGAATCAGGCAGCCAATAGAGAGAGACCATCACCCGGCTCACCTGATATTTTCCACATGGGTCTAACATTCAGCGACATCTCTTCATTCCTCTTTGATGACACAATGCTGATGTGGCAAATTTTGATCGATTTCCTATGAAGCCAAATAAAACTCGGAGTCCCTAGGCTCTGGTGAGCCTTGATTAAGCTCACAGCTAAACACTCGTCGGCGTCATGTCTCTACCATTGAGCACAATTGATGTGTTGCGGTTTTAATCCCACTTGGGTTTTCAAATATGCTGACCCAGATACAAGTTTTAGATTCATACCTGTATTTGTTAGAATTGTTAAATTCCCTTTTTCAAAAGTGTTTGTGCCTCTAAAATAAATGTGTTATTTTGATGGATGGTATCTACTCTAATTAGAAGAAGAATTTGTGTTCCCAATCCATCTCCTTGATTCCTGGAAATGCTGACTCTGACACAGATTAATTTATATCTGTGTTCGATAGACATGCTAACATCCTATGCGTTGTAATTAAGGGGTATATTTATCAGATATCGAATTTGTTCATTTTTACATTTCTGGTGATTTTGCATTTGATTTTGAGCATCAGAGATTTACTAAAGTCAAAATCGAATGTGAAATCCAATGTAAAACTAAACCCCCTTCAAAATTGAATATAGTCTAAACATCAGTACTTTTACAACCAACATAGGCTCCCTTGATTTACTAAATTTAGATTTTAAAACTGAACACAAATCAAACTCAAAATCACCAAAATAATAGATTCATTACAGACAGACGATTTGAGATAGAAAACATTGTAGGTTGAAACTTCATTGTGATTCTTATAAAAGTGGACAGAAGCATGTGCTGCCCTCTGGCTGTAGGAAGAGTGGCTAATTCAGGCAATTCAATGCTGGACACTGTCCAGCAGTACGCAAATCACCATCTGACTCAGAGGACCCAGGAGCCTGAAGCAGAGAATAGCAGCAGCTTATTGAGGTACCACAGAGCCTACGCAGGCCTAGGTTCTTCCATGGGCATTTAAACCTCTATGCATTATCTGCTGGTGAGGTCATACAGATGTTCCACCTCACACTTCCAACCTTATGATGCTGTATGACCTTGTCAAGACTCAAGTTTGAGCCAGACACTGTACGATTATGTGCCATATCAGGCCTGCCCAAACTGCTATGTGCTCTGCATTTTTTTTGCCACTAGCTCCTTTCAGTCAGTGTCTGGTAGAGTGCTAGGTATATCTCAGCCTACCTTTAGCCACTAGCCACTAGCTCCTTTCAGTCAGTGTCTGGTAGAGTGCTAGGTATATCTCAGCCTACCCCACTTTGCACAAGTTGTGGCTGCTGTGGACCCCATCAGCACCACCTAAATCTACTTTCCCAGCCAGGTGTGGCAGTGGCATGAAGTTAGGGAAGCCTTCTATAGTCTTGCAGGCATGCCTAATGTCCTAAGAGCTATAGATTGCATACACATTGGGCTGAGACCACTCGGGATAATGCACACCTCTACATTAATCGTCATCATGCATATTCTATGAATGTGCAGGTGGTCTGTGATGCAAAACAAAAAATCACGAGTGTTGTAACTGGCTATTCTGGTTCGTGTCATGCTGCTAACATCCTCAGTAATTTGTCTCTCTCTGCAAAGTTTGAGGCGGGACAAATGCCAGAGGGATGGTTGCTTGGTACATGAGGTGATTTAGGCTATGGCTGTACCTCCTGGCCTCTGATTCCACTGTCATATCAGTATAATCCTTCCGAGCATAAGAATAATGAGGCACATATAGTCATTCAATCCATGATAGAACGCACCTTTGGGCTATTAAAAACTAGGCTCAGGTGTATTGATAAATCGGGAGGCAGAGTCTGATATTGTGCTCGGCAGCTGCCTATTGCATAAATCAACCACTCCCCCAGATTATGCAAAAGACAGTGAGCAAGCAAGGGTGTTGTCACCATCAAATGAGCACAGAAAGTGGAAGGCAGATTCACTTATTAACAACTATTTCAGGTGTAAGTACAGTATATTTGCATAATATTTGTGTGGAACTTTTAACTAGGGGTGTGCACCGGCCACTTTTCGTGTTTTGTGTTTTGGTTTTGGATCTGGATCTTTCTTCGTGTTTTGGATCTGGATTGGTTTTGCCAAAACCACCCTTCCGTGTTTTGGGTTCTGGGTTTTGTGTTTTGGATCTGTATTTTTTTTTAAAAAGCATAAAAACAGCTAAAATCACAGAATTTGTAGGTTTTTCTGCTCCTATGCTATTATTAACCTCAATAACCTTAATTTCCACTCATTTCCAGTCTATTCTGAACACCTCACACCTCACAATAGTGTTTTTATGTCCAAAAGGTTGCACCGAGGTAGCTGGATGACCATGCTAAGCGACACGAGTGGGCGGCACAAACACGTGACCCATCTAGGCGTGAAACTGCAGTGGCAGACAGGATGGCAGTTTGAAAAACTAGGCCCCAAACTGTACATAATGCAAAGAAAAAAAAGAGGTGCAAGATGGAATTGTCCTTGGGCCCTCCCACCCACCCTTATGTTGTATAAACAGGACATGCACACTTTAACAAACCAATCATTTCAGCGCCAGGGTCTGCCACACAACTGTGGCTGAAATGATTGGTTCGTTTGGGCCCCTACAAAACAAGCTGGCAATTAATCTGTCCCTGCACAAACTGGCTCTACGGAGGCAAGATGTCATCCTCATCCTCCTCATCCACCGATTCCTCACCCTCTTCAGTGTGTACATCCTCATCCTCACAGAGTATTAATTCGTCCCTGCTGGAACCACAGGTCCCTCTGTACGTTCTGGAGGCTGGTCTCCCTGGAAGAGTTGATAATTCATTTTATGAACATCATCTTCTCCACATTTTGTGGAAGCAACCTCCTACGCCTTTTGCTGACAAGATTCCCGGCTGCACTAAACACTCTTTCGGAGTACACACTGGAGGGGGGGCAACTCAGGTAAAATAGAGCCAGTTTGTACAGGGACCTCCAAATTGCTTCTTTTTCCTGCCAGTACAGGTACGGACTGTCTGACATGCCTACTTGGATGCTGTCACCGATGTAATCCTTTAACAGACAGACGCACGCTTGTTGCTGCTGCTTTGAGGATGCAAGTGCGGCTACAGCCCACACAATTCACAAAGACAGAAAAAAAAAAGAATATTTTTATTGTTTGTGGAGCGCACTTTGAGGGTTACACCACCCTTTAACAGACAGACGCACGCTTGTCGCTGCTGCTTTGAGGATGCAAGTGCGGCTACAGCCCACACAATTCACAAAGACAGAAAAAAGAAGAAGAATATTTTTATTGTTTGTGTAGCACACTTTGAGGGTGTCACCACCCTTTAACAGACAGACGCACGCTTGTCGCTGCTGCTTTAAGGATGCAGGTGCGGCTACAGCCCACACATTTCACAAAGACCGAAAAAAAAAGAACAATATTTTAATTGTTTGTGTAGCACACTTTGAGGGTGTCACCACCCTTTAACAGACAGACGCACGCTTGTCGCTGCTGCTTTAAGGATGCAGGTGCGGCTACAGCCCACACAATTCACAAAGACAGAAAAAAGAAGAAGAATATTTTTACTGTTTGTGTAGCACACTTTGAGGGTGTCACCACCCTTTAACAGACAGACGCACGCTTGTCGCTGCTGCTTTGAGGATGCAAGTGCGGCTACATCGCACACAAGTCACAAACACATTAAAAAAAAAAATTTATTTTTTGGAGCACTTTGAGAGTTACAACACCCTTTAACAGACAGACGCACGCTTGTCGCTGCTGCTTTGAGGATGCAAGTGCGGCTACAGCCCACACAATTCACAAAGACAGAAAAAAAAAGAACAATATTTTAATTGTTTGTGTAGCACACTTTGAGGGTGTCACCACCCTTTAACAGACAGACGCACGCTTGTCGCTGCTGCTTTAAGGATGCAGGTGCGGCTACAGCCCACATAATTCACAAAGACAGAAAAAAGAAGAATATTTTTATTGTTTGTGTAGCACACTTTGAGGGTGTCACCACCCTTTAACAGACAGACGCATGCTTGTCGCTGCTGCTTTGAGGATGCAAGTGCGGCTACAGCCCACACAATTCACAAAGACAGAAAAAAGAAGAAGAATATTTTTATTGTTTGTGTAGCACACTTTGAGGGTGTCACCACCCTTTAACAGACAGGCGCACGCTTGTCGCTGCTGCTTTAAGGATGCAGGTGCGGCTACAGCCCACACATTTCACAAAGACCGAAAAAAAAAGAACAATATTTTAATTGTTTGTGTAGCACACTTTGAGGGTGTCACCACCCTTTAACAGACAGACGAACGCTTGTCGCTGCTGCTTTAAGGATGCAGGTGCGGCTACAGCCCACACAATTCACAAAGACAGAAAAAAGAAGAATATTTTTACTGTTTGTGTAGCACACTTTGAGGGTGTCACCACCCTTTAACAGACAGACGCACGCTTGTCGCTGCTGCTTTGAGGATGCAAGTGCGGCTACATCGCACACAAGTCACAAACACATTAAAAAAATAGTTTTTTATTTTTTGGAGCACTTTGAGAGTTACACCACCCTTTAACAGACAGACACACGCTTGTCGCTGCTGCTTTAAGGATGCAGGTGCGGCTACAGCCCACACATTTCACAAAGACAGAAAAAAGAAGAAGAATATTTTTATTGTTTGTGTAGCACACTTTGAGGGTGTCACCACCCTTTAACAGACAGACGCACGCTTGTCGCTGCTGCTTTGAGGATGCAAGTGCGGCTACATCGCACACAAGTCACAAACACATTAAAAAAAAATTTTTATTTTTTGGAGCACTTTGAGAGTTACAACACCCTTTAACAGACAGACGCACGCTTGTCGCTGCTGCTTTGAGGATGCAAGTGCGGCTACAGCCCACACAATTCACAAAGACAGAAAAAAAAAGAACAATATTTTAATTGTTTGTGTAGCACACTTTGAGGGTGTCACCACCCTTTAACAGACAGACGCACGCTTGTCGCTGCTGCTTTAAGGATGCAGGTGCGGCTACAGCCCACATAATTCACAAAGACAGAAAAAAGAAGAATATTTTTATTGTTTGTGTAGCACACTTTGAGGGTGTCACCACCCTTTAACAGACAGACGCATGCTTGTCGCTGCTGCTTTGAGGATGCAGGTGGAATCTAGACGGGATTTGGAACCGAGGACACACTACCTCCATCAATTGTCTAAATGCCAATGCACTAATGGCGGATACCGGATGCACGTCTAACACCAACATAGCAGTCAAGGCCTCAGTTATACGTTTTGCTTCAGGATGACTGCTGTCGTACTTCATCCTCATCGCTAGGGACTGTTGGAGGGTCAATTGTTTAGTAAAAGTAGTGATATTCCTACTTCCTCTCTGGGATGATGAACAACTCCCAGCAGCAGCAACAGCACTAGGAGGAAGTGGTTCTTGATCTTTCCCTATTTTATTTTTATCGGAGAAAGTTTGGTCCTCCATTTATGTTATATTGATATATACGTGCGGCTAAAGCGCACACAAACACAGAAAATATTTTTTTATTTTTGCTGGAGAGTAGTGCACTTTGTGGGTTACACCACCCTTTAAGAAATGAGCCAGCCGGCTCTTTACTTATGGGACACAGGCGCACGCTTGGCGCTGCTCCTTTGTTGATGCACGTGCAGCCACAGTGCACACAAGTCACAAACACAGAAAATATATATTTTTTTGTTTTGGAGTGTACTTTGGGGGTTACAGAACCCTTTAACGATCAAGCCAGCCGGCCCTTTACTTATGACACAGGCGCACGCTTGGCACTACTTTGTTGATGCACGTGCGGCTACTGCGCATACAATTCACATACACAGAAAATAATTTTTTTTTTGGTTTGGACTGGAGTGTACTTTGGGGGTTACAGCACCTTTTAACGGTCAAGCCAGCTGGCCCTTTACTTATGACACAGGCGCACGCTTGGCACTACTTTGTTGATGCACGTGCGGCTACTGCGCACACAATTCACAAACACAGGAAATAATTTTTTTTTTGGTTTGGACTGGAGTGTACTTTCGGGGGTTACAGCACCCTTAACGGTCAAGCCAGCCGGCCCTTTACTTATGACACAGGCGCACGCTTGGCACTACTTTGTTGATGCACGTGCGGCTACTGCGCACACAATTCACAAACACAGAAAATAATTTTTTTTTTGGTTTGGACTGGAGTGTACTTTGGGGGTTACAGCACCCTTTAACGGTCAAGCCAGCCGGCCCTTTACTTATGACACAGGCGCACGCTTGGCTCTACTTTGTTGATGCACGTGCGGCTACTGCGCACACAATTCACAAACACAGAAAATAATTTTTCTTGTGGTTTGGACTGGAATGTACTTTGGGGGTTACAGCACCCTTTAACGGTCAAGCCAGCCGGCCCTTTACTTATGACACAGGCGCACGCTTGGCATTACTTTGTTGATGCACGTGCGGCTACTGCGCACACAATTCACAAACACAGAAAATATATTATTTTTTTAGCACTTGGGGGGAGCACCCCTGATGGACAGAGCACCCCCTGGACAACACTACAGCACCCCTTTAGGACTGGGACACTGCACAGGACTTTGGAGTGGACACAGCCCCTATGGACAACTGACTGCACAACACAGTCCAGCCAGCCCCTATGGACTTTGAAGTAGTGGACACAGCCCCTATTAACAACAGCAGCACAGCACAACACAGCCAGCCCCTATGGACTTTGAAGTAGTGGACAACAGCAGCACTACACTACACTACACTACACAGCCCTAACTCCCACCCTCCCTCTTCACTGTCCACAGCCGAGTGAGAAAATGGCGCCGACGCGGGTACCTTATATAGGATCCAAAACCCGCGAGACTCGGAAGGCGGGATGATGACGTTTTGCCTCGATTTCAGATCCGAGTCAGGCGGGAAAAGTCGAGCCTGACTCGGATCGGACTCGGATCGGGGGGGCTCGGGGGGGTTCGGATTTCAGAAATCCGAACCCGCTCACCCCTACTTTTAACATAACCATTCATTATCTTGTATAGTTAGGGGAAAATGTATAAAACAGTGTAAAAGAGGTTTGAATGTTAAAATTGTTAATTTCATTATCCTTCTTTTAAAAAAAACACAACTAAGTTATCATATATTTGACAACAGCTGTAATTTATACATTTCCTATTGCTAGACTTCACAAAATGAATATTTGAAACCATTTACATATCTTCATACATCAACACCTTACTTGTTATTAACATTAACAATGTAAAATTGAAGATAGTAATAATTTAAGGCTTGGTTACTGCCAACAATATTAATTTTGCTGTATAAACCAACAAATAACCTTGTTTTTTCTAAACCTCTTCAGAATTCATTGAAGCCAAAAATAAATAGTAGGTAAGTATACTTTCATCACTCAAAAATAAAGTATCTCTTACATTTATGGTATTTTGCAGGGGGGAGGAGGATCTGTACTCATGCGTGTTATTCCACCACCGGTTCATAGCTCACAGCTTGGTGGTGTAGTTGGTTCTAAACTTGGTGCCAGGGTGCTGCTAATGGAACTTGGGGCCTGATTCAGCATGGATTGCAAGTCTGCAATCACACACACTCGCGCATAGAGAAATTATACAAATGAATGCGATTGCACTGCGATCACAGCACTTTACCAAGACGCCCCCAGCTCAAAAAGCCACCCACTTCGCATTACATACATCCACAAGTCAGTGAAAAATGAGAGATATGGTAGACTTACCTACATAATTCCTTTTCTTCGAGGTCCATAGGGATACCATGGGGAATATTATGGTTGGAGACCAGCCACCAAACATTTAAAGCTTCAGCTCCCAGGATGCCTGGGGTACTCCTCCATATATACCCCACCCCTAGCCATAGGACTTCAGTTTAGTTAACAAGCCTCAAGGCAGGAGAAGGAAAGAGGAGAAGGAAGAGCAATCGTACACCAGAAACACTCTTACACAAAATGAGGGAATCTGTGCCCAAAAGAAAAATGTACCCATGCAGCCAGGTGCAACAGGGTGGGTGCCCTGTGGACCCTATGGACCTCAAAGAAAAGGAGTTATCTAGGTAAATCTACCATAACTCTAATTTTCTTCTTCAGAGTCCATAGGGATCCACAAGGATACCATGGGGATGTCCTAAAGCAGTTCCCCAAGGGTGGGGGATGCTCCTGAGCAGAAAGGAGAACTCGCCACCCAAAGGAAGCATCCTGAGAGGCAAAAGTAACAAAAAAAAGTGTGGACAGAAGACCACGTGGCTGCCTTGCACAATTGCTCAACAGAGGCACCATGACTAACTGCCCACGATGGCCCTACAGACTGAGTAGACTGTGCTGTCACTATGTTTGGGACAGGGAGATCAACCTGTGTGTGCGCCTGAGAGATAGTCATGCGTAGCCATCTCACCATAGTCTGCTTATTGGCTGGCCATCCTTGCTTGTGAAAACCATATAATACAAAAAGAGCATCTGATTTTTTAACAGAGTTTGTGCACTCCATATAGATACGGAAAGCACAAACTACATCCAGGGAGGCTGCACCTACAGAAAGATCTGGAGCCTGAAAAGCTGGAACTACAATTTCTTAATTTACATGAAAACAGGACACTACCTTAGGAAGGTAACCCTTCTTTGTATGAAGAACAGCTTTATTCCGGTGAAAAATCAAAAATGTAGAGTGAAAAGAAAGCGCTGCCAAATCAGAGACTCTGCGAGCAGAAGAGATAGCGAGAAGAAAAAGTGTCTTCGCTGTCAACTATTTCAAATCCACAGAGTCCATAGGTTCAAATGGGGGAGCTTGTAGCCACTTAAGAACCAAAGATAGATCCCATGGTCCTACTGGTGGGACAAAAGGAGGCTGAACTCGCAGAACTGCCTGAAAAAAAATTCTAACATCTGGTAATGAAGCAATCTTTCTCTGGTATCAGACTGTCAATGCAGAAACCTGCTGTAACCAGTGGGTTAAATAATTAATTTCTACATAGGCATATAAGTTGTAACACACAACCTGTGCTAGGCCCCATTGAGGTTTGAAAAGAGTTTGTATTCCTGCAGTCTGCACACACTGGTCAGATAACCTTTTGAGATCAAACAAGCCATAACTTGAGGGGCCAACTTGTACCTGTCACTATTAGTAGATGTATAATGAGCCATTTACAGCTAATATGGTGTTATCAGTAGACAGTGAGCCACATTCCAGTGGGGTGACCATTGTAAAATGTGTAGAGATGCTAAGCATTATGGGTAACTGATAGTGATGTCCATATTCTCTAAACAATGGGGCTTTGAGAGTTTATCTCCAGACATTAGGATACGTCATTACTGTATTTCTTTGTCTGGTAGTATATGTTAGTGCTTACAGAGCATGAGCAAGAGATAAGTATGGTTCATGCTATGTTGTACCAATCAGTGCTTGATACCCAGTTTGTTACTAATATGGGCTTAATATCCGGAAAGCCAACACCCCAGATTAGGGTATATAAATCAAGGATCTAGACAAAGGCTTTTTGGCTCGTGCATGGACCTGAGACTGCAGAAGGTTGCCGCAATGTAAATTGAACTACCTGGGCATTGTTGAAATGAAGGCTCCTCAGATAAAGATGAAGTACATCTTATTTTGAAGATGAACTACTGGGGTCATCTGAATACCTAGACAAAAGTTGAATATACTGTATACTTTGTATGTCAATTGTTTGTTTGTTACGTGTAAATAAAGGGTGTTCATTTGTACTCACTCAAAGGGTCACGTGTGTGTACTATTCATTTCGATCAGAACGAAACCCACCTTTATGCAACTCCACCTGCACTCTCAAAGTGGCTAGGCAGAGACCAAGATCTAAATCAGCCTGGAGAAAAGCCAGTACCCGGGAAACCCTAAACACTTTAGGGTCATACTTCCTGTGGGAACACCACTGACTAAAAGAATGCCAAACCCTGTAATAAATATGGGCAGAGGCAGGCTTTCATGCTCTAAGCATCATTTGAATCACAGAACTGGAAAAACCTTTGGCTTTTAAGAGGGAAGATTCAAGAGCCACGCCATCAAAGCCAGATGCGGTAAGTCCCGATGCCGGCAGGGACCATGTGTTAACAGATCCTGCCATAGAGGAAGAGGATACGGACTGTCTATGGATAGATTCTGTATGTCGGTGAACCAATGACGTCTGGGCCAAGCTGAAGCTAAGTTTATTATTATTACACGAGTGTTCAGTGTGCCTTGTTGCCTAGGTGACACGTCGGCTCTCAGTGACGTCACCGGCATGCGCCGAGGATGGAGCGACAGCCGGATGCTGAACCACGTGGCGTCCAGACACACCTGGTGGGGCTATGGGTATATAAGGTAAGAACTCTGTTAATATTTGTATGTCCTGATGACGAGTTAATAAACTCGAAACATTGACTTCATGACTTCAGTTTTCTTTGCTTCAAGTCCAGAGAGTGACACCTACCCTGCCTGCCATATATATATATATATATATATATATATAAATCCAAAAGTTTAGACACTCCCAAATTAAGGTGGCAGCCGATAACTTCCCTAGGATAGTTAAATCAGAAAACCATCAAACTGTAAATATGAGAAAGTTTGTGGAAGACAGGCGCCTTCAGTGTACCAGTCAGTTGGACAATGTTCATAGAGGATTGTTAGGTCACAGGATCCTATGGGATAATTCCTGAGATGTTCTCACATTACGACCTTCTTGATATGTGACTCAAAAAAGAGAAAAGAAAAAAAAAAAAACATAGTGTAGCTAGTAATAGATATATGTAAGCAGTGCTCAATCACACTGGAAATGGTGAAAATACACTCAGTGAAAAAGCACTTCAAACGTGCTTAAAACAGGCCAGTTTTTTCCGCACCAATGATATCAAAGACTCGTACCGACTTTCTGTCTTTGTAACTTAGCATATATCAAATTCTTTGATTATCCTGGACTTCCTTCATATCCATAAGTATAACACCTCCGCACAGGACGATATATAAGAGAATAAGGAAAGCCTCCATAGTGCATTACATTTAAAACACACAAAGTCTAATTAATAAATAAGGACTCGTACGTCAATAAAAAATATAAACAGCTTATCTGTCTGGTAGAAGAGGGTAACAGCAGAATATCCCGATATATAGATATGTATATATATATATATATATATATATATATGAGGGAAATTGGAGGAAAGAGGTTCATCAGCTTGAAATCCCCATCTTACTGTCCATGAATGCTGCTGATGGATTTCTGCACCTGGACCCGTACCTGGGGACCTTGTGGTTGTGACATGATGTCATGAGATCTATGTCAGGTAGACCCCATTTGTTCACCAAGAGCTGAAACACTCCCGGGTGGAGAGACCACTCTCCGGCATGTATGTCCTGATGACTTAGGAAGTCTGCTTCCCAATTGAGGACTCCCAGTATGAATATTGCAGAGATGGCCAGAATATGACATTCTGCCCAAATCAGAACCTTTGTCACTTCCTTCATTGCTGCATGACTGTGTGCCTCCCTGATGATTGAGATAGGCCATTGTAGTCGCGTTGTTGGACTGGATCTGGACTGGCCTGCCCTGGAGCAGGTCCTGCGCTATCATAAGTGCTCTGCATACTGCTCGCAGTTCCAGAATATTTATTGGCAGATGACTTTCATGATTTGTCCATCTTCCCTGAAAAGTGTGATGACCCGTCACTGCCCCCCATCTGTGAAGACTGACATCTGTGGTGAGAAGCACCCGATTTGGAATCCAGAATGGGCGCCCTTTGTCCAGATGATCCTTTCTCAGCCACCACTGGAGGGAGAGATGAACCTCTGGAGTGAGAATATTGCCTTAAGATATGTTTCAATATTCTTATCTGTGGAATCCTTCAGAGAAGATGCTGACGGAATAGGCAACATAGCATTTCTGACTAAGAACCTGATACAGACCCGTTCCCTAGTTGTGGCCGCTCGCTCCCAGCGTATGGTGTTTATAGACGCCCACCAGCCTGTCTTTAGCCGCCCACTTGCGTACGTCATCTCCAGGTAGTATATACAACCATCGGTACATCGGGTTCCATCGAATCTGACCGCAGCGCTTGCGGTTGTCTGTACCCTACCACAAGCATTGCGAGCACTTCAGTGTAAAAATCAACCAGGTGACGTGTAATATGATGTTGCCTGTTAATTATGCATGCCTCTGAAATGGCATGAAAACACTCTGGCACGCCTGCGTCCGCAACTCCACTCCCCCGTTACTACTGGCCTGCCCCTGTTACCACCCACAAACAGCCTCTACTGTCAATAATTCCACTGGGCTGTGTTTGCAGAGCGAGCGAGAAATTTCCGAACGCTCATACTAGTTTGTGTACGAGCACTGTGATCTACACGCATGCACATTAGTAAACATCGTCTGCAATGAGCGGCTGCTTGCTAGCGACTAGCTCTGAATGAGCTGCTATGTGCATTACGTGAGCATCCATAGTAGGAGGTACCTCCCACTTAGTACATTCAGAAGCTGGGAAAGGATACAACAATGTTAATTTTTCATGCACATAAAACCGTTTATCCTGGATACCCCATGCCTTTTCCATAAGCTCAGTGAGCTGCTCGGATTTAGGAAATTCCGTTTTGACCACTTTGCGGTGTTTAAACACTGAAGCCTTCTTATTAGGGGCTGGTTCATCATTCTGAATATCTAGGATCAATTTAACCACCCTCACCAAAGAAGGAAGATCCACTGAGTATGAATGGTCCTCCTCTCCCAAGCTAGATCATGGAGAAGAACCCTGCGCATCATCCGATTCTTCGGATAATGCGTCTGAATCCATATGCTGAGCAGACTGATAAAAAGATATCCTTCGCTTAGGTGCCTTAGTAACTACCGGTCTGCTTGCAACAGCTGACTGAGCCATACTCTGACTTGAGTTAGCATAAGCATCCATCCAGGAAGGATGTAAACATAGCATGCTGTGGGTACCCCATACAAGGAGGCATTATGGGAGTAGCCATATGATCCACAAACTGCTTCATAACCTGAGACAAGGACGACATCCAAGATGGCTCTTGTACAGGGACTGGTATACTGGACTGGTGAGGTCTGGTGAGGCTCTTTATAACAGACAACACACAAACCATCCTTTATCAAGTCCTGAGAGGTCAAGCTCGCTAAACAGGCTTTACATGAAACGAGCACAGGGGCCTCCCCGTCCTGATTGCCTTTACTTTTTGACATATCAATTGTAAAGATAACAATGTAATGTAACAACCTTCACAAAAAACAATTAAATGTGCAGTATAAAGCAAAACCCCACACACCTGCAACAATGGAATGAGGAAACAAACAGTGATAGTTCTTCTAACTGACAGTCAGAAATAAAAGGCAGTATCAACACAGCAGCTAGCAAACTGTCACATACAATGCATATGCCATTTAGTTGCAATGGACTCTGAATCAACTACTCAAAAACACAATGCTTGGTAGAATATAGGGCCTGATTCAGAGCCGGACGCTCTGACAAGAGAGCTCGCTCTGAATCAGGGCCCTCCTACCTAAAATTGGAGCGGCCTCCTGGCCACTCGCATAGCTGTGGGTGACCACCCACAGCATATGCGAGTGGCCAAAAAGATGGTCGCGATGGTCAAGACCATCGCGACCATTGGGCTTGCGACGAGACCCTGCGGTAGGATGGAGCTCCCTCCGTCGTGCGCATGCACACTAGGGCACCATCGACCCGCTTGCGAGCGCTCAGTGCTCGCGAGCGGGTCTGAATCAGGCCCATAGAGCACTATGGAGCTCATGCAGACCCGCTCGCTAAGATGCAAACTCTCGCTACTGCCGATGTTATGCATTGTGCGCATACATATGCATCGCAGTGCGTGTGCGCATACCTTAGCGAAAGTTCACAATGCATTCGCTCGCTGCGCATAGACAGCCCAGCAGAGTGAGTGACAAGGGAAGCCGTTTGTAGGTGGTAACAGGGGCTGGCCATTAAAAATGGGGGAGTGGAGGTGCAAACGCAGGTGCATCTCAATGGCGTTTTAGAGGTGTGCATAATTAAAAGACAGCATCATAGTACATGTCACCTGGTTTGTTTTTACACTGAAGTGCTCGCAGTGCTTGCGGCAGGGTATGGTCAGCCTCAAGTGCTGCGATCACATATGATGTACCGATGGTTGCATACACTTCCTGGACATGACGTGCACAAGTGGGCGTCTTAAAACAGGCTGGTGGGTGTCTGCATACACTATGTGATCGCTCTCTAAGAAATACTGGGCGTGCTAATGCATTGCTATGCGATAGCACTGCCTACGCAATTTGCATACAGATCGTGCGAGCGATCACATTTAGCGAGCGGCTCTGAATCAGGCCCTATATACCTGACCCATAGGAGAGGTATACAGAGAGACTGACCCCCTCCTGAGACCAACAGCACACCGATAGTGGACTGTGATCGTCTCATATACACGAGGCGGGTAGGAGGAGCGACCCAGATGCGTGAAAACCTTTGATGGGCCCACGCCTGGGTCAGGGGAGGGGCTGCCGGGGGAGCGCCTACCTCCCCTAAGCTGCATTAATCGGCCGGGTACACTGGCCTCGTGGCAGCAGAAGTGTCTGCTGCCGATCCCCAGCGTTAGACGATAAGGCTCCGGCAGTCTAGTGAGGACGCAGACGTTCCCGGCCCTGACTGCAGCGGCTTCCAGTGCGTCTCCTATGCCAGAAGCAAGGACTGCCATGCGCGATTCCCCGTAAATGAGGAATCGCCTTACCTGACATCTCTGTGTGTCCAGTTGCAGTCCCGGTACCAGCATCGCTTCTAGCAAGCTCAGATACCCGCCGGAATCACGAGCCCCGTTACTGGTGTTGCGGCCCGGTGGATGCTCTGTACTGCCAACCCAAAAATATAAGAAAATAACATAAACAGAAAATAAAAGCTTAGGACTGCCTGCCAGTTCCCCTGCTACAAAAGGTGCGTCTGAATCCTGCCGCACCAAACGAACAAATGAAAGCCTGTGGCTGGGGGTGGGGTATATGTAGAGTAGGACCTGAGGCATCCTGGGAGCTGAAAGCTTTAACTGTTTGGTGCCTGGATCTCTCCAACCACATTACTCCATGGTATCCCTGTATATACCTATGGACCCTGAAGAAGAAATAAGAGAACATTAACGACTATATAACACATTTTTTATTCTTTAGCAGTGTGTGTACAATTTTTAATATTCATACGATTTAGTTTTTGCTTTTTTAAGTAAAAAAAATAAACAATTTTTAGCCTAATATACACTATTTTAACATAAGAGTAATTCAAACAAAGGTCTTTTTTTTTAAGTTCAAAGTAAGCCAGAATAAATAAAAAATAAAAACGTGTGTCAATGAAACTTTAGTCAACTTAAACAAGGTTGAATAGGGGTGCATGCATGGACATAGCATACCAGAGAGGTTGCCTTTTCAATTATTCACAATATGGGAACAACAACGCCAAATGCGAACTGTAAAATTGAATAGAAAAACGGGTGTATTTTAAGTATGGACATCACGGGGTGACACAGGTGGTCAAAAGCGTAACATTGGTGGTCAGCAGCATAGTATAGGTAGTCAGCAGCGTAGCGTAACATTGGTGGTCAGCAGCATAACAGGTAGTGAGCAGTGTAGTATAATATGGGTGGTCAGCAGCATCATTGGTGATCAGCAGCATAACAGGTAGTCAGCAGCGTAGTATAATATAGGTGGTCAGCAGCATCATTGGTGATCAGCAGCATAACAGGTAGCAGCGTAGTATAATATGGGTGGTCAGCCGCATCATTGGTGATCAGCAGCATAACAGGTAGTCAGCAGTGTTGTATAATATAGGTGGTCAGCCGCATCATTGGTGATCAGCAGCATAACAGGTAGTCAGCAGTGTAGCGTAACATTGGTGGTCAGCAGCATAACAGGTAGTCAGCAGCATAGTATAATATAGGTGGTCAGCCGCATCATTGGTGATCAGCAGAATAACAGGTAGTCAGCAGCGTAGTATAATATGGGTGGTCAGCAGCATCATTGGTGATCAGCAGAATAACAGGTAGTCAGCAGCGTAGTATAATATGGGTGGTCAGCAGCATCATTGGTGATCAGCAGAATAACAGGTAGTCAGCCGCGTAGTATAATATGGGTGGTCAGCAGCATCATTGGTGATCAGCAGCATAACAGGTAGTCAGCAGTGTTGTATAATATAGGTGGTCAGCCGCATCATTGGTGATCAGCAGCATAACAGGTAGTCAGCAGTGTAGCGTAACATTGGTGGTCAGCAGCGTAACAGGTAGTCAGCAGCGTAGTATAATATAGGTGGTCAGCCGCATCATTGGTGATCAGCAGAATAACAGGTAGTCAGCAGCGTAGTATAATATGGGTGGTCAGCAGCATCATTGGTGATCAGCAGCATAACAGGTAGTCAGCAGCGTAGTGTAATATAGGTGGCCAGCAGCATCATTGGTGATCAGCAGAATAACAGGTAGTCAGCAGCGAGGTATAATATGGGTGGTCAGCAGCATCATTGGTGATCAGCAGCATAACAGGTAGTCAGCAGTGTAGTATAATATGGGTGGTCAGCAGCATCATTGGTGATCAGCAGCATAACAGGTAGTCAGCAGCATAGTATAATATAGGTGGTCAGCAGCATCATTGGTGATCAGCAGCATAACAGGTAGCAGCGTAGTATAATATGGGTGGTCAGCTGCATCATTGGTGATCAGCAGCATAACAGGTAGTCAGCAGTGTTGTATAATATAGGTGGTCAGCCGCATCATTGGTGATCAGCAGCATAACAGGTAGCAGCGTAGTATAATATGGGTGGTCAGCCGCATCATTGGTGATCAGCAGCATAACAGGTAGTCAGCAGTGTTGTATAATATAGGTGGTCAGCCGCATCATTGGTGATCAGCAGCATAACAGGTAGTCAGCAGTGTAGCGTAACATTGGTGGTCAGCAGCATAACAGGTAGTCAGCAGCATAGTATAATATAGGTGGTCAGCCGCATCATTGGTGATCAGCAGAATAACAGGTAGTCAGCAGCGTAGTATAATATGGGTGGTCAGCAGCATCATTGGTGATCAGCAGAATAACAGGTAGTCAGCAGCGTAGTATAATATGGGTGGTCAGCAGCATCATTGGTGATCAGCAGAATAACAGGTAGTCAGCCGCGTAGTATAATATGGGTGGTCAGCAGCATCATTGGTGATCAGCAGCATAACAGGTAGTCAGCAGTGTTGTATAATATAGGTGGTCAGCCGCATCATTGGTGATCAGCAGCATAACAGGTAGTCAGCAGTGTAGCGTAACATTGGTGGTCAGCAGCGTAACAGGTAGTCAGCAGCGTAGTATAATATAGGTGGTCAGCCGCATCATTGGTGATCAGCAGAATAACAGGTAGTCAGCAGCGTAGTATAATATGGGTGGTCAGCAGCATCATTGGTGATCAGCAGCATAACAGGTAGTCAGCAGCGTAGTGTAATATAGGTGGTCAGCAGCATCATTGGTGATCAGCAGAATAACAGGTAGTCAGCAGCGTAGTATAATATGGGTGGTCAGCAGCATCATTGGTGATCAGCAGCATAACAGGTAATCAGCAGTGTAGCGTAACATTGGTGGTTATTAGCATAACATAGATGGTCATCAGCACATGGTAGAATAAGGGTTGCAATAAACGTATGTACATCACTACATTAGTGGCCAGTAGCATAATAGAGGGGTGCAGGCATGGACATTACATACCTAGGAATGGATCCCGATTGTGAATCCCCTTGAATAACGCCAAAAGCGAACTGCAAAGTTGAAAACAAGAACAGGTGTATTATAAGTAAGGACATCATGGGGTAACATTGGTGGTCAGCAGCAGTACACAGAGAATAGAGGGGTGCAGGCATGAATACATACCGATGCACAGAATGGATCCTGATGCTGCTGCAGATCACTCCGATGATCTGGAACAAAATGGAGGACAGGAGTGTTCAGGGAGTGCCTCTCAGGTGACGTCCACATTGGCCAGGTCGGAACAAAATATCGTTTGTTGTTTGGTAGAGAGTACACACTACATGATTTGCTGTAAATCGTTAACGAGATTGTCCGACTGAGCTGCATGTAGGGGCGACCTGAAAATACGAGGGGCGGTTTGTCATTCCAATCAGTCAGAATCGGGCAAATTGCTTAAAAAAACTTGTGTATGCACTTTAAGGAGCTTATTTTGGACTGCATTGTGTTGCATCTGTATGTTCATAAACTCCACCCAAGTACGCTCAAAAGCATAAGTGGCTCCTAGAAAATCTGAACCACTGTCTCTTTTCATGCGGTGGTGCAGCTTGTTCGACTTCTGGAGGTTCGGGGACAGTGCCTGTAACTGCAGAGTAAAAGTTTCTTCCTCAACATTTTCGTGCCTTGCCTGGGAGAAAGTCGTCCAACTTTGAAAGATCAAAATCTGCATACAGGAAGTTCAGTGACAAAGTTTAATTAATGATTTTTGAAGTAATTTTTTTTTATTTACACAGAAATGTTTTCTACCACCCTAAAACCATGACTCTACTAAGTTGTGTTTTTTAGAAAGCTTAAAAGAACCACATAAAACATAGATGATGGCAAATGTGGTGGTGTGAAGAGAACATTATCGGTGTGAACATTTTATGTTGCCACGTCACCAGAGCACGTTGGAATCCAGGCACCAGATAGATCTATTTATGTAAAAAATGATGTTAGAATTTTTTGTTTGTAAACACCAACATTGCACATATTTATTACTTTGTAATCCAAAAAACGGTGTGCGCTAAATAAATATAAATTCAAGCAGGTGCAAGTGATTGCATTATTATTTGCCAGTAGTAAGGGGAAATCCAGAAGCCATAAATATTTGTTTCTAATCTGAATTTCATAGTGTGCGTAATTACACAGTATTTTTTAATGTAGCTGTGGAAAATGGGAGTGATTTTTTATTTATTTGTTTCAGTACACAACAACTGATTTCCTTAATTACCAGCACATTCTTCCTCAAGTTGTGGGTCTTGGGTAGCTGCAGGTGCACTTCTGGGTTGTGCTAAAAAGATCAGTTACATTTACTTATAGGTACACAAAACACAAATATATTGTCTGTTAACTTGTATTGTGTATTTTCACAACATTACTTCTAAAATGTATGCTACAAATACATATGTAACCAAATAAAAATGTACGTGTCACATATGTTTGTATTGGTGTATGCAGGGAGTTATCAAATGACTCATCAGGCACAGGCCGACATGGTGGTGCATCAGTGTCATGCACATTGACCCCAGCCACCAGTTCCAGCAGCATTATAGCTTTTATTTGCTCCTTATATTCATTGTATTGTATGTCCTCAGGTAATCCACTTCCAGTGCCGCTGGAAGAACGCCTTTCCTAGGCCATTTTTGCTTTCACCAGTCGACGTATTTCGGAGAAGCGCTTTAGGCACTGTAGTTTGTTCACTTGACAATGCCTATAGAATTTACGGCATCTACAACCAGTGGCGTAACTAGGGTATTTGGAGCCCAGGGCAAATTTGAAAAGGGACCCCCCCCAAAAAAAAAAACCTAAATAAATAAATGGGCATGGTCACTTAAAAAATGGGGCGTGTCAACATGACACACCCCTTTATTTTCACACTGACCATTCCTATCCATATGCACCTTAACCCCAGTAGTACCCCTTATACAGTACCCCCAGTATGCAGTTGGATCCCTCTTATGCAGGCCCATAGTAGTGCCCCTTATACGGTATCCCCAGTAGTGGTCCCCTTTATACAGCCCCCAATTAGTTCCCCTTACTCAGTACCTCCAGTAGTGGCCCCCCCAAATGCAGTGCCCCATGTAGTGTTCCCCCTTATGCAGTGCCCCCAGTAGCAGTCTCCACAATGCAGTGCCCCCAGTAGTGGTCCCCCGAGTGCAGTGCCTCTAGTAGTAGGCCCCTTTTATAATGCCCCCAGTGGTAGTTCCCCCCCAAGTAGTAGTCCCCAGTAGAGGTTCCCCCTCCCGATTAAGTGCCCCCAGTAGTAGCCCCCCCAGTAGAGGTCCTCCCAATTATGGTGCCCCCAGTAGTAGCCACCCCTCCCCCGTTGTGCAGATAGGTTAAAAAAAATATATGTATAAAAATATACTTACCTGAATCCACGCTGCTGCTGCTCCGGTCCGCGACGCCGCTCCCGCCTGCCAGTCCTCCCGGGCTGGCGCGCTCAGCATTATGGGACAGACGTCATGACGTCATGACATCTGTCCCATTACCCACTGCAAGAGCCGGACGGAAGTGGGTGCTGCAGCAGTCAATGAGAGTCTATCTGACTCTCATTGGCTGCTGTTTAACACACGCATCGCCGCCAGCGCTGGCGGCGATGCGTGTGTTATGCACAGCCTGAGCCCGCTTCCTAGCGCTATTGGGCAAGCGGTCAGGGGGAGGGAGCGGGCTCAGGTGTGCAGCACAGGACCGGCGCTGGAAGCCTAGCACCGATCCTGTGTAAATGTGTAGCGCTGACCGCACTCATTGCGGTCGGCGCTACACTGAATAACTAGGGCGGGCGGGCCGGTACCGTGGCCGGCGGTACCGTCGTAGCGCTCTGTCAGAGCGTCCGGCTCTGTATCAGGGCCTATGTATCCACTATAAGAGTTACTAATTAACACCACTATCTTACAGACACCAAATAGTGAGAAAATCTCCAGTGTCTTGAAATATAAGAATATAAAAGAAACCCAAAGGATTATACTACTAAAGATGCATACACACACAACGATTTAGTTAATGAACGATTTTAGTAAACGATTTTCGTTCATTTTTTCAAGGGAAATAGTTGACTAAAATTGTTCATATACTAAATGTAATGAACGATTTTTGCATATTAACTTAATGAAAATCGTTGAGTTGGTCAGTCTGACTGAACTACAAACGATTGAATGATATTGTTAACAATAATCGTTCAAAAAATTGTTGTGTGTGTATGCACCTATATTAATATAATCTAATGTGTACTTTTGAGCTGTTAACTATAATATCTAGCCGAAAAACTAATAGAAAATATTGTTTTAGTGTCATATGTATATATAATATCCAGCAGATAACTTTGTCCAAGTGCACAGTATATAAACCAAAGAAATACGATCTCCCAGATTTAATTATTATATTTTATAACTACCCAGTTTTTGGGGTTATTATTCTTATTTTTGGCATTTTCCTGTTTATATTATGTTATTGCTGTTTATCATTTGTGTGCCTTACTGATGTGACTAACACTTAGGGGTAAATTTACTAAAGTGAGTTTTTTGGGGCGTGGCTTGGACGCTGAAGAAGAAGGCAGCATGGTGTCGGAGCTCCACTATACCTAGCCCCGATACACCATTCCCCGCCATACTGCACCGAGTATGTGAAGCTGCTATGAATACCTAATGATCTATACACCCTAAATGTCGCTATTTAGCGTTATAAGTCGCACACAAAATAATTGCTTTCCACACTTGGATTGTGGTTCCAAAGCACAAAAAGATATTATTCACCAAAAACCAGATAGGTAAACGATGTGATCTAAATACAATTAGCTCAAACAAATTATACAATCACAAGGTACAGTCGAATACATACGCATGGGCTCTGGGTCCAGATTCCCGGCATCAACTATGAAACCTCCGTCAACAGCAAAGAAAAGATGACTAAATACCAGATCCAGGGTACTTGCATATAAACCCCTGCAGAGATAGGCAATACAAAAGAACAAGTTGGCATAATCCCATTGGTTCTTCTTCCTGGTTCTTCTGTTACAATGCAGTTCATAAGTCAGTTTGTATTGTAATAGTACAGCCTCCAACAGTTCTTTGTGTCCGTTTTCCCGCCGAAGAACAAGTGTAAACTGGCTATATTACAGAGTACATTTCAATGCTTAACTCTCTATGATCCATAATTGCAGACGCATGTTGCGATTTCCTCGCCGATGGAACCGGAAGTCTGCAAATAAACAGTGGTTTAGAATAGCACCAAACACGGTCTGCTTATCATGTACTAAACCTGAGGTCTTAAATACAGTCACTTTATTACATAATTAATAAAACCTTGAATATTAACCTTAATGCTAGGGAACCTTTCTATGTAAGTGTGCAATGTGTAAGTGTAAGGATATTAAGAAAAGACGCTAGTTAGCGTTGTGCATCTACGTGTTTGTTGAGTACACCGTGGTATGTGTTTTTCAGGATTGTTCATATTATATGTTTTATTAAATATATGTATTTATATAATGAGGACTTCTAACATTGTTCCATTGCGTGGGAATCGCACGATGCTAAATAATAACATCGCCGTATGTACTGATAGTGTGAGATTCACTAAAAGGGCGTTGGGCGGCCATTCGCAAAATTGCGTCATGCAGATTTTAATTTTAACAGATTCTGTCTCAGCCAGTTATCCGGCTTCGACACTGCCCTGCCACACATCTAACATCTTAGCCCCACGGACGGGGGTTCCGGACGTCTGACGGGCCCTTTGACCTCCGGTTATAGAGGATCAGCAGTCCGCGGCCTATTGCAGGCGCGGCTTAACCTGGGATCCCAGACTCTCCCAAACCACCGGAGAGGCTGTTGCCACCTGCTGGAACACGTGGGGACGCTGCAGGTCAGGTCCCCACATTGACACGGAGAGTTTACCTTTCAGGGACACGCTCCTACAAGCTGCCGGCGCCATCTTGCAGCCATTCCTTGCAAGTCTCCCCCTACAGTGTCAGGTATTGTGTTGTACCTCCTCATCATTGCAAGGCAAGTTTGCAGAAGATTTGCTGTAATATTAGATTTTTCCACAAGGTTGTGCTCCCACTTCTTTTTCTGAACACCTTTTTCAGTTGAGATGTAAAGCTTTAAACATGTGATCACAGCCATTTCTAAGCAATATTGTGCAGACTGCAAATAGTTTTTCCAGTACAGTTTACAACTATTTCATACCTGGATAAATTCATGGCCCCACCACCTACTCCCAAGACACAATGTGCCCGGGGAGGCAATAAACAAGTGGACCAAACCACAGATAATGTGGATGACATGCATCCTCCACCTGTACTTGCTTCCACGGACACCAATACTGCTGTAGGGCCAGCACCTGCTCCACTCTCATATACAGAGATTGTTAGAGCTATAAGAGACAGTAGAGCCACTCCTGCAAAAACAAGCAGATAAATGTATGGGGACACTGGCTGATTTAAAGACACAAATGGCATCCATCTCCCACCAGGTGTCTGAGAATGAGAATAGGCATGGTGCTAATTTTCATGCTCTCTCGGAACTAAAACAGCAGGTCTCCTCCTTGACATCCAATCAGCTACAGTTATCTAAAGTGGATGATCTAGAAAATAGATCTAGGGACAACAACCTGCGACTTCTGGGCCTCAAAGAAGCAGTTAAAGACACTAGATTCCTTCAATCAGAACTTCCAGAGCTACTTGGCATTTCGGCAGAATTAAGCACCCTAGAAATTGAATGTGCCCATCGTCTAGGTCCCTTCCGAGACTCTAGTAATACATGTCGCAGGGCTGTCATATTCAAATGCCTGAATTTTCGTCACAAAGATCTTATATGGTCGACCGCACATCAAAAGGGCCCAATTCAATGGGATGGCCAACATACAGATAGGTCCACATACATCTAGCCTCCTGGCGCGTAAAACAGCCCTTCTATTTGCACCATGCCGTGGCGTAACTCAGCGCCGAGCGTCTTTTCGTGCATCTTTTTACCGTGAAATGCATTTTAATCGCACAACAAAACGATGCAAATAGGACGCACAAGCAGCTTCTGCTGATTAAAATGATATGCAGCATGACTGTGTTCTCTGTGCATCTGCGGGTGTATCTTCATGCAAAATGCTACGTTACAGTGTTACAGCTGCTAACACTGTAATGTAGCATTTCACATGCAGATACAACCAGCGCTCGCTCACAGAACATAGACATGCTGCATATCATATTAATCAGCAGAAGCCGCTTGTGTGGCCTATTCACATCGTTGTAGGAATAATCCTCGTTTCATGCGTTTTTTTACCTTCAAAATACGCTCGGCGCTACCGAGTCACACTGAGCTCCTGTGTTGTGTGGCGACTTGTAGTGCCTGGAGGATAGATGTATGTGGGCACATCTGTATTTTTTTATTTCACGACTATTCAGCGGAGGTTGCTAGAGCGCGCAGGAATAGGTCTCCCGTTTGTTCAAAACTTACCAAATCAGGAACTCGCTTTGCTCTCATATATCCAGCTAGACTTCACATTTATACCCCTCAGGGAGCTAAAGATTTCACGGAAGTAGCTGATGTACCAATTATCGAGATGGCTGTGGTTAGTCTTATACACTCTTTTATTATGTTATTTTTTTTCTTAATGTGTTTTCTTACATGTTTTTATTGTCACCATCATTCACTTCTTACTTCTACATATTGGCAATGTGTGAATATCCAGATTTTTAATTCACAATGTTCATTTGTTGTTTCCAATGTCTTGGTACCCGTATTGCTGTGATTATATTTAATGTTTACTGGTCCTCTGAAGAGGTCGTTACTAAGTACTTTGTAGTTTACTACTTTGTACGTTAGTGTTAGATTTATGTTATGACCTCCCTCCTTAGATTTTGTACATGGACTGTTAGGGGGGATTCATACCCCGGTGAAAAGAAGACTTATCTTAATAAAATCAAAGCAGATGTTACTTATTTACAGGAAACCCATTTGACCCCCACTGAACATGCTAAACTGAATACGCTCCACGGCCCGTGGCGTGGCAAAATAACTTTGCAGGGGTATTCAATATGCTATCCTTTATACTGATGTAGACCCATGTGGTTGTTATATTATCATAGATGCCACTTTAGATGGTATTAGATATTGTCTGTGTAATGTTTATGGTCCTAATGTTTACGATAGGATTTTTTTTCTGGGACTGATTAACAAATTATATTAGGAGATTTTAATTTGGATGCTTCTCCAGTTCTAGATATGAAAAATTTCTCTAATTCTCCTCCTAAACAACCTAAAATAGGGCTGAATTATATTGCCACTGAACTGGATCTGTTGGACGTGTAGAGGGTAAGACATCCGATTGAATTAGAGTACATGTATTAATCGGCTACTCATAATGCATTTTCTAGACTTGACTACAATTATTTATCTAATTAATTGTCCCCAATGATTCTAGATCTGAATATTGAGCCCATATCCATATCGCATCATGTCCCAGTGTGTGTGTGGATATACAGGGAAAGTTTCTTTTGTGGGTCTTTCTCCGAATGGCGATTCCCAGCAAAACTTCATGGCTTAAATAAAATTGGAAGCTGCTTGGGCTACTCATGAAACAAATAATCAAGCACATAAAGATAACCCATGTTTATTTTGACAAACTGCTAAAGCAGTGATAAGGGGGGATATTTCCTTAATGAAAAAAATATAAAACCGAGCAAGATGCCGCTTATCGAGCTTTTCAAGTCTTGAAAGTTTCACCTTCACCGTCAACCAGAGCTACATATAATGAATGTAGACTCCATTTTCATCAAATTATTACTCAAATGGATGATAAATATATTCAGTCGGGTACGAACATTCTACTATACATTATAAAGGGGGAAGAGATAGCAGGTATTTTTTTTCTTTATTACCAAAACCTGTACTCGCAGGAACCATTTGCAACCCAACATAAACAGATTTTTTTGGGTATGCTCACTCTACCACAAATTTTGTCTACACAGGAAGAGAGTCTTGTTGGTAAAATTACTAATGTCGAGGTTGATCAAGCCATTAAGTCTCTCAAAACATTTAAAGCTCCAGGCCCTGATGGCCTTAGAGGTGAATTCTTTAAAATCTTATGCCCCCGGGGTGTGGCCACGGCAGACATGGAGTAGCTGGTACCTTGCTGAGCTCTCTAGCCGCAATATCCGGATTCACTATCCTGCCCTCTGCCCTGCAGTGCCCACTATGCCTGTCTGCTGTGGAAAGGTGTACAGTTGCTGTGGAAGCAATCTGAGCCGTCTCCAGCTTCCTCCTCACCATCCGCGCGGCTCCGTCCTCTGCCGCTTCCCATCCCTCCATGTGGCTCCGTCTCCTGCTGCCTTCTCCTGTCCGGTTGCTGTCAGGAGTGACCTGTGTCGCGTCTGCCGCTGAGGGAACCTGCAGGCGCCGAAGTTAGCTGTGGGACCCACAGCAATTGAACTTGAGTGCCTGACACCCTCCTTGCTGCCTCCGGACTTCCAGATCGCGGTGCTGGTCTACCATTCCCCCTGCTGTTCAGCGCTGACCTCACTGGGGCTGGAAAGCTGCATACTGGTTAGCATTGGTAACTTTGGAGCTGTAAATCTGTACCCTGCTTAGCGCTCATCTCTCTGAATATCAGGGTCTGTGAGGTTGCAAACTGATCTGCGCTGGTCTCTGGGGCTGTGAAATTGCATCCTGACTATCTGGTGGTGGCCATTTTATCTAAAAAAAGAAAAGAAAAAAAAGTTAACCCCTCAACTCCCTAACTGCAGTAACTCTCCTCATATATCATTAGCTGGTGCTGCCCTTCAGCTATGGAGGGAACACAACATGCAATTGCTGCTGCTAAATTGGAGCGCTTTTTTCGGAATTCTGTGTCTAATACACTGCCGATGGAAGTTTCCGCGGCGCCGCCTGAACAATTGCCGACTTCACCTGCAGCTCCTCATGAGACACAGGCTCCGGATATCACCCTACAACAGGTGTTGGATGCTGTAACTACCAGTAAGAAGCGTCTGGCTGACCAAATTGGCTCTGTACAATCTGATTTGTCCATTATTCATCAAGATTTACAGTGTGTGCATGAGAGGGTTGGAGAGGACTTCACCTCTCCAACCTTCGAGGACTCGTTCTCCCGGCTTAAAGTACGAGTTACTACATTGAATTCTCAGATGGCAGCCGTGCAACGCAAGTTGTCTGATATGGAGTGATGACTAAGCCGCAACAATGTCCATTTCGTGGGTTTACCGGAGGAAGAGGGGGCCAAATGAAGAATTTATAGAAAAATGGCTTCTGGAGGTCTATGGTAGCGATGCTTTTACTACTCATTTTGTGGTAGAAAGGGCCCACAGCATCCCTACTCGAGCACCTCCTCCTGGAGCACCTCCCCGCATGTTTATAGCCAAATTTTTGCATTATCAAGACCGCGACGCAGTTCTTAGGCTTGCTCGCATCAAAGGCCCTATGGAGAGGAATGGCTGCCGGATTTCAGTGTTTCTTGATTTTTCTATTGATGTGCAAAAGGAGAGGGCTCAATTTATGCCAATTAAGAGATGCCTGTGAGACTTAAATCTTCCATTGCTGACCGGGAAACTAATTTCTTTACTTCTCCGAAAGAGGCTGCCCTATGGCTTGACCGCACTAGGTCGGGTCGCAGACATGTGGCTGAAGATTGATTAAGTTCCATCATAATCTGTCTTGGACTCACGTACCTATGCTTTCATTCTGGTTACAGTCTACTGATTTCATGTATGACAGGTGTTCTCTATTTCTGTTTTGCTGTGCTCTCTTAGTTAATGTCTGTCTGTCGTCAGATATTCTGCTAGAAAGATGAGCTCACTATTTTCATATTCAACAATAATTGCGAACACTAATGTATAATTTTCTATTTAGTTACTGTATTGTAGTCTTAATGCACTATATAAATTTATGTCATTTGTTCTATTTTACCTACTTTGTTTGGTTATGTGCACTTTGTTGTTTTGTTTAGGCGCACTGAGGGCACACTCGGTTGGAGAGCTCCCTCATGTCTAGGGGTTATTTAAATTCTTTGCTCCGCAATCTTTAGGGGGGCTATTGTATTGGAATAGTTGTTTGGTAGTATGGTTCAGGATTTAGGTATGCCGAAGTTGGGGTTAAGTATACGGGGAGGTAATAGGGGTTGGAACTTTTATTATTTTTTTTAATGGATTTTTCTATAGTGATGTCATGTTTATTTTTTATTTTTGCTTCGCAACACTTCTTTTTCTTATACATATACAGTGGCATTTATATTTTGTTTATCTGGCCATCTCGCACATTCTAATGCCCCCCTGCGGGCTCTCTGGTGTTTATTGTTACAGATATTCGTGGGTTTTTTTTTTAGTCTGTGATGATGGCTGTTTCATTAAAAATTGTGTCATGGAATGTTCGAGGGCTTAACAATAAAATTAAAAGATCCTTAGTCCTCTGGCAACTCTGACAATATGGCTCTGACATTGCATGCCTCACTGAAACACATTTATTGGGGGGTAGATTAATGTCGCTGAAAAAGTTGTGGGTTGGCTGGGCCTATCATACTTCATCATCCAGGGGTGTCTCGATCCTTATACGTAGATCACTTGGTTTTGAGCTTGTTTCCCTGCAAAGTGACCCCTGGGGAAGGTATATTTTCATACAATGTCGAAAAATGCTGTCCCCATTATTTTAATGGCTATATATATCCCGCCACTGTACTCCCCCGAGGTTATGAAAAAAGCAGCAGAATTTATGGCTAGATTTCCGGATACACCTGTAGTTTGCGTGGGGGATTTTAACAATGTAATTGACCCTGTTCTTGATAGGCAGAGCAATGGTTCTGGTGCCTCTTATTCCAGTAGTGGTCGTTTCGGGGCCCCTGTGGCAGAGCTAGGTTTGGTAGATGCCTGGAGGGTGAGGCATCCCACAGAGAAACAATACTCTTGTTTTTCTCACACCTATCACTCGTTCTCCAGGATTGACCTTGCCCTGATCTCCCCCAATTTGTTGCCTAAACTTCAATCAGTTATATTCGAACCCAGAGGGATTTCGGATCACTCCCCACTTATACTTGGATTGGAACTGGCTAACCAACGCGGGCATTCCTTTTGGGAGCTCAACCCCTTCTGGTTAACTGGTATGGGAGCGGGGTCAAAACTAGTAGCTACATGGGGTTAATTTTTCTCTAATAATCATGGCTCAGCCACCATTATGGTCATTTGGGATGCCTTTAAATCCTTCTTAAGGGGTACCCTGATTGGACGAGTGTCTGAATTAAAATCTTTCTATAAAGCACCAGGAGAAAGAGTTAGAATCCTCCTGCAGAGCTTTGGAAACAGCGGTTATCTCTCTGATGAGCGAGACTCTTCCACTTGCTTGGCTTGCCACTCAGAAGGAATGGAATGACCTATTATTGGCTAAGACTCAGTACAGGCTGTTGTTTGCTGCACATTCCCAATATGCCTTAGCTGACAGACCAGGAAGTTACCTTGCTCATCTGGCATGTGCAGAGAGGTCCCCTGTAGCTGTAGATGAAATTCTTGATTCTGCCGGGACGGCCCGGATACAGACCCCAGATATTATTGCAGTCTTTGTACACTTCTATAAGGCTTTGTATACTTCAAGATTGACCTGCACAATCCTATCTAGCAGATATACTACTGCCCACTCTGTCCACGGAAGATGGATTATTTAGACTCTCCCCTGACCCTGGAGGAGGTAGTTGAGGCTGTTCGCTCCTTCCCTGGTGGTAAGGCACCCGGGCTAGATGGAGTTCCTATTGAGCTATACAAAAAACTCAATCAATTTTATGTCCCACGCCTCCTCAACCTGTTTAATCAGCTATATGAGGGCACTGCTCTCCCACAATCTAGGTCAGAGTCTCTTATTGTAGTCTTGCCTAAGCCGGGGAAGGATCCAAGGCTTTCTGATCCTTATCGGCCCATATCCCTTCTCCTACTGACGTTAAGATTTTAGCCAAATTGCTAGCTACTCGTTTAAGTACTGTAGGGTGATTTTATCGATTATCCACCCAGACCAGATGGGCTTTATGCCCAGCAAATCCACATCCATCAACCTATGTCGTCTCTTCACTCACTTGCAGGTCTCTCATGGGCAGGAGTCCTCTTCAGTTGTTGTCTCGCTGGATGCAGCAAAAGCTTTTGATTCTGTGGAGTGGCCCTTCCTATGGGAGACCATGCATTGTTTTGGGATTGGCCCTGGGTTTGTAAAGTGGGTTCAGCTCCAACAGCTAGGGTATCTGTTAATGGCTTTATCTCCTCCTCTTTTCCTTTGTCATGTGGAACGAGACAGGGATGCTCCTTGTCTCCTGCTCTTTTTGCTATAGCAATAGAACCTTTGGCATGTCTCATTCGGGCACATAGGGGTATCGGAGGCCTGGAGCTGGGGGCCAGGGTAGACAAGGTGGCGTTATATGCTGATGACATGTTGCGCTTTGTTTCTGACTATTCCAGTTCCATGCCTCATGTTCTTGATCTCATTACTCGGTTTGGTAGTTTCTCGGGACTTATGATAAATTGGAATAAATCCTGTATTCTCCCTCTTAGAGGACCATGCCCTGTGAAACCAGGTATCATACTTCCACTGAAGTGGGTCAATTCCTTTAAATATATTGGTATATGGATATCCAATGTTCCCAGAGACTATGTGACCTTAAATGTGGTGCCTCAGGTGGAATATCTACGGACTCGGGCGAAGATTTGGAGTAAACTTCCGCTTTCGCTCACTGGGCGGGTTAACTTAATCAAAATGGTGCTGCAACCTAAACTGCTATATGTATTTCATAATGCTCTGATTTTCCTTCCCCAGAAACTTTTAGTCAAATAAATAGCCTGATTTCCTCTGTGGTCTGGGTGGATTGCTGAGCTCGCATTCAACTGAATGTGCTTACTAGGTCTCGTGCACAAGGGGGTCTAGCACTTCCCCATTTTCGCATGTATTATTTTGCATCTCAACTGGCACATTTGTGGCACTGGATCAATGATTCCGATCCTCAGTCCCTGCATGCTCTTATGATTTCGCAGGTCGCCCCGGGTCATACTCCTCTACAGGCATTACTTAATCAAGCTGTCCGAATATGGGAATCTGTCTCAAAACTTCTTAAGACACAGGGCATAGATCCGGCAATTCCCTTATGGTGTTCTCGAGCCTTGCATGAGCTTTCAATGCTGCAGACCAGGAAGATTTGGGGCAGTTGGGGAGTGGTCTCCTTGGGTCAGCTGTACACTGCAGGTGCACTTAAATCCTTTAGTCAGTTACAACTTGAATTTGGCCTCCCACAGTCACATTTCTTCAGATATTTGCTTCTCAGACATGCATTAGCGACCCAGTACCCTGAAGCTCCCCTGAATATTCAGGATTCCCATGTTAAAAAAAAAATTATATCTATAAGCGGATCTCGTCGTTTTATTTCTTGTGCTTATTCCTTTGTAATGCAAGTTCACCACCATGATGATATGCCAGCTCTCAGAGCTAAATGGGAGGTTAACTTGGGTGTAATACAGGAGGAATCATGGCAGGATGCACTGGTATGTCCGCGATTGGATACCACCTCATTTCGCTTCCAACAAAACCAGTTATTTCTGTTGCATTGAGTTTATTTGACCCCTGGATGCCTGGTCAAGTTTGGGGGACGTTCAGATTCCAATTGTCCTAAATGCAATGCCCCTTTAGCCAACTTTTGGCATTTGCTCTGGGAATGCCCTAGAATTATGTCATTTTGGGCAAAAATCCTCTACAGGAGTCCCACGGGCTGTTCTTACTCCTATTGTTTGCACGCTTGGAACTATATAGATGAACACTTGCTTGACAGACACACTCGTCAATATGTACTGAATGTCTGTATGCTGGCCAAAGTTTGTTTTGGCCGCTCCTGGATGGCATCTACGGAGTCGGAGTATTATGATTGGTTGTCCCTAATTTCCACCACAATTGTGCATGAGAAATATACTTATATGGCTAGAAATGCTTAATCTAAATTTGACTGCATATGGGCCAAATGGCTTAACTCCACCTTTGCTCAGACTTCACATGAGTTGCTATCTGTCAATAATTCTACATCTAGATCGGATATGTAGCAGCCCTTGGGGGGGATATAATTATACACAACTACTTGTTAGTATGTGCATTTTTTATTTGTAACATTTGTTTCTGCATATTTATAGTGAAGTGTTCTCAATGTATATGTATGATTATTGTTATAAATAATGGTTATATGCTAGCCATTTTTGTCCATTGTAATATGACATCAACTGATTTGTTATTTGTATATTCCTTTTTTTTTCACTTTTATTATTCGATTTATTTTCTCTGAAAATCAATAAAAATTACTTAATTCAAAATCTTATGCCCCCACATAGTAGAATCTCTAACAAATGTATTTAATTCCATATTGGATGATGAGGCCCTTCCTTTACACTTCAACTCAGCCACTGTAAAAGTTCTTCCGAAACCAGGCAGGGGTCCCCTTTTGCCTTATTCGTACAAACCTATCTCTCTACTTAATGTAGATTACAAATTGTTGACAAAAATATTAGCAGAGCGGCTTAAGGTGATCTTTCTGTCAATTATCCATCATGACCAAACTAGATTTAAATTTTATATGGGGCCGAAGCTCAGTCACTAACATCAGGAAGGTTTTAGCCATGCTACAATCCTTCTGGGATTCGGTGATGGATGATCCCAGGTTTCTACTGTCTGTGGATGCTGAAAAAGCTTTTGATTTGGTAACCTGGGATCATCTGTTTGAGTCACTGCATCGCTGTGGCAAACCCCCCCTCCTTTCACGGAGCTCAGACGCTCTTTATATTCTTCTCCCATTACTCGGATGCTCCCCAACAGATACATGTCACCACTGTGCATCCAAAGAGTGATGAGAATGGTATGCCCGCTTTTATTTGCAGTTGCACTCGAACCACTGTGTTACGACAAAATTCTGCTTTTAAGGGTATTAATATTTAGATACCAGGAATGTAAATTATCTTCATTTGCGGATGATATGATGCTTTTTATCTCAGATCCTTTATGTTCCATTCCTGCAATTTTAGATACAATCTCCCAGTTTAGTTCTTTTGTGGGATATCGCATTAATGTGGATAAATCTGAACTACTTCCTATTAATGCATCCAATTTTCTATCCTCACATCCTCATATAACTGCTCTTTTTACTGTTACGACACATAAATTCAAGTATTTAGGTATTTATAAAGCAGCCCAGATATTTTCTCTCTATGCTGTCAATTTTTCTCCATTATTAAAGAAATTACAGTCTCAGTTTTTAAACTGGAAGAATCCTAATCTCTTTCCTTGGCCGAGTTACAGTGATTAAAAGCATATTTCCGAAACTAGCGTATCTTTTGCAGACATTGCCTATTACACTGACGAAGGCTGATGCATTACATTACACGCAATTTATTTTAAAATTCATCTGAAAATACCAGAAGCCTAGGATGACGCGCTCTCTAGCTTACCTACCAAAAATCAAGGGAGGGCTCAGTGCTCCTAGTGTGACTGCATTTGCGAATTCTGCCTTATATAGATATATAACTGACTGGTTGCTACATACTGACCATTTCACTAATCCCGCTCTGGAGGAAGCCTTATTTCACCCATATGCTCCAGCAGCTTTGTTACATACGCCAAAGGCACAACTTCCTTTGATTTTCCGTTCCAATATTTTGTTCTGGGATACCTACAACGCATGGTTAAAAATCAATAGCATTTAAAGAAGAAAAAAATATTTTTGTCTCCTTATATTCCTTTATGGGGCAATCCAACCTTTCTTCCCTCTCTTAGCAATCCCTTCTACAAGTACTGGAGCCAAAATGGTATTACTGTATGTCCGTCAAAGATGTATTTGACCCAGGTGGCATATTCCCATTTATACAGCTACAAGACAAATATGGTCTCCCCCATTCTCAGTTTTTTATGTTTTTGCAGACACGTCACTATGTTCAATCATTAGATAACCCCTAGTTTGTCTCAGATAATCAAACTCAATTTCCCCCTTTTTATCTTGCTTGACCAAATTTAGAATACACCACCTTTATGGTCATTTAATTTGACCTCGCAAGCTTGGTCTGCCATCTCACAGGCATGGCACATGGAAATACCAGAATTACCTGATGTTGAGGTGATTATTGCAAATTTGAAGTTTGATTTACCTTATCTTAAATCAGCACGATTACAAGAGATTCATCTCAGAATATTATACCGTACTTATATATCTCCCGCTCATAGGAAACATTTTGTGCCACTTGGCACGGGGAACTGTATTAAGTGCGATCGTTCAAATGCTTCTCTTTCTCATACTCTATGGTTTTGTGGGAAAATTAGTAGGTTCTATAATAACATTTTGTACTATCTAAACTCCTCACAAAAACTCAAACTGTCTAAGAATGCTGTAGCTTTCATCTTTGCTGACTTTTCTGTATGGAAGATGGAATCCTCTTTAGATTTATGGAGGCCTTCTTTGAGGGTTATGGTAACAGTAGCCAAGCAATTAATTCTCAAACATTGGATTCTACAATCATCACCTACACTAAATGAATGGAAGGCTGCAATGTTGGAAGTGATTTATTGTATGGCTATTCTTAACATAAAATAAGGAGTATTAGCGTTTTCTAAAAAATGGGAACCTTATATAGAATGTTTACCTACTGAAACCTAGACTAACATTTGGAGGGTCTTTTAACATACGGAATGGTTCCTATTACTACAGATTACTTAAGATAATACCCCGTCTTTCTCTCTATGTTTTTCTATTGATTTTGTTTTGATTATCAGGATTATTCCTTTTTTCCATAAACTCCTGTAGCTATGCTGGTCATGTAGAATATATAATATAGTATAGTAGGTTATGCATTGTGAGTTCCATGATATGATATATTGCATTATGTTATTTTTTACATGTTGCATATAATCATTGTTGTTCCAGTATTTTAGTGTATCTAACTACACATATTTTATATGTAATTTGAAATGTGTTTAATTCATATCTGCCCTGTGGAATTTATGGTTTTCATTTTTCGGTAGTTTTTGATGGATTTCTTATATTCACCCACATTATATAATTTAAAAAAAGTAAGCATTCTATGTTTCTCTCATTTCACGAAGCAGCACAGTTTAGTGTTCAAATGTTGTATTGCGTTTAACTCTTTAAAATGTATAATGTACATTTTCTTTTGCTGTTCAATAAACAGATTTAAAAAAAAAAAAAGTGAGTTTTTAGAAGTGGAGATGTTACCCATAGCAACCAGATTCTAGCTATTATCTTCTGGAATGTGCTAGTTAAATGTTAAGTAGAATCTGATTGGTTGCTATGGGCAACATCTCCACTTCTAAAAACTCTCACCTTAGTAAATTTACCCCTTTGACTCGGTTGTCTATTTTTTGATATTTACATAAAAAAAAAAAATAATGTGCATTAAACCAAAGAAATACAAAAGGTATAGCACCTGGTGCCAATTTAAATCAATACAAGTGATAGGTTGCCTGCTGCCTTCAAAGTTAGGGATTACGCAACCCTTTCCAAAAAAATTATATAAAACAAAGGCCCATATTCAATTGTCGGCGAAAAGTCACGGACTTTTCGCCATCATTGCCAGTTGTGCCTTCGGAAAAGTATTGCGCTCGTCATGGCGAATCACCCTATTCAATTGCAAATGACGCTAGAACGCGTCCCGGTGAAACTTAGAACGGTGAAAAGTCCTGGCAGATTTGGGGAAATCAGCCTGACACCGCCCCAAAAGATGCACTGACATGGGAGATTACTATGGATACCCTCGAGTAGCCCTGCTGAAGGTATTTGGGGTACTTAAATGGTCTCAATAGGTGCTATTTAGCGTATTTGTATATGGGGTGAAGAATAGCATTTAGCAATATTTTTCCATCAAAATAACTAGTCCCAGCAAATTTGGGGTACCTGAAAATGGGGGCTAACATATTTAAAAGTTGCTAAAGTGAAGTTTTAATAATCATAGAAAAACCACCTGCCGCAAACACCTGCAAAGAAAAACACACCTGGGGCATACTTGGGGACCCCCCTGGAATCTATTTCACTAGCTTTTATGTTTGTTCTCCCAACTTTACACTTTTTCACCCCCAAAACGAAAGTACTTTTTCGGTTGTGTTCTAATGGGTTTTGTTTTACTTTTTTTTTTATGCAGTTTACCTTTGGGGGACTGTCCTAGCACTGCACGGGGGTTCCTGCAACTTTGCACCCCAAAACTGTACTTTTTTCCACCTCCATTCAGAGGCGAATCTTTTCCGCCTATCTGAATGCATTGACTTTCCGCTTAGGCGAAAAGTTATTGCAATCGAATTGGGTGGAAAGTTTCCGACAGGCGAAATGTCGTCTTCGGCAAAAACTTTTCGTCTGCAATTGAATACAGCCCAAAGTAAGGAACGCTAGCAATCAGCATTATTGTCTTAAGCACATTCAGGGTAAAAAAGAAAACAAAAAAAACATTAAATCTAAAATAATAATCATACAGGCCGGTTGAGTGACCATGGGGTCATGCAGTTAGCCATCGCAGATGCCCAAAAGAGGCCAGGAAGTCTCCATCTGCCGACGTAGATCCTGTCCTCTCTTCCCTCCCTCCCAATGGTGGTGACACACCTCCCCCCCCACTAATGGCTGCAGAATGTCAATGACCAACAGTCTGCTGCGATGACAGAGGGCCAGTTTTGCACATGTGCATAACTGATCCTGAGCACGCTCAGTTTCACAATGATCGTGCGCTGCTGAATCAGCCCCATAGTTAGCATTAGCAGCCCTAGGAATGTCCAAGCACAGGTAATGGTCAATTTTGTTAGTGAAGCAGCATGAAGTCTCTTATTACAGTCAAACTGTTAATTAATCTACATTAAGCCTGCTTCACTAACTTGCAGAGTTATTTTTTTTTATCTCATCCTGCCCAGGAGATTATGGGTTAATATAAATAATTTCAGTCTGGTTAGGAATATTAGCAATGGTTACTCTACCACATCCTTCTCAGGTGGAGTATCTGCGGTATCCTGACTGTGTACCTCCCGGCTGTTTATGAAATAATAAAATGCAGCCATCCTTGGGAGGCAGGGGTGAGGCAGGTCGCCAAATATAGCAGACTTTCAGGGCACCAAAAGAAATACCCAGCTGGTTTAGTATAATGGCAATAATGCATTTCCCCACCTCCACAACCTGTCAGTGACTTCCTCACTACACTTTATTTTCATTTCAACACTTGAAAGTACTTGCGAGTGTGGCCATAGTGTATTTATCTCTATTTGTGAGTAACCAGTGTTTTGCAGAAAGAATCATGAAATCGCACCAGTTTGCCTTTAGTAAATTTCCGAGTTTTAAAAAAAATGGCAAAACACACCCGTAAATGCAGTCTCGGACAAACACGATTCTTAGTAAATGTACCCCATAATGTCCACAGTAGTGCACCTTATGCTCACATTAATGCACCTTACACACAGGAACAGCACTGTTCTTACCTGAATCCACACTCCTGCCCCCGCTGCTGCCCGACAGCTCCTCACTATGGGAGAGACACTGTGGGAGCCGGAAAGGTGAGCTCCAGCCTCCGGTTGCAATGAATGAGATGCTGGGCGCTCGCTGGTAATAAAATCTCAGCGGACGCAAGGCAAATGGAGAAGGTGGCTGCAGCGCCTATCCAGCCCGGGGTGTCTCCCTGGCATTGCAGAGACTGCTTACTGCATCTCGTCGGTCCTGGTTGGATACACTGTGTATTACATGCAATTATGCAAGGATACATTGTTTATATAAAGAAACCTTTTTTATCTAACTGGCTAACTATTTGAAACAAAACCTCTTTGGTATATACATAAAGATCTTTTTCACATGGATTCTAATTCATAAACAAAAACTGATATGGTAGAGAATCTCCAAACAGGAGATCTGTTTCCTGTGTTACGTGAGGCACATGCTTGCTAAAAGAGATGCTGACATTTAGTATATATGTACAATGAAACATAATAAACTTTGTGTACAGTATGTTGGTATTATAAGGTCTGATTAAGCATCTGAGCACAGGTGTCTTTAATCTCACTAAACCTACAGAAAGTGTGAGGAATACATTGGCAAAACTGCTAGAGAAAGAAAAGATGGACTAAAATCTGCATTTACCCTTTACATCGCCCCCATCAAATGCCTGATGTCAGTGGTATAAACATAATTTAAAACAATGAGCTCTAAAATTACATCTAAACCAGAGCACATCCATATAATTAGAGAGAAGCGGGTCCCACCCGCACATAGGGGCTTCGAGTAGGATCAGAGTCAGGCTCAGGTTTTCCCGCCTTACTCGGAATCCAAAACAAGGCAAAAAGTCATCCTCCCGCTGTCGAATTCTTGCGGGTTTTGGATTTTATACAAGTCCCTCCCCACGGTGATCAGTGCCATTTCGCTGCCGGGTCCCGGGCTGTGCTCTGTCCACTCCAGGAGGAGCTGTGTATCCAGGGACTGTTGCCCAATCCAGGGATGTGGTGTCACTCTGCTCTGTCCATGGGGCTCTTGTCCAAAACAGGGGTGTGCTGCACTCTGTCCAGGGGGCTGTGTTGCCCATCCAGGGGTGTGCAGAGCTCGGTCCACTCCAGGGGGGCTGTGTGTCCAATCCAGGGGTGTGCTGTCAGTCCATGGGCTGTAAAAAAATAATTAAATAAAAGTATATATAATAATAATAACATGAAAAATAAAAATGTTGTGCTGTACCCCAGTGTATCCAAGCACCGTGATGCTGCTGGCCGTACTGTAGTGTAATATTCATAAAAGTATTGTGGCACAATAGGTCATTCATAACACAGTGTAATATTCATACAGGTATTGCGATGTTGCCATCCGTACCGGAGTGTTTTGTGACACTACTATCTGTACCACAGTGTAATATTCATACAAGTATTGTGATGCTGTAGGTCGTACCCCAGTGCATGCACATAAGCGGTGTGACTCCGCAGTGTCAATTTGTGAACAAAGTTTAAAATAAAGTTAAAATTAAGTTTTTGGGACAAATTGTGGTGTGTTCTGTACCCCACTTCATTCGTGTTTGCTGATTTGGAGAACGATCAGTTGAGAGAGTTGAGAGGGAAAGCAGGAACCACATACTAGTGCTGGACCTGCTTCCACCAGGCATGACGATACTATTCCCTCAACGTCATCTACTAAAGCCATTGCCGAAGGACAGAGGGCTTAAGTCAGGGCATCTAAAAAATCAAAGAACCAATATTTTACAGTGGTAAAGAAAAAAATCAAAAGGGAAAGTTAGCTGCAGAATGACATAAAATTGGCAATATGACATTTACCACACAAAGTGGCAAGGAAAGGCTAAATGACTGATGGTTCTGCCTCTTATGATGATATAAGCCCTTCTCTCTGTAGAAGAAAATTTTAATTGTTAAGGCACAGGAACCAAAGGTGTGCTCAAAGACGTCACAAATCCCTGTGGAGAGTCTAAGTATGTCCACGGGTGCCATGTGTGAATCTGACCCTTCCAATACAGTACTCAAAGAGAAGCCTCCTTCCACCATTTGTGAACCCTCTGCAAATGTGGGGATGAGCAGTACAAGTCAACATGCTGACATAGAAATTGAGGATGCTGCTGTGGAAGTGCACCAGGATGAGGAGGATATTTGTGTAGTTCACGCTATTAAGGATGTTGATGAGGATTTTGTTTGAGTAAATCAGGCACCAGTGGAAACAGTTGTTGCCCATGATAAGAAAAGCCCATTGTCATGCCTAGGCAAATCCACTTCTTACGTGTGGAATTATTTCTACCAAAATCCAAAAAATTGTCAAGTCATTTGTAGCTTTTGCAAAGCCACAGTAAGTAGAGGTAGGGACCTTAACCATCTAGGAACCTCCAACCCTGTTACATTATTTTCAGTGAGTTCATGGAACGTTTTATGGAAAATCAGAAACTGGTGCTAAAAAAAATAACAGATACTCCACCATCAGTTAGCGCCCTTCCCTCAGCTAGATCCCTGCACCTGCAATCTTCACCCCCAACACCATCATCAACATCCTCACTAATGATCAGAGGTAGTTCTGCATCCAGGATAAGGCTAGATGACTCCTCCCTTATCCAGGATTCCTCAAAAGACTCATTGAGCATTAGGCCTGCTGCTGCTGGGGTGGATCTTCATCCAAGAAAGGCACCAAGACTACTACTAGTAGAAGTTTAAAAAATTAAACAATTGACTGTTAAACAATTCTTTGATAGAGGAAGCAAGTATGACAGTGGTCACCCAGCAGATCACTGTCGCCATGACGGCTGTGCTAGTATTTTTGGTGAAATAATAGAAAATGAGGATGATAGTGTGGAGGAAGTGCAAAAGGAGGATGAGGGGGGGGGGAGAGGTACTATCTGACGCTAATCAGGATGTTGATGATGTTGTTTGTGTAAATCAGCCACGAGTGGCAGCAGTTCTTGCTCATGATAAAAAGGAAGCCATTGTCATGCTTGGGCATAAGACCAGAAAAGCCACGTCTTGGGTGTGGAATTATTTTAACCCAAATCCTGACAAACAGTTGTGAAGGCATCTGTACCATTTTTGAAGCCAAAGTTAGTAGAGGTATGGATGACAACCAGCTAGGCACCTCTTCCCTGATAAATAAATTGCATGAACTCTCTGCAAATGACATAACAAAATTCTAATAATTTGTAAATTAATAACAAGCAGTCCAGCTACTAGCATTTTGGACCAGCACATGCAATCTCCACCGCCAACACCCTCATCATCAAGCTTCTCCTTAATAATTGGAGGCAGTCCTTCCAAAAAATTGTTTTGTGGGGGCCCAAACAAACCAATCACTTTAGCGACAAGGACTGACACTTTTGTGGCAGAAGTGCTTGGTTTGTTAAACTGTGCATGTCCTCTTTAATATCCAACATAAGAGTGGGTGAGAGGGCCCAAGGACAATTCCATCTTGCACGCTTTTCTTGCATTATGCGCTGATGGGGTATTGCTGACTGACATTTTTATAGTTTATTAAATGGCAATCCTGTCTGCCACCGCTGTGTGGTAATGCTTCATAGATGTCCTATTTTTTATTTTTTTTTTAACTGCCGTGCGGTTGTGCTGCCAGCCAGCTTGCTGCAGCCTTTGGCCATATCAGTGAAAACAATATTGTGAGTTGTGAGGTGGTTAAAATTGACTGGAATGCCTACAAATAATTGTTAAGGTTAATAATACTGTAGGAACAAAAACAGGCCCAAATTATGTGATGTTAGGTGTTTTTATCAGTAGCCCCACGACAAGATCCCAAAGCCCGGCATACCCAACCTAGGTCAGCCAGGCATTGGGAGGTGATAGCCACAGAAGGGGGTGGGGTGAGTGGAGGGTTAGGGACTCCCAGGGGGTCATAAGGTTAGATACCCTCCCGGGAGAGTTAGGATCAGGCTCCCCCTGCGGAGATTAGGTTCAGGCACCCCTCTTCCTGGGAGGATTAGGTTTTGTCGAAGCCGGATAATTGGCTGAGACAGAATCTGTTAAAATTAAAATCTGCAAGACGCCATTTTGTGAATGGTAACAAGACGCCATTTTTGAATGACCGCACAACGCCATTTTAGCGAATCCCACAATATCAGTACATACGGCGATGCTATTATTTATCGTTGTGCGATTCCCACACAATAGAACTCATTATATAAATACATACATTTGCTAAAACATAATATGACCAATCCTGCAAAACACGTACCACGGTGTACTCCACAAATACGTAGTCGCACAACGCTAACTAGCGTCTTTCCTTAATATCCTTACACATTGCACACTTACATAGAAAGGTTCCCCAGCATTAAGGTTAATATCCAAGGTTATATTCATTATTAATTATGTAATAAAGCGATTGTATTTATGATCTCAGGTTTAGTACATGATACAGTGTTTGGGGCTATTCTGAACCACTGTTTATTTGCAGATTTCCGGTTCCATCGGCAAGGAAATTGCAACATGCATCTGGGAATTATGGATCATAGAGGGATAGGCATTGAAATGTACTCTGTTCATGTAATGTAATTAGCCAGTTTAGACTTGTTCTTCGGCGGGAAAACAGACACAAAGAAGCTGTTGGAGGCTGAAATATTACAATACAAACTGACCTATGAACTGCATCGTAACAGGAGAACCAGGAAAAACCACCACTGGGATTATGCCAACTTGTTCTATTGTATTGCCTATCTCTGCAAGGATATATATGCAAGCACCCTGAATCTGCTAGTCAGTCATCTTTTCTTTGCTGTTGACAGAGGTTTCATAGTTGATGCCGGGAATCTGGATTCAGAGTGCATGCGTATGTATTAGAGTGTACATATTGATTGTATAATCTGTTTGCTCTAATTTTATTTAGATCACAGCGTGTAGTTATCTTTTTTTATGCAAACTGTTTTTATTGAAAAAGGACCAAGCAATTCCAAATGAAATACACATAAAGTGTATACACATAAACCATTACTTATTCCATTTTGAGTAATACATAAAAATCAATATGAAAAAAATCGCTTCAAAAATACAAAATATATCAATCAATAATCCCAAAAAATAAAAATAATATAAATAAAAATTAATAAATAAATTAATAAACAAGAAGGGAGGGGAGTTAATGGAAGGATAGTCAGAAGGGATTGAGCGGGAGACAAATAGGAGGGTATTACAGGGGGCAATTTAACGTTGTCCGGTCTAAAGTTAATGTATATACTTAAAAGTGTTCCCAAACTTAAACCAATAGAAGTTAGGATGTTGCAGAAACAGATGTAGTAAGTACACCATTGAAATTATTTTATAATATGGAGTCTTTAAACATCAACCAAGGTAGCCAAATGGCAGTAAAGTCGGTAGGTCTACCTTTAGAGAAAAAAACACAATATCCTCCATATCCATATAATAATCTATTCTCTTAAACCAGTCTTTAATGGAGGGAGGAGAAGTAGATTTCCATAAAACAGGGATGACGGCTTTAGCCGCATTATTTAGATGACTTAATAGGGAATTCTTATATGAGGCCGTGGAAGAGGAGGTTATGTTCAAAAGCCAAAACCCAGGGTCTCTGGGGACCTCTCCTCCAAGAATTGATTTAGAACATTCAAACACATTCCTCCAAAATGGGACTATCTATGCCAGCGTGATAGAACTTTGCAAAGTAGCTACACAGGAAGAACTAGCAAATGTATTGTTAAAAACCACCCCCCAATCGATATCCTGAACTGAATCTTGAAGTTCTTTTTCCCATACTTTTGTGAATAATGGGGGCATTTTAAACAAATTTCCAAGAATTACTGAATATAATGTAGATATAGTATGAGACTGAGTTTGAGAGGCTAAACCTAAAGATTCAAATAAAGTGGGGGACCTATTGAGATCAGTAAGTTTGCATGAGGAGGTAATAAAGTGTCTTACTTGAAGATATTTCCAAAATTCGGACCGGGGCAAGTCACAAGACTCTTGGAGTTCTGTGAAAGGACGCACCCCCGACAAACCAACCATCTGACCCATTCGAAAGAGCCCTTTAGTCAACCAGTTTTTAAGGATAGTATGTGGAATCCAGGGGAAAAGTCATGGTTGCCTATAGAAAGGACGTGAGAGGGGAAGTAATGGATGAAATCTGGGGGGGACAACGGAGTTTCTTCCAGCAACGTAAAGTGGGTGTAATGGTAGGATGTGTAATGGTTGGCAGTTTGGGGAGCCAAGGGACAATTTCTGTAGCCTGACCCAGACTGCTCTCCTCCATCATAATCCACTGCTTGGAACCTTTTGCTCTAGACCATTGCAGCACACGGTTAAGCATGATAATAACTAATAATGTGAGGAAGCTGCAAGCCACCTTCACGTTTGCGGCGGTATAGTATAGCATGCTTAAAACGTGGTGTGGAACTGTTCCAAACAAACCTACAGATGAGACGCTCCACTTCCGCAAACCAAGATGGGGGGATATGAATTGGAAGGGTTTGCATAAGATATAGAATTTTGGGTAAGGAGTTCATTTTCACCACATTGATTCTACTTATCCAGGATAGACGTGTGGTGCACCATCTAGTATAATCATTACGAATAACTTGTAATAATGGCGTAAAATTATTCGAGAACAATTGAGAAAGATCTTTAGTCAGATAGACACCCAAATATTTGAGTCTAGTAGGGTGCCAGACAAAAGAGAAGGACTGTTTCAAACAGTTTACTAGGGATGGAGGTGCAGTCAGGTTCATAGCCACAGATTTAGATTGATTAATTTTAAAATTTGAAAGCATACCAAATTTCTGGAATTCTAGTAATAGGTTCGGGAGATAAGTAATTGGATTAGTAATCAATGCAAGGAGGTCGTCTGCGAAGAGGGCTAGTTTATGTTCCTGTCCACCTATGTTTATGCCAGAGATGTTCTCATTAAGTCGAATGGCCCTCGCCAGAGCCTCCATACAGAGGACAAATAAAAGAGGGGAGAGTGGACACCCCTGCCTCGTGCCATTTGATATGTTGAACAAATCAGAGAGAGACCAGTTTACTCTTATTTTAGCCAATGGGGCATCATAAGAGATAAAATTCTATGCAAACAGGCCGACCCCAAACCCAAGTGGTGCAGAAGGCCCAATATAAACTTCCAGTCAACCCTGTCGAAAGCCTTCTCTGCATCAGTCGATAATATAATAGACTGTGAGGAGGAAAGAGGCATGATGTATTAAATTAATAACTTTAGTTGTATTATCTCTAGCCTCGTGGCCTAGGACAAAACCCACCTGGTCATCGTGAATCAATTTGGGCAGGAGTTTCAACCGGTTGGCTAAGAGTTTAGCAAAAATCTTCAATTCTATGTTGAGGAGTGAGATAGGCCTGTAACTAGGGCATAAAGGGGGGTCCTTACCTTCTTTAGGCAGGACAGTGATATGTGCCTCAAGCGATTGTTTAGAAAAACGGGTCCTATCTGAAATGGAGTTAAAAAGCACGAGTTAGGATGGGAGTCAGTCTATCCTTAAAAGCCTTATAGTAGGCTGAAGAGAATCCATCTGGACCGGGCTTTTACCAGCCGGGGAAGAGGAAATCGCCTGGTCAACTTCCTCAACAAGAAAGGGTGAATCAAGTGTATCAACCTCTTCTTCAGATAGCGTGGGATAATTAAGTGAATGGAGGTACGATGCTATTGCTTCTTGGCGATTGAAAGTATCAGAGTTATGGCCTGCGTTTTTTAAATTGTAAAGTTTAGTATAATAGGAGCGGAAGGCCTCAGCAATTTTTTTTAGTCTCGTTGTGGGTCTGACCATTTTCGTTTTTTATGGCTTGTATGAATGTGATTGCACTTTGCTCACGCAATGCCTTAGCCAACATCCTCCCCAGTTTATTTCCCCATTGATAGAAGCGATAGCGAGATTTTCGGTATGAGAACTTAATTTCATCCATGGAAAGTCTATGGAGGGCAGCTCTAGCTTCCTCCAATTTACAATAGTAATGAGGAGACAAAGAGGCTTTGTGTGATGTTTCTAGGGATTTGATCTCAGCGAGAAGGGTATCTCTTTGTTGTGTTTTCTGTTTTTTTAAGATAAGAACCTAATTGTATACATTTACCCTGCAGAACACATTTGTGTGCCTCCCAGACAGTTACCTTGGAAATGTCATCTTGGTCATTTTGTTCGATATAAGAATCCAAAGAGGATTCAATCTAGGATTTACAATAAGCATCTTGTAAGAGAAGATCATTGAAACGCCATGACCAAGGGTTGAGCGAGTGTTGGGGGAGGGAGAGTAAGAAAAACTGGTGCATGGTCAGACCATGTTATTGATCCTATTGAAGTATCAGATATGAGGTGTAAGTGTCGATGACTTAAAAATAATCAATTCTTGAATAAGTGACGTGTGGGCGGGAGAAAAAGGTGAAATTGGATTCAGCTGGGTGGGTTATTCGCCAGGAATCAGCCAGCTGGTGGTCGTATAGGGTGCGTCTCACCCATCTGAACTCCTTCCCCGGCCTATGTGATGCTTTATTAGAGGTGTCTCGAAAGGGATCAAGGGACCAGTTAAATCGCCTCCAACAATTATAATCCCTTCTAAAAAATAAAAAAAAAGAACCGGCTTTATCCAAAACTGAAGCAATAATGGAAGGCTGCCCAGAATTGGGCGTGTAAAGATTTAATAAAGAAAAACGCTGGTGATGAATTGTGCATTTAACCAGAAGACCTCTACCCTCCACAAGTCTATGTATGGAGACCTCAGAGATCAGTAGATGGCAAGCAAACAAAATAGCAACACCTAATGTTTTGCCGTCTGAATTATCGCTAGTAAATGCATGTGGGTAATAACAGTTCTTTAAGGGAGGGGCATGGCCATTTTTAAAGTGCGTTTCTTGTATAAGAGCTATATCTACCTTATCCGCACGAAAAGGCCAAAGCATTTGGGATCTTTTTTCCAGGATATTCAAACCTTTAGCGTTAATAGAACATTTTTAACCTAGGCTTTCAACTAGACATACTTTGTCAATGTGCAAGTAGCGTAACATATAGTCCACCTAAACATATTAATAGTCACCCACCTACACAAGTCTCCCTTGGGGGCACAAAGGTATGGGATAAGGGAAAAGGGAAGGAAAAAGGGAATGGTAAAAACAGGAAACGAAAAGAAAAAAAACAAAACACATAATCGTGAATAGAAAATACATATCTTAAACAGTAAATATATATATGGAAAATGAAACATCGGAATGCTGCATCTGGATAACCAGGAGACAAAATCTGCTCCATATCCAGGATATTGTGGAATGCAGCACAGAGGGGTTCGGAGGGACGGTAACAGAAACAACCCATTAAACATAATAATGTTATATAAGGTGAAATTAACTCCTATTACGTAAATATCAAAGAGAATCGTACATACATAAAACTGACAAGACAAATGATATAAAAACATCACAGGAATTACTATGATTATTTAGAAATATAGGAATATAGAAATGTATGAAGAGCAACAAAATAAGTAATGTCATCAAAACATTTAAATATAGGATTAGGATCTAAATCCTTATCAGGGAAAGATCGGAACAGTCTCACCAATCTCTAATACGAGACGAGATGATCAAGTCTCTTCCAAATGTGCTAGTAGAGACAGATTCCTTGTCTTCCGCTTTGTATTGGATACTCGTTGCCAACGGTCTCCTTCTGAGGGTATGGAAGCAATCACCAAGGGGCTGTGCAAGGCCTCCCAATCGGGGAGTGGCACAGGATCAATACCCAGAGTTGAGAAGAGGGGAAGCAATTGGAATATTGGAAGAACTATCAGGGGAAAATGTGAGAAATGAAGGATCAACTCAAAGACCTATATGTAAGAATAATTCCACTTTCTTCCCACCTGAAAATATCTCACCAGAAATAAGGGTATTCACAAACATGGTATCTCAAGGATTTGATGATCTACATAAAAAGACGAAATATTGCAAGATACCCCGCAATTTAACTATCATGGAGGAGAAAGCTATAAAAGAAATTAAGACCTGGGACGATATAATCATTAAACCTTCAGATAAAGGTGGTAACACAGTATTATGGCCCAAAGAAATGTATATAAGAGAAGCCTTAAAACAACTTAATGATCCCAAATGTTATCAATAACTCATACTGAATACCACAGAGAACTATAAGGAGCTTTACTATAACATCATAGATCAAGCGGCCCGTAATGGGATAATCACGGAACATGAACATCAATTCCTTAAGGTGGAGAATCCAAAAACACCCACATTTTACATGCTCCCTAAAGTACATAAGAACTTAACCAATCCCCCAGGGAGGCCAATAGTGTCAGGGATTGGTAGTCTATCTGAAAAAGCAAGTGTATTTGTGGACACTCATCTAAGACCATTCGTTGTGGAACTATCTTCTTATGTAAAAGACACAACGGTCTCTTTTACTTTAATTTATTTTATTTTTAATTTAATTTTATTTATTTTTATAAGTTATGTTTTATAACCATTTTCTGCCATGTTAATTATTGATATATTTTCACTTGGTGGTTTTTTGATTATTAATATCCTACTACTTCTATTTTTATCTTAGGAGTATTATACAAATATATATTTCTATATGGACACATTTTTATTTTCATTTCTATTTATTTTTATTTTATTTCTATTTAATTTTCATATATATATATATATAATTTCTTTAAAATAATATATGATATATGGCAATATGAATAATACTATAACACTGGATTTCTAAGACAATATGATACCAGCAAAGTGAGGGTTAAAATAACCCATTAGTGTATTATGCACTACTAGAATAAAGATGTGAAATAGAAACTGGCAATATCATTGGCCGGTGGATCTGTCTGTTATGTAAAATCCACAATGATTAGCTGTATATGATGGTAAGATGACAGCATCCGGAGGCCACATCAGGCTCATGGTGAACAAGCCCGCAGGGCGAAATGCGCGTCCGGCACTCACTCTCCGTCACAGCGGGGAGCAACACGTGGCAGCCCACTCCTGCAACTTGGTCTGACATCTTCTTTACTCAGGTATTTCTCCGGTGGGTAGTGACTTTCTCGGTGGCGAATCCTGTCCTTGCACTGCCAAGGCAACAAGGACGGCCTAACACCGCACACAAGACAGTGTCCTCCCACTTGCCTTTCTCTTTCTCTATCGGCACTGTCCGGGATCCCTCTCTCATTTGAGGTCCGCTCAGGGAAGACCTCAGACAGTAGAAGGTGATCGGGGCATTAGTGCCGTATTTTGCCCTATTTACCATTTTTTTCTGATTCTAAGCTGACATTTCTACATAGATAAGTGATGGGTATTGTACCATATATGTGCAGCCTGTGATGTTTGTTTGTGATATTTGGGCAAAGTGCAATAATTTATCTAAAGAGAATGAAATTGTTCTTTAGTCTTTTGCATTAATTGCAAGTTTTCAGGATTTGCCTTGTTTAAACCTGCTTTTACTATTTTTATACCGGACAAGGTGCAATTTAAGCAGACATATGTGGCTCTTCTAGGCCCTAGCACGGTGCTTTCAGGATTTACCCTGTTTATGTATATTCTGATATGAAATCTCACACAGCATGTGTATGGAATATGTATTGGGACGAAGTGCAATTATTTAGTTTTATTTACAAGTTGTTGGATACCTATAGTATTCAATTAATTGTGAGGTACCAGTCTCATGTTCTCAGGATTTATCCTGTCTGTGCACACTTTGATATGAGATCTGCACAACAGGTGTATATAATCTAATGACAACTGTATCTGGGCAAAGTGCAATTATTACATATTAACTGATGGGTCCATCATCTATCTGATTATTGTTAATGTATTTTTCCCCCCTTTTTTTGCACCAGTTCTAGGTTTTATGATTTCATTACATATGTATTGGGCCAAGTGCAATAAATTATTTGACTATTTAGAAATTAATTGTTGAGATACCCTGGGTATTAAGACTGCACGCAGTTTTTATATATATATATATATATATATATATATAGCAGTCTAATGGGCTAAGTGCAATATTCATACTAATTAACCTAGGTGGATGATATGGGCTTAATTTCGATTTATTATGGCTAATATTAATTCATTTTTCTAAACTTCATGTAGCCTATATCCACCTACATTAAATTATTACTGAGTGCTATGGAAGCACACTCCTGCAAGGGAGGATTGAATCCCCAGAGATTTTTCTATCTATAGAGTGCTACTTATAAGAATATATATTTTTTCGCCTGATTAAGCATAATTATTGAATGTTACATTTAATTAGGGGAGACCGATACATATGGTCAATAATTTAAGTCTCTAATATACCCTATAGATTCTATTTATATAACTATAGTAAAGGTTAAGTTTTAATTATACTACCATTTCATTATTCATGTTTTATAAGTGTGCCCCAAGTAGGGAATTTCTTGTTTAGCCTCAATCTAGAGCTTTTCTGTGTACTTAAGAGGGGAGATCTGTTGGTGAATGGAGAACGATACTTTTCCCATTGTGGGTGACTTGTAAATTGAACGGAAAACCCCAGTGATATCTCAGGGAATGCTTGCGAAGCTGTTCAGTTAGTGGTCTCATGGTTTTCCTTTGTTGCAAGGTATGCCATTATTGATCCGGAAACAGCTGAATCTTATCTCCATTAAAATCAACCTCTTCAAGTTGGCGAACTTTCTGCAAGATGGCTTCTTTTTGGGTGTGATAATGAAGGCGACAAATGACACTGCGGGGTTTGTCGGTAGGTAGACCTCTAGGACGGAGAGCATGATGCGCTCTATGAAACAGGATCTCACTATTAGGGTCTAGGCCCAGAATCTCTCCAAAGATCTTTGTAAGTGCTTCCGTAAGATTGGGCTGAGTAACATCCTCAGGAAGGCCTTGTACTGATATTGTTGCGTCTACCACGATTATCTAAGTCATCCATACGTGATTTAAGAGAATGAATCTCGGATTGTTGATGAGAAAAAACATCTGTGAATTGCAGAAGAGCATCCCTGGACTCCTCTTTATGATCTTCCAGATCGTCTATCCTATTCACCAGTTCAGCCATATCCGAGAATGGTAGCCACTTCTTGGCGGATAGTGGCCTGTAGTCTGGTCTCCAGAGATTTTAAAGTCCTGTTTCGTAGGCAATGATCTGACATGAGAAAGGATTTCACTGATCTCATCCCGTATTGTAGAAGCTGGAGCATTGGTAGGCTGAGTATCTTCCGGTGATAATCTATCTGGGGAGGAAGATATAGTAGGGGAGGATGGCACTGAAGTAGCGCCTGATGTATTTGTACCAGCGGATTTTAGGAACTGACGCATATCTTGATGAGATCCACTGTCGGATCTACTACCGACTTCCAACTTGGACCTTTGTTTCTTATCCTTCCCCATTCTGGATTTAAGACGTGCAGTATGTATCGTGAAAAGCAAACTGTGTACAATTCTCGTTTATTCAACCAGTTAGAAGAAAACTAGGGCCATCTTTAGGTAACGTCCCTCCTATGGACCTAGGCAGCCATCGGGAATGTCGTCACATCAAATCAGCGGACAGAGCTTGACGTAATCTCGTGTCAGAACAAAGCGAAAAAAATCAATAAGGTTGTCTACATGCCTCAAACCCTCCTTATATTTGGGAAATGTACCTGAAACTAAAAGCGACAGTCTCGGAATGATTATTTAATGAAAATGACTAAATTATGATGAATCTCCAACAAGCCACCACCAGAGGAAGCCAGAGGAGCTGTATTTATGGATTAGTAAGGTAAAAATATAGAATAATCTGAGAAACTGCTGTTCAGTAATATAGGTATAGTGATTGATCACAATGCAGCCCCTATGCAAGGACATATAATTCAGTTGGCACTACCCTGTAGATATCTGTGACATTAACCTGAAGTTTGCTTCAGAATAACAGCTCAGTAAATGGAATCTTCCCACTGGCTTTGTATTGCAAGGGTTAAATATACTGCCTGCCTGTAGATAGGAGAACAACCGCTCTGCAGGTGAAGGGAGTGAGGACAGCCAGGAAGCCTCAGGCTAAGAGGTAGTAGCAGCAGCAGGGGGAATATGTTTAGCAGTGATTGCAATCACTGCTCACCGAAGCACTCCTCAGCTCCCCTACCTCCTCCAGGCTGAACCGGGTGGACCAAGATGGCGGGAGCTCCTCCTCCGCAGGCCCAAGCAGCCTCCAGGCTGCAATGCAAGATCTGGCGGTAAGTCAGTAGGGTATCTGAGCATCAGACAGGCGCGTCACCGCACGGCCGCAATCCGCCGCGAAAATCGAGGCCCCGGAGTCAAGGGGGGTGGTAGGCCACAGCCTGCAAGAGGGTAGGAGACCCTCTCCGGCTGAGTGACCGCTACCACCGGGATCTCACAGGTGCCGGGCACTTACAGGAAGCCCACAGGGGGCACTGGGACTAGGGGAGGGTGATCGAAGCAGGCCCTAGATGTCACTTATTGTAGGAGCCGCTTCAGAACGCGTCTCCTCCACAATGGATGCCAAGCCACGCCCCTGAATATCATCTTTTTGTGCTTTGGAAACACAATCAAAGTCTGGAAAGCAATTATTTCTTGTGCGACTTATAATGCTAAAGAGCGACATTTAGAGAGTGTATAGATAGGTAGGAATCAATAGTTCAGGGTGCGGGGAGGGGGGTTAGGTTTGGGCACTAGTAGGCGGGTTAGGCACCCCTAAGGGAGAGTTGGGGAGTCTGTCTAGCCATAAAGACACGTATAGTCCAAGCTTGCTCTAGCTATAACATATCTGCGTTTCCTGATGATGAATATGACTGTTGTAATCCACTATACACGATCCATTAACCCTTGTATATAAATCCGTGGACTGCTTCATGAGCAAACAGAATACAAATTTATAAATACAAGACACAGGGCTCCGTAAGTGGCGTTTGGTGCAATTAAGATGAGCTGAAAGATAATTTGCTGAACAATACCCAAGACAATGAGCAACAGCACAAAGGTTAATTCCTTTCTAGAAATTAAAACAAATAATTATAACCAAAGCTGCTCATCTATAGGCTAGAACTACATCCATGTGTTAACTCCTTCCTAGGAATAAATTAGCTGCAACTGCAAGATTTTACCTATGATAAATGGGCATATAAGCAGGCAGACAAATAGTTGTGGGGTTCCCGCAAGTAAAGGAGTGCAATATAAATGGAACTACTAAAGGAAAACGAAAAGAGAAAAAAATAAATAAAAAGTCCAGTATTTTATATGGCGGTTTAAATGTACAGCTAGTTTCTATGGAAAGATACTGTATGAAATGTCAGTAATTTTATTTGCAGAGATGGAATACAGCATTGTTATTTGAAAGGATGGGAAAGTCCAACTGTGGAAATAGGAATGAGATAGTTGTGAAGGTCCAGTACTGTTATACAGAGATGATATGGCACCATATTATATGGAGAAATGATTTAGACCAGTCAGTGTTGACTGTCAGGTGTAAGGGTCCAGCAAGGTTATACAGAGAGACGTTACGGTACATCAGTTTCATGAATGAGATGGCCAGCAGTCCTATAAGTAGGTGGGGTGAGACTTTAGGGTCCAGGATTTTATGTGCATGAAAGCCAGTAAGATGATTAAAGTTGATATGGAGGTGTAAATGCATAAACTAGGACAGGGGTCAGGGAACTTTACCTTTAACCCCAAAATATATTTAGATACGCAGACGTTACCCCTTGATTTGAAAGGAAGGAAATCATATAGTAGTGCCCCTGTAGTGCCGCTTGTACAAAAAAAAAAAAGCACTTACCTTAATCCCCGCTCCTGCATCCGCCGCCTTCCTGTCCGCCCGGCTACTCCACGGAACTATGGGAGAGACGTCATGACGTCTCTCCCATAGTGCGCATGGAGAGAGCCGGAGTTCAGAAGAGAACTCCAGCCTCCGGCTAAACTAGCGCTGCAGGGAAGGAGCCGGGCGTCTGCTGGTAATAACATCTCAGCGGGCGTCCGGCTTAGAGCCTCCCTGTGGCACAGCCGGGCATGCACATGAATCATTTTATATGATAGAATTATTCATATGCATGCCCGGCTGTCCGTCCAATTCCCCCAGAATTTTCATTTTTACCCCATGTGGGGTAATTTACCTCTGTTCCCAGACCACTGAACTAGTATATCAAGAGATGGGGTAACAAAAACACACAAACATTAAATAGACAGATGGAGGATGAGAATGACAAACATGAAAAAAGATTGAGGGTGCAGCTGTGTGTTATTTATATTTTAGATAAAAGGGATATGTTGGCCACACCAGAAAATATGAAGGTTGTGTTAAAGATCAAGCTGAGTAATATAGATGATCTAAGAAGTCAGGGTCCAGCCTGGTAATATAGATGGAGGGATGTCCAGGTTAAGGTCCACAGTATGTTACCACGTGAGGGTTACAGAGTGTCTAGTGGTACAATATAAAGAGAGGAGTGCTGGGGAGAAATTTCAAAGTGAAATATACAAAAGTAGAAAGTTGGAGGAGAGCATCCAGCAGGGCAATGCAGATACAGGGATCTTGTGGGTAAGCGTCCATATTAGAAAATACTGTTGTTGGATGTTAGGGTCCAGAATGCGAATATTTAAGTTTTGTAATGTAGATAGAAGACAGGCTGGGATGAGACTGGGTTAGATGGATGAATATTGGAGATGTCAGTCTGGAAAAGTAGTAAACATGGAAGGATGTTAGGGGTTATAGCACAGCAGAGTGATATAGAGGAATATTGGAGCTCTCAGTCTACAAGCAGGGATATTGGGTGCTATAGCACAGCAAAGTGATATAGATGAACGTTGGAGGTGACAGACAGTCTAGAAGGGTAGTATACATGGGGGTATGTTGGGGGTAACTGCCCAGCAGAGTGATACAGAGCGATTTTGGATAGGTCAGTCAGGAAAAGTAGTATATATGGT